>WOAB01000495.1:10000000-11200000 GCA_027886185.1 Rheum nobile | reverse complement strand
TGAGCCCGAAAAACAAGCCCAAAAAAATTAGTCAGCGGTGGTTTACAGATAAGCGACATCTGTACAAGTGGACCTATAAAAAGCCCATAAAACATTTCAAATTAGCCCATTAAATTCTGGCCCATCTTAATATATTACTGGCCCATAAGTCCATTTAATATTTAAAATGATTTATAATTGAATTCATTAATAAAATAAATAAGTAGATTATGATATAACTATTTCTTAGTATTTATAAATTTGTATTATATTTTTATAATACTAAAATAAATAATTATAATTGAATTCTATTTAAATACTTAAATTAAGTAGTTAAATTTGTATTTTTATAATACTAGAAAAAAACTTGCATGAATATAAATATATTAAAAAATTAATCAATTTTATACTTTTATTAAATTTAATTATACATATTGGGCGCGAAATACAATATAAAAAGTTTGTACTCGGGTGTAATAGCACATATGTCTATATATTTTTATAAATAGTATACATAAATCTGATTCCAACAATTGTTAAATCTGTTTATCCCTCTCTTATGGAAGATCAGTTGTCTCCGACGTACTTTGAAGAACGGGCAATTCTTGCTCCAACACACGAAGAGGTAGATAAAGTTAATGAGTATATATTGTCTTCGTTGCCTGGTGATGAAAAGGTTATCTCAGTTCAGATAGTCTGTGCAAAGCAGGTCATGTTAAAGACAGTGATGCGAGTATTTATACGTCTGACTACTTGAACAATATTAGATGTTCTGGTCTTCTGAATCATGTACTGAAACTTAAGGTTGGAGTCCCTATTATACTGCTTCGAAATATTGATCAGTCGTTAGGTTTATGTAACGGGATGAGATTGATAACCACGCAGCTTGGCAGTCATGTCATACAAGGGAGAATTATTTCAGGCAACAATATTGGACATACGGTTTTGATTCCTTGCATGATAATGTCACCGTCAGACACTTCATTTCCTTTTAAGTTTCAACGAAGACAATTTCCCTTGAGTGTCTGTTTTGCTATGACCATAAACAAGAGCCAAGGCCAATCTCTTGCCAATGTCGGTTTGTATCTTCCACGCCCTGTTTTCAGTCATGATCAGTTTTATGTTGCTTCATCAAGGGTGACTAGCAAGAAAGGTTTGAAGATCGTGATTTGCGACAAAGACAAGAAGAGATATAATACTACAACCAATGTAGTATACAAGGAAGTTTTTGATAATTTATAGCAATTTTGAACATCGTGCCATCTGTTATGTTTAGCGTGTCATTTTCATGTATTAGAGTTAAATGAACTTTTTTATTATGTTTTATCGTTTTACAAGTATTGATGTAAAAGAGTGTGGTTATGTCTGTTTGTAAGACTACTTAACCAATTTTTATGATTAATAAAGTTATGGAGAGGTCCGTCTCTCTTTATATAATGTAATTTTTTATATCTTTAATTTGTTTAGTCAATTTGTCACTTTTTAATTTAAATAACTAATCATATATATATTGAAACAATGATTATTCGATAATAAAAATATACATTTTTACAAATGTAAAATAAAATAAAAAAAATCTCGTGCAAGGCACGGGTATTACACTAGTATAGACAAAAATAAAAGTGTTATAAAGTTAATTTATAAAAGTCTAATCTATTGACCCACTCCCAGAGGAATCTATTATTGATTTATGATAATGAAATCTAACATAAACATGTTACCACTATAAATAAATCACATACCATGCCAAACTTAAATTATTATAATGGGCCACCAACAACGTTATAAAAAGGTCAAATGTTCGCAGTCATATGCATAAGTGTGCAAGCTAGATGAAAAATCATTGCATTTATAAATTCCTAACCGAAATCAATAATTATCCGCATCAGATCAAAATTAACGGTGGCAGATTGGTAAATATTTTCAACTGCAAACTCTTCTGAATCCTTCCAATCTAGCTCCGAACTCTTCTCGCCGGAGGTGAGCCCTCGAGCAATCTGGACGTATGGTTTTCCGGCGGTAGAGAGTGGTTTCCGGCTGCAGAAACGTCATCTCCTACGTCATCCCAACATCTCATGAGTCATGAAATTTGCACCTAAATAATTAGAAAAGAATGAGTTGCGGAGTAAGTGGAGGTGTCAGGGCTAATTGAGGTGTAACGTGCTCACGAAGCTGCTTGGAAGCAAGATTCCATATCCTGATTCTGTCTTTTCTTCTAATTCTAATTACGTACCCTCAACACTTAAATCATACTCATCAGTTAAGCAATTAAGGTAACAAGCTGATTACATGTTTTCTAAGCAAACAATAGCTATTTTGTCCTATAAAATTTATCAATTATATATTACTCATCAAAGATTACAATCAGTCGTCTGAAGGTTGATTCTTTTAGTTTCTTTATTAATGTGATTTGATATGACAATTTCATCACCAATTCTAACCAATATACCAATAAGAGGGGAGGAGGAAAGTGGGGCCTAGTGAGAGTTGTATCCCATTGGAAATTTATTTTTATTTTTTTAAAAAAAATAAACTTTTGTTTTCAAAATTCTTCTTTGAAATTTTTCAAAATGAATTACATATTTTCAAATATTTAATATAGAATTTGTTAGGTATAATCCTCAAAAATATTTAAAAATACAACTTTATTTTAATTTACATACAATTTTTTTAAAAAAAATACTATTTTTTCTATATCTATCTTTATTTGTGTTAAAAAAATTAAAATTTAGGGTTTATGGACTTGTAAAATTTTAAATTATTATTTTATACATATTTGCTAAAATTATGTAGTAAAAGTAGTATGTAATGATAAAATTTGTTTAATTATGTAATTTTTTGATCAATTTTGAGCAAACTTTATTTGCGGTTTGCATATAGATTTTCTTGTTTGAAATTGAGGTTTGTTGTAAAAAAAAAGATGGTAGACTTTAAATTGGGATTTTGTGTAAGATAGATGATAAACTTTACTCTTAGGATTTAGCCCCCACTAGACTAAAATCTTGTGTCCACCCCTGACCAATAACATCTAAAAACATAATATATGACATAATAAGAAATATGTCAAAAAATAAGTTGATTTTTGAAATAGTAATGGTAGAAAACATTTCATATAAAATATCTATAAAAATACTAACCGGTTAGATGATCTTCATTTAATTATTAATCGTGAATTTTATCAAATTAATGAAATTAAATCCATGAATAGTACCACGATAAAGAAATAAGCTTGTACTTATGACAAGTGAATTTATAAGACAATTTTAAAATGTAACACTATAAAGTGTAATAATATTTTCGTAATTATATATTTATGAAATATGATAATTATATTAGGTTAATAGCTTTAAAAATGATAATTAAATATTTTTGAAATATGGTGGCCAGAATATGATAATCACATATGGAAGGAAACAGAATAAAATCAAAACATTATAAAGAATTCACAATGATCCTCTCAATATATATCAATCAAACAAAAATCAAATATGGAAATTTGTCAATTCTTGAATTTGGAAATTTTGAACTATCACAACCGATACACCTAAATTACATTAAATTCAAATATGTAGTGAAATTCATTAAAAAAAAAGAATTTGGAACCCTAGCTTCAAAATACTATGCAAAACACTACCTTCAATTTGATCACATGCTCTTCCTCCTTCTCCATAACGATCTCGTCCTCCAACAATTGCATGAAGTCTTCCACTTCATCCTTCGTGTTACTTTTGGAAAGAAGAGTCATTGTAGATCGTGTGTCTTTATTCTTTCGTGTTTAATTATGGAAATATGATAATATATATAAGTTAGACCCCATTTGGTACTATACCTTGGGTATCAAGAATCGGTATAAGGAATCACTCATACCCATTCCTGTGTTTGGTTAGAATTTTTTTATGGAATGAGCCATACTTGGAATCATCCATTCCAACATTTAACACACAAACTCATACTCACCTCCTCGTCAAGGTATGAGTCATTCCTAAACCAACTTAAACTCATTTCTATTCCAACCTGGTTTCATATCCGGCCCAACCCGATTCCAGGTATGGTACCAAACGAGCCCTTATATGCTTTTGATTGACATGTTTAGTTATGAAAATAGAATAATTTTATATATAATTCTTGTGATTGACATGTTTAGTTTAGAAAATAGGAGAATCTGATAAATATTTATTATATTGAATTTTTAAAAAATTGATAAAATGCCATGTGGCAGAAAAAATAGGAGGATGCCATGTGGTATAAGGAGATAATGAGTTTAATAGAGGGATGTCATGTGGCATAAGGAGAGAGTGAGTTTAATAGAGGGATGTCATGTGACTTAGAGAGGTTGTAATTTAGTAGATATATAGTAGATTGAATTGTCAAAGGTTTTGCAGGCATCACGAATTGGATAAAAAATATAATAACAATATGAAATAAAATTAAAAGCTTAAATTAGAAAAGATAAACTTAGCAAAAAATATGTTATCAAATCTTAAATAAAAATTACTTTACATATTATGTATACACTAACATAGGAAATAATAATAGGTACATCGCAATTAGTTTGGATCCATATGATTTAAAATTATACTTCCCATAAATTATAAAGTTAAGGAATATATGAAAATATATTATAATTATAATTAAGGTAGGTAGTATATTGCGAAAAAGCAAAGTATTTGGCTTAAGTAAATATGAAAAATTATGAAGGATACGCTGATAAATGACAATAAAATATGCCTATGTGTCATAGCTAACTACATGATACGTAGGAAATAGACTTTTGACTTTAGTATTAGTATATAGATTGTATATTTCTTGCACAAGTTTACTGGAGATTTAGAATATAGACTTTTAAGTAATTGTGTTGTGTCTTTAAATATATGTTTGTAGAAAGACTACGATCCTTATTTTTTATTTTCAAATCTAATTTTTATTACATTAGCATACTTTATAGACTGAATCCAAAAGATGAATATCATCAATGTAAAAAAAGAAAATGACATTATACATACACATTAGTCTTTCCTAATATGCATGCTTTTATGTTTTCATTGAGTGAGATCAAATCTTCCAAGTCTGAAATTGGAATATATATATATATATAAATCAAAAGGTGATGTAATTATTTTAGAAATAATATTAAATAGGTGAAAATTTTGATAATGACATGTGGCATATAATAATGTGTTTAATTGTAGGGAGGACCATGTGGCATATGGCGGTTTTCATTAAGGAGTGTCATGTGGCATAGCTAGGTTTTAGTTTAATATATATAGTAGATTTGGATAGTTTTGCATAAAAAATGGCCTTTTGATAAAAGAAGAGGGATAGCAATTTTTGGATCGCGTGAGGGCCACCATTTCAATACAAAATGGGAACAATACACATCCAATATATAAAAAAAAAATTATATACTTTCGAAATTTATGCATTTTGAGAGTCATGTACATACATACATATATTGTTTAATATGTGCTCTAAGTATCAATTAGCTAGAGCTGGACACGGTTCATGAACCGCCCGCCGGTTCAAGGGAACCTTGAACGGAAAATCCCCGGAACCGGCGGTCCGGTTCCGGTTCACGTTCAAACGATTTCTCGCCGGTTTGAAACCCGGTTCAGGGTCCGGTTCGAAACCCGAATAAAAATAAATAAAAAATAAAACGTAAAAAAGGGTTTTAACTTAATAGTGATTATTAAGTTGTCTACGTATCCTCTTCGGGTTAGACTTTAGAGGAATCAAAGCCCATGTAGTTCTCTTACCTTTAGTATATGAACCTGGAACCCCACTTACCGTCTTACACTTGTTCTTCTACTCCGACTACTCGGTCGGGGTGGTGTGATTTTAGATGTTTATAGAAAATGACATAACTTCATCCTTGTTTCCAAGTATATTTCTTGTCACAACGATTACAAAAAATGACAATTTTGTTATTTTCTTGGGGTGCACCTTTCGTAAAATTATCTCTAACAAGATTTGATATAAGTGTTATCATATTCCTATTATTATTCATACTTAAAAACAAAAGATATAATAATAAATATAATATAATATCAAAGCGGATAAAAGAAATAAGTAAAAACAATATAATATAATAAACTAGAGAGTATTACAAATTTATAAATATGATCTTGTAATTGTAGAGAGTAAGAGAGAGTAATGAGAAATGGTGTGAAAAAAATGAGGAGTGTGGATATTTATAGAATTTTTTGGTAGTTTTAGTTTTTTTTTTTTAAATATTAAATTTAAAGCCACATTGCCACAAAAGTAAAGGCTCTAACGACTAGTTTCTAGCCGTTTGAACCCTATGAACCGGCGGTTCACTTTCCAACGGCTAGAAAACTAGCCGTTGGAACCAGCGGTTCATGTTCCAACAACTAGTTTTCTAGCCGGTTTTAGCCGTTGTGAAACGATTAGGTTTTTTTTCTTTTAAAGAGATTTAGCATTTTATTTTAAGGTTTAATTAGGGGTCTAATGAAAAAAGGGTTTTTAGGATTAAGGGTTTTTATTTTAAGGTTTTGTAGAGTTTATGGTTTAGATTTTTTTAAATATAATTATTTGAATCTTTTTTAATGTGTTTATGATTTTTGTAGCTTTTTTAAGATTTAAATGGTATTATAAGTTGTAACATTATATGATCTAGGTTAGGGTTATAGTTTAGGGTTAAGGGTTTGTATTTTAAGATTTTGTATAGTTTATGGTTTATGGTTAGGTTCTTTTATATTTAATTATTTTAACATTTTTTAATGTGTTTATATTTGTAACTTTTTTTAAGATTTAAATGGTATTGTAAGTTGTAGCATTATATGATCTAGGTTAGGATTTATAGTTAAGGGTTTGTATTTTAAGGTTTTGTATTTTATGGTGAGGTTATTTTATATTTAATTATTTTAACGTTTTTTAATGTGTTTATAATTTTTGTAACTTTTTTAAGATTTAAAGGGTATTGTAAGTTGTAACATTATATGATATAGGTTAGGGTTTATAGTTTAGGGTTAAGGGTTTGTATTTTAAGGTTTTGTAGAGTTTATGATTTATGGTTAGGTTCTTTTATATTTAATTATTTTAACATTTTTTAATGTGTTTATGTTTTTTGTAGTTTTTTAAGATATAAAGGGTATTGTAGGATTTAGGACTCTAGGTTAGGGTTTATAGTTTAGGGTTAAGGGCTTGTATTTTAAGGTTTTGTCGAGTTTATGGTTAGTTTTTTTATATTTGAATGTTTTTTAATGTGCTTATGATTTTTGTAGCTTTTTTAAGATTTAAAGGGTATTGTAAGTTATAACATTATATGATTTTAGGGTTTGTATTTTAAGGTTTGGTATAGTTTATGGTTTATGGTTAGGTTCTCTTATATTTAAGTATTTGGATATTTTTTAATGTGTTTATGATTTTTGTAGCTTTTTCAAGATTTAAAGGGTATTGTAAGTTATAACATTATATGATCTAGGTTAGGGTTTAGGGTTTGTATTTTAAGGTTTTGTGGAGTTTGTGGTTGTAATATCCAACTTAAAATAATAGGGTATAATGGTCATTTTAAAGTGATAAAAATAAAATTTTGAAATTTACTTTATTTCTTTTAGAAGAGTAATTTAAATTTTCATGAACTTAGGTTCAAAGGATAGATTATGATAATTTTTGGTACAAACTATCAAATGAGTAATAATAGTATGGTGTTAAAATAAATAAATAAGTATAACAAAGAATGTAATTTTAGAATTTTAAATAATAATAAAGGTCATAGGAATTATTATGTTATCCATAAAGGGATAAAGTAATAATTGTCCTAAGTAAGTTATTTCTTTAAGCTAGGAATGGTTTAAATTATGATTAACTTTATGTTAATTATAATTTAAATAAAACTTACCAAATTTGACCTAGAATTTTTAAATCAAGTTTAACAATTTTTTGTTAAAGATTTAAGTACGGTTAAATTTCAGAGTTGTCAATCGGGCCGGTCAAGTCGGGTTCGGTTCGGTTATTTCGGGTTCGGGTTGAGAACGGGTCGGGTGATTTCGGATAACAGGTCAAGCCGGTTGAGTCATTACAGGTCAACGGACGGTTCGGGTTAACCAACGTGTCAAGAGCGTCATTTTTTAAATATTTTATTCACTATTTAAATATTATTAGATAGTTAAAAACTAATTTAAATATGTCAAAATAAGTTGAAATGAATTAAAATAATAATAATTTTATTAATTATTTTAATGTAATTGATATTAGTAGACCAAAATCATATTTAATTTTTATTATATTATTTTTTTAATTTATACATTATAAAAAATTATATAAGTACAACAATGTTATGTTTTTAGGATATTAAGCATATTATCATTATTTATATGTCATTTATCATATATATTTTATGCTATATTTTATTAATACTCCACATTTATTCGTTAATCGGGTCAGGTTGGTCGGGTTCGGTCTCGGTAAATTCGGATTCGGTAACTTCGGGTTATCAAAAATTTTGGTCAGGTTGGGTCGGGTCCAAAAGCGGGTCGGTCAGGTCGGTAAAACGAGATCGGTCACTTTTTGACAACTCTATTAAATTTACAGGGATAATAAGTTAAGTTTATTTTAGCCTAAGTTAAATTTTTATATAATTAAATTTTGGGTTAAAATAAATATTACAAACTTAATATATTTATTTGGGCAACATTTAAAATTTATTAAAAGTGAAAAAGGGCATTTTTGCCACAAACCCAAAATAAGAGGGTCACGACCGTAATTTTTGGGAAACTCTTTCTTCAACCTCCAGCGGCTGTCCTCGCGGTTCTGGGAGATTTTTCGAGCCGATTAATTCAATTGATCCATGGGCATTTAAGAGGGACTTATCCTCCACGTAATCCATCAGTCAATGTGGATTGATAGAGGCTAAATTGACGGGATTTTGCTCCCAAAACCTTAACCGCGTCATTGAAGTCGAATTGAAGATTTGGAAAATTCTCCTCTACCATATCCCTACAAATAGGATCCCGAAGACCCCAAATCATCCAATTTCAAGCTTCCATCCGAAGAACCCTAGAAATTGAAACCTCTGTGTTCATCCCCAAAATTCGAGTGTTGTGGAGTTTAGTTCGAGCAAATGAAGGCATCAGTAGCTGCGTCCACAAGTCCTCTTCAAAAGCCCTAAGCTTTCGACGCCGTAGAGCCACCACCGACAACCAATTTTACCCATATCCAACGTGGTGCCATTAGCGAGTTTGGTGAACATTGGGTTAGGTCCGATGTTTACGAATTGGGGTTTAATTTATTTTGTTTTGGCTTAATTTGGTATAGATTAATTAATCCAGATTAATAAAAATATTTTGAAATTATTTTGAATTTATTGAAAATTTAAAATTTAAATAATTAAATTTGTTATAATATTATATGGGTAAATTATGACAATTCATGTAGATAATATTTTGACTTAGGAAATATTAGGATTATAAATAAATTATTTTATTATTTTATTTATGTCATGATTATTTAGAATATACGACTAATTATTTTTTAATCGTATAGATAATCATTTAATAAAAAAGCCATAACCTTGATTTATTTATGAGTAAATAAATCCAATTAAAAACCGAGACATTGTCTATCTCAAATTTTGTTATTAAATTAATTATATAATTTAATTTATTTATTGTGATTTGGATACGTCTCAGATTGGCTTTTGGAACGGAATCGAAACAGGAGGTTAAGAACTACTCATAAGCGATCGCTCCCGTTTACCGTTCATTTTCTCTCTTCAATTCAAGGCAAGTGGCAGTTCGCTCTTGCTAATTTATTCCATATTTTTCTTAATTGACAATTAATCTATTGTCTTAATTAAGTTGAGATAAATATTCTTGATTTCTCGTTTGGGAACTTGTGTGTATAAAATATTGTGTAAAATGAACCTTTTTATTAGGTTGTATATATGCTAGTTATAATCCTTATATATTTATATATATTATTATAGGGTGCTAGATAATAACTGGTGTGGATTGTTGTGCTTTTGTGTGGATATTAATCGCTAGTTAGCACGAGTATTCGTAGGGACGCTATTACCTTACGAGGTTTAGTTGTTTCTTTATAACTTGGTATTAGGAGGATAATTGCCCTAATACTTTTGTTCATGACCTACCCCTATTTTATATAAGTGGTGGTGCACTTAACTAGTGCCGAAATTCGGGATTCGTCCCATGTTCTATATCTCATTGCGAGATTGGTGTGGATTAAAAACTTTAACGTAAATGCGTGTTTTGAAATTAAATAAGATAAGTGCCCTTTTGCACATAATTAATATACCCTCGGGGGAGAAGTACTATGTGGAACCCGACCGATCTCTCTTGTCTAAAGTAAGTCCCAATTCCAATCTGGATTCGCATTACGCGGTGAGGTTGGTCGAGGACCCAAATATTCAACGAGATGTTTTTAAAACTTTGTGTGGTAATATAACATTCCCAAACAAATTCATGTAATTTCCTATATGACTCAATTCATTGGAGTCTTCTCTTTTAATCATTCATCTTCATTCTTTTCAGTAGAAGTCTATAGTCATATACCGTTTACCGAGTTTTATTCGAAAAACAAGGGTAGTGATTATATACGACTACGAGAACCAATCTGTTTTCACCCTTGTCTTTCATTAGACTAACCAACCGTTTCTATTCCTTGCATGGTTGGCTGGTGTTATCCGTTCTATACGGCACATTAGAGGTTGGTCCCCGATGATTCGAAGTAACCAATCGAAGAGAAGGCTTACAGTTGAAGGTTGCGTTTTAAGAAGTAATACCTTAAAGGTGTGTATGTTTTGAATAGATGTAATACTTATTCATGTAGTTAGTATTTGTTCAAAAGTCTTCCGCTGTAATTTAAAAAAGTCTTCCGCTGTAATTTCACTATGTTGTATTTCCGTTCTTCTCATTTTGAAAGGAATTTTAATAAAAGATCGAGTTCCTATATAAAAGTCTTCCGCTATTTACTCCGTCATTATTTAACAATTAGTCATTTATTTAATCTTAATTGTTCCGATTAAAGCCTAGGGTGACTTTGGGCATTAATGTCTGAGGTCACTGGCGTGTGGCACTACCGACATAAGTCGGGGTGTTACAGTGGTTTATGGTAAGGTTTTTTATATTTAATTATTTGAATATTTTTTAATGTGTTTATGATTTTTGTAGTTTTTTTTAAGATATAAAGGGTAATGTAATATGATTTAGGTTAGAGTTTATAGTTTTAGGATTAAGGGTTTGTAACTTAAGGTTTTGTATAGTATGATATAAGTTTTTTTTATATTTAATTATTTAAACATTTTTTAATGTGTTTATGATTTTTGTAGCTCTTTTAAGATTTAAAGGGTAATATTATTAATGTAGGATGTAACTTTTTTTTAAGATATAAAGGGTAATGTAATATGTTTTTTAATGTGTTTATGATTTTTATAGCTCTTTTAAGATTTGAACCTCTGGTTTCCTGTTCAACCGCCGGTTCAAAGATGTCTTGAACCGGAATCTGAATCGGCCGTGACCTTGAACCGTCGGTCCAGTTTTAATTCGGTTTGGTTCAGGGTTTGAACGAGTTTGATCCGATTCGGTTTCCTAGTTCAAGGTCGGTTTTGTCCATAATTTTTACCTTGAACGTACACAAGTTTATGAAGTGTATAATTATTTGTCTAAGCGTGGATATTCTCACTGGATCCATTTTCATGATTCATTATTTTATTTAAAAACCATATATGGCAAAACTCATTTATAATGAATAGTTACAGACGTACATTATGTTTTTTTGATAGGATAAGAATTAGACTGGAATCAAGATCAGATTGAAAATCAGCCTATATCATCATTTTGAATGAGAATTAGAATTTCTAAATTTGTCATGATTTATCCTGTTAGAATTTCTAAATTTGTCATGATTTATCACAGGAATGCCGATGGCAGAGATTTACAATAAGATCAGCCACCACATTAATGTACTTCACGAAAAAATGAAAAATCTATATTGTCACAAATTATTGTAACATATATAGGATATTAGAGATGATCATCTCAATATCCATAGACGTACATTGTGCTTTGCTTTAGTGTAAGTTACTAATATATGCTTCTAACAAAATGAAGTAGATGAAAAAATGAAATAATTTTCAACAATAAATAGTGTATTAGATGAAAAAATGCAATGGAAAAACTATAGATTTTTGAAATGACATATGGCTCTACAATATCAGTCTAAACCAGCTCATGTCTACGAACAACTTATCCCAGAAAGTCTAAGATTTTATCTCAAACACCGAAGAATGGGATGAAGATAAACTGCTCAATTTAGTACATAACAATGTATTTCAAAAGATTAAAACCATGAATATTCCATTCCATAATTTTGAAGACAAACTCATTTGGGAACCCGCACCAAATGGCAAGTACTCAGTCAAAACTGTAACATTGGCCCTTCAACCCATATGAAATAACGAGCATAACAATAATTTAGAGTGGATTTGGAGACTAAAGATTTCCCTTAAAATTAAGAATTTTCTCTGGAAAGCTTGTTCTGAATCTTTACCCACTAAAGAACGACTAAACCGACACTATAACAGGGTACATGCTCAATGTATTCTCTGTAAACGGTCAAATGAAGACGCCAACCATCTTTTTTTTTATATGTTCTTACACACAAAGGATTTTAAAGGAAACTGGAGAAGCACTAAATGAAAATATAAACATCATTTCTATCAGAGACATCTTCTATGACAACTTATCTTATAATAGAGGTGCTAGCACGAATATAGAATTAGCAACCTTCGTCTGGTGGCATATAAGGAATTACAGGAACGCAATAATTTTCCGTGACGCAACACAAGATCTCTCGAACTGTACCCCGATTGTTCACTCTTACCAAAGATACAAGAATCTCGATTTAGGTATCACGCAAACCCAAAAGAAAAGCAACACTAAGTATGTCTCTTGGTTTAAACCCACCATGGATCACTTAAAATTAAACTTTGATGGATCCATAAATAAATATGGGGACTCGAAAATTGGGTACATCATTAGGGATAGGGATAGTAATATACTCCGTAGCTTTTATGGACAATATAAATATACATGCAAAATATATATTAGAGACAGAAGCTACCGCGATGTGGGTAGGTGTGGCTTAGGCACATCGGCTGGGCATCAAGAAGATTATCATTGAAGGAGACAACCTTACAGTCCTAAACACACTACAAGGCATATGAAATACTTATTGGGAGATCGACATGATCATTTGCGACACAAATAAATTATTAGCTTACTTTGAGGATGTCAAAATTCAACATTGCTACAGAGAAACAAATCAAGGATCAAATTTTCTCGCATCAAATAACTACAACATGAACACTATTTGTCTTGTTGGACATTCCAGGAATGCTATATGTAATGAGACTCTTCACATCATATTGAAGGCTTTTTTTATGATTATCCAGAATAATAATTTAGGTTAAACCTTTCCTAAAACGGCAGTAAGACTATGTAAAAAAAAAAGTGTATTAGATGCATTGGGGACGAGTTTTAATTATTACGGGGATATAAATTTAATACTCCGTATAATTTATAATTTGGCAAATTGCAAGGTAGAAGTGATGATAAGGCCACGTTGATCTCTGGTATGAGCTTGGCTACGTTGCTAGTCTTGCTACCAAGCTAGCTAACGTTAGCTATACTCTCAAGGTTTGAATATTCGCGGCAAAAACTTATTGCTACTATGACCTAAGAACCAAATTAATTAATACGTGTACGGAGTTGACAAAACTATTGATACTTTTCGGATATCGTGGCTAGCGATTCATATTTTGTGATAGCACTAATCATTATCAACAATATAAGCCATTAGTAAATCGCAAGGCCCATGCTTGTCTGGCAAATTGACAAGTACATCCCTTTTCATACATACATACATTTATATATGAGCTGCTTATTACTTAACTTAAGCGATCTCTATAGCGATTTCGAGTTCAATTCGTACCATAGGCGTGTACAAGAACACTAATATAAGAATAAATTTATACTTTTATGGACTAACAGTGTTCCGATCTAAACGTAAAGCAACTCTAATAAATTGAACCAGACGATCAAGAGTAATAAACAACAACAACAATCGATCCAGTATAAACCCACCAACGGCAGGGTTTGGAGGGTCCAGATATACGCACCCATACCTCAAAGTAATTCAAGAGGATGTTTTCCGATAGACCCAAAAGATACTGACACGCAAGCTAGAAAACAACCAAAACAAGCAGAAAATAACCAAAGATAAACTCAACATACTCTGATTTAGTCCTACTCAACTTAAAGCCCTTGGACTCGAGCTTCTCCCTCCAAAGTTTGAGCTTACTGTTGACCCCAATCCTAGTCTCATCCACTAGCACAATGTCGTCTGCAAACAGCATGCACCACGGTACCTCACCCTGTATTGTCCCTGATATCACATCCAACACTACAGTAAATAAGAACGGACTTAACACTGACCCTTGGTGCAAACAGACGTTGACCCGAAAGTACTCCGTGTCTCCTCCTGGGGTACACACGCTGGTCAAAGCACCCTCGTACATGTCTTTTAGGATTCTAATATACGGGCCTGATACGTGCTTCGCTTCCAGGCACTCCTAAATTAGTTTTCTTGGCACTCTATCATATGCCTTTTCCAAGTCAACAAAGACCATATGTAAATTTATCTTCCTTTCCCGATATGCCTCTATCATCCTCCTTAGTAAGTGAATGGCTTCAATAGTCGACCTCCCCGGCATAAAACCAAATTGATTTTCGGACACGCTTATAAGATTTCTCAACCTTACCTCTACTATTCTCTCCCACACCTTCATTGTGTGACTAAGGAGTTTGATACCCCTGTAATTGTTGCACTGTTGCGCATCACCCTTGTTCTTATATAACGGCATCAGCTTGCTGAGCCTCCACTCTTCGGCCATTTTTGTTGTCCTAAAGATAACATTGAAGAGTGCCATGAGCCAATCTAAGCCTTTTACCCCCAAGCACTTCCAAACCTCAACTGGGATCTCGTCTGGTCCTACTGCTCTCCTGCTCCTCATCCTACGGATTGTCTCTTTCACCTCCTTCTTTGAGATGCGTCTGTAGAAACTGTTTACGGTCTGACCTTCTGTATCCTGGTATTCTACGGGTGCACCGTGTCCGTCGTTTAGCAGTTTGGCAAAGTATTGTTGCCATCTGTGCTTGATGTCCTGGTCGTCTACTAACACCTTTCCTTCTTCATCTTTATTACACCTCACTGTGTCTAGATCTCTGCACTTCCTCTCCATCGCCTTTGCTAGCCGGTACACCAATCTTTCCCCACCCTTCTCGTCCAAAGCCTTGTACAAACTCTCGAACGCTCTCTCTTTGGCTCTAGCAACGACTCTCTTAGCCTCCTTTTTAGCCGTCTTGTAGTCGGTTAACAAACTCGTCCTTTCAGCATCGTTGGTACTTCTCATAAACTCCTTGTATGCCACTTGCTTGGCCTTTACCTTCCCTTTCACCTCTTCGTCCCACCATGCTACACCTTGACCTTTACTAGAGTCCCTTCTGCCTTTTGCCACTCCTAACACCCCACACGCTGCCCTGCGAATACACTCTGCCATTTTACTCCACATCTCGTCCGCACTATTCTTTGCTTGCCATGCTCCCTTAGCCTCTGCCTCTTCTTCAATCTTGTCACGTAGCAATAATCCACTTGACTCTGACAATCGCCACCACCTGATTCTAGGTTGTGAAACGTTGTTTCTCTTAGTCTTTTTGCCAGCTATCTCGAAATCCAGGATTAGGAGCTGATGTTGGGTTGTTAGCCCTCCATACGGGATAACCTTGCAATCTTTGCAGCTGCGTCTATCTTCTCTCCTAACCAAAAAGTAATCTATCTGGGTGCTGTAAGTCGAGCTCTGAAAGGTCACCAAATGCTCATCTTTTTTGCGAAACCACGAGTTTGCAATAACACATCCAGAGGCCACAAAAAACTCTAACAGAGCCAAACCACTGTCATTCCTGACGCCAAAACCAAAACCTCCATGCACCTCATCGTATCCATCTCTGTCCCTACCAATGTGTCCATTAAAATCACCACCCACAAAGAGTTGTTCTGTTCTCAGGATGCCTCCGATCATTATGTCTAAATCCTCCCAAAATCTTCTCTTTTCTTCCTCATCCAAACCCACATGTGGGGCGTATGCACTAATTACAATCAAGAGTAATAAAACTAACATAATATATAAAATACTAATTGTTTTGGTTTGACATATTTTTATTTTGGAATTTGTTTGTAAGAACATACTTATAATTATAAATAGAGAGAGATGAGGACGATGCTCTAATTTTTAACTTGTTTATATTAACATGATGGAATTTTTCGAAAGCTTTTTTTGGTGATTTTGTTTTAACTTTTAACAAATTAGTGTTGAACAAATATAGGGTTTTCAATTTATGAACCCGATCTTGATGTTAGGTTAGGGCTTTCTGTTTGGTTCTGATTTATTTATTTGTGAAACCAATGTTGGTGTTAGGGCTCTAATTTATTTTCATGGGTCAAAAACTCTACGAGGCTAAGGGTCTTAGGGAACTTAAATACCTAACGATATACATATACTATATGGAGTGCAAAGTTAATTTTCACAACGTGGATCACAGCAATTCAGAATATTTTGAGCCCCTCAATTTTTTCTCTTAATTCACGTGTATATAGCTGTATATGATTATGCTACATTGTTCTTGCTGTTATCAATATATATATATGGTTCGTATTAAATACTCCGTGTATTACGGAGTACTTAGATAAGATGACTACCCACTTTACTCAATGAAAAAGCTTAGTTGCCAATTTGCCATCTATTCTTGGATATGTGTATATCTAATTACCATGCAAGTTACCAACTTAAATCATTTGAAATTAGTTGAAAGAAGATAGGAAAAGAATATGATTTTGATGGATTGAGATAATGACACTAGCTTGACATGTGATCAATGGTCAATTGGTCATTGATTCATGATAACAAGAAGAAACAGTACTGATGATATATCATGTTTTAGAGTTTTGATTGGACAAGCCTTGTGCCTCCCGTATCACATTATTAATTGTTTTTAGGATACTAATATAAATACAATATAGTGAGTCTATTTTTCGGGCTACTTAGCATCATCGTTACATATGAAATCACAATTTGCAGATGATTTACATAGTGAAACTCTTAGCCAAATTCTTTCTTTCATTGAAGATGTGCATAAGGGAATGAATGAAAGAAGAGGAAATTCCAAGAACAATTTGGGGATTTTCTGAAAATGTATTCTCTCATTTATCCTGTACAATAGAGTCATAAAAGAAAATCATATATATAGTATAGCGAAATCTGAACATTGAGAAAGAGAGAACATGCGGATTAATAATGGAGTGGGAAAGTAACTCCTTTTGTTAAGACATGACATGCTAATAAACACCTTATGTTTTTCGATATTGTCGGAGTTCCATATCGTCCCTTTCCCATATTACCTACTTCATCATATATATCGCCTATGGCTATCTATAAGTAACTATGTCTCATTAAATGACTTTAATATTGAGTTTCTTTTATATTTAGAAAAACAATCTACAAAATGTTCTTTAAAAAAGGTTTATAATAAGTTTTAACAATTCAAACAATGAAATTTTTAGGGTTCTGAAATGTTATGTCTATCTTTTTTATTCCATAGGAGGTACTAGGTTATTACAATTGAAAAGGGGATTCCAACTATAGTAATTAGGTGTCATGCTTAACCGTTAAGTTGAAAAAACTTGATAAAATGTTATATTTATTATGCATTTAGCTTAATCATGAAAACTGATATTGAATCTAATTAGTCATGAGTTTTTAAAATCCTTCATTCTCAAATTTTGAACTTAAAACTATTGTAATTATGCGGAATGCGTGTGGAAGCAAACAACCAATCACACACAAACAAATTCAAAATTCAATTGTCCACAAATATCAACAGACAATTAACAGCATATTAATAACCCCTCTAGGCCCGTCTCGGTATCCGGTTAAAATATTTTAAAATATAAAATATAAGGATTAGCTTGTCAATTAATAATGTGGAATCGGTTTAACAGAAAATTAAGAGTTATATTAAGTTTATGGTGTTAAATTTTTTGTATTATGGATATAAATCACTACAAGTAAATGTACAAATCTGGGACGGGGTGGCCCGGCCCGGCCCGGCCCAGACTTATGGATGGGCTTGGACAACATTTTTAGCCTGTTTGGACCAGGAGGGCTTAGCTCGGTCCGGTCAACCGGACAAAAAAATACCGAAAGTCTGGCCTAAACCCGACCTGAGCCCAAACTTGTACATTTCTAACCAACACCTACATGTTTTCTTCCACCACTTCTTTTTTCTCTTTTTGTGGCTCTCTTTCCAAATCTTTTCATCTCTCTTACAACCAGGAACATACGCGTGATTTTAGTATAGTGGGGCAAAAATAAACTATTATTACAATATATATAATATAAATACTAAATCGTATTAATTATTTTACAGTAACATTTTTTGAGTTGTCACGTTCTGAAATCTCACAATCATATCTTCAATCTCAATAGATGCCACTACATCTTTCTTAATATACTTTTTAGTTTCTTAAATAACAACTTGATTAGAGAATCCTAATAAGCACAAAACATATACAATGAACACAAACTAAATTCAAATGGTATAAAACTTTTTAATTAGTTATTTACAATGCATTATAAATTAAAAAAGTCTTTGAAACTAGTTAGAAAGATAGTGTTTTTTTGTCATAAAAAAATGATGTTGAAGGCATGTTTTATTGTAAACAAATTTCTTTTATCTCTAATCTTTATAAGTCATTTTTTTTTTGTCATGACACATGTGATACCCCGTATTTTTGTAAGCTATTTTTGGAGTTTCGGGATTTTTCCCGATTACCCGTTTTGTACGTCGGATTTAATTCAGAGAGTTTAAGACATTCTGTAATGTTCTCTCTATCTATAATATTTTTCTCAGTGAAATAATATACAGACGACGTGCTTTGGATGTTAATACTCGTTCGTGTACGATTATTTTTATCCCGAGTTAAGTCGATATCGTCCAAAAGCTGAGAAGGGCAAAGCCACGGTGGCGACGACCGCCGCAATTAAGGCGGCGACCGCCGCGAAGGGCTCGAGGCAACAGTGCCCTCATCTTCTAGCGGGGCGCGAAGACCATAAAACGGCGACCACCGCATTAAGGGCGGCGACCGCCGTAAGTTGCCCGCCGTAGTGGTTTTGTGAGGCGGCGACCGGGTGAATGGCGGCGCCCGCCGCGAGCTAGCTAGCGGGTAAAACCCAGAAGTCACCGGGGAGCCTCTGACGCGCCGATTTAGCCCTGCTCCGCCTCGTTGTAGACCATCATGGTGTCCTCTTGTGCTTTGGCTATAAATTGAGGAGGTTTTGGGTCAGATTGGGCACAAATCTCAGCCTAAATATCTCAAATCTCTTCTCGCCGGAAAAGCTTGCTTCGCCGGAGTTTAGTGGTGATCGCCGGGGGTGTTATTGGTGTGTTCCAATAGCCTTTGAGAAGCCTCTTGGTTGCCTTTGAAGGTCAGAACCCACGCAAGGCCAAAGGGGAGCGTTTCACGTGTGTTTGGTGAGTTTTCTGCCCTCGCCGTTCTGTTCTGGGTTCACCGCGGCGACCGCCGTGATAAACACGGCACCTGCCGTGATAAACGCGGTGCCCGCCGTGATGAACCCGACGACCGCCGCCAGAAGGTCGTGGCTTCTTTTGGCCTCGGCCCTGGGTGGTAGTTGTTCGGGCGTCGTTCCTTTCGTCTTCCTTTAGATTCGTACTGTTGTTATGTCGGATCTAACTTAGGGTTTCTTTATGGGTCGACTCGAAGGTTGTTGTGCTGTCGGAGCTATACCCGTGTCGAGCCCGGAATCCCGTCGTCGTTAGGCTTGTTCCAGATTCATCACCGAATCTACTCCAGGCAAGTGGCGGTTCGCTCTTGCTCATCGTTCCATATTTACATTAATTATCAGTTGTTTATCTGAGTAATTAATTTGGAATGATTACTGTGTTTATCTGGAATTGGTTTTATAAACTGTTTTGGAAACTGTAATAATGATATTATAATAGGTTGTATATTTGTTAGAACAACGCTGTTATTTATGTTCGCCTTGAGGGCATTTATGTGGATTTATCCCGAACTATTATTGTGCTAGAACTGTTTAGTTAGCACTAGTGGTTAGGAACGCTATGTACCTTGTGGGGGTTTAGTTGTTTCTTTATAATTGGTACTTGGTGGATTTTCCCCAGTACTTTCTCTCTGGTCATGACCATACCCTTACTCGGGGTTGGCGCACTTCGCTAGTGCCAAATCTTCCAAGGTTCATCCTTTCTATATCTCTTGTGGGGAGGTCTGATATCTCTTGCGGGGAGATCCGATATCTCTCGGGTGGAGGTTTAAAAGCTTATAACGTAATGCTCGCTTTTGTAATTAAATAAGATAAAGTGCCCGAGTGCACACAATTAATATACCTTTGGCGAGTAGTGAAACTAAGTAAATAGTGCAGCTAGGAAAGCTCGTCTCGACTTTTGATCAGAGTACGTTCTCTTTCCAATCTGGATTCGCTGTAAGCGGTGAGGTTGGTCGTGAACCGAAACATCTAAGTCAACTTTTAAATCACTGATGTCTGATTCTTTAAACGTTCCAGATTTGTCATATTTCCTTAAGACTCACTTCCGTTGGAGTCTTCTTTCGGGTCGATTTCTGTGAAGATTCAGTCTTCCAGAATCTTCTCTTGTGCATACCTCTTGTTGTTATTCAGTAGAAGTATGAAGGTTGATTATCGTTATCGGTTATTATTCGAGAAACGATGAGTCTAACCTAATACAACTACTTCGAACCTTCTGCTTTGTACCCTTGCATAGTCTATTCAGTAGACTAACCAACCACAATTGTTCTCTGCATGGCTGGCTGGTGTCATCCGTTCGATTCGGCACATCAGATAGAGCGAAGATATGAGGAGACTAGATTGACTATGAAGACGACAATTGTTTTTGGAGGTTTTAATTATCTTTTAATCAGATTGAGATCCTTGGGCAGTTGATCATTACGATCACAACCCTTTTTGTAATATTTCAAGAAAGACTTCCGCTGTAACTTATTTACTCTGTTATTTGTTTATCAAGACTTCCGCTGTATTTGTTTAAACTCTGTGTTTGTCCTATTCGGGATTGTGATGTAATCCCGGGACTCATGTTTTATATGAATAATGTTATCATTTTGTATCATTGTATTTCATGATTTGTATTTAAACGGTAAAACCTTGGGTGATTTCGGTAAGTAACACTGAGGTCACTAGCGGTAATACCTTTCCAAATGGGTTAAGATTTGGGGGTGTTACAATTGTGGTATCAGAGCCTAAAGTTTTAAAACGGGTTGGGTATTTGAAAACCATTTACTCGTTTTTGATTGAAAGGTATTTTCAAAAGGTTCTGAGTTTAAAAATAAAAACGGTGTTTTCATTTTCAACCGTTCATAGTCATGTCTTCTATACAGTCTGATATAGTAAGCTTGCTCCTATGTCTAGAAAGACTAATTCCTTCCCCGTTGCCCCGTAAGATATGGGTACATTCTGTTCTCTTCAAAGGAATCCGGGAGAAGCCTAGGTGGTGTCACCATACCCAATAAGGCTTGAATTCCCAGTTCTCTCGCTTTGAGTTGAGGTTGTAGAACCTAGTAACTCGGTTTAAGTTCATCAATAGAAATTACCAAGTTCGATCTATTCTAAGTTGATTTTATTACGATAAGTATATCAGAATGATATTAATGTGATAAAATTCTTTGAATTTGATCGGTAAACAGATGGTGAACACAAGGAACATTATCCGTACTGGTGCAGGGCCGAGCAATGACCCCAGACTGAGTAGGAGGAATGTTGCAGACCCAACAGGAGAGCGTGAGTCTGTCTTCAATAATAATCTTGGAGGCAATGACCCAGCTCGGGATGACGCACCAAGGATATTTGATGTAGCGGCCGTTGCAGAAATTCGAGGAATTGTCATGCAAACGATCGCCGATGCGCTACGCCCGAATGTGCCTCAGGCACAAGGAGTGCCAGTACCTCCAGAAGTTCTGAGGTTTGAGGAACAAGAGAACCATGTACTACAAGGAGGTGTGATCAGGGATAGAGGAGAGTATGACTGAGCTCTGAAGGCTATTAACTCTATGAGGCCTGATAGCTTCGATGGAAAAGGAGAGCCAGTCAAGGTGGCTCATTGGTTTTCCCACATAGAGCGGTTATTCCGCAATGTTGAATGCACTGAAGCTGAGAAAGTGCATATAGCTTCTCTTCAGTTAAAGGAAGAAGCCAGTGAATGGTGGGAAAACACCGGCTTAGCTGATAGCCCTGTTTTGAACTGGTCGATGTTCAAGTCAAAAATGATTGATCGTTTCTTTTCCCGAGCTATGAGGGAAGAGAAGCACAAGGAGTTTTTATATCCGCAGACAGATGGTTTGAAGGTGACTGAGCTTGCGACCAAGTTCAATCATTTGCTGCAGTACACTGAACCTGAGATTTCCAGCGAGGCACAGAAGATCTGGTATTTCCACGAATGGATGAATCCAGATATTAAGCCATGGATGGTGCATCACGGTTGCTCTACCCTGGAGCAGTACGTGGATGCAGCCTACAAATTGGAAGTGACTCTGGAGGAGTTAAAGAAGAAGCGTAACAGCCAGAGACAAGTGCAGAACCAGCCGCAGACAGGTGGGTTTAAACGTCCCGCGCCACCATCTGATTTTGCCAAATCTGGCCGAGCAAGAACGAGTATGACTCACGATGGGTCTACGCAACGTTTGGGTCAGGGCAATAATCCGATCCAGTGCTACAACTGTGATACGCACGGGCACAAGAGCAATGAATGTCTGAAGGACAAAAAGACATGCTTTGGCTGCGGAAAGGAGGGTCATATGCATGCATTCTGTCAGCAGAGGAATGGGAAAGGAGCTGAGTCACGGCAAGGGTCTGTTAATCAGAACAACCGACCCAAGTTCAGTCCGGTGGAAGCTCCTAGCCCTTCAATGCAGACAACTGCGCAGAATAAGGGGAAAGCCCCAGTGGCTTCTGGAAGTCAGAGTCAACGCCTTTACGAGATGCGTGAGGCGGATGGACCCTATGCTCCTAATGCTTAGAGTACTTTGTATCTGCGTTCTACTTTTGTTAATGTGTTGTTGATGTGGGTGCTACCCAGACTTTCATTTTGGATGGTTGTAAGTTAAGTTCTGTATGCGGCTAAGTTTGTGAACATTTGGTTGTAAATATTCTTAATATAAATATTTGGTTAGAATAAATCGTCTGTCGGAATTGTCGATTACCATCAAGGGTAAGAAATTCAAAGCGATTTGACCTAAATAACCGTGGTTCCATACGATAATTATTCTCGGTATGGATTGACTGATGCGTCATAAGGCGGTGATCGACTTCAGTTCTTGATATTTCTGTGATTAGAGAATTTTCGGATGTCTTTCCAGAAGATATTCCTGGTTACCCCCGAATTGTGGCGTGGAGTTTGTCGTTGATCTCGAGCCAAGTACCGCGCCGATCTCGGAGGCACCGTACCAGATGGCTCCTGATGAAATGCAAGAGTTGAAGATGCAACTCGAGTATCTTCTTGACAAAAGTTATATAAGGCTGAGTGCATCTCCTTAGGGAGGGTGCCCCGGTTTTATTTGTCAAAAAGAAAGATGGACCGTTTCGACTTTGTTTTGACTTTTGAGAGTCGAATCAAGTCACGATCAAGAGCAGATATCTGTTGCCAAGGATTGATGATCTGTTGGATCAACTACAGGGAGCAAAAGTTTTCTCCAAGATCGACCTGAGATCTGGATGTCATCAACTCATGATTCGTAAGGAAGGTATTCCAAGGATTGCGTTTCAGACGAGAGATGGTCACTACGAGTCTGTAGTCATGCCATCTGAACCTACCGAATGCTCCAGCAGTTTTCATGAATCTAGTGCATCGATGTTTTCACCAGTACTTGGATAAGTTCATGGTGGTTTTCATCGATGGCATTTTGATCTTTTCCCGAGGAACACCTGCGGATTGCTTTGTCAGTCCTTAGACAACATCAGCTTTATGCTAAAATTGTCTAAGTGTGACTTTTGGATCTAGAAGTGGCTTTCTTAGGCCATGTGATCAATGAGAATGGGGTTATGGTTAATCCCCAGAAGAGTGAATCAATAGTTGTTTGGAAGCGGCCTCAGAGTGTGAATGAGGTACACAGTTTTCTAGGGCTTGCTGGGTATTATAGACGGTTCATGGAAGGATTTTTCTAAGATCGCTCCACCTATGACCGGTCTGTTCCGCAAGGTCCACCAGAAGTTTGTCTGGAATGACAAGTGCGAGGTTAGTTTTCAAGAAGTTGAAATAGTGTATGACCTCTACAACAGTTGTGACACTAGGGTTACTTAAGAAACCCAGATGTTAGTAGAAGTCTACCACCAGGAGATTGTCCGTTTACATGGTGTTCCTAAGACCATTGTATCGGATCGAGATGACCGATTCATGTCAAGATTTTGGCAAGAACTTCACAAGGCCATGGGAACTGAATTAAGATTCAGTACAACATTTCATCCTCAGACAGATAGACAGTCTGAAAAGACCATCCAGACCCTGGAGGATATGCTAAGAGCATGTGCACTCGATCGTCCGACTAGTTGGGAAGACAACCTGAGTCTGATTGAGTTCACGTACAATAATAGCTGGCATGCTAAGATCAAGATGGCTCCGTTTGAAGCTTTGTATAGTCTCGGATGCAGATCTCCGATTTGTTGGGATGAGAATGCCGACAAGATTCTGCTTGGACCAGAGTTGGTCGAAAGGACAACTCTAGACATTGCTTTGATTAGACAGAGGATGTTGACCGCCCAAAATCGACAGAGGTCTTACGCGGATCAAGAAGCGTAGAGATGTCGAGTTCAAGGTTGGTGCCAAAGTATTTGTCAAAGTATCACCATCCAAAGGTGTTTTCAGGTTTGATAAGCGTGGGAAGCTTAACCCTCGCTATGTGAGACCATTCGAGATTCTTGATAGAGTGAGATCTCTAGCGTATCGCTTGGCGTTGCCGCCATCGGCACACCCAGTGCATAATGTGTTCCACGTCTCTTTGCTCAGGAAGTACGTACCAGATGAGTCTCATGTGCTGAGCTATAAGGACATCCAGATTCAGGCGAATGGTACCTATGAAGAGATGTCGGTGCACATTCTGGAGCGTCGTGAGAAGCAGCTTCGCAACAAGGTCGTACCGTTGGTACAAATTATGTGGTCGAAGTACGGATCAGAAGAAGTTACTTGGGAAACATGGGAAACCGAGTCAGATATGCTCAGGCGTTTTCCCGAGTTATTCTCGACCTAAGTTTCGGGGTCGAAACTTCTTTTAAGGGGGAGGAGATGTGATACCCCATATTTTTGTAAGCTATTTTTGGAGTTTCGGGATTTTTCCCGAGTACCCGTTTTATACGTCGGATTTAATTCAGAGAGTTTAAGACATTCTGTAATGTTCTCTCTATCTATAATATTTTTCTCAGTGAAATAATATACAGACGACGTGCTTTGGATGTTAATACTCGTTCGTGTACGATTATTTTTATCCCGAGTTAAGTCGATATCGTCCAAAAGCTGAGAAGGGCAAAGCCACGGTGGCGGCGACCGCCGCAATTAAGGCGGCGACCGCCGCAAAGGGCTCGAGGCAACAATGCCCTCGTCTTCTAGCTGGGCGCGAAGACCAGAAAACGGTGACCGCCGCATTAAGGGCGGCGATCGCCGTAAGTTGCCCGCCGTAGTGGTTTTGTGAGGCGGCGACCGAGTGAATGGCGGCGCCCGCCGCGAGCTAGCGGGTAAAACCCAGAAGTCACCGGCGAGCCTCTGACGCGCCGATTTAGCCCTGCTCCGCCTCGTTGTAGACCATCATGGTGTCCCCTTGTGCTTTGGCTATAAATTGAGGAGGTTTTGGGTCAGATTGGGCACAAATCTCAGCCTAAATCTCTCAAATCTCTTCTCGCCGGAAAAGCTTGCTTCGCCGGAGTTTAGTGGTGATCGCCGAGGGTGTTGTTGGTGTGTTCCAGTAGCCCTTGAGAAACCTCTTGGTTGCCTTTGAAGGTCAGAACCCAAGCAAGGCCAAAGGGGAGCGTTTCACGTGTGTTTGGTGAGTTTTCTGCCCTCGCCGTTCTGTTCTGGGTTCACCGCGGCGACCGCCGTGATAAACGCGGCGCCCGCCGTGATGAACCCGGCGACCGCCGCCAGAAGGTCGTGGCTTCTTTTGGCCTCGGCCCTGGGTGGTCGTTGTTCGGGCGTCGTTCCTTTCGTCTTCCGTTAGATTCGTACTGTTGTTATGTCGGATCTAACTTAGGGTTTCTTTATGGGTCGACTCGAAGGTTGTTGTGCTGTCGGAGCTATATCCGTGTCGAGCCCGGAATCCCGTCGTCGTTAGGCTTGTTCCAGATTCATCGCCGAATCTACTCCATGCAAGTGGCGGTTCGCTCTTGCTCATCGTTCCATATTTACATTAATTATCAGTTGTTTATCTGAGTAATTAATTTGGAATGATTACTGTGTTTATCTGGAATTGGTTTTATAAACTGTTTTGGAAACTGTAATAATGATATTATAATAGGTTGTATATTTGTTAGAACAACGCTATTATTTATGTTCGCCTTGAGGGCATTTATGTGGATTTATCCCGAACTATTGTTGTGCTAGAACTGTTTAGTTAGCACTAGTGGTTAGGAACACTATGTACCTTGTGGGGGTTTAGTTATTTCGTTATAATTGGTACTTGGTGGATTTTCCCCAGTACTTTCTCTCTGGTCATGACCATACCCTTACTCGGGGTTGCCGCACTTCGCTAGTGCCAAATCTTCCAAGGTTCATCCTTTCTATATCTCTTGTGGGGAGGTATGATATCTCTTGCGGGGAGATCTGATATCTCTCGGGTGGAGGTTTAAAAGCTTATAACGTAATGCTCGTTTTTGGAGTTAATCAAGATAAAGTGCCCGAGTGCACACAATTAATATACATTTGGCGAGTAGTGCAACTAAGTAAATAGTGCAGCTAGGAAAGCTCGTCTCGACTTTTGATCAGAGTACGTTCTCTTTCCAATCTAGATTCGTTGTAAGCGATGAGGTTGGTCGTGAACCGAAACATCTAAGTCAGCTTTTAAATCACTGATGTCTGATTCTTTAAACGTTCCAGATTTGTCATATTTCCTTAAGACTCACTTCCGTTGGAGTCTTCTTTCGGGTCGATTTCTGTGAAGATTCAGTCTTCCAGAATCTTCTCTTGTGCATACCTCTTGTTGTTATTCAGTAGAAGTATGAAGGTTGATTATCGTTATCGGTTATTATTCGAGAAACGATGAGTCTAACCTAATACAACTACTTCGAACCTTCTGCTTTGTACCCTTGCATAGTCTATTCAGTAGACTAACCAACCGCAATTGTTCTCTGCATGGCTGGCTGGTGTCATCTGTTCGATTCGGCACATCAGATAGAGCGAAGATATGAGGAGACTAGATTGACTATGAAGACGACGGCTATTTTTGGAGGTTTTAATTATCTTTTAATCAGATTGAGATCCTTGGGCAGTTGATCATTACGATCACAACCCTTTTTGTAATATTTCAAGAAAGACTTCCGCTATAACTTATTTACTCTGTTATTTGTTTATCAATACTTCCGCTGTATTTGTTTAAACTCTGTGTTTGTCCTATTCAGGATTTGGATGTAATCTCGGGACTCATGTTTTATATGAATAATGTTATCATTTTGTTTCATTGTATTTAATGATTTGTATTTAAACGGTAAAGCTTTGGGTGATCTCGGTAAGGAACACTGAGGTCACTGGCGGTAATACATTTCCAAATGGGTTAAGATTTGAGGGTGTTACAACACATTTTTTTTACCTCAATATATGTTAAAGGCATGTCTTTGAAACTAGTTAGAAAAATATTTTTTTGTCATACAAAATAACGTTTTGTTTTGTCAAACAAGTTTTTTAGTGTACTTCTTAATTGAACTTTTTGAATGAAATAATTAGCCCAATAACAAGCTTACCTCCATATATTGAATTTTTCCAATACTCATTTTATTGGATTTTTTAAGTTCTTAAATTTTTATTTTAAAAAAATAGTGGGGCCTAGTGGGGACAATAGCCCCCTCTGAGCCCCACAAAGGTTCGTCTCTGCTTACACCACTTTTTTCTTAGTCCTAGATCATCTTACTCTTTTCCTAAAACTAGGTGTAGCAGCCCCGTGCGAAGTAAGGGGCTGGAGTTATCGTGTGGTAGTGTCAGCAAAGATAATTAGATGTCGTTTAATTGTTAATATATTGATAGATTATGTTGAATGGGTTGATGAATTATGGGATGCTTTTTGCATCCATATTGAAATATACTTATAGGTGCCAGTTATGAACTTAATGGCGGTGACACGAATAGAGGTGCGTGAGATAGTGGCGGCGTTGCCTGGATTGGGAACATATAGACGCGTCCTTGAGTCAACGTTATGTTGTTATCGGACATGTGCAAAACCAACTTCTCTAATTATTCATAGCAATAAATGTGGTATAGTTTCACCGAGCTTATAACGTGTTTGCAAGGGCTAAATAAAATGTAATAAAGTTAGTATCTCTAGGTTTTCTGAAGAAGTTTTAATAAATTTGTTCTCTTGGTTGCAATGTAGTTTTTGTGTTAAAATGGCTGAGAATTGTCAATAACATAATTTCTATAATCTAGGCTGAGTTGTATATATATATTCCTCTAGTAATAGTAATTATTTAGAGAATATAACTGCAAAATACTATCAATCTCACAAATCAGAATATAAGTATGTGTTAATTGTCATTTTATGCGGCCAACTCCTTTGCTAATGCTGCTATTTGAGACATATAGAGGCAAGCCATGCCCCATTTATGTCAAAATGTATGTTGTTGTATATTTGATTTGGCAGGTATTTGAGAAGTTGTGTGAGAATGCCTAACATATGGAATTTCTCTTTTGATTACTATTATGCATGTATCATAGCAATCTTGTTATATGTTCCATGTATGGAAGCGTAATGCTCGTTTGTCGTGGCTCCACCATTCTCCCATTGTTGAAACTTAATCCATTGCCTTAATCTTTGCAGGAAGTCCTTTGATCGAAGAAGTCATTTGATCCCTTGTGTTGTACTCTTCTTGTTGTAGTACTCCTATCTTGTATTGTAGCTATGCTTCACTTTGGAAGGTCAGAGACTTTTCTCAATGAGTAATGAGTTTTTTCTGTTGCTTCCATATGATCTTAGATATGGGAGAACTGTGATTTGATGTGCTGCTGTTTATTCACTTCAACTTATAAGAAAATTCTACATATTCGACTCGATCAAGCTGTAGACTACTTGCCCAACAGTTGTATGTGTTGTGAGCTTATTATACAGGTTTATAAATTGCCATGAAGTGTTCTAATCCTAAACTTTATTTCTTTCAGGTCTGCAAATAGAATCCCAATAGAGGAACACAACTTTCCATGACCTTTTCTTTTATTCCCATTGAACCTGTATTCCCCTAACACAATTATGAGGTTTGGTTTCATTCATATTACAGAGCCAAGTGTTCATGAATATGTCAGGCGTGATCGCTTCTTACAACCTAATAAAACCACCATATGCTTTAGCTAAATCATCAACATCCTTGTAAATTCCGTGCCCTGTCATTCCTTATGTGCATCCAAGTTATCTGCGGTACGATAAGCTGTAGAAACAAAAACTGTTATTGAGTCTAGGGTTGTGCCCAAGCTCTATTGCATACTATTTGCCTGACATTTGAGACATAAATAAACACATGAAGCTTGATAAACAGAAGCCTTACAAAAAAAGTTGGATTTATAACGCGTTCGTTGACAAATCTTTAGCAGCATGTTTCACATAGCCATCAACAACACAAGGCAGTGAGGCTGTATCATCAGATTGACACACAAATAGGTCAGTATATCCACTCAATAAAATAGCATAAGACTCATTCTCTATTTATGAATGTTCATTTTGTTGGTGCAATTCTTGATTGAAATCATGAGAGAGCAAAGGAGTTTATCAGCCTTCAATGCAACCCTTTTCTCCCCTCTTCTTGGTAAGGAGGCATCCCTTCTTCTTGGCTAGAGCCGGGGTTCTCAATCGGGTACCCTGCAAACAGATTTCAGCACATGTTTAGAACCAGAGTATGAAACTACAATAAATGTAGGAGTTTGCCTCCAAGGAGATATGCATGTAGAAAGTGGGCCAAAGGATGACATGTCACTTGTAGAAGTTGCCACCACTTCACTTGCTGTTATGTGTTACGTATTGGTTGGTCTAGCTAATTATATATTTTCTTTTTTCTTAAATAAATTTTCTTTTTTCTATTATTTATGTTCTGCTCTTTGCCGGTGTTCCCTACTATTTACATTATTGCCACAAGTATATGGCCTTTGGGGCCTTCTCCAAAAATCTATACCGCAAAAAAAAAAGAGGAAAACGACTAAAACATATATTAAAAAACCCAGTTCAATCCTAATACTCTAATGTGGAACCCCTTTGCTTTCCTTTTCATCTCTCCCTTTCTTCTCTTCTTCTTCCTCCTTCTCCTCCTCTCTTTCCTTCTCTGGAATCTTTTTTTTATTTTTGCAGTTCATTGTTGATTTGAGTTGGTTTTAGAAGTCGTAGTCGAGGATGGAGTTGGAATTGTTCGATTGGGGTTTTTGAAAATTTTGAGTTAACCTAATCGATGAACTGGACAAAGATCTAAAGAAATCGAAGCTTCAGGCAACTTGATATAGCGGCTTACTTGGCAATTTTATGAATTTATGGGGTAAGTTTATTAATCTGTCATATATACTGTCTCTTCAAACTATAAATGTCTTCGACTTCCTATCACGTTGTCGCTTCTCATTTTAGGTTTATGCAACAACATTTTATTCAGTCAAGTTTCTGAGATTTTGAATTTAGAATACTTAATTTTCTGATCGTTAATGTAAATTTTCTTAGGTCAACTACAACATGTTTTCAAGATGGAGAAAGAAGAGTAAACAAAAGAGGAACTCGATTGGACATATATTGAATTCATGGACAACCAATATGTGTTGGATCTTATTTTAGAAGGTGTCTTCTTATCTTGAGTTTGAGATTTCATTGTATTCATGTTTGAAATGCAAGAAAAATTAGGATGTTACAAAAAAAGCTTATATCATACTGTTGGACATATATATTATGTCTTTGTTCTTCTTTTATCTTCTCTGTGGCTAAAACATCAGTTTGGATCTCAACTCAAATTTTGTTTAAGATCTTATTTCTTGTACAATTGTTTAATTTTCCCAGTTTTGTGCACTTTGAGTTCAATCATAGTGGGGATTCTGACGTATTATCAGATCTTATTTGAACGATAACGATTGTTAGATAAGAGACTATAAGATGGTTCATATTAGATTCAGTGCAGAATGTGGATTGACTGTGGACCCTTCTATTTTGATAAAATGCCTGAATAAGACAAGTAGTGTAGTCTCACCAAGAATGTGCAAAGTCCTTGCTATGGAGACACCGAGGGGCCATCATTTATTCTCTTAATTTGGTTCCTTTATTTATCCCCAGTCACTTGACCTTTTCTCCATCTGGTTTGTTAGATGCTTGATTATGTACTGTTGATTTTGTTTGGCTTAGAAATTCAGGATAAATGCAAAAATGAGCTTTATTATATGAAAGTTATGGCTGTGATGTGCTGTTGATTTTGTTTAGTGAATCCTTATCTTTTCTTTAGTCCTTTAATGATTTGTAAAGTTCATTCACTAAATGTGTTTCATGTACTATATATGTCTTTATCGTGCAGCCTCTTTGATGATCTCTCTCTATGATTCCTTTATCATTCAAGGACAACGACGGGTTCCTCTATATGTTATATAGGAATGAGAAGACCTTTTGTCTATGATCTCGTCGACATGTGAATTGTATCTTCTCTCTCTCCTTCAATCTTCATGTGTCATCTCTAACATTATTTCATGAATGCGTATATTTTGCATGCATCTTTGCTTGCTTGTGCTTTATATTCCCTTAGCATTGTGAATTATTTGATAATTCATATAATTTGGAATTACGAAAGTGTCTTTACTCTTCACCCAACAAAAAAAAGAAAAAAAGTGGTGTGATGAAGAGAGTGAGAAATTCATATGCAAGTGCAAGCATCTAATCTATCACAATTTTGTTCAGGATTGTTCAATTCTACTTCTATAGATGTCATAATTTGTGTTGATTGAAACAGAGAAAACAAAGTTTTGTTCTTACCAATACGGTAGCTATTTTTATTAAACATGTATGGTGTGATTGTATTTTTCTATGTTAAAAGTCCAGTTTTCAATGTTTCGGGCAAGAAACTTGCCATTCATTTTATTATATGCTTGTGTCTTTACAGGAGTTAGGAAGTCACGTCTTCTAATGCAATTTACTTACAAGAGGTTTCAGCTTGTGCATGACTTAGCCATTGGTGTTGAGTTTGGGGATACGATGATCACAATTGATAACAAGCCAATTAAATTGCAAATATAGGACACGATTTTTCTTACACTTCTTTCTGTTATCTAAGACGACTCATTGGTCTACCCACAACCATATTTTTAACTTCTTATCGATGATGCTATAGTCAACATGCTTGTTAATAAAAAAATTTAAAAAAAGAATGAGATCAACTTAAGAGAGCAGTGTACTTGAATAGTCTACTTGGTTATAAAGCTCTCTTGTCTATTCTTATATAACAAGGAAGAAACAGTTAAATTTGTGGTTTTTTCCTTGTTCGTTGCAGTTAGCCAAGCATGTGCAAACATCCAAGAAAGTCACTTTCTGCCATTCAAACTTGTTGACAAGCGAACTGTTATCACTTACGTTGATTTGGATGGAAAATGGTACGAGCGAACAAAGAAGCTCCTGAACAGGTAATTATCTAATTCAATTAAGTTCTTGCTCATCTATTTGCATTTATCTGACATAGGAGACCCATAACTCATACTACCATACCAGTGGGAATGAATGTTTGATTTGGCTGAGAGAAATTTTAGAGAAAACCCCTAAAATTTAACTTTTCCTATAATGATTAAAGTAAAAGATTTACTCACCAAACATGAGTTGTTCACTTAGCTTTTGGAACCCTATCATCGACGAGAAGGCTGGAGATTGTGGCGGCGGAGGATTGGATAGCTGCGGCGTTGCCGGAGGAGTGGCTACGGAGGACGTCAAGGACTCCATGGGTTGACATGACGGCTTCCCGGGTAGAAATTGAGACGTTGAGGGGCACGTCGGCGTTCTCCTATGCAACAGGGATGACGGAGTCTCAGCAAGGTAAGGGATGACGCCTTCATCGGGCTATCTCCGAGGCAGATTTCGAGAGGAGTCAGAGAGGGCTGTGATCCGAGTCTGCTCCGACACCGAGCCGAGACGGGGAAACCAACATGTTTGTTGTACGACTCTTCACCTCCATTTCCAAAGCTGAAATCGGTTGACAGAAACGATTAGAGAGGGAGAGATGGAATGAAGAGGAATGGATATATATGAGAGAAGAGACGGTTGGAAGCCCAAAAGAAAAAATTGAGGCGGTGTAGAGGCACGCGTTCATGAAAAGCCATCTGGCAAAATGTAAAATTGTCTTCTACATCAAAGTTGTCTTTTATCTTTTGTGGGATACTTGTGTCTGCTTCAAAACTACTATCGTAGAGGTGGCTATGTAAAATTGTCTTTGTTTGATGGGTATTTTTAAATTTTGACATGCACTCGAAATGCTTTGAATAGGTTTATATACTTGGCCTCCCTCTGGGATTATGCTGTGGGCAATTTAGTTGGATAGCTTCTTCTACTCTCATGTCTACCCTTTCTAGCTATACAATGAAGATGGCAAATAAAAACACTTTCAAGGAGTAAAAAAGCCATGCCAAAGAACAACACAAAAGATCGACAACGACCCTTATACCAAGCAACAACACAAAGACCATGCCAATGAACAACACAAAGAGAACGAGCACGTACGTACATATTCTAATATTCATCACACTTCATCAGAATTCATAATATCAAAAAAGAAGCAAAGAAAAACATTTCACAAGCACCCACCCTATTAAGAACAAAGCACACCCAATACGCCGTAGGAATGACAATCGTATAGCATTTATATATACCGACTTAAGTCGGTTCGTATCCTAACACAACTTGGTATCATGCAACATATGGCAGAGTCCATAGCAAGAGAAGAACACGTGTAAAACCAGTGAAGACATTTTCTGGTACTTCAGCCCATATAACAAAAGCCAGGTGAGCAGATATACTTAACGAGAGGGTTCTAAACTGGGCTGTTGGCCCATACAACTAATAATGAACTGAGGCCCTTAAAATATTTGAGGCCCTGTGCAGTTGCTCACCTTGCACCTGCTTAGGGCCGGGCCTGAATAAAACTGTTGGAGTGTTGTTTTGAACTACATAATTGTTGTATATGCATATTGTATTGTAGACATTTTTTTCAAGTCTTGTATTATATGGTTTCTTGTTTTCATATGGTCTTACAACAAGGCTTTGCCTATTACGACAGTGCTTTGAAATGTTATCTGCGAGTTGTGGAGATTGATACCAACGATTATGTAATGTGGAATAAGCTTGGAACATTATCGCGCACTAACTATGACAAGTCAATATTATTTTTCCAGTATAGTATATTTTGGATTTTGTGTGGTGTTCAAAAATTTTAGAAATTTTGTACGAGGTTTCTTCGATTTATAATAAAAAGTTGTATTTTTTTCGAAAGCCCCCTAGTTTATTTTTCAAAAGGATTCTAAATTAGGTGTTTTTTGAAAATTATAAATGCAGTTAGTTTGGGTATGAATTAGGCGGGCTTCAAACGAAATTAATATTGAGTATGTTTTGAAAATTCTTTAAAACATGAAGTTATTATGTACTTTAATTTTTATTTTACAATTAATTTTTACACTTCACTATATTTTATGAATAGCGCATGAATTTGTAAAATTTCATAATTATTATAGGACAAAATTTATAACACATTTTGTATATATCACTAAATGTTCCATATTTCTTTACGTCAAACTTGAAGGAAGTTCTTCACAAAAAAGAGGAGTCACTTGCTCTATCTTGTCATTGACACTCATGACTTACCCCACTCATAATTTATATCATAAATTGTAACTTAAGATATGTATTTTATTCATGAATTTGTATTCTAATTTTCAACTACTCCTCCCATTTTCCAATCGATCTGGGCTGGGCCGTGATCCAAGAACCGGCTGAGCAATAATAGCGCTGGCCCATGATCTAAATCCACAATACGCCCAAAACGGCAATAGGGTTCAGTTGATCAATGTCGTCAACGGCGACGACCTCTCTCAACACATATGTGGACAGCTTTGAGGCAACGAGCTCTCATTCTCTCTCGACCGCCATCGGCTTCGACCTCCTCGAATACCCTTCCTCTCCGGCAACCTCCATGGATTTCGACAAGCTTAATCTATCATTTCCGTCGGAGCTTCTCTTTGACGCCAGACAGCGATGGGAAGACGGAGATTCTGAAGCTAGAGGAGGTGGAGACCGTTCTTAAGAAGGTGAAGGCCGACGACGTTAGGGTTATTCCCGTCGGGAATTTCTATAGCTGGACGGATTACATGGTGTTGGCTACCGGCCGATCGACCTGGCACGTCAAGAATATCGCGCAGGCTATTTTGTACGAGGTAGGTTTTTGCTTCTCTCTAATTGATGGCACTGAAATCTGGAATTCGAAAACTCCAAATGCGAAAATTGGAAATCTCATGAGTTGCTTAAGTGATTGTTATAATCTTCGGTTTATATTGCAGTGTAGCTGGCAAACTGAAAGCTCTGCTGGTAATTGTGCATTTAAGGTTACTTGTTTTTTTACTCCAAAAGATGAAACCTTCAACCGATTAGCATAATTTTGCAAATGTAAAGTAGTAGTATTACCTGTTGGTTCTGTTCCTTCAGAATCTGTCTAGTGGAGGAAGTTAGTGAGTTAGCAAGGACTGAATTATTAGGATTGAGTTGTCTTAAGCGAAGGCTTACATTCAAAATTTATTATAGTTTCTTCCATCTTGGGTTCATGCTGCTAATATAAGCGCACCGAACATGTACTCTTACTTTAAGCGTACAGAATAGTGTGTATTTAGGCGATTTTTCGTGTGCATATAGCTTTTTCGTATATATATTATCTTATCCTTATTTTATTATCTTATAATAATAGAAAATTATATATAATAATTATATATTATCCTATCATATATCTCATAAGATAAATCTCCTTATAACTAGAAAGAGATATTTATGATTGATATAATATCTTATATTTCCAAAAGATATTTTTCCTTATGTCATCAAGTAAATAAATAACTCTTTATTATTACTTGATGAACAATCCACTCTTTCAACAATATATACTGACCGAAATTCCCAGTCTCACAATGAGTCTCGGGTTGCTTTGATCTAGCCCAATTACTCTATTGTTTGTGACCTTATAGGACTCGGATGTAATAGCAATGGACCAAATTTAATTCATCCCATAAGTTATAGTTGGCTTCTAACAAAGCACTAAGACTATCTAAAATATCTGGATTATAAATCTCCATTATTAGCAGTGTGCTTCACCTAGACTCGAATGTTCTATGCCACACACACTCAAAGTGAATGCAACATCTGGGCGAGTACAAGCCATGATATACATGATGAATCCTACTGCAAATGCACAAGGAATCCTACTCATTCTCTCTAGCTCAATAGGTGTCATTGGGCACTGCTTCTTGTTGAGATGTAAGCCATGCTGCATAGGCAAGAATCCCTTCTTGGAATTCTTCATATTGACCCTATCAAGAACCTTATCCACATAAGTTCCTTGTCTTAGTCCAATAAGTCTCTTAGACCTATCTCTATAGATCTTGATACATAATATGTACTCAGTCACTCCTAGGTCTTTCATTGAGAAATTCTTCTTAAGCTAGTCCTTAACCGACTCCAGCATAAGAATGTCGTTTTCAATGAATAGTATGTCATCCACATTTAAGACCAAGAAGACCACTTTGCTCCCACTAAACTTCTTGTAAACACAAGGTTCTTTTTCACATCAGATGAAGTGAAACTATTTGACCACTTCATCAAATTGAAGGTTCCAACTCCTTGATGCTTGCTTAAGTCCATAAATAGACTTCTTAAGCTTGCATACTTTCCTAGCATTCTGTGGATCCTCAAAACCCTCAGGCTGTGTCATATACACATCTTCTTCTAAATACCCATTTAGAAAAGTGGTCTTGACATCCATTTACCAGATCTCATAATCATATGAGATGCAATTGCTAGAAGTATCTGAATGGATCTGATCATGACGACTGGAGAGAAGGTTTCATCATAGTCAGTACCATGAATCTGTTTAAAGCCTTTTGTAACCAATCTCACTTTAAAAACTGTTACGTTTTCATCCTTGTTTGTTTTGAGTTTGTAAACCCATTTGCACCCTATGGGTACTACCCCATCTGGCAAATCAATCAAGTCTCATACTTGATTTTCAGACATGGAATCAATTTCAGACTTCATAGCAATACACCATTTCTCAGAGTCTGGACTCGCCACTGCTTGCTTATATGTAATAGGCTCATCGCTTTCTAAAAGCAGGATGTCCAAACTTGTAGTCATTATGAAATCAATATATCTCTTTGGTTGCGCTTTGGGCCTATCTGATCTACGTGTGTGCTGAATAACAGGAGGTTCTGCCACACCATTTTGTGGCACAACATTTTGTGGAACCTCATTGGAATCAGATTCTCGTGCAACGATAGGAATGGGGACTTGCGACTCCACTACCTACGGTGTATGAGTTTCCTTTCCTTGCGGGATTAGGTCCCCAAATAATCCATGTACTCTTGTTGCTCAATTTGTTGCTCTTCTCGAACTTCTTCGAGATCAACATTTCTCCCACTTGACTTTTTGGAAACAAATTCTTTTTCCATAAAGACACTATCCCTAGTAACAAACACTTTGTGTTCATTGGGATTGTAGAAGTAGTATATTTTAGTTATCTTAGGATACCCTACAAAGAAGCACTTATCTGATTTGGGTGTAAGTTTATCTGCTAGTAAACGTTTTACATAAGCTTCACATTCTCAGATCTTTAGAAAAGACAAACTTGGAACTCTTCCAGTCCATAACTCATATGGTGTCTTATCTACAACTTTGGACGAAGTCTTGTTTAGTGTGAACATTGCAGTTGTGAGAGCATATCCCCAGAAAGATATTGGAAGATCAGCAAAACTCATCATAGATCGAACCATGTCCAACAATGTCCTATTTCTCCTTTCAGACATCATTCAATTGTGGTGTTCCAAGTGGAGTTAGTTGTGAGACAATCCCACAACTTCTTAAATGATGATCAAATTCTTGACTCAAATATTCACCACCACGATCATATCGTAGTGTTTTAATTTTCTTGCCAAGTTGGTTTTCAACTTCATTATGAAAGTTTTTGAACTTTTCAAAAGATTCAGACTTATGCTTCATTAAGTATATGTATCCATATCTACTTAAATCATCAGTAAAGGTTATGAAGTATCTGTAACCACCACTAGCTTCTATGCTCATTGGTCCACATACATCCGTATGTATTAGGGCCAAAAGCTCAGTTTTCCTTTCACTCACTCTAGTAAAAGGTGACTTTGTCATATTTCCCATTAGGCACGATTCACATGTTTCAAATGATTCACAATCAAATGAGGTTAGAAGTCCATCATTTTGGAGCTTCTTCATGCAATTTAGGCTAATGTGACCTAAACGACAGTGCCATAGATAGGTGGTGCTACGGTCAATTGATTTTTGCTTTTTGGCGTTTATGTTATAGATGTTGGATCCTTGATCCACAATATAGAGTCCATTGCTCAGTATGACACCGATATAAAAGATGTTATCTTTGAAAATAGAAAAACGCCCACCTTTAAGAGTAAAATCATAGCCTTCTAAATCCAAAACACAAGTCGCAATCTGGTTTCTAGTAATAGACGGGACAAAATAACAATTATTAAGTTCTAATTCTAAACCAGAAGGTAAAGGTAAACTATAATCTCCAATGGCAAGTGCAGCAACCATTGTCCCATTTCCAATGCGTAGGTCTACCTCTCCTTTAGCTAAGCTTCTACTTCTTCTTAGTTCATGCACATTCGAAATAATGTGAGAATCACATCCTGAGTTCAATACCCAAGTTTAAGCATTAGTTGTTAGGACTTGTATAACATCCGTACCTGAATTGGAACTCACAGTTCCATTCTTTTTATCTTTCAGGTATTTCGGGTAGTTCCTCTTCCAATGACCCTTGGCATGGCAGTAGAAACAGCCATGGTCAGCCGCTACTTTAGCCTTTTCAGAAGTCTGCTTGGGTTGTGCAACTTGCTTGCCCTTCCCTTGTACGATCTTCTTCTGCTGTCCAGATGCCCCTTTCTTGAACCCTCTTTCCTTGTGGACTATCAAGATCTCTTTCTTGGTGTCAACATAGAGATTTTGCTCAGTTGTTTTGAGCATCCTATGTAGCTCTTTAAGTGTTTTTTCAACTCCATTCATATTGAAGTTCAGCTTGAATTGAGCAAATTCATCATGTAGAGAGTGGAGTATGATGTCTGTAGCCAACTCTTGACTATAGGGGTGGCCAAGCCTTTCCATGTTCTCAAAATGTCCAATCATATTGAACACATGAGCACTAACTGACTTGCCTTTCTCAAGCTTGCAATCAAGAATTGCCTTATGAGTCTCACACCTCTCCACTCTCGCTTGCTCCTGAAACATAACTTTTAGGTTGTGAATGATGGTGTAGGCGTCCATCCTCTCAAACCTCTTTTGAAGGCTCGATTCCATGGAAGCCAACATAAGACAAGTGACAATCACTGACTTATCTTTGATATGCTTTTCCTCTACTATCTCCTCTAGAGTAGACATAACATTCAATGTTGGGATAGGGGTGCCAAGGACATTCTCTCTTCCTTCAGATCTGAGAACAATTCTCATATTTCTTTCCCAATCAATGAAGTTGTTTCCGTTCAACTTATTCTTCTCAAGAATCAAACATTAGTTGATGATGGTTGGGTTATCGTTTCTAGACATGACATCTACGACATAAATAACTTGCAAAATGTAAATCATGCTTGTCATGCAATAGCTTAATTTTTTTTAAACATGCTTTAAACATAAATAAGCTAATGCTATTTTATCCATTTAATTTTTTTCCTTTGAATAAAATGATTCCAAGATCCTATTTTAGATAAGACTTTAGGCGTACTTTGACACTTTCCTAAATCCTATGTGATCAAGGTAAGTAACTTTTACTAGTTATAACATTTATAACTCTTGGTTGATAGATTACATCTTATGTCAAATCTATCCCATGCCTCAAAATCTAAAACTTTATCTTTTGGTATTTTATTGAGTATAATCAAATCAAGGTTGTAAACCCCTTATATAGATTTACCCGTACTATCCCAAGGTCAAACCATAGATTCTTCTTGTCTCTTGGATCTCCATCCTTGATTCTCCTCTAGATCTCCATCCTTGAATCTTCATAGGATCTTCTTCTCTTGTATTGCATAATGTAAATCTAATCTAATTTCTTGAAAATTAAATTACAAAAATACATAACGATACGCATATCGTGTACAAGAAAACAATAATGATACGCATATCGTATTTTCTATCCTATTTGGGCCAAACCAGTTACCGCATACAATAATAATATCATAATATTAAATCATACATGCAAAATATAATATCAAATATTAAGAGACGATAATAGACTATTAATCATATTAATAGACTTTCAAGATTAAATTAATTAAATTATCCAATAAAATAATTATCTTCTTATTATTTTAATTCAATAAAATCATATATGGAATTATTATCAATATTAATCATTACCATATATAATTGGATAAAATATATTCTAGAGATAAGATATTTTATTACCATATCTAATTAAGGTAGTTAGGATCTTATGCTAACAAACCATAACCCTAATTCATCCTTCATCCTAGCTGCACCATGCAACCACCACCCCAGCCAGCCCGCGCAGCCAGCCTCCCCCCCTGGACCGCTGCCGCACCACCCCCGACCTGCCGCCGGCCACCACGCACCGTCGTGAGCCACTTTTGGCCACCCAGCCACAGTTTTACCCCTTCTCTCACTCAAATTTTGTAACAATTACAAATTTTGATGATTTTAAGGATAATATGGTGTAATTTTTAGAAAATTAATATTTTTGAAAATGTAATGTATGAATCAGTTTCGTACAAAATTAATCAACTTTGGGCATTTAAGACATGAAATGCTAAATTTCTAGGGTTTGAATCAATTTTCACCAACATGAAAAATCAAGTATTTTTATGTGTGATTATGATTTATACAAGAAATCATATCCCTTGCATAAATTAAACATATAAATCGATTTTAGGTTCAAAATTAAGCAAAAAAATCAGAATTTTAGCATGCATAATTTCGGTCAAGTGGCTGAAATTTTTCGAGTATATTAAGCACACAAAAGTCACAACTATGCATCCTCAATTAAAATCACAATTTTAATCATACAAGTTAATCCATACATCAATTTTACCACTAAATTGAACCAAAATTATCAAGAACATGCATCAAAATTAACAACTTTAATTGTGATCATATCAATTTATGCAAGAGGCTCTGATACCACTGTTGGAATCTAGATACTTTAAGCGGAATATGAAAGAGTGACATACCTTTTGATGTAAAACTTTAATCTTATAATAATAGGAAATATATATATATATATCTTATATATATTATCTTATCCTTATTTTAGTATCTTATAATAATAGGAAATTATATATAACAATTATATATTATCTTATCATATATCTCATAAGATAAATCTCCTTATAACTATAAAGATATATTTATGATTGATCCAATATCTTATATTTCTAAAAGATAACTTTTCTTATGTCATCAAGTAAATAGTAAAATAGATAAGTCTTTATTATTACTTGATGAACATTCCACTCTTCCAACAATATATACTGATTGAAATTCCCAGTCCTACAATAGGCCTCGGGTTGCTTTGATCTAGCCCAATTATTCTATTGTGTGTGACCTTATAGGACCCGGATGTAATAGCAATGTGCCAAATCTAATTCATCCCATAAGTCATAGTTGGCTTCTAGCAAAGCACTAAGATTACCTAAAATATCCGGATTATAAATCTCCATTATTAATCATATTCCGACATTAGTAATTTCCATCTTGATTAAATGACATATATTCCTTCATTGACATCCCTAGGTGAGACTTAAAATTTGGTCGAACCTCTCACTTCAACTCTCCTCGTCCCTTGGACGGGCGAGAGTTAGAATTCGATCGAATACAGAAGTTAAGTATAATTATCATGGATGTCGTATACAACACCTAGGTGAGGAGATATTAAATTTGGGGTGGTGCTAAATATATTAGCTAAATATACACTGCATAGACACGTACATTTAGCACGTGCTCGTGCCAAGCAGACACGTATAAGGATTACGTGTCAGTGCTTTTTAATTACCCGTCGGGTATCCGATTTTGGCACGGACACATTATATGTGCACGCGCCTCTTTTTTTTAGTTAACTTTGTTTTTTTATTAAAAATAAAAACTGTAGCACGGGCATGGGATTCGTGTCCGTGCTACAGTAAAAAAAGTTATTTATTTATTTTCTACAGTTTTTTAGTTTAATCAAACTAAGAAACTATGTGTAATGCTCCTAACTTGATTGTCGTATTATTCAAATATCGATACTAGGTGTAACGTAATCCTAACTTCATATCGTATAATTCGTATATCGGTTATACTAATTATATCGTAATCCTAACTTTATTATCGTATTATTCGAATAACGATTAGTCGATTACACTAAGTATAATGTAATATGAATTCATTATATTATTCTTGGTTATCTTGTAATTCAAATATCCGTTATATTAATTATATTTTAATCCTAACTTTATTATCGTATTATTTGAATAACGATTATAATAAGTGTAATATTCCTAACTTCATTATCATACCCTAGAAACCATAGGGTAAGCAGGATTTGAGATTTAAAGTTATCAAACCCCAGTGATTTTCATAACCTATAATGCTTGTATAACTGATATTCAAATAATAATATAATGGATTCATGATTACATTATACTTAGCATAAGTTCGAATAATATGATAATGAAGTTAGGATTATATTATATCGTATTATTCGAATATCGATTATACTAACAATATTGTAATCCTAAGTTCATTATCCTATTACTCGAATATCGATCACGCTAAGTGTAATGTAATCCTAACTTCATTATGGTGTTATTCAAAGAACGATTATACTAAGTGTTATGTAATCCTAATTTCATTATCGTATTATTCAAATAACGGTTATACTAAGTATATTGTAATCCTAACTTCATTATCGTATTAATTAATCAAATAACGATTATACTAAGTGTAATGTAATCCTAACTTCATTATCATATTATTCAAATAACGGTTATACTAAGTATATTGTAATCCTAACTTCATTATCGTACTAATTAATTGAATAACGATTATACGAAGTGTAATGTAATCCTAACTTCATTATCGTATTGTTCAAATAATGGTTATAATAAGTATATTATAATCCTAACTTCATTATCGTATTAATCGAATAACGATTATACTAAGTGTAATGTAATCCTAACTTCATTATCGTATTATCCGATATTGGTTATACTAAGTGTAATGCAATCCTAACTTCATTATCTCCACTATCGTATTAATCGAAGTTAGAACTATAGTATATTTAGTATAACCGTTATTTGAATAATACTATAATGAAGTTAAGATTGCATAACACTTAGTATAACCGTTCTTTGAATAACACGATAATGAAGTTAGGGATATAGAAGTTGTCACTGAGTGCTTAACATACAAATTGCCATAGGGATTGGTATGATTGTAGGAAGGCTAAATTAGGAAGTAAGCCTCTGCGATACAATGAGTCCTGAGATAGAAAAAGCATTTCCATACCTTGGTATAACAACACAGTATTATCCCTTTGCGAATAAGATATGAATGTGAAAACTGAAACGCAGAACAAGGACACTACAAAATGCCCATTTATATATACCTTATCCACAATCCACATACTACTGACTACTCCAGAATCACTTAGCAAGACCTTATTATTTGTTTTTCTACACCAAAGATGAATATATGAATCAATGTATATGCAGTACTTATAGCCACGGGCATGATACAACCCAAAGTAGCACGAAGAAAACAACTGCCTATAGATGTGAATGAATAGTCGTAACTCTGTATGAATGAAGAGATCAAGTGCGCATCGACCATATGAGCTTCTAGTATTTGCTGACAAGCAGATCACTTGTAAGTTCCCATTCCAACACCTGGTTCTCCTCCGTAAGCCTGGATGGTTCCTCTTGCCTTGGAGTAGCATACGTAATAGAGTTCTGAGAGGATGGCGGTGAAGAGGATGAAGGCGGCACCAGCAGCAAACACTCCCTTTCTTAGAGTTTCACAAGATGGAGGCTTGTCTTGCCCATGGAAGGCCTTATAACTAGTATGGTAGGCATTCTTGGCTGAACCCGCCAGCAAGCACACCTCGGCAATCAAGAAGGTCAGCCTGAAACAAAGAAAATTGTTCGTTTACTGCAGAGAGAGAAATGTATGCCAACCCAGCAGCATTTTGATCTTATTCATATAATTACCAGCAGATGATGAAGAGGATGACAGCACAAGCCCTGGATCCATTAGGTTTCAAAGATTGGCCACAGCAAAAGCACCGGCTAGCTACCATTATGAGGACTTGGCTAGCCATGAGGAACAAAAGGGCACCCACCCCGTAGCCTGTTGAAATATCTGAATCATAGACACAGAAATAGTAGTCCATATTGGCATCATGTCCAATCTTGGCCTGTGAAGAAAGGCAACCTCTTGAGTAACAAACACATGGTACACCTTAGAAGAAAAGAAAATAGTAACACTCAAAATCACATTCAATAGTCAATTGAAGGAACCAAGTGTTGTAGATACAAGTTTGTTTGAAGTGCTTCCTAGTTAAATCTAAATCAAGCATGATTCATTCGGGTTACTAGAGGGAGTTTGTCTGTTTACCTATCTAAAGATCACTACTAGTTCCAAGATTTGCTTAACTTTTTTTATGGTCAATAGTTATTGAATTCGTTATAAAAACGATACCACAGCAATCTAGATTTATAATAGACAGACATTGCCGGGATTTTTAGCAGAAAATTGTCATAGAAACATCGGAAGCTAAGCTACTCCTTTGAAGACATATTCTATAGCTACAGGGAATAAAATTAGATCTTCACATGGAATAGCTGAAGTTTGAAGGAAGAAACTTGTGGATCACATCATGAATCTGAATCTGGTTTACCTTCTCCCGCCACTTACACAATCCAATACGAGATGCAAGTAATCCTAATTTATTTATTTTTAAATCCGAAAGAAAAATCAAGTGAAACAAATTAATATGCTTCCAAGGAGAAACGAGCTACGACTGGCACATTTCATCAAACACGTAGCCAGCACAATTCAGCTTTTGCAGCCTTTTTTTTTTTTGTTACAGGCAAACACTATGATCCTTTCATAACAGAAAGGCTATCCTAAATCGATCTTTTGCAGCCTTCTAGATCTATACTCCAGTATAACAACCAGTTTACTTGCACACTTTAAACATTTTAATAACAAGCGATGTCCTGATCCATGAACAATTTCGCTTCTATATCTCAAATTCCGTATAAGAGTTTGCAAAATACAAACTATTCTGCGAATTCAAAGCTCAATATGAACAAAGAAACGAGAAAAGAGGCAGAAGGAAACGGAAAAGGAGAGAGAAACAGATGAAAGTCGAACTCACAGTGCTCTTCCTCTGCTCAGCAGCGATGGCAAGACCAAAGGCTATGAGATCAAAGACGAAGATGGTGATGATTACTAACTTTGAAGCCATTACTGTAGTGTAGAGATTCAACTCCGGAGCTCACGCCGCGCAGATCTCTTAATTTCACTCTCTCTCTCTCTCTTTATATATATATTGACTCCAGAGAAGTGTTGTTTTCCTTGCTTAAGCAAATTGGAGAGGGAGATTAAAGAAGATTTTGACCTCACAGATCCGTTCCTTACTTTTTATGACAGTAATACAGTTTAGCAATTAAATACAAAATACTCTTGATAAGGGATAAAATCATTTTTAACCGCAGTAATTAGTGTGTGCTCGGTAATTAATTATTCTGTGTTATGCAGCAATGTTTATACGCGTGCATATGAGCTGTGTAGAGGTGGATCGCAACTTCGTAACTTTATATTATCAGTTTCTGACCTTAGGATTATATTGGTGATTTAGTTTTACAGAAAGAGGTTCTGTGAAAATAAGTATAGATGGTTCTTGTCGGCTGTGCAGTAGGTGGGAGATTCAATTCGATTTGATTAATTATATATTTGGAGTATTGACAAACATAAATTCTTTATATTTGGAGTAGAGGTCAGTGTCGGTGCAAATTTATTTTTGTTTTTCCTCCCTCTCCTGGTCTCCTCCATTTGCATTGGCTATTGAGCTTTTTTTTGTGGGTTAGCTTGTCGCTGTCCAGACAACCAAGCAGTTTAGGTGTACTTGTTATAATAAGAAAACATTTAATGAGATGACAAAAAAATTACGGAAATTTTATAGGGTACCCTTGAGTTTAAGCGAATTTCGCAAAATATCCAGAGGTTTGGCAAAATTCGCGCAATACCCTTAAATTTTCTATTTTTTACATCAAATACCCTAGTGTTATAATTCCGTTAATGAACCGTCAATCCGTGGTAAAATTAGAACAAAACTCAGAAAATAGGAGATGGAGGAGAACCCTGATCGATAGTCTTGAGGCTTGAACGCGTGGAGATGGAGAATCCCGATAGACTGGAAGAGGAGAGACTTGACAAACCGGTGGTTGGGCGGCAAATCTCAAGACGAAGCAATCCAACCCCGAGCAGCGGCTCTTTGGACGAAGCGACTAGACAGAGGTTGGGCGGTGGAAGCGACCCGACGTCGGACCAAGGAGACGCCAAACGAAGGAGAAGGTGACGGGGGCGACGACGGTGCTGGTGGTCGATCTTGGGCAAGACGACGAGGGTGTGGTGGACGATGCTGCTGTGTTCAGGTACGATTTATAGATCTAGGGTTTAATTGAAATTTTGGGATGAATTTGGTTTGTGGAAGAAATTATAGATTTAGGGTTATTTTTTTTGTAGATTTAGGGTTAATTTTTTTTGTAGATTTAGGGTTATTCGATTTATAGATTTGGGGATTTGATTGAAATTGGGTTGATGGTTTGTGGATTTTGATTTAAATCGGAAATTTGGGGTTGTTGTTGCAATACCTTTGAATTTCAGTTATTAATGTGGCAAGTATCTTCAGATTTTGTTTTGAGGTTAGTTTTCTAGCTTGTCTGATCTTCTACTAATGTCATTTGTTTTTGTATCCAAATGTATTAACTTTGCTTTCATTAATGAGTAGACCTGTCAAAAAGGACCCGAATGTCACTGGGTCAAGAAGGACCCGAATCCAAACCCGATCCGACTCGATCCGAACGCAAATCCGAGCTCGCGGATCCCCTTTATTTTGTATATTTTATTTTATTTATATTAAATATTTTAATATACTTTATTAAATAATAATATAATATTAATTATATTATTATAATTATTTTATTAAAGTTAAAAATCATAAAAAAAAGGCATGTTCGACCCGCTGGATCAACCCGAACCCGACCCGAAAATTTTATTAACCCGATCGACCCGAACCCGATTTGATCCGAACCCGACATGACCCGAACCCGACCCGTCCGACCCAGTTGACAGGTCTATTAATGAGTGATGATTGTTGTTTGTTTTCTCGAAACTTGTCAATGCAGCAATTTGTTAATGGAACTTTTGGAGGTGTTGGCAACAGCTCCAAATAGGATTAGTACTTGGATGTTAGTTGTGCTGTATATTTCTGTTTCTTATTAGTTTGTACCAATTTCTTAAGGGATGCCACTTCTAGTCTTCCTTATAATGTGAATCCCATTAATTCCATTTACCATGTGGCTTTCCCATATAAGATTTTTAACTGAATTTATGTCAAGATGTGGTCAAACAACAACTATTTTGGAAACCACCTTACTGAATATGCTATGATTCACTGAAAGACAACCATGAGACATAGATATAATGTTCAACCTTTCACATAATGGGTTTTCTTGTTGAGTTGAACCAAATATCTTATATATATATATTTATGCTCTAGTAAAACAAGTTCTTAGAGTGAAACGAGTGGATAAATATAGAGCATTGAATTAGTTTAAGATGGATGGCTGAGATTTAATTTAGGGAGGTACAAGATTAGGGGGTAGATCCACCCACACCCGATCTCGTCTATTCACGAGCTTTCCGGGATTTGATTTCCATAATCCGAGTCTCTTCAACTTCCATTTTCAACTCCCTCTCTCTCTCTCTCTCTCTCTCTCTCTCTCTCTCTCTCTCTCTCTCTCTCTCTCTCTCTCTCTCTCTCTCTCTCTCTCTCTCTCTCTCTCTCTCTCTCTCTCTCTCTCTCTCTCTCTCTCGCATTTCATTTGATCTCCATCGCCGCCTTCATCGTCTCCTCCCTCGCGTTTCGCTCGTTAGTCGGTTTCCAATCTCCCCCCTCGCACTCGTTTTCTGGCGTCACCACTATAGAAGCGCCGTCGTCTCGCCATCTTCGTTTGGGCTAAAGGTAACCCTAAAATCACTTCCCCACTAATTTTCGTCTTCATCTCCACCCACCGTATTCTAAGTCTTCAATTTCAGTGCAATTTTCTGATGCGTGTTTTTCAATTTCGGTTCTCCAACCGCGAATTTCGACATAAATCGGTGAATATATTTACTTTGATTTGATTTTTTGTCGATTAGAACATTTGTGTTCGAGTTTTCCTTTAGATTTAGGGCATCAAAAGGTATGTCTTGTTCGATTTCATTCGATATGCATTTTTAGTTCGCTTAGGGCATTGAAAGCCTGTATTGTGTTATTGATATTCAATTATGTAGATAAGATATGCATTTTGCATGCATTGATATGCAGAACATGTGCAATGTATATATTGTTTTGATATTCAAGTTGATTCATTTGGTGTTGGATTTGGAGGTTGGTTTTTAGGGTTTTGTTTAGGGGTATGTTTAGTCCGTGTTGATGTACTTAGATTGTTTTTTGGGATTTGATGTAACTGGATATTAGAGTCCATAAACTCTGTCGAATATGGATTTTGGTTCTGAGATTGGAGCCAGATTAATTGTTTGGTGTAACAGTATACTAGAATGCATAAAACCAATGATATTTGATGATTAGATTGTGTTTTGATTTTCAATTATATGAATGGGATATGCATTTGACATACATTGATATGCAGTACATGTGCATTGGATTAGTTTGTTTTGATATTCAAGTTGTTTCAATTGTTGTTGGATTTGGAGGTTGGTTTTTAATGTTACTCATCGTCTTATTTAGGTTTTTGTTCATGGTTAGAGGCTTGTTGGGTAGAGAAACAATGTCTCCGAAAACAAAGGGTGGCAAGCGAAGAAGACTGGTTAAAGGTAGTGTATTTATTTTCTGTTTATTTGTATAGCTTCGAAGTAAGGTATTATTTGATATGCATTGTTTAATGTTTGGTATTGATATGATTACCAACCATTTTAGATTAGTGTGTTGGTCAATTTTTCAAAATTGATATTCATTGTATTCTCAGTGATATGCACTACATCCGGACATATATGCAATGTATTTCTAACTATGACATTTGCATGTTTGTCTAAGCTTTAGTCATTCTTTCTTATATTTTATATACAATTAAGCTTATTAATATGATTTGTACATGATTGCCCTCAAGGAAGTCGGGTGAAGATTCCCCAAAGGATGCTCATGTCACATCTTCCGAACAACTTACCGAAGCGGTTGTGGACACTGTATCACAAGAAGCCCATGGCTCTTCCCCAATTCGAACGAGTCCACAGGCAAAGAGACGGTTGAAGATTGTTGTTTGTCGTGACAAGGGCAAGACCACCAGAAACGAAACACTTGATGATTCTGATGGGGAGGACGAACCAACTGAGGATGTGCTAAAAAAATCAAAGAAGTACAAGGCTAAGAGAAAAGCAAGAGGTATGATATTCTTAAGTGTTCAGTGCATACATATTTTTCTGTTTTAAGTGTTCGTGAATGTGTTAATTACTTTTTAATTCATTGTAAAATCACCTATTTTCGATGAAGATGAAACACTGGCTAACATTCAAAAGGCAAAATCAAAGCATTTGAAGGGAAAGGATGCATCATCTAAATCATATGCGCACGATGATTCTGGTATATTTTATTTACAAGTGAATGTTGGGATATTTGGGTTTAAACGATATCTTTCATTAATAGACACTGACTAATACATCATTTTTGTCATGTACCAGGTTTGAAATAAAAAAAGAGGGTTGATAAGAGCAAGGCTAAGATGGTTGAGGAAGAATTAGAAAAAGTCGTACGTCAGAAGACGAAAGGCAAGAAAAAGGACGGTTTTAAGGGTATCAAACATCGTGGACGCCTTGAATATTTCGTTTGGGCCATCGGGAAAATGAACCAAATGCAAAAGGAAATTGTAGAGGAGTTTGGTTTTGGGAGACTTTTAAGGATGACAGCGTTCCCGTTACCGAGGTACATGGTTTTTATACTAACATGTTATTCACTTGTTATGTGATATTCATTTGTGTGGTTGTGATATGCATACATCCTACATAGATATGCATACTAAATATTCAGATATTCATGATATAAACAATTGTTGATTGTGCATGTGATTTTCATTTGTATTGTTTAGATATTCATACTTACTGCATAGATATGCATACTATATATTATGGTATTCATGATCTAAGCAGTTGTCTATTGTGCGTGAATTTGTCATTTGTGTGATTGAGAGATGCATACTTCTTTCATTGATATGCATATTATATTTTTAGACATTCATGATGTATGTGTGTGATGTGCATGCTTCAATCATGATTATGGATACATAATCATGCATGATTCAATCATATATTTTGAACTGTTTTTTATGCGTTGTAGTAAAATATATTATGTGTCTTTCTTCAGTTTTCTTGTGTAGGTGGTTGGTTCAGAGTTATAATGCAATGAAGGGGAAGATATTGCTCCCAAATGGGTCTGCGGTGGATGTCACAGATAGTGATGTGGAGATCTGCATGGGCATTCCACGTGGCCCAGTTCAAATAATCAACCTCGATCCTTTGGTTAAGATGAATGTGGTAGAGGAATGGAGGAAGAATTTTGATTTGAAGCTGCACAGCATCAGATACAATCATGTTGGTGAACATATGTTATCGATCGAGGGAGGAGGCGAAGACTTCATACGGGACTTTATTGTCCTTTTCCACTCTTGTATAGTCGAACCGACACAAAGCGGTGCTGCAAACCAGTCCCTCATACGTGGATTAGAGCAGCTAAATGGCGTCAGTACGATGAACTGGTGTGGTTTCGTTATAGATTGTCTTATCGAGGCCAAGAAGAGGTGGGATATGAATCCGGACGGCTACTTTACTGGCCCACTCTATTTCTTGACGGTATGTGGGTCCTTAAATATACATTTTGGGGGAATAATTTTTGAATTTTGATATATGGGCATGCATTTTCAATTATTTGGGTTGGATATTCATAATTCATACACTGATATGCATAATATTTCTATTTTCTTCAGGTTCTATACTTGGACCGTGTGGTCTTGTATGGAAAACGTACCATTCCAAGGAAATTCCCCGCATTTGTCGGATGGACTGGAGATCTTGTAGCTGAGAGAGAAGAGATTGAGATGAGTCACGGGGTGTTCGGGGATGGTAATTTAGAACCCCAGCTGACTATCAAAAAAAGGCAAGGTGTTGCATGTCCGGTACATGAATCAAATACCAAAAAGGTTATTCTTCATGCCTAATTTTAGATTTATATAGATTTTACAAGAGTGAATAGTTAACATATGTTATTGAATTAGTAATGATAAAATTACATAGGTTATCATGCATAGTATAATGTTGAATAAGGATTATATACTTTTATGATATGCATGTGATATTTATTTTTGTGAGTGAGAGATGCATTCTCCGTACATGATATATGAAGTTGTCCATATGTTATGTGATATTCATTTGTGTGGTTGTGATATGCACACTTCATGTATAGATATGCAGACTATGTATTCAGGTATGCATGATGTATTAGGTTGTTGATTTATTATGTGATATTCATTTGTAAGGTTGTCATATGCACACTTCTTGTATAGATATGCATACTATATATTCAGATATGCATGATGTATTAAGTTGTCGATTTGTTATGTGATATTCATTTGTGTGGTTGTGATATGCACACTTCTTGTATAGATATGCATACTATATATTCAGGTATCCATGATCTAAGTAGTTGTCTATTTGAAGATGATTATATTATGGTTTATACTTTATAGTGTTGATGAAGCCGTTGATAACAATATTGCAATGCAAAATATACATATTGATATGCAATTTTTACAGGAGTTCAACAAAGGTATGGTGAAGGATCTGAAGATTGTCGCAAATGCTATTATTAGGATAACCGACAGGACCAAAAACATGCCTGTTGAGTGCAAGGACGATGAAGTATCAATTGCCCTCACTGAGTTGGCCAGGGCTTTGCTGGGTTCCAGATCAGATTCCTTGCACGAGGCTCCTTTTGATGTATGCACTCAAGTAGGGAACGTGCTATCGCAAGCTGAAGACCCATTCTGGACTAGTCCGGAGCTGATGAAGGTGGTTGAAGAGATCGAGGCTGCGTTGTCTAGGCAGAATGACATCATCAAGCGCGATAATGATGAAGGCGGGTTTAATGACGATCTGCCCTTTTTCCAGGCAGATACGGGCCATACTAAAGAAGTGCATCAGTCCAGTCCAGCGGCCGTAGTGGATGTTCATATGCCTCAGGTTTATGCACATTTATTTTTCATGCAAAGCAAGTCTTATTATTTTATTGAATGTTTGCATAATATTTGTTATGAAATTTCCATAGGGCAATACGGGAACGAGTGAAGTTGACCCACTAGTCCAGCACCATGAAAATGATATTCCAGCCGTTGTTGACGATCAGTCCAAGATGTCCGAAGCCACCACAGTAGAGAAGGTTAACCCACGAGCCCAGCTCCATGAAAGTGATATTACAATAGCTATTGAGGATCAATCCAAGATTCCTGAAGCCACCACAGGAGAGGAGGCAACAAACAAGGTATGCACAAATGAAACATTTGAAGTCACATTCAATCTTCAAAATTCCTGACTTGCATGCTAAATTCCGAATATGCAGGTGTCTGAAGCAATATTAGGAAATGAGGGTCCGGACAATATGGTCACTACTGATACGTTTGAGGTTCTTTAAACATCTAATAATTTAAATTTGCAGTTTGCATACTATGATTTTTCAATGATATACAGATTGTATGATTAGGTATTCATGATCTAAGTAGTTGGTAACCATTCATGTAATATTCATTTTTATGGTGTGATATACATGCTTCACACGTTATTATGCACATTGTATATTTAGGTATGCAGTTTAATGGGTGTGTTATGCAATAATGTATGGAAAATATGTTATGATGTGATATCCATGCTTCACGAATTGATATGCAGATTGTTTGTTTTGGGTATGCATTTTAATGGGTGTTTTATGCATGATTCACACATTCATATGCAGGATATGATCATTGTTTAACCGATATATTCAAATTGCACAGGGGCAACCGAACCCAAGTGATGTGGTTATGGAGGTGGTGAATGACATTGCTGTTGAGCATCCCCAGGTTGAAGCTGTTGCCCTAGCTCAACCTACAGTTGTTGCGACCAGTGTTAAGAAGGATGTGGCTATGAAGACAACATGTGGTCGTCCAGGAAAGCGTCCCGCCGGTAAACAAACTGATCTGGTAAGCGTGAGGATGAGTAGTAGGATTAGAAGCAAATGATGATGGTCACACTTAAGGGTTGAAGTAAGATGGCTGTCAAGGGATAAACAGTATGGTTGGTTGGCTTTAAAGGCAAAATTTTGTCTATATATAATAGAACGAATATAGATCTAGTTGGGGTGGTATTGTGGACATCTTCACGTATTTTGTAACTGCTTAATATATGTAATGTTCAGCAGGCTTAGATGGGGTGGTATGGTGGACAAAAGTATAATTTTTGTAACGGCTTAATTATGTTATGTTTAGCAGACCTTGACTGATATTCACATGTTCTGTGTCCGTATGCAAATTAGATGTTCTGATATTCGTTGTATGATTAAATAGCATTCATGCTTGCTTTGACGATATTCAACTTTTATGTAGTATGATATTCTTGCAAAGTTGTCAACAATATCCTCTTGCTAAAAGAGATAATTAAAAATAGAATCAATTAAATTAGGGTTATACTTGCTTAGTGGTTACACTTCTGTGAAAACGTGATGCACATACAAGCAAAATCTTAAACACTTTATAAATCCATGCACATACAAATAAACTATATCGTGGTTGTGTCTCTCTGTAAAGTTATCAACAACGTAGGCCATGCCGTCATTACACTTCAGAGAGATTTTTGCACCACACCCTATCATGTTAGATGTCGTCTTACCTTTGCCCGTACTATTAGCTACATTCTTGAATCCAGCCCTATTGCACACAAAAGTATTTGATCTTAACAACATCTGAGTGGCTGAACTTGTACGAGGTGCTTGATCTAACATCAAAACCAGTTGTGGATGCATATGCACGATAGAATGCCTCTCCTGTATCCAGGGAATTGAAGCTTTTTCCAAGCACCGGTTTCATGGAAAGGGGACATAGCGGAACCCAGTGCTTTGTGTTTCTGTCGTCTAGGTCAATAACACACTTTGTGCCATACACGAAATCAACCTCTTCTTCGTCTGACAACCCATCATCAGATATATCAACATCATTGTCGGATGAAGAGGACCGCATATCTACACAACACCATTGCATAACTAGTCAGTCTATATGCATATCAAGATATATACGATATAGGCGGCGATGGAAACCCTTTTACAGGTATGCAAATGATATGGTACAATATTCAAAGTTTACGGCTCGATATGCAGACGGTTAACTTTTCAGAGTTTATGAATATGATTATAAAAGTTGAATATCATGGAACAAATACTGCATATCTATTCATTGTTTATGAATATCAGTATATATATGAATGACCATGATCACCATGATTGCGAATATCAGTTATTCAAAAACACTTGAACGATATTCCGATTATGTACTCTGATATTCACAGATTTAACATATGTGTAGATTATATATAGCAGTATTCATCTTTTCGTATCCACATCCAGAATATTCACTTTCAATTCTTTGCATATACCGATATGTAGAAACGTACACAGAATATTCACGTGTTCTAATAACAGTGGCATCAGGAAATCCTAACAGATTGAATGCATATCAAAGATAAATCAAAGTCGTCTAAAGGCAATCCCGAATTCTGCTGAATCATACATTCTTGTCAAAATCCGTATTCCTAATACTATCAAGAACTCAACGCTAAACCCTAAAATTCACAACAAATTCAAATCATTCATAAAATTCACAAAGCACGGTTTGAATATCATCGAACAACGAACTAATATGAACTAACCTTCTTCCATGTTCAATTCCGACATTTGAGAACCAGAATTTCCGCCTTTGTTTATGGTGAAGAAGACCGACAATGGAGTAGAGCATGAAGCAGACGTAGAAGATGTAACTACCACCGTCGTTCAATAAGAAAGATTGCATATTCTCTCTCCTATTTTAGATTTTCTTTTTTTTCTCATCCGTTTTTTATGGTAACTGATTATTATGAGCCTTGTATTATGGAAACCCTGCTACCATAAAATCCCTACAACCTCTCAATCCATCCTTCCATTTTCTTTAATCCAACGATCCTCATTTATGCACTCGTTTCACCACAAGACTCGTTTTACCTGAGTGCTCCTCTATATATATATATATTCCACTATACTACCACTTCATTATTTTGAAGTGACAAAACATTCTGTAACATGAGACCACCGAGAAAGTCCCCAACAACAATTGTATCAATTTTTCATACTAATGCTTTGAAACAACATTACAGCAATCCTCAGTTCTGAAAATATCAACCCTAAATTTAATTTCTCTTATTGCTCAAGCTAGTGAATTGGAGGACTGTGCTATTCAAGTGAGGATGTTGGTGAAGTTCTTTCTGCCACATGTAACATATCACTTACCATCTTTGCTTTGTGTACAACCTTATATGAACTTTTTGATCAATTACTTCCATTTTTCATACTAATGCTTTGAAACAACATTACAGCAATCCTCAGTTCTGAAAATATCAACCCTAAATTTAATTTCTCTTATTGCTCAAGCTAGTGAATTGGAGGACTGTGCTATTCAAGTGAGGATGTTGGTGAAGTTCTTTCTGCCACATGTAACATATCACTTACCATCTTTGCTTTGTGTACAACCTTATATGAACTTTTTGATCAATTACTTCCATTTTTCATACTAATGCTTTGAAACAACATTACAGCAATCCTCAGTTCTGAAAATATCAACCCTAAATTTAATTTCTCTTATTGCTCAAGCTAGTGAATTGGAGGACTGTGCTATTCAAGTGAGGATGTTGGTGAAGTTCTTTCTGCCACATGTAACATATCACTTACCATCTTTGCTTTGTGTACAACCTTATATGAACTTTTTGATCAATTACTTCCATTTTTTATGCCCATGCCCTTTTCCCATCTTGCTATATATAGATGAATTCTGAATGAACACAAACGCACAAAGCCTTTTCATGTAAAAAAACATGTGTTCATATTATGTATTGGCCAAATTTGATTGATATTGGTTAATGGTTGTTTGATATTGGTTAATGGTTGTGCACTGATGATTTTATTTGTATGTTCCTGATCAATTAAGTCTATTAGGTCAAAGGAAGAGCAATGTGTAATTACACATGATGTGGGTTCGAATCCCACATAGACTACAAAGTTATATGATGAACCTTGGCAGAGACGAGTGCTACCCCTCTATAATGTCAATGCCTTTTCTATATGTATGTTTGTAAGCAACTAGTTTGTTACTTGTAGTATGAGATGCGGTGTTAGATTGAATTAATATAAGATATGTCAAGCATTCAGTGGTTTATTTGAAATTTTAAATCTCATTTTTAAGTACTGCTTGTCCAGAGAAGGAATCTGTAAACATCTTCAGAAAAGAAAGCTTGCACAGGTTATGGCCAATGCAAATGTGGATGAAAATGATGAGAAATATGATTTGGGTTTAAGTTTAGCTTGATGACGTTGATGCAAAGCATCTATATATGTACTACTGTCGTTTTCTGTTGCATTGTTTAGTTAGCTACATATTGTTGCTTTTGCATTTTCTCAAACCCTATTTTTTTGTAAGACAAATGCTGTTTGTGTTTAAATAAAATTACACTTTGTGGTATATACATAACCAATCTTTCTGAGTTAATAAACATCTTAATGAACAAGTTTGATTATATTTACAGTGCAAAATTAGTCATCACTCCTATCGAGTATTTATCAATTAGCAAAATCAGTAAAGATCAAAGCGAAAGGAAAATTGTAGTAAGTTCCAGCACAATGATAGCAATAATGCAGTCTACGTGGGATTTGAACCCACATCATGTGTAATCACACATTGCTCTCCCTTTGAGCTAATAGACTTAATTCAAACATCAAACCAATCTAAAATATCTAAGGAAGTAGCCATTATGTATCAACTGATCATGCTCCAATCCATTTGTTCATCCAAATCAAACTAAAAGAAGCCAAAGAATCAAGTGAACCCAAAAGTAAGTCACAGGATTAAAAGAAAAATACACAAGTTTGAATAATACCAAATCAATTAAATTTAGTCCATTTATCATCAAATTCTTTTGCATCTCAAGAAGTTTAACAACTGTCCTAAATCAAGTTCTTTTCCACAAACCAAGTTCCTTTGCTTCTCATAAATTTGTCGTTGCTGCTCAAGAAGTTTAACAGCAGTCCATTTACCATCTGATTCTTTTCTAGAAATTATTTAGCATCCACATTGCGAAATCAACCCTAAATCAAATTAGAATTACCCTAAGTCAATTTATTATAACCCTAAATTTAGATTTCAATCAAAATAACCCTCAATAACACCAATTTTCATTTTAATTCAAAATCCACAAGCCCTAAATCTCAAATCAATAAAATTCCGCAAATTGACTCTAGCCAAATTTTAATTTCAATAAAAATTCACAAAATCCCTCAAATCAAAATTGAAAACCAAAAATTCAATTTCAATTTGAACCCTAAAATTGAAAGTCTCAAAATCGAAATAGAAATTCACAAAAACCCTCAATAAGATACGTACTTGAATCCAGCCCGTCGACCGTCGTCGCCACTAGCACCTTCTTCATCGCTCGTCGCCGAACTTGATGACCTCTTCCAGCCCCATCGGCGTCTTCTCGCCGTTTCTCCTTGGTCACGTCTCCTCCTCCATAGCAGATTAGCAGTAGTCGTCCTCGAACCTGGTCACCACCCAGTCGTCGATCTCCTCCTCCAGACGACAACAACATTCTCGGGTTTGGACTCCAACTGAGGTAAGGTTTCTCTTCTAAAATTGTGTTTTTTAGTTAAAAGCTAACGATCAATTAACGGGAAGGAAACGTTTGGCATTTGGTGGAATTTATCAAAATACAAGGGTATTATGCGAAAAATTTCATACCTCCGGGCATTTGGCAAAAATTGCTTAAACTTAAGGGTACTATACGAAATTTCCGAAAAAATTAACATATTAGTATTATTTTAATTTAAAATATAGTAATAAATGCATTGCACTCCCTATCATCATTTGATTGATTGGGGAGAAATTGGGTGCCTCGGTAAACGAAGCAGGGTGAGGGATTTATACAATTATTTTTTTTGATATAAAAAGTCTTTTACTGCTCTATATTTTAATTAGCATTTACTTACCTTTATTCATATTCATTCATTAACATCCTAATAAAAATAAAAATATTAGTTTTTACTAATGTAATACATATTAATTTATATATCTATTTTATTAATGATGAGTGGACTTTATATGTATATATGCATATATTATAATATCGGTAGGATAATAAATAGGTGTAGACAATGCTTCATATTATCATTACTGAAGTTTTTTCTTCTTAACTCCCTTCACTAGAGCTGTCAAAAAATTACCGAATCCGTTTTACCGACCTGACCGACCCGCTTTTGGACCCGATCCGACCTGACCGAAATTTTTGATAATCCGAAGTTATCGAACCCGAATTTATCGAGACCGAACCCGACCAACCCGAACCCGACCCGATTAACGAATAAATATGGAATATTAATAAAATATAATATAAAATAATATGATAAATGACATATAAATAATGATAATATGCTTAATATTCTAAAAAAAACATTGTTGTACTTATGAAATTTTTTATAAAGTAGAAAATTATAAATTAATAAATAAAAATAAAAGATGATTTTGGTCTATCAATATCAATTACATTAAAATAATTAATAATAATATTATTATTTTAATCCATTTCAACTTATTTTGACATATTTAAATTAGTTTTTAACTATTTAATAATATTTAAATAGTGAACAAAATATTTAAAAAATGACGCTCTTGACCCGTTGGTTAACCCGAACCGCCCGCTGACCTGTATTGACCCAACGGCTTGACCTGTTATCCGAAATGACCCGACCCGTTCTCAACCCGAATCGAAAATAACTGAACCGAACCCGACTTGACCGATCCGATTGACAGCTCTACCCTTCACACATCCGACTAAGAAATTTGTTGCAAATCGAGTTACTACAAGGTTCAGAAAGATGAAATATTATAATGTGAAAATAGGATAAATAAGTAATAGTATGAATATTTAGTTCGTTAAAATATCAATGTTGTTAAAAATTTGTCTCTAAAGCTAATAAAGACAAATGTTTATTCAAAGAATGTTATGTTTATTGAAATTTTATAATAACTTTTCAGAAAATTTCATTAATATTCTTAGAGAAATTTTAGATTTTATTTATGCACTTTTTATATATTTTTGTACATTTTTTTCTTCATATTCGAGTTATTGTATACATGTGTTCAATTAAGATAATATAATATTTTGTTTGTTCCGGGTTTCAAACCCATTAAGTTAAAATTGTATATAAGCATGTCAATGTTACTCATGTATTCAGATTATAATAGTTTTGATTAATTTTTTCTTATTTAATGCTAATTACTTGACATGTTAAATTTGAATTTTAGAGTAACCGGAAAATATATCTAAAGAATGTCTGTATATTGGAGAGAGTTTTCATGGATGAAAATCCAAGACTATGTCAAATTTAAACAACAAAAGATATTAAAAAAAGTATATATATTATATAAGTATTAGTACGTAATACATATATATTTTGTAATTATATTTTTGAAAAAAATCCGAATAATATTATAAGGATTATTATTTTATACATATTAGGTAGATATGATCACATGTTACGATTATAGTAGTTTTTTTTCTACAATAAGAATTAGAGGTTTCAGAAAAAACCAAATTTGAATTTTCGAGAGACCGAAAAATCATCAGTTGAAACAACCGACAAGAGAAACAAACAAAAAAGCAACAACAAAAAGAACAAAATTCCTGGTTTGTTTGCACTTAGTCGCCATGAGAGCGTGATACGGGTTAGCTCGTTGGTCTTGTGGACCTTAAAGCATGTTGTAAAGTGTCAACTGATTTAGGCAGTTACACAGGGGGCCTATGGAGACATTGGCAGACCAATGTGAGGCTGTAAATATTTTTTAATACTCCGTATTTCTTAAAAATAAGAATTTTTAAATTTACTTATTTATTTTTTCACCCAAATTTGTATGTCCTTCAATAAAAATGCACTAACTCCTCTATAATTATCCCTATTTGTTTTAAAATTTTAAAAATTTGGATTTATGGGTTTGTAAGTTTAAAATCAAATTTTTAATATGAATTTGTTGAAATTACGTAGAAAAGTGGTAAGTAATGATGAACTTTGTTTAAATTATTTTTGGATTGAGTAGGTAGCCTTTTTCTTTTTCTATTTCTAGATATATATGATACATTTAATGAAAAATTAGTAATGAGTTGGCAAATTAGTCTTGTGATACCCCGTAATTTTGTAAGGTTATTTTGGGAATTATGGAATTTTCCCGAGTACCCGTTGTGTACGTCAGATTTAATTCAGGTAGCTTGAGACATTCTATAATGTGCTCTGTATCTGTAATATTTTTCTCAGTGAAATAATATACAGACAAGGTGCCTTAGATTTTAATTGTCGTTCGCGTACGATAATTTTTATCCCGGTTAACGTCTGGTTCGTTCAAAGCTGAACGGGCGGGAAAAGGGAGAAACGGCGACCGCCGTTCAGAAACGGCGACCGCCGTGGTTGGGCCCGAGAGGTCAACGTGTCAGCTTCTAGCTGGCCGCGACAGGCCTAGCGACGGCGACCGCCGCATTTACGGCGACCGCCGCGTGCCCGCCGCAGGCAAAAATATGGCGACCGCCGTGATTGTCCAGTGGGCATTGCCCGCCGGTCGCCGGCGTCGTTCGAGGCGCGCCGTTGCGTCGTTTGCCGCGTCTGAGGGTTTGCAGAACACTCCTTGGGGTTTGCCTATAAATAGACGAGCTTGGGCATGGGTTTTGGGTCATCTACAACCCCGAATCGCTGCCAAATTCGCCTCTCGCCGGAGTTGTGTTTTCGCCGGAGTTTGAAGGTCTCGCCGGTGTTGCTTTAGTGTGGTTCCTGAGTGCCTTTGTGAAGCTTTTGGTTAGCCTTGGAGGTTAGAAGCCAAAGCAAGTCGAAGGAGGCCGAACCGCTCGTGTTTTGGGGTGAGTTTTCTCTCGTTTCAGTCGGCCGTGTTCTTCACGGCGACCGCCGTGTTCTTCACGGCGACCGCCGTGATGAATACGGCGACCGCCGCCAGTGCCCAGAACGCCTTCGTGGCTTTGGCTTGGTCGGTTGTCGTCGTGGCATCTTTCCTTTCGTGTTCTTTCGCCGTGTTTAGATTCGTACTGTTTATGTCGGATCTAACTTAGGGTTCTTTTATGGGTCGACTCGAAGGTTGTTGTGCTGTCGGAACTATACTGTGTCGAGCCCGGAATCCAATGACGTCTTTAGACTATTCTGCGGATTAAGGCAAGTGGCGGTTCACTCTTGCTCATTCGTTCCATATTTACATTATTTATCAGTAGTTTATCTGAGTAATTAATTTGGAATGAATATTCTGTTTGTCTGGAAACGGTTTTGTTAAACTGTTTTGAAAACCATATAATAGGTTGTATATCTGTTAGAACAACGCTATTATCTGTGATCGCCTTTCGGGCCTTTATGTGGATTTATTCAGTAACTGTTGTTGTGCTATACTGTTTAGTTAGCACTAGTGGTTAGGAACGCTATGTACCTTGAGGGGGTTTAGCTGTTTCTTTATAACTGGTACTTGTTGGTTCATCCCCAGTACTTTCTCTTTGGTCATGACCATACCCTTTCACAGGGTAGGCGCACTTCGCTAGTGCCAAATCTTCCAGGGTTCATCCCTTCGATATCTCTTGTGAGGAGATCTGATATCTCTTGTGAGGAGATCCGATATCTCTTGTGAGGAGATCCGATATCTCTTGTGTGGAGATGTAAAAGCTTATAACGTAATGCTCGTTTTGGAATTAAATAAGATAAGTGCCCGAGTGCACATGATTAATATACCTTGGGCGAGTAGTGCAGCTAAGTTTAGTGCAGCTAGGAAAACTCGTCTTGACTTGAATGTAGTACGTTCTCTTTCCAATCTGGATTCGCTGTAGGCGATGAGGTTGGTCGTGAACCGAAGCATCTCAGTCAGTTTTAAATCATTGTTGTATGATCCTGTAATCATTCCAGATTTGTCATTTTTCCTTAAAGACTCAATCTCTTGGAGTCTCTTTTCGAGTCGATTTCTGTGAAGATGAAGTCTTCCAGAATCTTCTCTCATGCATACCTCTTGTTGTTATTCCGTGAAAGTGCCGGGTTATGTATCGTCCCTTCGGTTATTATTCGAGGGACAATGGTAGTAAACGGTTACGATCACTCGAACCATTCTGCTTTTTACCCTTGCTAGTCTATTCAAGTAGACTAACCCACGAACATTGTTCTCCGCATATGGGCTGGTGTCATCCGTTCGATTCGGCACATCAGATAGAGTGAAGATTTGAGGAGACTAGATTGACTATGAAGACGACGGTTGTTTTTGGATGTTTTAATAATTGCTTTTAATCAGGTTGAGATCCTTGGGCAGGTGATCATCACGATCACAACCCCGTTTGTAAAATCTTTTATTTGTCTTCTGCTGTACTTTGTTTGAACTCTGTGTTTTGACCTATTCGGGATTGGGTTGTAATCCCGTAACCCTTGTTTCCTCAACAATGTTATGTTTTGGAATTTAATGCTTGATCTTTGTGTATCAATTGCATTTCATAAATTGTATTTATTTGGTAAAGCCTTGGGTGATCTCGGTAAGGAACACTGGGGTCACTGGCGGTAATACCTTTCCAAAAGGGTTAAGTTTTGGGGGTGTTACAAGTCTACCCTAAGGGTGGTAGAATCAATCTCCAACAAATTACATTTATTTAAAGATCCAAATGTAAAGCAAAAACCACAACTCCCAACCACAAACTCGAGTGAGCTCGAAATTAGGTATTCCAAGTCTAGAAACCGATCTAGAAAGAGAAGGATCGATTCGAAGATTGATAGAGATATATTAGGGAGAGAGATGAGGGTTGTGACTTTAGAGAGAATTTTTGCAAATTGATAAAGTGGGAAAACAAACCCAACCAATTACAAATACTATTCAAACCGTAACAGAATTAAATGCGAACCGACAATTAAAGGTCAAGCAGAAAACAAATAAAATAAAACCGATTTAGTGAACCGTTACACATAAATTCCTGTAACAATACTCCCTCGTTCACAGGATGATTGTCCTCAAGGATTAAATTCTGGGAACTTACGGATGAAGTCATGGTAAAACTCCTAAGTGGCGTGATCAATCGGATGCCTCTTCCATTGAATGAGAGCTTTGGTAGCCACACCATTACCTCACTTGACCATGCATTTTGAACTTGAGGATTGAGGTTCCTTGAGTTGGCCAAGGTCGAGCATGTATTGAGGGAGGTTTGAGCTGTGAACAATGGGATTGATGCAAAACTTAAGTTGACTGACGCGAAAGATATCATGAATAGCTGCAGAGGGTAGCAATTGCATCTTGTAAGCCACCTCCCTAATTTTTTCTACCACTGGAAAAGGGCCATAGAACCTGAGGGCTAGTTTATGAGAACCTCGTGTCTTCAAGGACTGTTGGCGATAGGGCTGCAGTTTCAGGTACATATGATCTCCAACTTTGAAGGATCGAGGTGATTTGTGAGCATCTGTTGTTTGCTTCATCCGATTTTGAGCTCTAAGCGGGTGAAATTTCAACATGTAGACAACCTTCTCTCTTCTAGAGGTTGCGATCAACTAGCATACATTTGATATCTCCTGGCTAATAAGAGAGATAAAGATGAGGTTTTTGGCTATAAAGGATTTCATATAGTGTGGCTTTGATAGCTGGATGATAAGTGTTGTTGTACCACTACTCAGCAAGTGGCAGCCATGCACTTGCTCCAGATGTGGGGTGCATCTGAAGTCATACACCTTAGGTAGGTTTCAAGTGTCTTGTTTGTAACTTCAGTTTGCTCGTCGGTTTGTGGGTGGTAGGCAATGGAGAATGTGAGGTCAACACTATGAATCCGGAAGAGTTCCCCCCACACTTCACTCAGAAAGATTGGGTCACGATCACTCACTATGGTTTGAGGCATACCATGGAGCTTAAACACATTGTCAAGGAAGGTTTGTGCAACTTCGATGGCAATGTATGGATGGGATATGTGATGCGATCGATCCTCGTGGAGCAAGACCGATCTAGGTTCGGATCGTTGTTCTTCCCAAGCAAGCACTCGTTCTTCGTGAACTCCTTTGAGGAAACAACGTTATGTCTCCTCTTCTTGAGTTTGGCAGATCAAACCCTGGCGGCGGATGGGTGGAGGGGTTCAACGTGATGAACACCCGAGGTGGTGGAAGGAGGCCAACGTTATGCCTCCTTAGAGAACTTTGAGAAAATGCTAGAAAGCATTCAAAGAGAGAGAGAGAGAGAGAGGTGAAGCCAAGCGATAAACTAGGGGTGACTCTCAACTATGTTTATCAAAACTCAACTTGAAGATTACAATGAGAGTTCTAGGGTATTTATAGAAAAAAAAACAAGGAAAAACTAGGGTTTTCAAGAAAACCCTAATGAGCTTGGGCCTAAGACAACAAGGCTCAATCCATTACATCATCTTAAAATAGAAAAGCAAATCAAAACTAGCAGAGCTATAAATAGCAAGCGGGCCCGGGGCAGAATCGTTAGATAACCCCCTAATAATCAAGGGTCGAAAGGGAGACCCACGAACAGCTTGGCTCAGACCTGAAGCTCGCACACATGCGGGTGACTAGAGATTGAGTAGCTCTGACGATGCTTCTAGCACGGGCCCTAGTCATCGGCCCATCGGAACGCACCCTAAGGAGGTCCTCTTCGTCTCTCGCCGTAAGGGGGGTAGGCATGGAGTCATCATTCTCCTCTTCTTGGCTGTGAAGCATCCTCGCTTCGTCCTCGTCGTACTCGGGGGGAGCATATGGAGAGAGATCCGAAACATTGAAGCTCAGATGGGCACCCTACTCGCCTGGCAGCTCGAGGCGGTATACATTGTCACCAAGGCGTTCCAAAATGCGGAATGGTCCATCGCCTCGGGGATCTAACTTGCTGCGGCGCTTGGCTGGCTCAAAGGTGATCTTGCGTCGTCCCTTGTATGCTTGGCGTTTGTACTGCTCAGCTCGGCGCTCAAGTTGCACACAGGTGCGCTCATGGAGGCTCTTGACAAACTCAACACGGTTAAAACCTGTGGCGCTCTCGGCATCGTGAAGCGGTCGTGGTATCAAATCAAGCGGGGTGGCAGGGTTGAGGCCATAGACGACCTCGAATGGCGTCTTCTTGGTCGCCGAGTGCATGGACCTGTTGTAAGCAAATTCAACATGGGGCAAACAATCTTCCCACATGCAGATGTTAGCTTTCAACATAGTGCGTAATAAGGCGCCAAGAGTACGGTTGGTCACTTCAGTTTGACCATACGTCTGAGGGTGGCAACTAGTGGAGAAAAGAAGTCGCGTCCCGAATTTGGACCAAAGAGTCTTCCAAAAGTAACTCACAAACTTAGCATCGCGATCCGACACAATGCTACGAGGAATGCCATGTAGCTTGACTACATGCTCAAAGAACAAAGTGGCAACCTCCTGAGCATTGTTGGTCATCTTGCACGCAAATATGCAATAAAGTGAGCCATTTTGGAAAATCTATGATAGCTCCATGACCCGCTCATTGACGGCGAAGGACGAAGAGGGAACAACGGGAGTGCACTCGAGGAGGGCAAAGACGACGAGTTCACGGAAGAAGAAGGAGGGCAGCGACCGCCGCCCCCTTTACGGCGACCGCCGCCGGCCACCAAGAACACGGGAGAAGAAGCAGAGGTGCGGCGACCGCCGCCCCCTTTCGGCGCCCGCCGCCTATGGAGAATCCAAAGACTTGCCTACGGCAAATGACGGCGACCGCCGTTTAATTACGACGACCGCCGCATTTCCCACTTTCGGTCCGCGTCAGCGATCTCCTTCCGTCGTTTGCTGAACAATTTTATTATTATTTTAATTATTGCTTTGTTGCTATATAAACCTTGAAACCCTAGTTTTAATGTCACGTTGAATTTGAGTAGTAAAGTTGAGTATGCTCCTTCCCTTGAGTTCCGACGTCAACTCTTCGATCCCACGGATTGTCTATCCCGTAGCTCGTCGCTTTGAGCAATTGTTCATCGTCTCTTCGGTGTTTGTGATCATCTCTTTGATCTCTCCATCATCTCTTTGACGCGTTTGAAGGCTATCTCTTTAGCCTTAAGAAAGCCATCACTTTGGCTACGGAAGAGGAGAATCGAATCCACGCTTGAGGAATCAAAGATCCTGCGTTGCAGACAACACTTCAGGGGTTGTTCGCATCAATCTATCCACCACAACAAAAATTGAGTCCCTCCCCTTCTTAGACATGGGCAACCCCGTTATGAAGTCCATAGAAATGTCCTCCCAAGAGGCTGCCGGAATTGGCAAAGGGGTATACAAGCCAAAGGGACTCGACTTGCTTTTGGCCTTATGGCATGTCACACAGCTATTGCAGAACTCAGTGACATGGTCAAGCATTTTGGGTCAAAAGAAGTGCTCCTTGAGCGCGGCCAAGGTCTTGGCGATGCCAAAGTGGCCATGCCCTTCGTGGGCTTCTTGGATAAGAAGTCTACGAATGGAGGTGTCGGGTATGCACAATTTGCCAGCTTTGTACAAAAACCCATTGTCCACATAATATCCCTCAAATTCTCCCTTTTGTATGCATAAGTCAAAGATTGCACCAAAGAAAGCATCTTGTGCATATAATTCCTTAATAAGAGAGAACCCAAGGATATTGGCATCAAGTTGGGAGAGAAGAGTGTACCTCCGAGACAATGCGTTGGCGACCACATTGTCCTTTCCCTTCTTGTACTTCACCACATGGTCGAAATGGATCACGAACTCCTTCGGCCAAAGGTAATATTGCCATGTCTTCAAGAACCGGATCAAGGCGTAAAGCTCCTTGTCATACGTCGGGTAATTGAGAGTGGCACCGATGAGCTTCTCGCTGAAGTATGCAATGGGGCATCGGTCTTGGAGAAGCACACCACCGATGTCGTGGTTGGAGGCATCACATTCCACCTCAAAGCTCGTGGAAAAATCTGGCAGTTGAAGCAAGGGGGCATTGCATAAGCGATCCTTGAGTGTTGTGAATGTCGCCTCGTGCGCATCACTCCACTCCACTGTAGCTCCCTTCTTGGTCAACTCATGCAATGGTGCGGCAATTGTGCTGAAATCCCGCACAAAACGCCGGTAGAACCCAGCCAAGCCAAGGAAAGAACGGACCATGGTGGCCGTTGTTGGCTGAGGCCACTCTCGAATGGTGCGCACCTTCTCTTCATCGATGTGCAAGCCGTCTCGTCCCACCACGAAACCTAGAAAGACAGTAGAAGGAGCACAAAAAGAGCATTTGGAAAGGTTAGCAAATAATTTCTCCTTTCGGAGGCATTCGAGCACGAACCTGAGATGGCCAACATGTTCTTCCAAATTCTTGTTGTAGATCAGGATGTCGTCAAAGTAGACGATCACAAACTTGCCCAAGTAAGCCCGAAGAACCTGGTTCATGAGGCGCATGAAGGTGCTTGGGGCATTGGTGAGGCCGAAAGGCATCATGAGCCACTCATAGAGGTCGTACTTGGTCTTGAAGGCCGTCTTCCACTCGTCGCCCTCCTTCATGCGGATATGGTGGTAGCCACTCTTAAGATCGATCTTAGAGAACAAGGTGGCACCATGAAGCTCATCCAACATGTCATCAAGGCGAGGAATTGGGTTACGGTACTTGACCGTGATTTGGTTGATGGCTCGACAATCTACACACATTCGCCAAGAGCCATCCTTCTTGGGCACAAGGATCACGGGCACAACACAAGGACTAAGGCTCTCACGGACATATCCCTTGTCCATGAGTTCTTGAACTTGACGTTGGAGTTCCTTAGTCTCTTCGGGACTAGCACGATATGGGGCCCGATTGGGCAAAGAAGCGCCCAACACAAAATCGATTTAGTGCTCGATTCCGCGCACCGGGGGCAAGCCAGTGGGGAGCTCATTGGGCATAACATCCGAAAATTCATGCATCAATGAAGCAACCGCAAGGGGGTAACTCTAACAAATCAGTATTGACAATAAAGCAAGGGTTAGGTACCAAGAAAAAGCACGGACGTCGGCCGTGCAAGATAGGCGCCAGGTGGCGTTGGCAGGCCATAAGGAGTCGGGGCTCGCAAGTGCCCTTGATGGGTGTCGAAGATGATAAGGCACCTGGGGCGAGGCCAAAAAGGGGAGCCAGAGATGTCTTGGCCGATGGCTGGCCTAGGCGTTGCGGTGTAGCGGCTTCACGGCTCGGAAGGCCCTTGCCCTTGGCACTCTCGAGCGCCTTCACACAGTTGCGGTCCACTTGGTCTTGTAAGATCTCCTTCGGGGACATTGGAAGGAAAGTCACCTTATTCGAGTTGTGCATAAACACATAGGTGTTAAGAAACCCATCATGGAGAGCCTTCTTGTCAAATTGCCAGGGATGGCCTAAGAGGAGGTGGATGGCGTCCATAGCAATCACATCACATAGCACCTTGTATCGGTAGTAGCCAATGGAGAACTCGATGAGGCATTGGCGGTGAACCATAGCATTGCCCTTTCCCTTGGAAATCCATTGAAGGCTATACGGTTGTGGGTGCGGAGTGGTAGCCAGATTGAGGCGTTTGATCACCTTCTCATTCACGATGTTGCAACAACTCCCACCATCAATGATGACGCTCAACGAGGAAGTTTAGACCAAGCAACGAGTATGAATTTTTTTTCCTCGTTGGTCCAAAAGGGTGCCCTCCTTGGCGGTTAGTGTTTTGGGCAAAAAGATATCAAACCTAAATTGCCTTCGATGTGGTGCTATTAGTCGAACGAATCAGTTTATAACTTCAAACAAAATAGCAAACCAAGAATGATGAAACAAAACGGGAATAGTAAAGCTTAGCTAAGACGGATCGTAATGAATCGAGTGAGATTGAGTAATGTCAGACGAACACGTAGAACGATCGAATGATCTCTTCCTTAAGAAAACTGTGTGCCGAATTACAATGAGAGTTCGAGAATGCTAGCCAGTTGCATCTGTAGAGGTGTGTGTACAATAGATCCATCCTAATTTATTTAAAATGAAAGGATTTAATGCCAGATTTGAGAGGATCACTCAGTTACTTAATCCCACGATTCTATCCACGATTTCCGCTCTGGACGTTACGAATGGAGCCGTTGGTCGCATCAACGGATGAATCTTCCTCTTCCGCACGTTGGGCTGTGATCTCTACTTGCTTCATGGGCCGATCCAATCCTGATAAAAACGTGGCCCAACAATTGCCCCAAAGGAAACCGGACGAGTAACAAGTTGGACTTGGGCGGTTTTCTTTCCTTCATGGATCACGGACACGTGCACTGGATCGGACGTCTCTGCTGCAGAATTGGATCCCATCCTTTGCCAATAAATTGATTTGACTTCTGCCATTTCTTCACCGTCTGTAACTTCTCCTTCCCTAGGTAACTTTTCTCCTTCCAAGTTTGAATCTTTTCACCATCTCATTCATGGCCGCTTCCAATTCGGAGTCAAGTTCTGAAGATCGCCCCCCCCCCCCCCCTTTTCCTTCTCAGCGAGCAGGAAAGCGTCGTGAACGTCATGACTCAGCCCGAACTCGACAGGGCCTTTCAGGTTGGAGGTTTTCCTAAGGATGCCATCTCTCGCCTCCCCTATCCAGACGAACGGGCCGACTCGAGATGTCCGGGTTGGGTTTGCTTCTATGAATATCCTTTCAAAATAGGCCATACCTTTCCTTTCTCTGAACTAGTTCAGTCTGTGCTCTCTTCTTTCTCCTTAGCCCCTTGCCAAATAATGCCTCATGCCTGGAGTTTGCTTAAGGTCTTGGACCGTCTGAACAAAGATTTTGCTGCTGGCATAGATTTTAGGGTTTTAGATTATAACTACTGTCTGGGGTCCAAGCGATCGTACCAGTATAACCTTCGAAGCCGCTCTGACCGCCAACCCTTGGCTTTGAGATTGAATGTAAACGATCGTGGATGGAAAACGCGGTTCTTTTTCGTGAACGTTGCGTCGTTGGGATTGGGGGGCGATTGTCCGTTCTTGTTGACCGAATGGATGTGGAAAGGTTTGTGTTCTTTCCTGTGCTTGAAGTAGGTCGCGTGGCTTTTAACTTTGGCTTACATGTAACTTTTTGCAAACCCTGAGATCGAAGATCCGGAGGAGGATCCTGTTCTAGATTCGAGGACGCAGGCAATTCTGAAGTTTTCCCAGATCAAAAGGTCCTTTGCGAACATCAACATTTTTGCAACCGCTCAAACTCTCCCAGTCGAAGCAAATTCACTGATGTCGTCTTCTTCTAAACGTGGGTTCCTACCAAGTCTGCCTTGCCTTGTTTCTCTTATCTACTATCTTTAATTCTGTTTTCGTTGAATGCAGCCTTATCCCAGAGTGAAAGATCTAGCGCTCGTCTTTCGGCCAAGGATTTGCTGGCGCAGAGGATGCGTTCCAAGGCTCCTCCTAAAGGGTGTCCTCCCAAGTCGCTTCCCTCAAAGTCATCTGGTCATAAGAGGAAACTTGTTCGTGCCTCAGAGGACGCATCGAAAGGCAAGTCTGTGAAGAAGAGCATTGATTTCCCTGAGCTCCTCACCTTGCCAGTACCTGACGATATCGAAGACCTCCCTTCTTTGGAGAATCTGGAAATGGCCGCCACGGGCTCTTGGACGGTTTGAACTCAAACTTCCCCTCTGTTTTTTTGTGTGTTGCATCTGCTGACTTGCTGTCTGTGTGGGTAGGTCTTCCAACATCTTAGGTCGGGTCATTTGAAGACGAAGCAGATGTGGGACGACGCTCAGTCGAAGATCTCCCAAGTTGTGGATAGGGCGAAAGAAGTAGAGGTGTCGCTGAAGATGTCAGAGGGTATACGTCGTGTTGCTGAGACTAACTTGAAGGTTTTTGAGCAACGTGTTAGTGATTTGGAGGCTCGACTGGAAAATGCCAAGAAGGAGGGCGGTGAGGTTGCCACTGACGTTGGAGCTTACTTCACGCTCAAGGCCAAGATTGAGATGATGGAGGATCTTAAGGCCGGTCATCAAGAGTCATGGGACCTGGAGAAGGAACATGCTTATCTGGACGAGCAGTTCCCCAACGGTTGCCCCGGCGTCGACTTCCTTCAGGCGTGCGGGACCGTTGGAGTCATGACGAAAGAAGGAACTGAAGTGAGTTCCGGACGAACAGAAACGGCACGTGATCTTACCCTTGACGCTGCTCTCGATGTTGCCCCTGACGCTGCCCAAGGTAGAGATGTCGAAGCTTGAATCTCTCATCCCTTGACTTGTTGGTTTGTTTTCTTGGATATTTGGATTGGTTGTTTTGGAAGTCCCACCGTCGTGTGGGCAAACTCTTGCGTTTTGGCGACCCGTCCACCATCACGGGTCGTGTGTTTGTAAGACGATGATGATTGGCATTTTCGCCTTTTGTTTTTGAATAGCACTCTTTGGTTTCTAGCACCTGTCTGTGTTTGATGTATGTTTGCATGGATGCGTTCTCCGAAAGGGGGCCTACGTATTGTGTTTGAGTTTAGTCATGACAGTTGTATATTGTAATCCAGGGAGGTAAGCAAATGTGTCTTGAGTTAGGTGTGTAGTTCAAGGCTCCGTGTACCTTATTTTGTAATAAGGCAGGCGGTGTGCCGAAGTGCCTTTGTTGTTCAACTCCCTGTGTGTCGATCGATCGCGTTATGTAAGTTTGTAAGCGCTTTTGTGTGTCTTGGGTGGATCCACTGCTTTGTTTGAGCTTGTTACGCCTGTGTTTGGATGAGACAAAGCGATGGGTTGCTAAGGAATGGATGTCGGGGGTGAACCCAACGGCCCTCCGATGTTTAAGTCGGTGAGAAAAGAATGTAATTGATAATCTGACAAATAATAGAAAAGTTTTTAGAAATGATATTGCTTTAGGTACGTTGCGTTCCAGCTTCTTGGGATGTCGCGTCCTTTCATGTCTTGCAATCTGTAAGCGCCTTGTCCAACGACGTTTGTGATTAGGTAGGGTCCTTCCCATTGTGGGGCCAGCTTACCATCCCTGGGGTTTTTTGTGTTCTGAAATGTCTTCCTCAGTACCCAATCACCCTTTCTAAAAACTCGGACGCAGACGTTTTTGTTGTAGATCCTTGCGACCTGTTGTTGATATTGGACCATCCTAAGCCTGGCTTTTTCTCTGACTTCGTCAATCGTGTCGAGGTTATGCGACAACTCTTCACCGTTCTGCTCCGGGGTCTGCAGGTCGTATCTGGCTATAGGGATAAGTATCTCAGCGGGGATGACCGCTTCACATCCGTAAACAAGCGAGAAGGGTGATTGTCCTGTCGCATTCTTTGGTGTGGTTCTATCGGACCAGAGGATGTATGAGAGTTCGTCTGTCCACTTGCCTTTCGCGCCTTCTAGCCTTTTTTTTAGGTTGTTGATGATGATTTTGTTACTGGACTCTGCCTATCCGTTCGACTGTGGGTATCTGGGGGTGGATGTGACTAAGTTAATGTTCCACTGTTCACAGAAGGCTCTAGTCTTGCGACCGATGAATTGGGAGCCATTGTCGCATACGATCTCTGATTGCACACCGAATCTGCACAAAATGTTTCATTTGATGAATGAAATGACTTGAGTTTCTTTTACCTCTCGATAGGCTTCGGCTTCGATCCATTTGGAGAAGTAATCCGTCATGGCGAGGAAGAAGACGCGTTGCCCATGTGCTGGTGGTAACTTGCCAACAATGTCCATTCCCCATCTCATGAATGACCAAGGCGCGAGTGTCGGATGCAGGGGTTTAGACGGTTGGTGTGCGACCGGTGCGTGTCGTTGACAAGCGTCGCATCTCTTGGCGTAGCCCAATGCGTTTGCATTCATCGTTGGCCAGTAGTATCCCATGCGTCGGGCTTTGCAAGTCAGGCTTCGTCCTCCGGCGTGATTGCCACACTCCCCATCGTGCAAAGACTGAAGAAGTTTTGGGCTTCGACGGGCGCGAGGCACTTCAGTAGTAGGCCTGTGACAGATCGTTTGAAAAGAAAACCCTCTTTCATTTCGAAGGACAGAGCTTGTACCTTTAGGCGTTTAGACGCAGCTTTATCATCCGATAGGGTGCCGTGTACTATCCAGTCGATGAATGGTTTTGTCCAGTCTTCGGAATCACTTGTCGAATGAGTTTCGGACTCGTCCTATGTTGTGGCGATGACTTCCCGTAGTTCGTCTTGTTGCCTTGTATCTTTAGTTGTTCTCGATATTGCGGGTGTCGTGACATGAACTATGGGGATGTTAGGAAACTCTCTTGGGTCTAGCACTGATCCCAGGTTGGCAAGTGCATCTGCTTGTGTATTCAGTTCCCTTGGCACTTGGCTGATGTCGAACGTCTTGAATTGTGTGATCAACCCTTGAACGATGCTCAAGTAGGCGGCCATTCTATCATCTTTGGCGACGTACGATCCTTGGACCTGATTCACAATCAGTAATGAGTCGCATATCACTTTTATGTCGTCAATCGCAAGGTCTCGGGCTAGGTTGAGGCCAAATATGAGCGCCTCGTATTCTGCCTCGTTGTTTGTCGCATCCCATTCGCATCTCATGGCTTGGGCTATCTTGTCCCCTTGTGGTGATTTGAGTACAACACCCAAACCTGTGCCTCTGACGTTTGATGCTCCGTCGGTGTACAACTCCCAAGTACCCTGTGCGTCGGTCGAAAGTAGTTCCGTCGCCTCCTTGATGGCTTCTTGTTCCAGTGTTGGACTGAAATCTACCACAAAATCTGCCAATGCCTGAGATTTGATAGTTGTTCTGGGTTCATACTCGATCTCGTAACCGCCTAGTTATACAACCCATTTAGCCATTTGACCTATGAACTCAGTTTTCCTCATGATTTAATCATGGGATGATTAGTCCTTATAATAATAGTGTGCGATTCAAAGTAAGGTTTTAACTTGTGCGAAGCCATGACTAATGCCAAAACTAACTTTTCCAACGAAGTGTACCTTGTTTCGGCTGGAAGTAATGATCGACTTACGTAATAAATCGGGGATTGTTTGCCGTCTTCTTCCCTAACCAAGACGGCACTTACCGATGTATCTGACACGGCCAAATATATGGGCAATGGTTCGTCGTCCTTTGGCTTGGCAAGTAGTAGTGGACTTGACAGGTACTTCTTCAGCTCTTGGAATGCCACCTCGTGCTCTACGCCCCACTGGAATGACTTGTTCTTTTTGAGTATGTCGTAGAACGGCTTGTACTTGTCGGACGACTTTGAAATAAAACGATTCAGCGCTGCTATTCATCCCGTTAGTTTTTGAACATCTTTGACGCATCTGGGCGACTTTAGATTGATAATTGCTTTTATTTGCTCGGGGCTTGCTTCGATCCCTCTTTGGGTCACCATATAGCCTAAGAATTTCCCTGAAGAAACTCCGAAAGAACATTTAGTAGGGTTCAATTTCATGTTATAGCGTTTTAGTACTTCAAATGATTCCTTCAAGTGTTTGACATGATCTTCTTTTTGCTTTGACTTGACCAGCATGTCATCTATGTAGACCTCCATGGTGTCCCCAATCTGTTCTTTGAACATTTTATTCACCAGTCTTTGGTACGTTGCCCCTGCGTTCTTTAGACCGAAGGGCATTACCTTATAGCAGTAGGTTCCTTGGCTAGTGATGAAGGATGTCTTCTCTTGGTCTTGAGGGTCCATCAGTATCTGGTTATAGCCACTGAATGCATCCATGAAAGAGAGCATTTCGTGGCATGTCGTCGAGTCGATCATTGCATCAATGTGTGGTAAAGGGAACGAATCTTTTGGGCATGCTTTGTTGAGATCTTTGAAGTCTATACAGACTCTCCAATTTCTGTTCTTCTTTTCGACCACCACTACGTTAGCCAGCCACTCGGGATACTCGACTTCCCTAATCTTGCCTGTCTCTAGCAGTTTCTTGACTTCGTCGTCGACTATTCTGTTTCATTCCGCGGCGAACTTCCTGCGTTTCTGTTTGACAGGGGAAAAGCTTGCATCCACATTTAGTTTATGAGTTATGATGTCAGGGGAGATACCTACCATGTCTTCATGAGACCACGCAAAACAGTTGGAGTTCGACCGGAGGAATCCTATCAATATTTCACGGGTCGCATCGTCGAGATCGGATCTGATCCTGACTGTCTGACCTGGCGAGGTAGGGTCGATAGCAACTTCGATTAGCTTTTCTGTTTCTGGCTCAATGTATGTGCTCGACCCTTCCCCGTTCTGTAATTGCTATGTCGTGTCGCTCTCGACTGCTTTCTTCATGGAAGTTACGTAGCACTCCCTAGCGAGCCTTTGCTCTCCTTTGATTTATTGGACCCCCCATTTGGTTGGGAATTTGATCATTTGATGATAGGTGGAAGGGACTGCCTTCATCGAGTGTATCCAAGGCCTGCCAATGATGCAATTGTAAGGAGATTCACAATCTATCACTACGAATTTTACATGTCGATTAATTCCTCCTGCATAGTGGTGAGAGTGATCTCGCCGAGCGAGTATCGGACTTCGCCACTGAACCCCACCAAGGGTAGTCTCCTCTTAGTCACGTCTTCCTCGCTGAGACCCATCTCTTTTAGGGTGTCCAGGGTGATCAGGTCGGTGGAACTACCTGTGTCAATTAGTACCCTATGTACAAGACAATTTCCAATGAACAAGGATATTACCAGACTGTCGTGATGCTCTGCCCATCCGCTGGCGTCGGTCTCATCGAAAGTGATTGTGGGCAGGTCACTTGTCTTCTTAGGCCTTGGCTCAGAGGGTGAGGGTACATTGCATATGCTCTGTTTGGCGTGGCGCTTTGCCGCGAAGTATGAGATCCCGCATATATAGGATCCACCTGAAATGGAGTTGACAATCTTGGCAGGTATAGGAGAAGAAGGGTGTTTGTTTTGTACCTCATCTCTTCGTTCCATGGTGGCTTTGGCTCTGTCCGAAATGACGTCTCGAAGGAGTCCCTACGACAGCAACCTTGCGACCTCTTTTCGCAATGCGACAAATTCGTCGGTTATGTGCCCATGGTCGCCGTGGAAGTCGCACCACCTTATCGTGTCTTTCTTGAAATCCGGTTTGTCACTCTTTCGTGGCCATCTCACGTCTTTACCATATTTGTCAAACGTTTTAACTAACTCTGCAATGGAAACACAGAAGTTATACGATTGTACCTTGGGGGGTAGTGAAGGATTTTACTTCCATTCATGTCCCCTGTCTCGACTGCGATCGTCGCGTCCTCGGGGATATGGCAATGGTCGCCTGTCCTTACGACTGTCAGACGTCGATCTGCGACTGACTCAATCCGGACTTGGTTCGGCCCTAAAGGGTTCCTCGTCCTCTTCCAATCTGACCTGAGCCATTGTCTTGGCCTGGACGTCTTCGAAGGTTCGGCAGGGGTACTTCGTCAATTCTCGATATAACTCGCTGCCTCGAACCAGACCCCGTCGAAAGGCTTCGATGGATGTAGGGACATCGCAATGGGGTATGGCGACCTTTTCCTTATTGTACCTGTTAAGATAAGTGCGCAGAGGTTCGTTATTCTTTTGGACAACACGGTATAGATCGCTAGATTGCTTTTCTAGCCTTCGACTACTAGCGAACTAAATTTTAAAAGCATTGACTAATTCTGCGAAGGATGTGATCAATCCTTGTGGCAGATGCATGCACCAAGTAAGCGCCGGCCCTACGAGGGAGGTGCCAAAACTTTTACACATAACCGCCTCGCGATTGGTCCTGGAGACGGAAATTGTCATGAGCTTTTGCTTGTAGAGGGAGATGTGGTCATCTGGATCGCTTGTCCCATCATAACTGGTCATGCTGGGGAGATGAAACTTCTTCGGGATCTCTACCCGTGCGATATCATCCACAAAGGGAGATTCCTCGAATCCATCCAATGCTTCTTTCTCGATGGGTTGGGGAACGCCCGGGATCTTTGCAAGACGCTCGTCGAAAGACTTCATATGCTCGTTGATAGCCTGTTAAATGAGCGTCTGGATGTTCAGAGTAGCCGTGACCTGTGGATTGTTTACTCAGATCCCTTCGGAGCCGGTAAGAGAAACATTATTAGTCATAACGGGGTTAACACGAGAAGTTTCAGGAATACCGGTCGTATGGGTTTGGTTTCACCCGTTTGCTGGCGTTATGACCACAACATCCATATCCAGTCGAGTTCGGATCCCATCGAGGTCGATTGAACGCTTGCTTCCGGCTGGTGCGGACGCAGCAGATTGGACCTGCGCTCTAAGAAATTCATTTTCATTAGTCAAACGATTAATTGTAGTAACGGAAGTAGCCTGGATCGACTCGTTAGTCCGATGCTGATCGGCTAACTCTTCTTGTAGTGACGACAGGGTTAGCGCCATTTGACGGATCTGCTCTTGAGTAGAAGCCTCCACTATGACGGCAACGGCGTCGTTAGCGGCTGCTCCCTGGATTGGTCCATCTCCGGAAGTGCTAGGAGGAGCGTCGTTCACCATCTTGGATGATTCTTGATGAAGCTTTTGAATGCGAATCGGCTAACGGCCCCACGGTGGGCGTCAAATTGTTTTGGGCAAAAAGATATCAAACCTAAATTGCCTTCGATGCGGTGCTATTAGTCAAACGAATCAGTTTATAACTTTAAACAAAATAGCAAACCAAGAATGATGAAACGAAACGGGAATAGTAAAGCTTAGCTGAGACGGATCGCAATGAATCGAGTGAGATTGAGTAATGACAGATGAACACGTAGAACGATCGAATGATCTCTTCCTTAAGAAAACTGTGTGCCGAATTACAATGAGAGTTCGAGAATGCTAGCCAGTTGCATCCGTAGAGGTGTGTGTACAATAGATCCATCCTGATTTATTTAAAATGAAAGGATTTAATGCCAGATTTGAGAGGATCACTCGGTTACTTAATGCCACGATTCTATCCATGATTTCCGCTCTGGACGTTACGAATGGAGCCGTTGGTCGCATCAACGGATGAATCTTCCTCTTCCGCACGCTGGGCCGTGATCTCTACTTGCTTCATGGGCCGATTCAATCCTAATAAAAACGTGGCCCAACAGTTAGGACACGGCGGGAGACAAGGCTCAAAGGAGTGTCGTCAGCCTCGTCAATAGCGCCACAAAAATACTCCTCATCGCCGGCCTCATAGGCGGCGTCAACATGGTGCTCAACCTCGTTGGCCTCAAACTCATCATCAAAGGACTCATAACCAGATTGAGTCATGAATAGTACCTTCCTGTTGTTCGGACAATCCCGTTGTACATGTCCTCGGCCCTGTCACTTGAAGCAAACCCGATCACGAGCACGTTCCTCGATGGTGGTGCCAGGACGGTCGGTTGGTGCAGCGTTGCGAGTAGGAGGCGCGGCATTGGTGGGCACCTTGGACGGGTAACTAGGGCGAGTGGAGACCGAAGACCGGGGCGGCCTAGAGGGAGGCGCGGCCATGGCGGGGCCAAACCTTGAAGCCGAATTGCGGGCCCAAGCGGCCTTCTTCCGTCTTTGGATCTGGTTGTGAATCTCCATGGCCGTGTGGGTCAAAGTGTGGATATCCTTGATGTTGAGAATTCGGAGTTGGTCCCGGATATCAACATTCAACCCACGCATGAAGGTTGTGCGCATAGCTGTGGGTGACTGGTAAACACCGTCCTTGTGGCACAAATCCTCGAGCTCATCAAAGTACTCAAGGGGTGAATGGTTTCCCTGCTTGGAGAGGGCAATCTGAAGACGCATCTGCTCAGCATAATCTTCGGGGATGTACTTCTTGGTCATCACATACATGAGCTATGACCAAGTACGAATGCGGGGCAAGAAACGCCTCGCCCGCTCTGTCTTGAGTCGGAACCACCAAGCACGAGCATTGCCGGTGAAGTGTAAAGTAGTCGCCCTGACTCTTTCCTCCTCGACATATTTGCAATGGTCAAAGGCATCCTCGGTGGCTTGTTTCCACTCAATAAACTTGGATCCATCATACTCGCTGGCAAAGTGTTCAAGTTTCACCTTGATTTCGTGACAACGAGCTAGGAATCGGCTCATGGATGGGTTGCGGTCTCAGGGCGGCCCATGACCGCGACGGGGGCGCCGAGGCTCATGAGCGGGGCGCTCATCGAAGCCCCACTCGTAATCATCTGGTGGGTCAAGGTGGTATTGAGGGGGACCACGGCGCGCTTCTGGCATCTAGTCAAGATCATCATGCGGGCTAGGTCCACGGTGCTCTCGTTGACTGCGAGGGCCGGGGGAATCCAATCATCATCATGATCACTATCAAAGATTGCACCGATCGGAGCGTGGTACGGCCTTTCATTGGAGGCAACTTGCAAGTCCTCGTCGTCGCCCTCAAAATCTTGGTAATCACTACCATAGGTTATGTGGCTATTGCGGCCACCTGATGGGAAGCGCCTAGCAAAGCGTTCCGCAACCTTGGCCCGGTCTCGAGTATCCACATATAGAAGAGGATCCTCTGGGGCCGGGTCGTAGTCATCACCGGTTGGGTCACGTCCTAAGAAATGGTTCGGGCGGGAGTAGGACGCCCCGGGGTCGTGGCGATCATGATGGTTGACACGCCCTGGGTGGCTGTCGACTTGAGACCTCAAGGGGCGGGGAAGCGCCGGGTGATGCGAGGTCGAAGAAGCCATGTGATCTTTGCCTCGGAATAAGGTGGCTCCTTCTCTAGCTTGAGCCTCGACGGCCGGGTCCACAAAAAGTTGTGGTGTCGGATCCGTGGCCATCGGGGGTCTGGACTCTTAGGCGGTACGGAAGGCGGCAACTTCGGCACGTAACTCAGCAACGAGGGCATGGAGGCTAGCGGTGCCCTCGGACGAGGAACGGTTTGCTCCTTGCTTTTGGTTGCCGACGGGTGTGTTGTCATGCTCGGCATTGGGATCCATGGAAACTGAACCTATTGTGATCATGCACACACTGGAATCAAAGTAATCAAAAGCAAGAGAACCTAACGACAAACCAAGTCCTTGTCACAAACGACCCAAAATTTGGCACTCAAGGGCTGAGAACTTTGGGCAAGCGTGAGGCGGATTAGGCTTGACGTAAGGCTAGAAGCAAATGAAGTAGCAAGAAATGATTCACACAAGCGTCGTGATGCAGAAAGCGTCAACAATGATTCTCACATGTTAGAAGTAATTCGTCTTGAAAGATAGCAAGACAAATCAAACCTTTTACATGTGTTGCAATTTTAGACAATGGAGGGGAACGAAGTGGAAACCTTGCGCCAAGCGGGGGATCTTTACCCTTTTGTGTCTATGGCGAGCCTTTTTGTAATGCAAGACTCTTTTTTTTGAAATAGACGACGCAAGGATTTTTTTTTTTTTGAAAGAAGTCACACAACTTTATGTTGTTGTGTGATTGGAGGTGAGAAGAGACAAGCAACTATTTAAGGAAGAAAAGCAAGCACAACTTCAATCAAATTAAATCTAAAAGGTGAAAAGCATTCAAGACAACTTTATGCAAAGTTATCTACTTGCATGAACCAACTAAATGTTACTTGGGACACGGGAATCTTGGAAAAGTAAATTTTCTTGGAAATTACTTTTCGACCTCGGAAATGGACGATCAAACAATGAAGATTACGCTTGAACCGCACAAGTGAAGGTGAGCAGTAATGGGCGGGCACAAAGTGAAGAATCACACATGCACCGACCTTACGAGGAGAACAATGACGGAAGCAATGGAGATAAGAACAAACGTAGAAATGGGATTGAGTGCTAAAATTTAAAGATCGAAAGGAACAAGAAACTTAGCTTGAGGAATGGCTATGATACCAATTGATGCGATCGATCCCCGTGGAGCAAGACCGATCTAGGTTCGGATTGTTGTTCTTCCCAAGCAAGCACTCGTTATTCGCGTTCTTCGTGAACTCCTTCGAGGAAACAACGTTATGTCTCCTCTTCTTGAGTTTGGCGGATCAAACCCTGGCGACGAATGGATTGAGGGGTTCAACGTGATGAACACCCGAGGTGGTGGAAGGAGGCCAACGTTATGGCTCCTTAGAGAACTTTGAGAAAAGGCTAGAAAGCCTTCAGAGAGAGAGAGAGAGAGAGAGAGAGAGAGAGAGAGAGAGAGAGAGAGAGAGAGAGAGAGAGAGAGAGAGAGAGAGAGGTAAAGTCAAGGGATAAACTAGGAGTGACTCTCAACTATGTTTATCAAAACTCAACTTGAAGATTACAATGAGAGTTCTAGGATATTTATAGAAAAAACAAGGGAAAACTAGGGTTTTCAAGAGAACCCTAATGGGCTTGGGCCTAAGACAACAAGGCCAAATCCATTACATCATCTTAAAATAGAAAAGCAAATCAAAACTAGCAAAGCTATAAATAGCAAGCAGGCCCGGGGCGGAATCGTCAAATAACCCCCTAATAATCAAGGGTCGAAAGAGAGACCCACGAACAACTTGGCTCGGACCCGAAGCTCGCACACATGCGGGTGACTAGATATTGAATAGCTCTGGCGATGCTTCTAGCATGGGCCCTAGTCATCGGCCCATCGGAACGCACCCTAAGAAGGTCATCTTCGTCTCTCGCCGTAAGGGGGTAGGCATGGAGTCATCAATATGGGTAAGAAATGTGCATTCTTACTGAAACGATCTACTACCACGAGTATGGTATGTTTCTTAGAGGAAGGTGGGAGGCCTTCTATAAAATCCATGCTAATGGATTGCCAAATGCCTTTTGGAGTAGGAAGAGGCCGGTTGCAACATACTAGGTTTGGTAGAGACATCATACTTGTTCCTTTGGCATGTATCACAATTTCGAATGTACTGGTGCACTTCCTTACTCATCCATGGCCAATAAAATAGGGACAACACACGGTAGAGTGTAGAATCTCTACCTAAATGACCCCAACAGTAGAATCATGGAGCCATCTCAAGATATGGAGCTTGAGAGATGTGTCATTTCCCGCAACAAGTTTACCCATGTGCCTTAACTCCCCATTGATGAAAGTAAAATGTTGATGTGGGTGACTCTTAGCTTGTATCTCAGTGATGATCCTTTGGAGGGTAGGATCAATTTGCCAGAGCAATTGCAAAGAATCATAGAACCCTTGATGAGCCTAAGAGAGAGTAATATGCAAGAGTTGGGAACATGTGACTCAAGACAAGTCATCTACAACAACATTTTCCTTGCCTTGCTTATATTGTATCTCAAGAGAATATCCCATTAAATTGGACAACCACATGTGTTGGAAGGGAGTGGTGACTCGTTGCTCAAGTACATACTTCAAACTCTTCTGATTTGTCTTAATAATGAAGGATGTGTGAGGTATGAGCTCCAACTTTGCACAACATGTACAACATCCATCAATTCTTTTTCATACACTGATAGAGATTGGTGTCTAGGGCCTAAGACTTGACTGATGAAGCTAATAGGGTGCATCAGAACTACACCGATCCCAAGGTTAGAAGTATCAATTTTGACAATAAATGTATTCTCAAAGTCTAGCAAGGTTAAGACAGGTGTTGAAGACAAGGCAACTTTCAAAGCATAGAAGGCAGTAAAGGCATATGCATCCAGGTGAAGTTATCCTTCTCTAGCATACTAGAAAGAGGCCTAGTAATGAGGTTGTACCCCTTGATGAAACGCATGTGATTATTAGCAAGGCCTAGGAAACTTTTGTGTATGTGTAGTTGGTATTGACCAATATACTACAGCTTTGATCTTGGCTGGATCAGTGCTTACTCCTGCAACTGAGATGAAATGACCGAAGTACTCAACAGTGGTTGCCCCAAATGTACACTTGGAAGGTTTCAAAAATAAGTTTTGTTCCCTGAGAATGAAAAACAATGCTTGGAGATGATGAAGGTGCTCAGTCCATGAGGTGCTATATACCAGAATGTCATTGAATAAAACGAGTACAAACTTCCTTGCTACTACCTTAAACACATGATTCATCAGGCATTGGAAAGTGTAAGGAGCATTGGTCAAGCCAAAAGTAGAGCTGGTCATTCCTGAATCGGAACCGGCGAACCGGACCGGGTCAAACCCTGAACTGGACCGGACCGGAACCGGACTAGCGGTTCAAGGTTTCGACCGGTTCCGGTTCAAGAAATAGTTGAACCGCCGAACCGACGGTTCGGAGGCGGTTCAACCGCCGGTTCAGGTGAAATATAGATATAAAAAATGAAATATCCCCATTACCTAAAATCCAAAACACCCCTAAAACCCTAAACCCTAAAGTCATACATCCTAAAACCCTAAACCCATTCCCTTTAAATCTTAAAAAGCTACAAAAATCATAAATAAATTAAAAAATGTTCAAAAAATTACATATTAAAAAAACATAAACCATAAACCACTCTACAAAGTAACTAAACCTTAAAGTACAAACCCTTAACCCTAAAACTATGTCTAATGTCTATACACTCTAACTTAAATCATATAATGTTATATAATTACATTACCTTTTAAATCTTAAAAAAGCTAAAAAAAAATCATAAACACATTAAAAAACGTTTAAATAATTAAATATAAAAAAAAACCTAACCATATAGTTATACAAAACCTTAAAATACAAACTCTTAACCCTAAAACTATAAACCCTAACCTAAATCATATAATGTTACATTACCCTTTAAATCTTAAAAAAGTTACAAAAATCATAAACACATTAAAAAATGTTCAAATAATTAAATATAAAAAAACTAACCATAACCCATAAACTATACAAAACCTTAAAATACAAACCCTTAACCCTATACTATACACCCTAACCTAGAGTCCTAAATCCTACATTACCCTTTAAATGATTAAAATACAAAAAAAGCTACAAAAAACATAAACACATAAAAAACGTTCAAATAATTAAATTTAAAATAAAACCTAACCATAAACCATAAACAATACAAAACCTTAAAATACAAAACCTTAACCCTAAACTATAAACCCTAACCTAGAGTCCTAAATCCTACATTACCCTTTAAATGATTAAATCTTAAAAAAGCTACAAAAATCATAAATACATTAAAAAACATCAAACTAATTAAATATAAAAAACCTAACCATAAACTATACAAAACCTTAACATACAAACCCTTAACCCTAAACTATAAATCCTAACCTAGAGTCCTAAATCCTACATTACCCTTTAAATGATTAAATCTTAAAAAAGCTACAAAATTCATAAATACATTAAAAAACATCAAACTAATTAAATATAAAAAACCTAACCATAAACTATACAAAACCTTAACATACAAACCCTTAAACTCTAACCTAAATCATATAATGATACCCTTTAAAATTTAAATCTTAAAAAAGCTACAAAAATCATAAATACATTAAAAAAAATTAAATAATTAAATTTTAAAAAATCCTAAACCTTAAAAACCCTTATCCCTAAAACCCCTTTTTTCATTAAAAACTTAATTATTTTCCAAAAAAAACTATATATTTTTAAAAAAAAAGTAGTTGTTGTGAATCGGGTGAACCACCGGTTCACAACGACTAATTTTTTTTTAAAAAAAATTGAACCGGATTCCGAACCGACGGGTAGCCGGTTCAGGTTCCGGTTCAAGGTTCCCTTGAACCTTGAACCGACGGTTCATGAACTGTGGCCAACTCTAGCCAAAAAGCATGACTAAGTATTCATAGTGACCCAAGTGTGTCTTGAAGGTTGTTTTATAGACATCATTGGTTTCCATTCTAAGCTGGTGGAAACATGTCCTCAAGTCAAACTTGGAGAAGTATTTAGAGCCACCAAGCTCATCAAGTAAGTCTTCAAGTAATGGTATTGGATACTTGTCTTTCACAATTTGCTGATTAAGACTTCTATAATCAACACAAAGCCACCAAGAGTCATCCTTCTTCTTGACAAGTACCATAGGTGAGGCATATGGGCTAGAGCTATATTATAATATGCCTTGATCTAGCATATCCTGGACCAACTTCTCAATCACATCTTTCTGCAATGAGGAGTATTTGTATGGGCACTTACTAATGGGATTAGCATTGAATTGCAGTGGAATTTGATGGTTGAAGCCCTCCTTAAAATATGGTAAGGCAGTTGGCTCTTCAAACAAATCAAAAAAGGAGGCAAACGTTTGTTGCAACTCAACATCAATGTTGTCTCCCCTAGAGGCTGAGATATGACAAAGTTGGAGATCTGTAGCAACAACATTTGGAGTTGTGCATGCCTGTAGCCATGCTATTTGAGGACCACTCATCATAATCTTATTTAAGTTGTTGCCCTTAACCACTTTAGTGCTTGGATTACTGACTCCCCTAATCACATGTTTGACCCCCTTTGTGTGAAAACTCCATACGCATTTTGACAAAGTCCCACCAAACTGGACCAATAACTAGGGGTGAGCAAATATATCCGATCCGGCTGATCCGATCCGAAAATCCGCCAATCCGTATCCGAAAATATCCTTTAAGTTTTTATCCGTATCCGATCCGGGTGATTTTGCCGGATACTTGAACCGGATACGGATCGAGGTATTTAGCTTATCGGATATCCGAAAATATCTGGTACTATTCATATAATATTTATAATCATAAATTTGTTTATTATAACTAATATATTGAGTAATATATTAATAAATTTTACATCCTTAATCACATATTTATATTGTTGTCCAAGTAAAATATTGTAAATACATTTTCATATGAATAATAAGTGTGTATATAATTTAAATCGTACGAACAAATTAAGAAACAACCTACAAATTTTATTTCTTAATTTACAAATTTATTACTTTTGAATTTAAAAAATGAATATATTGATTTATTTTTAATAGATTTGTAGTAACCGGATAATTCGGATATCCGATCCGATCCGGGTCCTTTTTACCGGATATCCGTTTCAAAATGGACCGGATACGGATCGGGGTTTTGTAAATTTTTTAAACCGGATATCCGGTATAACGGATCGGATCGGATCGATCCGGTTACTCACCCCTACCAATAACTATAAGCCACTGAATTCCCAGATTTTATATCACAACAATCTAATGGGAGGGTCCGCACATATGTGGCAAACTCATAAATGAAGTTATCACACTTGAAGTTGGAGCACATGTTGTGCCATTGGTTGCTGCTACGAGTATTGGTTTAGCATTTTCTAGCTTGCATCCTAAACCTTTAGCAACTTCCAAATCTAAGAAGTTATGTGTGCTTCCTGGAGCAATAAGGATATTGAGCTTGCATTTGTTAAACTGTCCTACCACACACATACAGCTGAATGTAGCTGATCCACTCAAGGCATTCACATAAATCTTAGGTGAATCTATCTCCTCGTATTGAGGTTCATCGACAACAAGATCAATATGGATTACAGAATCATCATCCATTCATCATCACATTCTATGACATAAATCTGTCCCTTTCTATGCTTCAAATGATGACCAAGAGTGTATTGTTTATCATAGAACATACACAACTCAAGCCCTTGTTCCTACATTCCTACATTTCCTCATAAGAGTAGCGCCTAGAAGGCTTATCATTCAACAACCTTGGAGGGGTATAGGTCTGGCGATTTTGTGGAGTTTTGTTTGGTTCAAGAGTGGGGAGTAATGGTATGGTTTTGTGTGGGGAAGGAGTATTTCTGGTGTAAGGGTGAATGGTATTTTGTGGGGGTTTTCTGGAGCTAATGGCAGGGATGATTCATGAAGCTTAGCTAATCGAGCAAGTTTACCTAATATGGTGGGATTGAACTGTCTAACATGCATCTGAAGGTAGGGATACTCTAGTGAGTGCCAACTCAAACTTGTCCAAATAATCATCCATGTGCTCAAATTCACCAACTTAGCCAAGGGGTCATCAAATAACTTGCCAAAACGAGCAACTATGTCTACAACATACTCAGGCCAAGTGGGATACTGATCAAATCGATTTCGAATGTAATTGTGATTTTACTGTAAAGCCTTACCCTCCAAATGAAGTGATGCCAAGCGAACCTTCATTTCTGGTGTGGTGTTTATCTAGGAGAAAAAAATGCTTGCAACAATAGATCCACTCTCGAATGATCGAGCCATCGAATTTATGAGATTCGACCTTGGTCAATCGAGAGGTCAATTGGCGAGCATGGGCCCAAATCTAGTTGGATCTAGAGGTGGATTTGGCGATGGAGTAGCTCGAGTCATTGGTGTTGAAGTATCTCCTAAAACTGATGCATTTGAAGGTGATTGGGGAGGTCGATGATTCATCACCATGGAAACCAGGATCTCTTTCAGCTCCATCATTTTCTTCGATCTCTAGCCCTTGGCTATGAACCTTCTGCTCCTCAAATTGACGAGCAGTCTCTTTGGCCTGACGCACCGAGTTGAGCTTAACCTCTTCGAATTGCTTGTTCAACTATTGAAGACTATGATTCTGAATCTCTTCCACGGCAGAATTCCTCAGGATTTCAGCTGCTCTGATACCACTGAAGCAGCATACCACAACTCCCAACTAGAAAGTCGAGTGAGCTCGAAATTGGGTATCCCAGGTCTAGAAAAGAGAAAGATCGATTTGAAGATTGCTGGACTCTGAGGTAGCAACTATGCAACTTGGTATTTCCTTACAAAAATATGCAAGTTGAGTAGATTTTGGGCTCAAACTATATTTCATTCTTTTTTTTACTGAATGGCCATTGGCCAAGGATATGTTCCCATTTTATTAGCAAAGATAAAAACGGCAGGTCATTCAAAACAAAATGATAGGAAAGGATTAGATAAATAACTGTGATCTCCCTCCCTTCATATATAGTTGTCCTGCTAGAACTTTCTTCTTATTAATAAATATCAATAATTTCACGTATTTTGAACATAATATTTCAATTTTATCCATTGTATATAATTAGAATGAGATTCATGTAATACTCTTAGGTAGGGCTGTTCAAAATCGGTCCGGACCGGATCGGTGAAAATACGGTCCGGTCTCCGGTCCAGATAATTTCCTTAATCCGGTTCCGGTCCGGTCCAAACCTGGAAAAAATCGGTCCGGACTGGTGGACCGGTTTTTTTTTTTTTATATGTTTTTTTGGAGATTTATATGTATTTTTTTATAGATATTTTTTTTAATTTAATAAGTTAGGAGTATATATGTTTTTTAGATATTTTTTTAGATATTTTTTATAGATTTTAAATAAGAATTTAAATTATTTTTTTTAAAATAAAATCTGGTCTAAACCGGTCCAGGACCGGACCGGACTTTTGGAAAAATCCGGTCCATCGGACTGGACCGGATGAACACCCCTACTCTTAGGGTATAAAGTGAGGAGCAATCCTAGCAACAAGATTTAGGAGATGAAGGGCTAAGATCGAAGTGACAAAATTGTAAATATTGTAGTTTTTTTAATATTTTTTTTTAATTTTTTTTTTTTGAATGTAGTGTAGTTCAAGTGCGTAAATAAGCATCAAAAGTGCATCTGTAAAAGAACTCAAAGTACATACATAAGCACATTTTTTAATGCTCAAATAGAGTGCATATTTAATATGATAAAGTATATGTGTTAATATGTAAATATGCATGTTTGACATTTATATCAAAAGTGCACATTTTAGCCATTGTGTGTTTATTATGTTACAAGTGCATATGTTAATATGTTAACGTGCATATTTATCATATTGAAAGTGCATATGTAATTATGTTAAAGTCGATGTTCAGTATTCCAATTTAAGTGCATGTGTAAGTATATTAAAGTGCAAAATTAGAATTTTAAAATTATGTGCATGTGAACGTATGCTAGTAATTTAAAATTAAGTGTATGTGTAAACATATAAAGTGCATGAGTTAGTATGTTAAAGTACATGATTAAAATACTAAAGTGTATGGTACTAATATTGTTGGGAAAAAATGGGGGGAATTTGGGGAAAGTTTTTTAAAAAAAGATAATTTTTGGGAGAAAAAAAATATTGAAAAAAAAACAAAAAAAACGGAAAAAAGGTTAGAAAAAAAATAAAATAAAAATATTTTTTGAATAAAAAATAAATAAAAGTAAATATAAATATATTAAACTTTGTTATATTTACAAGTTTGTCATTTCATGTATTTTAATCCCAACCTTCTATCTTTTAGATCTTGTGGCTAGGATTGCTTTTTACTTTACACCCTAAATTTGTTCCTCATATGATTAAACTATACATGATTAATGAAAAAATGAACTGATTCAATTATTCCAAACTATATATTTTACTCCAATTTTTAAATTTCTTCAATATATATATTGTTGGAATATAAACATCACACATCTAAAGTTGGAACAGAACTTCCTTAGTATATAAGCTTGATGGGCTACTCCTCCTATTGTCAATTGGTTTTAGGATGGAACCTCATTAAACTTATTTATTGGGCCTATATGCGCTTATACACTCGTGTCCGCACGATCCTCAGTCTATGGGCCGACTTTCATATATATATATATGTGTATGTGTGTGTCTAACTCTAAAATACAAACGGAGATAAATTAGACTTGAAAGGACGAATACAATTCAATGTACGATTTATGAGCATTCAACAAGTAGAGAATCATGCTCCATAACCAGGGCCATCTTTTGATTTTGTGTAATCCTAACTACTATAAAAGAGGGAGAAAAAATGGTAGGGAGATGAAATGGTAGGAGATATGCATGTAATTGGGCAATTAGATATTGTGTGGAAGATGTTTGTAGCAGGCACATTGTCTCTCTATCGTAGGTGTTAGATGTGGAGTGGCTGGCTGAGTTTGAAGACAATTTAGGAGTTCCTTTTTTTGTGTCTAGGTGGTGGCTTTTTTATTGACATCTATTAGATGATGGTGGCTTGTTTTGCAGACACTCCTTTTATACGTGTTGTTTTAGGGTTACGTTCTTGCATGCATGACATATGTACCACCGCTTTACACTGACTTTGTTCTGGACGCTATATAAGCGAAGCTTTGCTAACCTTTTTTCCATGAATATGTGTGTGTGGAACTGCTCATATTATAAGCCTAAGAGCATATATTTTTGTGAAATATCTCCTGCTTAAATTGGAGTCGTATATCTGTTCTGGGCCATTCAGAATTTGCCGGTAAATTGTTTGTTTGTGAAAATTTGGGTTGTCTAGAATTGTATATATGCAGCAAAATTTGAAGAGTGGTGTGATTATGTGTGGCTTGAAAAATCAGTTAGGAGGTCCTTGAGAAATGGAGAAGAAAGAAGGGAAATATGAGGCAGTGCTGGCCGGAGAAAATGCCGCCACCGGTGGTGGAAGGAGATGATGTTCTTAGACGACAACGTGATTAGCCATTGGCCATTGGCCAAGGATATGTTCTCATTTTTATTACTCCATCCGTCCCATAATGTTCCTCCTGTTTCCGTTTTGGGCGTCCCCTTTTGTTTGTCCTACTTTCCTTTTTTATCCATCTTTTCTTTCTAATATTACCCTTATTCATTCAATCTTTTATACCATTTTATCCTTACCTTACACATCCAATCATTCTCATCTATCATCTTCATCCATCTCAAACTCCATTAATATCCACCATTTTTATCCATAACCTAAAACTTAATAAACCATTTTCCATTAACCTAATTAATTAAAATGTTAATTAATTAAATAAACTAATAAAATTAACAAAATTAACCAAACTACTCCTAAATTCATTAACTTAACCCAAATCCATTTTTTTAACCAAACTAACCCAAACCCATAATTTACCCTAACCCAATATCCCTAACCCATATTAACCTACCCCTAATCTATCCATTTAACCCGGCCTAATCTACCCAGCCCAATTACCGAAACCCTAATCTACCCAGCCCAGCCCAGCCCAGCCCATTTCCTACCCTAACCCTAAGTACCCCCTTCTGAGCTCTCACTCTTCACTCTCTCGTCTCACTCTTCGCCGCTCTCTTCTCTTTTCTTCTGAGCTCTCTCATTCTCTCTGAAACCCTAGATCTGAGCTCTCTCGTCTCCTCTCTCGTCTGAGCTCTCTTCACCTCTAGTTCTCCTTTGTGTTCTCATCTGACTTCTCGCTCTCCAGAGAAGGTGCCTCTCCTTCTCTACACTCTCGTCTGAGCCCTCTCTTCTATTCTGAGCTCTCTCTGAAACCCTAACTCACAAAAATGATCTCGATCTGTTGCAGATCTGCTCGTCGGCGGTTAATCTGCTCCGGCTGCCCCCAAAACACAGAAAAGGCTTGCTCCTCGTCTAGATCTACCCAGATCTCCCAAAACCCGCCCAAAAAAACCCTAAATCTCATAGATCGTTGCTTTGAAAACCCCGGTCCCTTGGATTCCCTTCTCTGTTTGCATAAAAAATGGGTGATTCGGACATATTTAAGTCCGATGGGTCCTGGACTTCTGATGCACTTTTTGTTGCTTGCTCTCAAGCTCCACAGTGCGAGTGGGGTGGCGATTGTGTTGGGGATCACAAATTCACTCCTGTTGGCTCAGAGGAAACTGTGGAGGGGAAGCTGCGCGAAGAGCCCCCAGAGATCGTTGAGCTCCCTGCTACCCCTGAGTTCGTTGAGCTCTTTCCTACCCCTGAGATCGTCGTCCTCCCTGATTCCCCTGAGATTATTGTAATCCCTGATTCCTCTGACGATGAAGCTGCGAGATGAATCGTCCCCGGTTATGGTGATGTTGCCTCTAATTCTGATTTTTAGCCAAGTCTCACTCTTTTTTAGTTGTTTATGCATGGGTACTTTTGCCGAGATTATTGCTCTGAATTATGCATGTTGTTGAATGAGTTTGTTGTGCTGTTGACTGAGACCTTGGTATTCTGTTTTATTGTTGATGTTCTGATGACTAAGACATTGGTATTCTGTTTAAGTTGATTCTCTGTTTTGGTGTGTTGGTGTTCTGTTTTGGTGTTGTTGTTCTGATGTTGGATTATGTTGTGTTGCCTCTGTGTTGTGATCGGTGATGATGCATGATAACTGAGATGCAAAACCTTTATGTTCACTGGACTTCTGATGTGCCATGGCAACACTGTGTCACATGTAATTGATTGATGCTTATGTGTATGTTAAGGTACTGTGATTGGTATTGTATCTATGAGGGTTATGGGGACATCCGAGATTATTTATGCATTTCAATGATGAAGTCTTGAAACTGAGATGCAATACCTTTAATGTCACTGCCTTAATGTGCCATAGGAACACTTTTACATGTGGTTGATTGTTGCTTATGTGTATGTTGAGTCTTGTGATCGGTCTTGTGTCTATGATGGCTATGGGGACATCTGAGATTATTTGTGCATTTCAATGATGAAGTCTTTTTGCTGAGATGCAAGACCTTAATATCACTGTCTTAATGTGCCATAGGAACACTTTCACATGTGATTGACTAATGCCTATGTGTATGTTAAGGTCTTGTGATTGGTCTTGTGTCTATGATGGCTATGGGGACATCTGAGATTATTTATGCATTTCCCTTGTCTGTCCCGAAATGTTTGTCCTAAAGTTCTAAAAGCTCTTGTGATTGGTGGTGTTATTCTCCTTGAGTCTATCTATGATGAAGTCTTGAAACTGAGATGCATTCCCTGCATGTTCATTGTCTTAGTGTGCCATTGGAACACAGTCAAATGACTGATTGATGCTTATGTGTATGCTAAGGTATTATGAATGGGTTTGTGTCTATGATGGTATTAGGGACATCTGAGATCAAAGCTATGTCATTGTTGTGCCATTACTTGTGCTTGTTTATAAAATTACAAAAGTTCTTGCTCTGTACACAAAATGTTCAATCTTTGTCATATATTGCTAAATAAACTGACTGTCTTCAAGTGCTTCTTCAGTGTCTTGATCTTCAACTTCTGTTGTCCCTTGTTGACTCTGTTGACCTGCTAGTGATGTTCCTGCTTGATCTGCTTATTGTACACCCCCATGCACTATGTCTCATGCTTCTATGATAGCCCACATAGGTGCCTTGATCTCTCTTGGTAGATTTCCTTGAGCCATTAATTTCTTCTTGTTTACATGTGGCAAATCATACTCATTGCCTCCCTTGCTTTTAAGTATTTCATTCATAACAAATTGTAGTGTCATCCACACATCTCTTAGAGTTGTAGGGGCCAATTCAAAAAATGCTTCATGCACTGCTTCTATCATATGATCAATACTTTTTGGCATCTTCTTGTGCATGAGTGACTAAATGCTTCTGAAAAATCATAGATCTAAGATGTTTACATCTGGACTATTAGCTGGCTGTTGTATTAAGATGAAAGTGAATCCATCCTGAATGTATACATGTTGCCATTCTGGATCTCTTTGAGTTATATGGGCCTTTGCATTGTCTTGTTGTATGAATATAACTCTTTGAGCTCCATCTTGTGGCCACTTTACCTTGATTGCTGGAATGATTTGGTTTATCAACATGTTCCTTGTCACTTGCTTGTTGACTGATTCAACTAGCTTTGTAACTAGTGTCCCCTTCTCTCTGTTTTTGGATGACATTTTTGCTGCTTGTTGATATGTGAATGGAAAGATTCCTATCTTCCCATCAAAAATGCACTGTCCCTCTGCATCAAATCTAGGCCTTGCTACAACTGCAGTGAACATAACTTTGGGAATGAATTTAGATGAATTTGCAGCTCTGTACTTGCCCCTTTCATTCTGTGCTAGATATACTCTCTGTGATTTCTTTGATAGAAAAAATCACTTCTCATCCAAGTGTACAAAATCAAACATTGGATAATACACTGATTTTTCTTCTACTGTATCCCCACAAATATCTCCACAAAGTAACTTCAGTACCCAATCCAACCTAGCCTTCTTATGTCCCTCACTCAAACCAGGATGGATTGGATTTGTATGTGGCTTTATTGTACATTGCTTGACCATCCTATGCACTTTGGTCTTTGAAAGACTAAGCTTGCTAGCTAAGTCTCTAATGCATGACCTGTCTCCCATGCCCAGTGCTGTGATTGAATCCATCTCTACTTGAATTCCTTTTCTACCACAGTTGTGATATTTTGTGCTTAGATTATACCTCTGTTGTGCATTATGTTGCTTCTTTGCTGTGTTCCAAAGTCTGCCTATGCACCTTGTTGACATTTTGAACTCTTCTGCAGCTTTCTTTATTGCACCATGTGGTAATTGTCCCTCTCTAGATATTGCTAGCAGAGCATTCAATATGTGTATTTTTTTATCACTGCTGAGCCTGATATTATGTGTTGGTTAATGATGTTGTGTTGCCTCTGTGTTGTGCTCTGCTTCTGATGACTGTCCCTCTTCATCTTCTGGTTCCTGGTTGAGATCAAAGCTATGTTCACTATCTTGTTCCATGTCCCCTGATGACTGTCCCTCTTCGAACTCTTCTCCATCATAAATGTATTGTTCATCTGGAAGTGGAGCTTCATTTAAGTCCCATAAAGCTGAGGCCATGACACCACCAGGCTGTGATGCAGAGACTGTTTACTTGCTTAATTTTGCTCTGAATTTTACTGTAAATTTGAATGTAAATTCTGTAAATTCATTTCCCAAAGCTGTAATCCCCTTTTATACTCTGTTTAGGGGCAATTTTGTCAGGGCAATTATGCCCTAAGTCCCCTTTTGTTTAGGGCAATTTTGTCCCCAAAAATTGTAAGTGATCCGTGTGCCCCTAAAATCAGCCTTCTCATTGGCTGAAATTTGATCTGTGGTAAATAACCACAGATTGCACTGTAGCAGGTCATGTCCCCTTGTGTACTTTGTTAATTTTCACTGTAGCAGGTCATGTCCCCAAATGTACTTTGTTAATTTTCTTAATCCAAGAGCTTTTTATACTTTAGGACAAACATTTCGGGACAGAGGGAGTAGTAAATATAAAAACGATAGGTCACTCAAAACAAAATGCTTAGGAAGGATTAGATAAACAACTCAATCTCCCTCCCTTCATATATAGTTGTCCTATTAGAACTTTTTTCCTGTTCATAAATATCAAAATTTTCACATATTTTGAACATAATCTTTCCATTTTATTCATCATATATAATTAATGAAAAAATGAACTGATTCAATTATTCTAAACTGTATATTTTACTCTAATTTTAAATTTCTTCAACATATATGTGTGTTAACTCTAAAATGATAATTGTTAATAAACAGAGATAAATTAGACTCGATATAGGACAAATACAATCCAATGTAGGGTTTAGGAGCATACAACAAGTTGAGAATCATGCTCCATAACTAGAGCCATCCAATGGTTTTGTGTAATTAATCAAAATAGGAGAGACAAAATAGAGAAATTGATAGGGGTGGGGTCGAATTGGACTACTCGAGAAAATAAACAATCAGTGAAGCACTAAGACAAGTTATCATTTATAGATATACAAGGTATTATAGAGGCGGGTTATGGTATAAAACAGCGATACAATACGAAATGCGAAATAATATCAATCGTTAGATGCATGTATACACGAATGAGATTAAAAGATGAGTATAAGAGATGTCCGTGTGTCATCATCATTAAGAATGACATCTGTGTGAATTCTGACAAAATCCAACAATCTCTCAAAAATACCCTTCTTTTATTCTAAAAAGCTGACCTCGTTTTTTATACCTCACACACTCTCTCTCTCTCTCTCTCTCTCTCTCTCTCTCTCTCTCTCTCTCTCTCTCTCTCTCTCTCTCTCTCTCTCTCTCTCTCTCTCTCTCTCTCTCTCTCTCTCTCTCCCTCCAATTCTCTTCCAAAACACAAACTCTCATTTTTACAGCATCTTTCGAATCTCCATTAAACTCCACCTAAAGCTTTAATATGGAGGCTCATGGATGGCTCGACAAACAACGATGAACAACAAAGGTAAAAAAATATTCTTTTACTACTTCACTTTTAATTTCTTCTAATGGTTTCAATTTTTTGATTTGTTTAAAACACCTTGAATTTGTGTGAATAAAGATACTTTTATGGTTCATTGTCAAATTAAAAATCAAAAACTTGTAATGAACTATTGTGGTAACTTAAATTGTGAATTGTAGTGTTTTTATGGTGTATAGATACATTGAATCTATATTTTTTTACAGACTTTAGGATTTTCTAGATTCAAAACATTCTAGGGTTCATATGAAGGATAATAGACTACGCAAATGATTGTGTTCATGTATTAAGTTTATATGTTCATATATAATACTCTAAAGTTCATATTTAGTCATTTGATAGAGATGTTCAAATATTTGATTTTGTCAAAGCATATTAGCTCAAATGGTAGAGCAATGTATTGGTACACATGAATGTGGGTTCGAATCCCTCATAGGCTACATATTGTGTTTGTGAAAAATCTCAACTCATGTTGGGTTCATGTGTATCAAGTTTAACTTCATATATATTCTCCTAATGTTTATATTTAATTTTCATGGTTTAGGAATAATGACAACATAAGGGTTCATATGTAGAATATCAAAGTTCATATATAACCACATAATGTTCATACTTAATTTTTTAAAAGTTCATTTTCTAATCCATACTACGTGGACCATATAAATAAACTTATGTTCATATTTTATGTTGTAAGGTTTATATATAGTCACATGACGTTCATATATAATAATGTCAATGTTCATATTAATCACATTGTAGTTCATTTCATTTGTGCCTTAATAATGGTTTTCTCAAGTTCTTCATGTCAAATGTATGATTATCTATCATAGATGACATTCATCCATGTCCAAATCACAATATCCCTCTCAAACATTTAATCGAATACTTTGTGGGCTTCTCCCAAAACACAAAAGCAAAAAAAAAGGTAAGAAAAATAAGAAGACTAACATCAAATTGATCAATACAAAGATGCCAGATTTAGATTGATCAATGAAAAGAATTAGAACAATCAAGACACCAATTAAAACAATCACAACTTTAACCCAAAAACATATTAATTATTAAGGTCATAAATAATATCAAAAGGTTCATAATTAATTGCTTGAGGTTCATAATCTGTGCATATTTGAAAATTGATGTGGCTAAAACCTACCCGTAAGTGTACGAGATCAGTTGTACTAGTCAAGTGTCGATCCTACCACAGACCAGTGTAATATTAATTAAAACACTATCGGTGAACTAAGTCGTAAAAATAAGGAATTGGAAAGAACTATAACTAAACTAGCAAATAATAATAAAGAAAACAGATAGAAATCTATGAGATAAATGTGTCTAAAGTTAAGGATCACCGCAACAATGCCTCTATAAATAAAATTACACTTCACCTGAATTTAGTCCAAATTATGTGAAGGTAACTATCTAAGGTAATTGCCCCCCGGGGCGTAGTGTAGTGGTTTCCACAGGGGAGTAGGACATTGGTGTGGTCCTCCCACCCGTGTTCGAAACGTAGTGGCGACTGCGTGCTCTATGCTTTGGATTTACTCGCTAGGGCCTAGCCTGGGACGTCTGGCCGTGGGAGTAGTGGGCTCCGCGAAGCGGGTCCGACACCCACGATAATAAAAAAAAATTAAATTATCTAAGGTAATTACTAATTCCTCTCGAATGATAGTAAATGTGTCTAGATCTAATTAACATCCACTCTTGCGACATGCTAATCAAGGTCTAGATCCTTTGGGCACTTAGAATCTAAATTCAAATTGAACTAACATGACTTGCTAAATCCAATCTAATCTTAGGATTTTTATGATACTTATTAATCTACAAGAGAACTTAAGATGTTCTCGCAATAATAAAATCTCAGGTTCAATTCCTAGGAATTCAATATAAGTTATTACCTCTCGGTCTCTAACCCTATCTGACTACCCATTAACGTTATCATCTCTCGGTCTCAAACCCTAATAAGATCCAATTCGCATAGGCTACTATGGACATAAAGCATTTAGGAATGAATTAAATATTATTTCAATTCTGGCAAAGTAATAATTCTAATTACATACACATCGTCGGAATCACTCCAATCTTAGAACTAGGAATTTAGCCAAACATGATTGAAGAAATATTCAATAGATTTAAACTAACCATCAATATATATGAATTATTTAATAAAAATAGGAGATAAAAAACTTAATCTCAATGTTAAAATAATCCAAACTAATAAAGGTTAGAACAATAATATAAGTCTTCAAACAACCTAAAGCCAAAAATCCCTTCTTAGAATCTTCTCCTCGGCTACAGTCTCAAGCTAAAAACAACCTAAGCTACGAACTAAAAATCCAAACAAAAGTAAAACTAAAAGCTGCCAACTAAGAACCTACGTAATCTCCTCCACTAAAAGATATCTCCCCTTTCACTAATTTTTGAGAAAATTGGACGTGAAGAGTCTTTTAAGAAAAAAAATAGCAAATTTAGACTTATTTTTTAAAAAATTATAAATATGATCCCCTATTACTATACATATGGTCCAAAGAGGGATGAAAGTATTTTTTTTAGGATTTAGGGTTTAGGGATTAGGATTTAGGGTGTAGGGTTTAGAATTTAAGGATTTTTAAAGGCTTAGAAGATCAATGAGTTAATTTATTTAATTAGGAGTTCAAACTTGTTATTTAATCCCCTTAAGGGGTCAAAAATCCTAAAGATAGCTAATTTCCCACCCCACATAAATAATAGGTCGGCCCATTAATAGGATTCCAAGCTGCAAAATTCAATTCACTACATCATCCTTATCAAGTCTTTCGGTGTCGTCTCCACCTTGGGCCAAGATCGATGTGGGCCATCAAGTGAATCTTAAAATTGGCCTTATAATTTCCATTAGTGATCCATTTGCTTCGTCCTTCAACAGAGTCTCATATCATCATTAAATTGGACCTAAAAGACCTGAAACATATAAAAAAACGAGTGTAGATTCCGAATGCAAAATTAACTATAAAACACATAAAATATGTATGAAATGATCTAACCTAATATGCAAAACATTTGTTTATACTATCACGATCTTTTCATATTCTTCATGTCAAAAGTCTACGGAATGTCAAGAACAAAATGAGATATGCAATATAAAAGGCCTTTCATCCATGCAAAAACTTACAATATCTCTCTCAAGTACTTAATCGAACACCTTCTGGGCATCACTTAACTCATCCATCCTAACCAAATTAACCAAAGAGTCTCAAAGATGGTAATCAATCATCTCCACTAACAACAATCCTAAACTCATCCCGAAATATGAAATCGAAAGACAAGAAGCTGAATTTTTACACACAAAAACAAGCCTAAATACTCCATTCAAATAAAAAAAAAAAACTTGAAGCTTAAGAACAAAACAAAATCAAACAACACATAACCACGAAGGAGAATTGACTAGGATGAAGATGGATTGATGAGGATAATTGTGCCGCATTTTCACAATGGTTATATCCCAAGGAAAACTCCACATAATTTTTGTCATCGTGACAATACGCCAAACAACATGAAAAACAGAAAGAAAAGAAAACCAGAGCAACTGATTTGTAAAACTACGATCAAACGTACAAGTCAAGAGTGTAGCAACAAGTAGAGATGAAGCTCTATTCCAACTTCCATGCTAGTCGCAGTGCACACCCCAGTACCGAAAACAGCCCCTAAATCACCATCATCTCTCTAATTATTCCTCCAGCTGAGGAACAAGAAGCATACTTTAATGTTTTCTCGATCTAGACCTTTCTTCATTCTTCCATGGCTTCACCTCCTGCTTCGATCACATCCACCTTTTGCCTCAGCTGGGTAATCTTTGTCATAAGCACCTCTGTGTAACAAGACAACACAGCCGCATTTAGGGAAGCCCAGTATGCTATAAATATACTTGGGGTATCAAGTACTACAATCAGTGATATAAGATTCATCAATAGGAGGAAGCCCAGTATGCTATAAATATACTTGTGTTACTTACCAGTTGGCCTGGGGAATGAGTACCCCTTTGAACTTGTGTAGGTCCTCGGGTTTGGCAGCATGTAGTTTCTCAAGTATTCAACTTTACCCTGCATGTACCATTTTCATGAGAACCAGAGTGCAGTTGATCTTGACAAGTTGCAAGAAGACAGGGCAGCATTGACTATAGGATGGGAAAGAACAAACCTTTGTTATGACGCATACATCCACATTGCTACCACTTCCCAAGTCATTGAATATTCCAGAACAGATGGCCTCTGATACCATTGCTATTCCTTCCTCTTTCTGAATGGACAAAAATACACATGTACTTAGTCTAGAAACACATTTTTCCTCAGAAAATAGACATTTGGTCATTTGACCACATTTCAACTATTTGTATACAGTAGGGAAAGTAGTGGACAAGAAAGAAACATCCACAAAGTAGAAGTTATTTGAGAGTATCCGACTTACAGTCAGCCCTTCTTTGTACTTGGCTTCAAAGACGGCCATTGCAGCAAGTGAACCTGATCCCATTGTAGCAAAAGGAAGCGTGTCCGTAGAACCATGAGGATATATCTACACAATACAATACAATACAATACAATACAATAAATAAATAAATGGCAGTCCAGAGCATAGTATAGCCAGCTAAAATTGAGCTCACAGTGTGCAGATGAGGTCCTGTGACATCCACTCCACCAAGCACCAAAGCCAGCTGAAACATGACCTTGGTAGCTATATACCAGAAAAACCACAAACATGATCTCTTAGTTAAATCTTAGGGAAAACTTTATTTAAAACTTGGATCCCTCTAAGATTAGAAAAACATTCAAGATAAGAAATGCAAACACCAGTGAATAGCAAAAGAGACTAATTCCATCTCCCAAAGACACCTCACAAGCCCAATAAAAAGCTAGAGCATTAACTATGATAATTCAAGTATCAGGAAAAAGAAGAATGTTGGACCACTTTATTTAAAACTCCACCATCGTTGGTGTGTTTGATAAACATATTTATGATGAAAATGGTGCTGATACGAACTGACAAGAATGTAGCTGATACGGTATTGCGAATGCTTTATAAGGCAAATGAAAGTTTTCTAAGCAGACCCCAAATCCTATGGAAACAATTATGCGTGTACAATAGTCAGCAGCTCCACTTTTATATATTATGAAGCTTATGATTACCAGTCACTGCCTCTGTATCTGCAGCAGTCCCTGCTCCACAGCAATATATGTTTGGTGCCATGTAATGAATTTTTTCACAGTTCTTATCAGCAACAATAGGACCTTCTGTTGCCCTTGTATCTGCCCCAAGGACAACACCGTCCTGCGTATAAAGAAACTCATGTTTGGTACACAAATGACTCCCAATTAGTACATTATGCTACTAAGAGTAGTAAGAAGTACTTATTATACTAGTTTTATTCAGGAAAAATAAAACAGCGAATGTGCATCTTCCAAAGTGAAGACCCAAATCCAATAATTGGACTAAATTTCAGCTGAAATAAATAATTTCCTTCAGCTTCTTAACTCTGAAGCATAGAGGCAGCATCTACAAAATAAAGAAGCACTTACAAAACAGACTCAAATCAACCAACAGGCTAGGTTGTCTTTGTTATTCTAAAGGACATTCATACCGTATCCAACAAAAATTCAACCAGAATAATTGTGAGTTTAGTTCCTCATGGAGTAGACCACCACCTACTTGTTTCTACATGAGGACAGACAAGTGCAAGTTAAAATATTGTGATTTAACTAAGCTATTTAGAACATTCAACAGAAGCTCCAAATCAAAGAGACAAGTTGAAAAGAATTTAATCTTTTTACAAGCTACAGTACAATCAATTTTAGCTTCTATTAAGGCTTAAAATTAGCTGGGATGATATCAATAAGTTTTTTTAACCTCCTGTTGTACAGCATATAACCTCTAGGCTATAACTAAAGTGAACCATGTGTGTAAGACATAGTTACAAGCTACAGTACAAACTCACTCGCATAAATCCACCCCAAATTTCTGGTAATGGAAAAGAATTCAGACAAACAACCACAAAACCATCTCAAATTCAATGAAATATCAAATTTCACTACACAAATTGTACTATAAGATTAACATGATAAAGATGCGCATTTTGAGTACCTGAAATACCAGACCGACAATAGTTGTACCGGTTTTCAGGAAAGAAGGAGGTTTGAGGCCTTTGCTCGTGAGCATTTCGTTTCTCTTGCATAGATCGTAACTGAAACCACCCTTCGTTGGAACATCATACGTCGCCTTTGTCATAGTTTAAGACTGGACTATTAAGTATCGGAACCCTAAAACGAGCAAAAAGTCACAATGCTAACATTAGAGAGCAATAATCGAGAAGAAAATAAAGGCATCGAAATAGACCAATAATTATCCAAGCTAATATCAATATTCTGCAAATCAATCCCGGATATACAACGATCAAAACGAAAAGCATCGAAAGAAAATAAAAGGCTGTATTTGTTAGGAACCCACTCATTTCGAGCTTCATGATGTAGCCTGAAATTTAAATTCAACAAACAAAAGGCAATGGGCAACTGACTTAAGAGTAACCCCAGAAAAGAAAAGTTGCACAGAAAAATCCATAAAATACATCTATGCCTAGCTACACTAACAGGACAAAAGGCCATCCTTAATCCAAAACCTACACATCTAAATCATCCCATTGCGTCACCAATTAAATGGAAACATCAGCCAAATATAACAGCTAAGTATCATTTCAATTCTGACTTCTGTTGAAAATCATGTCCTTTTTTTGGGCAAGTGAAAATGGGACATTTTTTTACATCATTTTATGAAAATTCAGGATTCTACAAACTACCTCGACTAGCTTAATCTACAATCACATAACATAAGCTAAAATTTCAACAATGAAGTTAACTACAACAGAAGATTAAAATGGTAGAATCAAATTCGGGTTGATTGTGATTTATTCTTCTCACTGCAAATGATAACCCTGAAAGTTTGACAGTAACCCTAAGGGCTCAGAGATCCCAACACCTCAAACCAGATTATGTTCCCACTTCAGTTATTTCACCTCGAGCATCTAATTTTCTGCATCAGTCACACATTCACTTGGAATTGTCTAGAAATGGAAACTGATCGTGAACCAAAAATGAATGTATTGTTCTGTATTGAGTGCTAAAGCAATCTAAGAAACCAAGAAAGAAAAATCCAGTAGGTTTGATATTAGCTTAAACATCCAGATTAATCACATAATGAATTTCAATTAAGCCCACTAACCAATATTTAATTCCATCCATTCCAACCCCAAACAACACGATAATTAACTAACCTCATTCAACTCTAAGGGTTTCCAGTGCTGTGTAGTCTTTTTCCTCTGCCTATTCTCTAAAATTCTTTTAATTCGGTCATGTTTCAATGATTGATAGTCTTAGCTATTATTGACACAAAAGTTTCTAATACGTCTAAATATGAAATTTGACTAGGAAAACATTAGTGACTACGTCTCAGAGAAAGAAAAGAATCATACAAACACTTTTGTGATTGTTTATCAAAGAATCATACAAACATTAGTGACTTCGTTGATCTTTAATCCTTTCAAAATGACAGCAACATACCCTTTTTGTGATTGTTTATCAAAGAAAAGAATCATACAAACACTTGCGCTTGATTCTTTCACAATATACTTTGTTATCGAAAAGGATTTATCAATTCCAACAAATTTTCCTTTTGGATTGGAAACTTGGTGGGGTTGGATCCTTTCGATTTATCTGTCACAAATATACTTACGAAGTTGTTCTAATTTATTGATTCACACTAACCCTAGATTCTTGCTCTTAAGAAATGAATCAATACTTTCTACTCGAGCTCCATCATATACTAGTTTAAATTAACTACAACACAAAAAAAGTGTAGGTACTAGTCTAACAGAACAGGGGATGTCGAGCCAAGAGCACCTTTTTCCATATAAAATGGTGGATATAAAAATCCACATCAGATCATGTCCTTCAAGTCGCGCGTTGCTTTCTACCACATCGTTTCAAACGAAGTTTTACCATAACATTCCTCAAATTTTGAACCGGTATGCAATTGATTCAATTATGGAATCATGAATAGTCATTGGTTTAGGCGGTACGTATATAGAAATCTATACTTTATTCTATATTAAATAGATATTCTAGATTCAATATATAATATTCCATTATTGGCATTAAAGAATATACGGATATTCACCATTTTCTTATCTTATATTCTTTTCTTATCTTATATTTAATATAATTAATATAAAATTATATCGAATTTGATTTTACTAGATTTTCGATATCTATTTTATATTGATTGATAGTAGTATTATGGGATTCGAAAGAGAAATTCGAAATATAAAGTTATATATAAATATAAGATAAAGTAAGTAAATGAATAAGTGTAAAAAAAATTCCAAAAATGATTCAGTATTAATTATTTAAATAAACCCGATAGGTCTATCCAAATGATAACTTGTAAAAACAAATCTGATTTTTTTCACAAAAACAAAAATCGTAAACCCTTCTTACTGGACTCTACATCTCAGAGAAAGAACACACGTATAAAAATATGAAGTTTGACATGGATTTCTGAATGTACAAAAAGAAAGGAAAAGTATTTTTATTCAATTAATGAGTATGTAAACCGGACTCTTCATCGATAGTCCTAATTCCAACAATTTTTCTTGCTGAAATTTCCAACATCCATTCAAACAGGGAATTGTTGTTTATGTATTTTGCTTCACCAAGACGGCAAGACTCGATCAATGGCAAATATTAGCCTTCCAAAATCATACTGAGAGATCACCTGTAGCTCAATAAATGAAAATTGACACTCAGTACTTAGAAGTTCAATCTACCTCCCAATAGAATATAATACAACTAATTGATTCTCCTGTTTTTCTTCTAAACTTAGTGATGAGAGGCAGACATGAAAACTAAAAAGACCCCAAATACCAAGCAACAACACAGGTAAGAAAAACTTGTACAACTACCCAAAACGAGAAGAACTAGTCATATTAAGTGTTAGAAGAGCAGATAATAACACCTTAGAGGAAGCGTTGCGGGAGGGGCGAGCTACGGGGAGGAGGCGACGAGGCGGGGGAAGCCTTGGCGATGGAGATGGAAGAAGATGAAGATGGAGAAATACAAGTTCTTTCTTTCTTTCTTTTGGGTCAAAAAGTTATTTCTTTAACATGAGGAGCAATAGAAGTTGGAAGCAATAGAAGTTATTTCTTTAACATGAGGAGAAATAGAAGTTGGAAGCAAATCTATACATCAAATTTATTTTTTTAATTATAGATTAAGATTTTTTTTATATAGAAAATTTTGATTATGTATTAATTTTTAATTTTTTTTAATTGTTTTATATGGATTCTCTTTATTTTTTAGAATTTATTTTTCTTAGTAGGAATTCTTAATTTAGAGCATCATAATACTTATGGTCCCACCATACTAATATGTTAATTTGTAGTTAAATTTTATTAATTATAATTATTTATATTTTAGTTTATTTTTCTAATTTTCTCACCAAAACATTGTATCAACCATTTAGCAAAATCTCAAACTAACCTATCTCAACATAATTGTATCAACAATATTTTAAATGAACCAACGTAAATTTTGCAAAATAAAAATTTTAAATTTATATGTTAAGAGATTTAACCCAAAAACAAATCTAGCATTAGTTGTATGCTAAGAATTCAAAAAAGCTTTAAAATTTGAATTAATTTGTCAATTAAGAAATATATGTCGGTTATGCTAATTTTATTATTATTTTTTATTAGCATTTTTATTAAATTTCACTAAAATAATTTTCATTTTTACCGCTAACTAAATTTAACAAAATTTTATTTTAAAAATTTTATTAAATCTTGGCAAAATAATTAAACAATCGGCTAGAAAAGTTTGTTAAATCCCATAAAATTTTACATGAACCACCGTAAATCTTGCAACATCCAAAATGCAAATTTTATATGGTTATGGAGATTTAAAAAAAAAATCTATAACTATATATTAAACCTTATTTTTTTTGCCACTAGAGTGTTTTTAGGCTCAAATTGTTAAAGTTTAATTTTTTAATTTTTCCATTTATTATTATCTCTCTATATCTATTATTATATATATATATATATATTAAAACTAGCTCATTTTAATCTTCCATTGTGCTTTTAGGTCAAGTAGTTAAGGTGTTATTTTTCTTCTTTTCCTATTCTTTTATTTATTATTATATTAAATAATCAGCAAACTATAAATTAACAAGACCTCAACAAAATTTGCACCTATAAATAAATATTTATAATTGTTACTTTTTTACATGAATACAAATTATTTGTATCAAAAATAATTTTCTGGACATAAAACTAAAAAAGTCACAACATTATGAGCAAAAGCTATAATTTTTCACTCAACATATCCAATATTAATTTATAAAAATGAATTTTCTTAACTTAAAAGTCTACTTTAATTTTCTGGGCATCTTGGTTGTCAATTTAATAAATTTTATTACTTGAATATATTTATAACAATGTAAATGAGTTACTTTAAAACTACTTTTTGGTAGAATAAAATATGAAATCAATATACAAAGTAATTTAAATTTGTTAATAAGTTAAGGTCGTTTCTATTTAGTGCCCCGGGTAAATTGCTTTTTAGTGCCCTGGGCCGTCCGTGACGGACAAATACGTTTCGTCCGTGACGGACGAAAACCATTCGTTTGTGACGGACGGAGTTGCTGTATATAAATACAACAACTCCGCAATGCTCTCATTTATCAACAACCTCGCATTCGCCATAACTTTTGATTCTCTGGTCCAAACGCGCTGAAATTTGGAGGAGTTATAGTTGACATCTTGATCTTTAATCTGACGTTGTATTCACTCAATTCAGGCTTACGTAGAAAAAGTTATACTTTTTCAAAGACGGGACATAAAATAGAGATCTCTTGTGTGCCAAGGAGAGTACAATAGCATTTAAGTCGGCTTACAATAACATTACAATCATGGATCACAATAGCATTACAATGTGCGAGTACAATAGCATTTAAGTCGTCTTGCAACCTCGTCTCTTTCTTCTGGAAAAAAGTCTGAACGCCATCAGTTGATGAACGAATGGATCATACAAACAAGCAACAAGTGCTCCCACATGATAAATACTGGAGGCAATGGTGACGCCTCTGATAGGGATTTTCCCCTTTTTTGTATTATTTCGTCAAGCGGTCAAGTGCAACCTTAGATACTTTGTACTTCAACCGCTTGAAAATATCATCTCCTGTCACAAGAGTCATCATGTTTTGTACACTCTCGTTGAAGGTCCCCTTGATGTCATTTACTTGGTTACCCATATTTGAATGATATTGACCGAATATCGTGTCTAGACTACCATGTGGAGTAGTCAAGAAGTCTCTCGGTTGTTCTTGACACAACAATCTGAATGGGCACCCACATTTTTTACTCCTTGTTCTTTCCCTTACTCTGTTTTCATCTTGAGGAATGTAAATTCCCGTTTTTTCACACTACAGCTGTGTCTTCCGAAGGCTTCCTCCACCAAGGTTTCTATCTCGACCAATAGTGATGCAGAAGTGATTATCAAACCCAATTTGTCTAGCCCATTTAATTGCATCTTCTCTGGAGCCGAATACTTCACCTGTGGTAAACTTCTCTGAATAATATTCCGAAATAATTACTTCTTCAAGTGTAGGAAAATCAAACCGCGGCTGTGTGTGTAATGTCGGGAACCCAAACTGAGGTGGAGCCTCCCACCTTACGGACGAAATTCCACTACGAGCTAAACCATCTAATAACAGTATATGTAGTTGTTGAGGCGCACAACTTTCGCCGAACAACCCAAGTGAAAAGGACGGTGGTGCCATGTCCCACTCATTCAGGGACAGATTGTTAATACCGTCGTTTACAAAATTGTTCTCCTATTGAAGTAAAAAACAAGTTAGCATGCAGTTTCTGTAAAACTAATATGTCTGTCACGAATGGATGCATTCCATCCGTCACGAATGGATGCATTTCGTCCGTCACGAATGGATGCATTTCGTCCGTCACGAATGAATTCATTCCATCTGTGACGTATGAATGCATTAATTCCATTCGTGATGGACGGTTTTCTTTCAAAAAAACAGTCACGAATGCAGTTTTTACACTTGCAAAGATCTAGTAAAAAACAATATAACAATGCCAAACACTCAAACATGCAATTTTGCACACAAAATCTTCAACTTTTTAGTACAACATAATCAAAGATGAAGTTTTTATGAATATATAGTAACAACTATTGCAAATTACCTTAAGAAAGTGTTTGTTTTTTCAAAAAATAACTCAAACATATAGACATTCACAAGAAAGAACCATAAAATTCTTAACCAAAATCTTTAACTTTTTAGTACAACATAATCAAAGATAAAGTTTTTATGAATATATATAGTAACACTAATGCGAATTACCTTAAGAAAGTGTTTGTTTTTTCAAAGAACAACTCAAACATATAGACATTCACAAGAAAAAACCATAAAATTCTTAACTTTCACTAACATGTAAAGTAAACACTTAAAAAACATACCTCATTGTGATGATAATCTCTTGAAACATCTTCTCCACCATTGAAGTTGAAAAAATTATCTTCATTTGCCATGGAAAAGAATCAAACTAATGGAAGAGAATGAAAGATGTGTTGTGGGATGGAAGGGAATGAGTGATTGAAGTTTAGGGTTTAATTTTGACTGTAATATGTTAGAGACGGTAGTTAATGTTGTTAGGTGGGGACAAATAACATTTAATGTTTATGGTTGTTAATCTCATCCGTCACGGATGAACATGTTTCGTTCGTCACGGAAGAACATGTTTCGTCCGTCACGGATGAACATGTTTCGTCCGTCACGGATGAACATGTTTCGTCCGTCACAGATGGACCAGGGCGTTAAATAAAAAATTTGTCGGGGCGCTAAATAGAAATCGTATAAGTTAATATACATTATATGTAACTTTATACATTTTATGGATTGATTAATTTGTACATATCCATAACAATTTTTTTTTTTGTATATTGTCACACAATATCTTATAGAATTGTTAACAAGTAATAAGTTAAATGTAATAATTATTCTTTTTGTCAAAAACAAAATTTGAGTTATTTTAATTTGTTGCATTTTATAATATTTAAAATAGTACAATTTATATTTGGAGATTTTATAAATATTTATAAAAATAAAAATAACAACATATTATATCGTTTATTTTATTTAAATTGTATGTATTAAGTATAAAATTCAGTTAGATATTTTAAAAAGTAGAAAAACCTCAACAAATATTGATTTTAACTCAACATATCTAATACTAATTTATTAAAAATATATTTTAAAATTCACACTTTATCTTATATGTAATCCTAAATACATCAAGACATTATCAAACCCTTCTAAAAAATCTTCAATTGTCATAGATTGGATATTGTAAAAACTTGATTTCACTAATGCAATAAATATAGCTTCTATGTATTCTCATCATATTTCTCCACTTTTGTCCAAAGATATTAACCTCCATAATAACTCTATTTTTTACTTTATTTAGAAAAAAAAAATCTAAATACCATCCTAATGATCTCAATTTTGTTCAAGTCTAAAGATTCAAATCACTAAAAGATATGAAGGTTATATATGAAATTTGTACACCGTCATACATCAAGATTTTAGTTTAACATCTTGATTTGTTAAACTTTTAGAAAGATTTACTATACTAAAAAGCAAATATTTAAGTACCAAAAAAAACAAATTTTAATAAGAAAACTTTATTTAGCCTAATGTTTTATCACCAATTATGTGGCCTTTGAATTTATTTATTTTATGGAAATTAGTGAGTCTGTAGTAATATAAGGAAATATATACTTCTTTTACCAAAAAACATGAGATATATACTTCTCATTTTATCCCAATGTTTCATCATCAATTGTATGGCCTTTGAATTTATTTATTTTATTTTTTAAGGTCATAGTATACAAGAAAATATATACTTCTCATTTTAGCCTAATATTTCATCACCAATTTTATGGCCTTTGAATTTATTTATTTTATGAAAATTTGTTGAGTTCGTAGTAATACAAGAAATTATATACTTCTCATTTTCAAGAGAAAAAAATAAAAAATTGCAAAACAAAGAAAATGTTGAAATCATATTAAAAATATGGCAAAATCTATTATAAAGTTACAAACACTGTTGAGTTTTAAAATTACAATTCGTAAATAATTTTATATATAGCCTTCAAGATACCATTTTTATTTTATTAAGATATTGTTATAATACGTGTAAATAATATTTTCATCCATTATTCATTTTCACTAATATTGTGAGTAATATTTCTAATATGAAGTAGACACATAATTTGAATATCTTTTGCGATATGATATATATGTTTATTAGAAATGCACGAGGAATTAAATTAATACTATACTAAAAAAAATTATAAATATATACCGTGCCATCCATGCATGGCACGGGCACTGAATTAGTTAGGGTTTTAGCTTTGAGGTTTTAATACAATGAGGGGCGTTTGGATGCGGGCATATCTTATGGTGTAAAATACGGAGTATTTGGATCGTTAGATAGGCTTTACAAACGGTTGTGATTTTGATCTTAAAAGAATCGAAGATACACGTGCGTCCTATCAAATCTACAATAGCGTTTCTATATTTTTTTTGAAAACCTAGATAGAATTACCATCTCATTATTCTCATCCCCTCTTCCTTCCTTGCTCAATCCAGATCTAGAGTCGACGCTACACAACCCGGATTCCTTCATTCTTCTCCCTGTAAACGCAAATCGACGTTGAAGAACACAATTTCCCACAAAATCGCCATAGGGAAGGTGGAGCACCAGGTGGTGCTCTTCTACAAGGCTTCTAGCGAAGGATTCGTCGGGGAGATAGGGGTTCGGCGACGATTGGTGGTCCTAAGATGTAACACTTGGGGAGGCGCAATACGCAATACAAATTATCAATCTTGATGAATCTCTTCGCAAATCTGCAAATTCGAACTAGTTGCATCAATTCACTTCACACAATTTGCAAAAATCTCAAGCACGATGACAACGATGAGCTCCTAGTGTTCCAAATATCGTTAGGGTTTGGTCACTTAGGGTTCGGGTTTCTACCGTCACAACAGATTGAAAAGGTAATGTGAGCCCTTGGTGACTACCTTGGTATCAAGAGTATTATGCTAATATCATGTTTTCAACAATATGATCTTATTATCGTTGTTGATGATGAATCGATCCTGATCTCTCGGTTATATAAATAATATTATAGATAATTCAAAGTCTAGATTATTTTTTATGTTGGACTTTCTTATGTTCGGACTTTATCTATGATTAGGAAGATTGAGATATTTATCTCCAGTTTTGTTCTGCAGAAAATTTGAGGAAGGTTAATTCTTGTCCTCACCTTTTTGTGGGTTGTCTCTTTAGTTAAATTTATTTCCAGCAAAATCTCTTCTTGGTTCTATTATAACCGTTGAATTATCACCCTCTAAAACTAAATTTGTAACGTTTAATGAAATCGCTCTTCTGACACCTTCAAGAGCCGCATATGCTTCGACTTGTAAAATAGTAGTATTAGTTATTTGTTTTCTATCTAAATGGACAACAAATCATATGTGATTTCTTAATATGAATGCAATGTGAAAAGTTATTATTAACACATAAAGAACCATCAAAATTAAGTTTAACCCATCCAATTAGGTTTTTTTTCAAACTCAGTTTTTAATTAATTTTCGTTTAGCAGGTGTGGTTTTTTGTTTAATAGAACCAAGAGATTCATGATGTTGATACATTTTCCAATCACGAGCCAAAAATATAGCGGAGTCAGAGGGTAGTAGATCATGGGATTTTGTGTTATGTTAAAGATAATAGAGTGTTTTTTTCATATTGTCCACCATAAAAAGATAATGAGTTCTATTTTTGTTTTTTTGATGAGGAAAGAATTAGACTAGTCTTAGCTGCGATGCGAAGACCAGCCTAGAGCATCCTTGCGGATGAGAACCCAAAGTTTTGAATCAAGATTTAGGTTAGACACAAGTGGTGAAAATCTAAGTTTAGCAATGCGATCAGCAACACGGTTCACCTCCCGAAAAATGTGTCTAAAATGAACCTCCTGGAAGGAATGGATGGCTACAAGAATGTCAATAACAACCATTTCGATCTCCCAGGGACAATCCCAGATGCCTTTAATAGCATTTATAAGGCAAAGATTGTCTCCCTCAATTTGAAGTTTTTGAATGTTTAGGGTCTTGGCATGATTAATGCTATTTTTTAAGGCTAGTGCTTCAGTCATGAGAATGTTATTATACCCACTTCATTTGCTTTCCATGTGGATTACTTCGGCTTTGTCATTTCTAATAATGAAACCAGTACCAGCTTCACCATTAGCTAGTTGACAGACTGTCCTGAAATGGAACATTATTCTTCGATGATAGTCTTAATTTTGGAGCATGCCGATTGGTTAGCTTTGCCAAAGATGAGGATATCATCAGCAAAGAATAAAAAGGGAATATTGGTCCCTCTTCTAGAGATTTGGAAGCCTATTTGGTTATTTCTACAGTTGCTTTCGTTTTAAAGTTTTCTTGCTAGTATTTTAGCTCCTAGTATGAAAAGAAAGGGTGATAAAGGGTTGCCTTGACGCAGACCTCTTTGGGGGTAAAAAAACATCAGTTGGTCCGTTATTGACAAGCACTGAGAAGGAGACTGTTTCAATGCATTCTTTGATCCACCCTATGAATCGAGTGGCAAATCCAAATTTTTCTAGGACTTTGAGAATAAAATCCCATTCAATCTTGTCATATGCTTTTTCCATGTCGAGTTTGATTGCTACCCAACCCTCATTTCCTTTCTTGGACCGGAAGGAATGGAAAATCTCATGAGCTATAAGGATATTATCCTGTATTGCCCGGTCTACTACAAAAGCACCTTGTAAGGGGTGAATTATTAATTTAGAATATGTTTCATTCTATCGGTCATGATTTTAGAGATTACTTTATAGATAGTGGATCATAGACTGATGGGTCTATAGTGGTTAGTAGAGTTTGAGTTATCACATTTTGGAATAAGGGTGATAAAGGTGTGGTTTATTTGTTTAAGGAGTTTTCCGGAGTGAAAGAAACTTTTAATAGCTTTAATGACCATAGGCCCCACAATATTCCAGTATTTTTGATAGAATAAAGCAGACATCCCATCAAGACCTGGGGATTTATTGTTGCCAATTCCAAAAATCGCATTTTTGATTTCCTCATTTGTGATGGGTTTGGTAAGTGCTACGTTGTCTTGGTTAGTGATCTCACTGTTTATGTTTGTGAGGTATTGTGTGAGGATATTATTGTCTATGTTGCTTTTCTTAAGTCTTCTTTCAAAATCTGATCTAATTTCATTACGAATGTTTTCCATCCCAATTATAATGGTGCCTTCATTAGTACGAATTTCTCTAATTATTTTACGATTCCGTCTGCCTGTAGCAATGCGGTGGAAGTAATTAGAATTGGTATCAATTGATTTTATATGTTTTGTTTTAGCACGTTGATTCCAATATTTCTTGTGGAAAGAGAGAAGGTTTTCCTTTTTCGATATTAATCTGTTTTGTTTAGTTATGAGGTTTTGTGATAGGTTGGTAATTATTTGGATAGAGGTTAATGAATCCTCCACTTCTTTAAGTTGTTTAAAGATATTTCTAAATGTTGTTTTATTCCAATGTTTAGCACTTACTTTAAGTGCATAGGTCTTTTTGATGAGGCTAAACATGTGAGAACCCCTCGTGTTGATACGCTAGGCCTGTCTCACAATGTTTTCAAAGTCTTTTCGATATGTCCAGATTTTCTCAAATCTAAAGGGTTGAGCTTTGATATGAGATTGGTTTTCTAATATAACAGATATAGGGCAGTGATCCGAAGTTGTAAATGCATGATTTTTTGTAAAGATGGTTGGGAACCATTGTAAAATTTGGTCATGAACCAGGGTTCTGTCTAGTTTTGAATATTGATTGTCAATCTCCGTTCTATTTTTTCTCCAGGTGAAATCCCCGCCTTGGGTTGGAATATCAATGAGATCACATTTATTTTTAAAGTTCATTAGTCTAAGAAATTTTGATGGTGCGAGATGAGCACCACCGATCTTTTCACTATTATTTTGTATTTCGTTGAGGTCTCTAATTAGAATACATGGAAGGTTTGTCTGTAAGACGAAGTTTGCTAGCCTAGAACAGAAGTGATATTTCTCATTTTCTCTTGGAGGAGCGTAAATGAAGATCATCATGATACAAATTGCTTTATCCAATATTTTGTATTTAATCGCTATAAAGCGGGGGTCTATATGAGAAAGTTCACAAATTTCGTTATATAATAGGTATGACTTCCACATGACGCATATGCCACCTGAAAATCCTACTGTTGGTGAGAAATGGAAGTTATCAAAACCAGCCTTCCTCCAAAGAAGTTGTTGTGGTTCTTTGTTTGTTCTAGTTTCGACTAAAACCATAATTTGTATTTTTTCAATTCTACAAAAAGACTCGATGTCAGTCCAGAGGTTTTTACGCCCAATGCCTCTATAATTCCAAAGGCTTATCTTCATTTAAACACTTTGGGATTGTTTTGCAAGTAAGTTGGTCTTGCTATTTTATGGGGGTGATGATATAGTACCATAGTTAGGGGTTCAATTTTAGTAGGATAAGAGACACTGCTTTTGGGCCAAGGAGATTTGGTAACTTTATCGAGTTTGGGTTCAGAGAGGGTAAACTGAAGTGTGACCAAGACCATAGGGGCTATATGAGGAGATACTTTACGAGTGGTATGTTTCTGTGCAAGTTGAAATTGAGCAGGTCTATAGGATTTGTGATGAGAAATAAATTGCCATGTATGCCACTGAGTGTGGTGGACCCCCTTTAAGGTCAGTTTTATGATTACCTAGGTAAATACAAGCCAGAAGTAGAGAACCCAAATGACTCGTACTAGGTTACAATTTAGTAATGCATCAATTTGGTAGAAGTAAGGTAGGAAGTTAATATTGTACGAACTGATGAGCTCAATATATAGTTTCAGAAACACAAATTTACACATGTTTGCAGTAATGGCATTTATTAATCTAGCAACTACATCCCTTAAGGAATTAGGAGAGTAGGCAGCTGAATCTAAAAGTACTTGTGGATATTTTTGTGCATATAAATGCATTAAGACTTCACGCCCTTCCAGGCTTTGAGGCCATAAGACCCATGTTACCGGTTGGTGTCGCCTTGTGAGATTGATAGATAGATCTTCCCCTGCATACGGGCTTAAGATGGTGTAATACCAACATATAAGGCACATTTGTAGAAAGTTAAATTTATTATAACAAGAGTATAATCGTTTAAGATCTGGGCAACATTGTACATAAATGGTGTCAATAACATGAGTCTTAGGATAACATAGTAGGTTGATAGTTCTGGAGGTGATCCAGGTTTTAATACATTTGGTAGAATCAAGAGTGTATAACAAGATACATTCTAAGGAGTTTAGTAAAGATAGATAGCTTCTCCATACAATCCTCCAATTGATGGCATAGAGACAGACCTGCAAGAACATTGACTTAGTAACAATAGGGTTAGCTGACATAGGGTAGAGTAATTGTAACCAATTAAGATTTGTAAGATAGAGATTAGTGCAGCTTGTACATAGCATGGTTATCCCAACAAATACAAGAGAGTGTATGCTACTAATAATCTTGGTAAAGAGGGTGAGTATTTCCATTTTGATCTGAAACTGCATGCATGCAGACCACATTTTGGTAAAGACATCATGAAGAGTAATGTAACTCACAGGGTATTGGATTTGGTAGGGAGCGAAGTGCACAAACAAAACCTTCATTGATAGTTCAAGAATATTACAGAAGTGGTCAAACCATCTAGATAACTTCATACAAAGCATAAAGAACTTAGATAGATTGGATTCAGAACATAATTTGGATATTCCTTTGTTATTCTGGATTGCAGAAGCCTCAACGCTAAGGTTAGATCCCTTACTAATGTTTTTAGCAATACCCTCACCCATAGAAGAGGAGCTTATGGTAGTGTTGATAACAACATGAGGTGATTCAAGTGTTACCTTACATATAAACCATCGGTTTGCCGTGTTCATATCGGATAGATTGGTTGCTTTTGAGCCCAAAGAGACACCTTTATGAGTACTCATTCTAGAGAGGGGATTGCGCTCATAGATATTGTTAGGGCCTTTGTTGTTCACTGTTGATTTGGCTTGTGAATCCGTCAGGGTAATAGATCCAATAGCTTGTTTCTTTGTAATTTTCATAAACAGCAGAGATATATGAAGAGTACACCAAATAGTTAAGTAATACAGAGCATGTAAAAGCCAATAAGACAAATCTTTAATCATCTGGGCTGAGAGTAATAGAAGAGAGTTATAGAAGCCATTAAAGGTAGCACCATAAACAAACACAAAGAGGAGCATAATACTCACAGAATGGTATGTTATGGTTTTTTCGTAATAACGAAATTGAGAATGTATGCAAATCATAAGATTTCCATGGCAATCATTAGAGATTCTCCAGATGAAGGTAGCAGGTATGAGTTTTAAAGTTGGAAGAATACACCTGGGATACGGGAAAGAGGTCTTCCTGGGGGTTGGAATGCGACTTTGCAGCTTAACGTTTTGCACGCCTAGATCCAGATTTACCGACCGCCGAAGGAGGGAGATCTTCGTTAGTCCAGAAATCAAATAGAAAAGGGAGCGCCGTCCATACCGGATTGAGTAGTCACTCATCTCTTTTAGGAAGAGGAAAGAGAGATTCAACCAGAGCTTTGAAGTGGATTTTAGGGTTTGCAATTGTTTTGACGGGATCGAAGATTTTTGCTTAAAGAGTCCCATTTTGTACCCATGATACGGGTGAGCGGTGATGAAGAGCCCATAGAAGTTGATTAGAATTCTTAAATTTGTAGAGTTATAAGATCTAGAGGGAGATTGATTTGGTGAGGTAGAGGAGTTCTGGTTGGTAGAGGGGCGGTGCTTGGTGGAAGAGGTTTGAGGAAGAGAGAGTTTGCAAGTAGGGTTTTCCATTTAGGGTTTAATGAGTTCTATGTTTGTGTTTGATGATTGAAAGTATTTAAGGTTAGTTAAGAAATTAGAATAATTTTGAAAGGAAAAGAAATGATTAGTTTTTAACTCAATATTATAGATAATTTATGTTGTGTATGGACATATGAAAAAGAGATGATTAAGATTTTTGTCATCCATTTTACATAGGCTACATTGCAAGAGAACACATAAAATGTCTATTAAACGCTCAGTAGTCAGTAAACAATCAGTACTTGACTTCCAAAGGAAATTATGGATTTTTAGTGAAATTTTAAGTTTCTAAATTCAGTTGGAATTATAACTATGAGTTTGAGAGGTGTGTGTATTTGTTAAAGGGTGTGCTGATTTAACAGAGAAAGTAGCATCACCTAAGAGATTCCATATAATTTTATCATTAATTTGCATATAATTGTATCCTCAATTTGAGAACTAGGAATTTTGAATTTAAGATTTTAGAAACAATGTGATATGGTGATAAAGATTAAAGTTTTAGTATATCCCAATTCTTAGATGACATTATGAATTGATATATACTTTAAGATTAGGAAAAGGTTAATGTGAGAATGAGTGTTTAGGTGAGAACGTGAGAATGTCGGATGTGCATGGATTTATGTCTATATGTGCATGACTTTGGTTGGTGGAAACTCATGCACATACAAGCAAAAATCCATGCACACCTCAAGATGTGCATGGATTTTTGCCTGTATGTTGATAAATTTGTGATTATATGGTGACTATGTATATGTGAAAACTCATGCACATACAAACAAAAATTCATGCATACTTCAAGATGTGCATGGACATTTGCGTATATGTGCATATATTTGTGACTATGTGTAAGTGAAAACTCATGCATATACAGGATGTGCATGAATTTTTGCATATATGTGCATATAATTTTTATTATATGTGTGTGACTATATGTAAGTGAAAACCCATGCACATACATGCAAAAATTCATGCACACCTCAAGATGTGCATGGATTTTTGCCTGGATGTGCATATGTTTTTTTACTATATGTGTGACTATTTGTAAGTGAAAACTCATGCACATATAGGCAAACATTTCTACACACCTCAAGATGTGCATGAAAATTTGCTTGAAAATGCATATATTTTTTACTATATGTGTGACTATGTGTAAGTAAAAACTCATTCACATACAAACAAAAATCCATGTACATCACAAGATGTCTATGGATTTTTGCTTGTATGTACATATTCTCACGTTCTCACCTAAGCGATTATTCTCCCTTGATCCGCCCTCTTAGATTAATATTGTCATTATCAAAATAAGGTTCAAGAGTACAATCAGATTTCCATTGATCCTTTAAAAAAGGCCCATTAGCAAATATACCAGAATTGCTAAAGCAACTTGCAAAAATCCAAGATTTTCAAAATTATTGCAAAACTACCAGATTTGTTGGATTCTTGCAATTAATAAGGGTTTAATTTATCTTTTCTTTTAAATGTAAATGTCAGATAAAGCATTGAAATTTCTAAAAGTAAAAGGTAAAATAAAATCTTAATCCTATAATCTAACCTAATTAATCCCAAATCTCACAATTTTACTAGTCTTCCTCTTCCTCCTCTCCTCTGCTTCCCACTTCCTCCGACATTTGCAAAACCACCGTCTCCCAAACCCTCCCTGGACTCCGGGACAACCTCTTCCACCGCTCCATCGACGACTACAAGCTCCTCTCCCGCCCCCCTCCGGGACCCGGCGTGCACCTCCTTCTCCCACTGCCTCCTCGACGTCGTACGGACGGCTGGAGTTCCTCCTCAGAAGTTGTCGACGCTCGTAACGACACCGGTTGTTCAAGGGCCAAATTAGGGCTCGTCGGTGAAGCTCCGACATTGGGACAAGAGGGCTTTCCAAGGGGACGCAAGGGCACAACTAATGGTGGTGGCAATTGCGGCGGCGAAGCTCGGTGGTGGCCGAAATTGCACAAGGAACAGCCGCGGCGGGATTTCTAGGGTTCATGAGATTGAGAGTGAAATTCGATTTTATTCGCGATATAAACCTTCCGATTCCACAAAGATTTTACGCATCAAGATCATATCTTCGAAGCCCATGGGTTGATTGAACAAAATGCGGCAAAAACGGGACTGAAATCGGCCTATGACAGCCATGGATGGTGCTCGCCGAGAGCTTGGGCTGTTTGGAGGAGGAGGGTGAACAGTAAACGGTTCGACCCTAATGCTCTGAAGTTTTATGATATAACAGAGCATTGACCTGACTTCGTATAAATGTGGTCTGACTTCGTACACACGTGGTCTGATAAAGTACATAATGCTCTGAAGTTTTAAAGTACCTTGTTCATCGCCTATATACATCACCACCAAGCCTTGTTCGACCTTAAGAAAAACACATCTCGATTCATTAAATTCAAAATCTGACCATGCCATCGTCTTTGCCATGCTCAAGTTACTTAAACCCGACTCTTGAATCATTTAAAATCACCTCCGAACGACATCGAATCACCTCCGTATCGGCCCGCGTTGCGCATAGAAAACCGATAACTATTCCACTTTGAAGATCCTAGACTCCGCGACCTATCTTCGGAGAAACCTTGCAGCGTCACAAACCCAACAACACCGCCCTTGCTACATGAGGTGGAATAATACTCTCTTATTTTAGTTGGTTTTTTTCTTCCGTGTTCTGATCGAAGTGATCTATACAGCAAACTATAAAAATTGCTACTTGTTTTCACATGTTTACTATTTAATATGTGTTCTAATCTCTACAAGAGAACATCATTCTTAACTAGGCAGGTTCTGGTATAAAAGTGGCTATGCTTAAGACAAGGAACACACTGTCCCGCCGCTTCTACATCGTTCACTACAAGATTCGAATTTACAGTGTGTTAGCAACTGATTTTGCGTGCTATGTTTCGTCTGTTTTCGATGCTTTTCTAAAAGATTCGAATTGCTAAATCAACCTTCTTATATATTAGACTTTCTTGTACACTCTTCAGTGCCTCGGTATAAATGTGGTATGATAAAATGAATATTGCTCTGACATTTAAAACCGACTAACATTTAAAACTTTATTTTCGTAAATGCTCTGTTATATCACATAATTTCAAATGTTGTAATTTGTCAGACCACATTTATATGAATTCAGGTCATATTTATACAAAGTCAGGTCAATGCTCTGTTATATCACATAATTTCAAATGTTACATAACAGAGCATTATGTACTTTGTCAGCCCACATTTATACGAAGTCAGGTCATATGTATATTAAGTCAGGTCAATGGTCTTTTATTTCATAACAAAGCATTGACCTGACTACGAATAATTGTGGCCTGATAAAGTGAATATTGCTCTGAAATTTGAAATTAGCTAACATTTGAAATTTTGTGATATATGATTTAAGATTTTAGGTTTTCCATGCACAAACCGGGCCGATACGGAGGTGATTCGATGTCGTTCGGAGATGATTTCAAATGATTCAAGAGGCGGGTTTAAGTAACTTGAGCATGGCGAAGACGATGGTGTGGTCAGATTTTGAATTTAATGAATCAAAAGGTGTATAATTAAATCACAATTCAAAAGGAATTAGTGCATATTGATAGAACTAAAGTTTGAAGGATATAACAAAGTTTGAAGGATATAACAAACTTCACAAAAGGAATGAGTGCATATTGATAGAACTAAAGTGAATATTGCTCTGACATTTAAAATCGGCTAACATTTTAAATTTGTGATATAACAGAGCATTGACCTGACTTCGTTTAAATGTGGCCTGACTTCGTACACATGCGGTCTGATAAAGTACATAATGTTATGAAGTTTTAAAGTACCTTGTTCATCGTCTATATACATCACCACCAAGCCTTGTTCGACCCCAAGAAAAATACCTCTCGATTCATTAAATTCAAAATCTGACCACACCATCGTCTTCGGCATGCTCAAGTTACTTAAACCCGACTCTTGAATCATTTAAAATCACCTCCGAACGACATCGAATCACTTCCGTATCGGCCCGCGTTGTGCATAGAAAACCGGTAACAATGCCACTTTGAAGCTCTTTTTCAACGTCGGTGGAAGATCCTAGACTCTGCAACCTATCTTTGGAGAAACCTTACAGCATCACAAACCCAACAACACCGCCCTTGCTACATGGGGTTGTCGTTCGACTAACCAACGAGCTACTTAAAAGAACCCATTGTGAATCCCTTTGTATATAGTTTGCTTATCACTGAATCTACTCTTTGTAGAACCGGAAATGAATTTGAGGGGTTCTTTTGACCTTATCGCGACATTTAGTTGCAAAATTTCCAATTTCATGTGAGGTTCAAGTTTCCAATATATGTTGTACTTGTAATAAAACCTGATTTGTGATTCTTCAGAATTGTGAATCCCTTTGTATATAGTTTAGCTGTAAACGAAGAACAAATATCGCCTCGTGATTTCAGTTGCCTCCTTTTGCTTGCATGGAGTTTTCTCCAAAATTAATTAGTGCTGTCTAATGTAAATCCTGGAATGCTTCAGCATCCTCCCTGTTTTACACCAATCCTCAAACACAAGTCCTCACTTCGCTCAGATCTCATCTTATTTAAGTGCTTAAGAGCATTGTCGGTAAGTGCAACTGCAGGTGCAAGGCTCTCAACTGGTGATGCATATACAAGAATTGAGCCACGAAGTCAAAACCCAAGCTTAATTCCTTCATCATTCTTAATTAAACTTACAAGTTTGTTCTCCTCTCTAAATCCATAAATTGAATCCCTAAATTCCTGAATGAAATCTCTAAATCAAATTCCCAAATCCCTAAATTGAAATTGTAAACAAATTTATAGTCCCTAAAATTTGAAATATAGAACGAAGAGGCGTCGGTCGACGTCGTCTGGTTCAGAGGACCACCAGGCTCGAAGGCGGTGGAGGCGAGGTGGCGGACGGGAGCCGAGCAACAAAACTGTGGAGGCAGCGGCGACTCGAGCCGGGTCGAAGGCAGAGGGGAGGCGGGCTCGAAGGTGGGAGGGGAGGCGAGCGACGCAGAGCGGTGGAGGCTGGTCGCCGGAGGAGCACGAAGAACACCAGGACGCGAGTCGAGCATGAAGAAGACGCAGAAAAACTGTGGAGGCAACGGCGACTCGAGACGGATCGAAGGCAGAGGGGAGGCGTGCTCGAAGGCGGGAGGTGTTGAGGATGCTCCGAGAAGCCTCTGCTTTTGATGCCGATGCTGCCACCATTGGAGCTGAGGGGAAGGTGAGGGGTATATGTGGGGGAGAAGACTAAACCCTATTATCAAATGTTAAGAATTAATTAGCAGTTATTAAAAGTAGAGTTTTTATCAAAAGAAAAGATAAAAACAAATATGAATTTATTTTTTTCTAAAAATAAAGTTACGCAATTTTATGACATTTTTGCTATTCTTTTCAAAATGTGATATTTTTGTAAATGGGCTATTGAAATCTGATACTTTTTGCCATTCGGTCTTAAAAAATTAATAGAGTGGTTATTTCCAAGTTGCCAAATAATTCCTTTTATTTTATATCTCTTATATGCAAAAGTTGATCAAATTGCAAGAATTGTGTAGGTTTAATTTTGTAAGAGAAAATATTAGAAAATTTTAAAATATTTTTCAGGTATTATACAAATCCTCATATGACTAGGTTCTACTAGAAATTTCTAGAGAAGTTTCATTCGCGTAGGCTCGGTTCGGTTCACACTTTTCTGTTACTTATTTGTGCTCTTTTACTTTTTTGGCCAAAAAAGCAGATGCATGGTCTGTTCGGTTGGTCTCCTTCTTCATTGCTTCGACATGCTTATAGATGATTTTCCATGCTAAAAAATGGCCCCCGAAAAAAGTGGTATGGGGCTACTTTTCCATACTTTTCTGTTGCTCTTTGGAGAATTGTTTCCATCAAGGCCCCCGATATTTCCCGTGTTACTCCTCCTCTCTCTCGAAGGACGACTGCGCAAGCCTGTTCGCGATTTCTCCATAGCTGCTCGTCCTTGAGGGTGAAAGATCTGTTTTAGGTACGTTCTTCTCTCCCCTCGCTCTCTTGTCTTCTTCCTCTCCTCCCCTCGCTCTTGAGCTTGACGACCCCCGAATCTGCTCGTCCTTGAAGTGTGGCTTTCGAAATCCATCAGAAGCCCTAAAATCGAAATAATAGGGCTAGTAGATCTTCGTCTTCGGTTCCGAAATTCCATCGCCAACACTATTGGCTTTTGCTTTTAGGGTTTTGTTATGATGATTTTAGGGCTTTTTGGGTTTAGGGTTTACAGAATCAAATTTAGGGCTTTCATGTGGTGTCGATTTAAGGGCTTTAATGGTTTCAATTTTTAAGGCTTTTAGGGTTACGGTTGTTTAGGGCTTTAAGGCTTTAGGGTATCCTTGCTACTTGTACACCATGAGATCTTAAAGTGTGAGCACCTAACTCAATCTCCGGCATTTTCTCGTTCTAAAGCATTCAAGAAATGGGGATTTCAGTCAGTGATGTAAAAATTGATCATATCACTAAAGCAAGTTCTTCGAGTTTACCAGGATATTATAATAAAAAGACAACAAAATATTCCAAACAATAGGATTAAAGACTACAAAATATTTCTCTACGAAAGCAATGGCATGCATTGAGAGCATGTGTCACTAGGGGAAGCTGCTGGTTTCCCTCACACTGACAAACAATTCTACTGCAAATGGTTTTTTAATTCTGTTTTGCAAAATCCTTGATTCAATTGACAATTTTTTCCTAAAGAATTATCACGAAGATCTGAGTAAAGAAATAGTTGCACGATTAGAGCAATTTGCCACAGATGCACAACTTGGCATAATGCATGGTTGATCACAATATCTAATCCAAGAATCAGAACTTTGTTGCAACCGTCAAAAGTAAATTAATGTTTTAATTTTTTATAGGTGTTAATATCCCAATTAAAAGTAGTAAGAACAAACTGCATGTCACAACATCTTGGCATCAAATTAGGACCAGTCATCCTTTTGAGTTTGAAGCTCTCCTCAAACATTGAAGTAGTAATGCAGACAAACTCCCCTTTTACTCTCTAAAGAAGGATGGAAATAAAAGCATATAATTGGTATGATACATTTATACTTCAGAAAAATTGCACTGAATAAAAGGGGGGGGGGGGGGGGGGTGGGGGTGGGGGTGGGGGTGGAATATACCAAAACATGAAAACAACCACATTAAACTTTACAGGATTCTAAAATTCAAGTGAAACTCAAAGTAAGGCCATCATTACTTGCCTCAAATTCTGGAAACATTGTTATTTTGTGAAACAATAGAACTCCACAGATCAATTTGGCTACTCATAGCTAAATAAATTTTGTTCAGAACATGGGAGAAGGCAAATTTAACATAGGTATGAACTTCAAATCAATGGATGGGAAACCAAACAATGACATGGACAAAGAAGAATCAAATATATCTAAACCGAGTACTCAAATCCTAATCAAGTCAACTTAAAATCAAAAAGCTGCCAAATTTCTTTTCTACTCCAATCCATCCTTTGCTGGAGAAAGATGGAATTATCCCTATATATGAACTTGTTTTTCCTTCAGACTCTGTTGATTATAAGGGCAACTGAAGTCATCACCATCTAGAAAAAGATGGAGTTATCCCTAACTAATCTAGTTGTCCCTTATAGGATATGTGCTCCAAGAAATGCATCCCATATCAAACTTTTTTTGGTTTGCCTAATTTGGTCTCTAATCTATTTGTAATCACAGCTACTATCATTTTCATCAGAGCAGTAACAAATTCAAGGTCTACCCAACTAACAAAATCAGTCAAGAAAACAAATCTGGCTTGTCTCTACTATAAAAAAAAATAGAATAAAGTAAACAAACAATTGAAGAGTTTTTACATCTATTCCAGAAAGATAAACAAGAAATTTCATTCATAGATGCAGTTTGAGAAAATGTCAGAACAAATGAGCCAAAAGGATAATAGTGTTTGATAATAATCTGTGTCCAATCTGTGTTTGATACTGTGTCCAATCTTTAGTTCCAATATGCAGTCTTAATCCAATCTAATATGCATTTAATAGTGTTTGATAATAATCTGATATGCATCTATGCTTTCATTTTTTGCCTCTTTTTAATGTGTTATTTTGGTTGTAGTTGTTCCTCTTTTTAATGTGTTATTTTGGTGTGGTGGATTTAGGGATGTCATACTCTGAATCCAAACACGACTCTGAAAGTCAACACGCGGGAAGTGACATAAATCAATTTATGATCCCAACGCAGAACTCATTCGACGCCGACTTCAGATTGCCGACAGAGGTGCTTGAAACGCTAACCAATTACAGTGTGTCATCACCTGGGGGGTGGCAATCTGATGACATCATGGTGATTTCTCTTATAGACACTTTTCTTTTGTGTATATATATGATTTGATATTGTCTATTGATTATGTGTTTTGAATGAAAGATGTTAGAAATATTTGATATATATCAATGCATCTAATGTGTGTAGTGTGTACAATGTAATGTGGTTGCCATCCATTAGCAATCACGCTTGTGGCGAGTTCACAAGTTTGATTCACCCTCCTTGAATGAATCATATCACCAAAATAGTATCTGTAAATGTGGTTGCTAGGTGTGGTTTTCTTAATTCTTGTTCATCCAGATTTTTGGAATTTGGAGTGGATTTCTTACAAGTACTTTGGGTAGGGATAGTTTACTGGTCTAACAATCTTAAGTTTGGTGATTTTGGCTTCCTTGATGGTAAGTTGAGAGCTTAAATTTCTCTGTCTTGACATAATTTTACACATCTTGCTTTTAGGAAAAATAAATTGAAAACAGAATGGCCTTTGTTATGTGGAGATTGATCACAGTGCACTTTCAAGTTTCAAGTGGACTATAATTATACATTTAGAAAAGGCTATGACTTTGGTGGAACATATTTATCAATTTTTGAATCAAGAGGAGTGTATTTGCTGTTCTTTTTACCTTCTTTTGCAATTTTTGATATATATATGATTTGATATTGTCTATTGATTATGGGCTGCTGTGTGTAGTGTGTACAATTGTTGATGTGTGTAGTGTGTACAATTGTTGTTGTATGTGTTTTATCTATCAACTTGTTGATGTGTGTCTAGTGTGTACAATTGGTATGTAGCAGAGAGACAAAGAGGGGTAGAGAGGTGGGCTGTTGTGTGTGCATTGCTGAGCTTTTAGGGTTGGGACCAAAGTGCCTCTTTTTTTAATGCATTTCTTTACCTTGCAGGCGCTTGAGGATGAATTTAGGGATGACATCGCTTTACTGAATGAGTCCCCAGGAAGCGCGCGGGCTGCGCAACTACAAGCCCTAGCTACCAGACAATGAAGCCGTCTCGATGAATTTGAGCTCGACATTGCTGCTTATAGTCAACAACAGACTGCCGCCGATAATGCTAACAATGCATTGGCCGACTGACTTGCAGGTATAATCACTGCACATGTGCTCGTACGCTTGGAACGAGACAGTTTAAGAAGATTTAGAAGGGTTGTGCTATGTGTGATAGTAATCCTTGCGATCGTGCTATTGCTTGGTTTTAGTATTTATGTGGGACGCATTCTGCATATGTAGTGTAGTGTGTAGCATGCGATGGGGAGGACATGGCATGTAATTTTGTACGCCATTTTGTAACTTTATGCATAGAATTGTTAACCTTGGGCATTCATGTTTGCCATTTTGTATCATATATGCATGGCGTTGTGATGAACTATTATGGTCACAACGCCATGCATATATGCAGAATGCACCCCACATAAAGCCAAAGGGCACAAGTAGTTGGGCCAATCTGTTAGGCATTAGCCATTTTGTACGTTTGAATGAGAATATTGATGTAAGAAAACTGATGTAAGGAAACCGATGTAAGGAAACCGATGTAGGCATTAGCCATTTTGTATCTTGGGGAATGCAGATGTGCTCTAATATTATGTGTGTTGGTTTTGCAGGCTATATATCTAATGCGGATTGTGTATGATTGTATGTTGGTTTTGCAGGCTGCATGTGGATTAGTGGCTGACAATAACCCAAATGACCCAAACTAGTAGTTTAGATGTTGCTAATGTTGACAATTAGTTAGTTGTGGTTGAGTGTTGAATTTTGGAAATGGAAATATGCACGGGGATTTTAATTACCAAAGTATGGTGGACTAAAAGAGGTGCATCTAAACATATACATAATAAATCATGAAGTTAAGGAGCAAATCATATAAGAGTTTGTCCAAGCACAACCTCCAATCGATTGTAATGCTCAACTGCCTCTCTGGCACTTCATGCAGACCAATAAGATGAATAGAGTATTGTTCTGATTGCCATCAGCCACGTAAACACCTCAGCAATGTCCACTGCTGGACGTCTTAGAGAGTACAGCTGCACAGACACTGAAAGGCCAACTCTATATGTCACAATTTAACATCGATTGAGTTTTGAGACAATCTTGAATCAAATTTGGTGAAATTTTTGGTTCAAATGAAGGCTTATGTGGTCACTGTCTTAAATGCAAGAAAGCAACAGAATGTGAAAGAGAACAACTCGAATATTTTAACTTTGTTAGAGTCATCATTATTTTACATGAAAGGTAGGCAATCAAGAAGAAAGCTAACCTGAGAAGTTAGTCAACAACATTTTCTCTAAGCTCCTACGTACCGACATCTTGTGGGAGCATGACAACAGGAATATGTATATCAAGTTCAGTTTCATCTGGTTCACAGACCATTTTGTAGAGCTTTACAGAGAACAAAAACAATTTATAACAACCGGGAAGTTGAACAAAAGATCCATGATACCAAACATATGAATTCCATAGTATTTCCTATATAATTGACGAAAAATTATATGTATATACAAGTAAACATCCCAGCATCATCTCTTTCCTGATATAGGGAAACACTCATGGATATATGCACTGGAGCAAAACAGTATGTGGCTAAACAATGTTTAACAAAATTTAACTATGATTTTGATGGGGTAATCTTCTACTTTTTCAGCACTATGATAGGTGGCAAGCACAGTTTTTAGCTGGAGTTTGGGTATGCAGGCGATTGTTTACCAGTCTCTTCCACACAAGCAATTTGTTGGTTAAACAAGATGGCTGCAGGCGGTTGCCTTTTCCTCTTTTTCTGGATTGGATTTGCAGTTGCCACGCTATGGGATTTTTGCCTTTTGATTGTGATTGCAGTGTTCCTATCGTTCCATCTGTGCCCGGTTGAGTACCCCAGGTTTGCATAATGTCATTAGTATCCTCTTGAGCATCGTTTTCCAATTGTCGCTCAAGGAGATCTTCATCAGCATCAGACTGGATAATAACATCATTATCAACGCACACAAGAACCGAATCAGGTTCCATTGATGCATCCACATCGTGCTTCCCGGACGCCACCAGTTCAGTATAGATGTCATCCCACAGGTCACTTATCTCCGGTTGCACCCCTTTCCTTCTGAAGGACGTATACGCATCACCTAACTCCTGTACACATATATTGTAGTAGTTAAAAATGACAATTTCTGCTAAAGAAGATTTGCAAAATTCAGGGAATGCATAAAGTATCAATATTACCCTAAAGCAAGCAAGCAAGAATGACTATATATACTATACTATACTCTACTCTCAGAATGATGATATATACTTGACTCTACTCTGAATATAACCCTAAAGCAAGCAAGCAAGCAAGTATCAATATTACCCTGAAGGACGTATATCCTGGTGAGTAATTTTTAACCTTTGTGGTTTCATTAAAAAGGGGATGACCTTGTCAAATATATACTATACTCTCAGAAGATACACACATAGTTTAAGATGCTGAATTATAGGGGTCACACGCCTGATAGCAAGAGCCTCCACTTGGATCCATCTCATAATGCAGGAATTAGAGGATCTTTGTGTATAAAAAAAACTTAGTTTGTTGTTCATGCAGAAAAGCTTTATAAGACCAATGATTTGGTTGGGATCCCCATCATCCAAATCCACAAAGCTCTATACAAGGAGGATAAAATATCTGCAATATAAAAATTAAGTAACAGATAGCACATAAGTATAATGGAGTGTATTTCAAGTTGACACAATTGTGATCTCACAACCCTTGATAGATCATGTAATGCAACATACAACTTGATTCCAACCCATCCTACCAGTAAATACACACACATTTTTGTTCTGTGCTATATATAGAGATTGACAAGTGGACCAATTTTAAAAATAGGACAAGAATTGGGATAGTATACCGTACCTTTCTTTTCTTCTGCCACCATTCTTCATCCGCAATAATAAGACCAGTTGATTCATCCCAACCTACACCAGTCTCCATGTGCCTAATTTTCCCCCAGTTGGACCATTTTTTCCTTTGAGTGAAATATTTGTTCTCGGCAGTTTTAGGCGTTATAGCCATCTTTGTTTTCTTCTCAAATTCTGAACATATCTCGGCCCAACTGAAGGGCACACCATACCCATTTTTTCTTTTTAGAAATCTTAGGACTTCCAAAAAAGTAAGAGTAAGCGACTCAGTCTAATGGAATGACTTTTCCTTTGCTAATGCCTTCCCCTTTCCCGTTCCTTTCCCTTTCACAATTTGGGTATCTATACTTTGTTCAGCCATGTCCTAATATTATTTGGACAAACATTACATGAATTTTCAGTATTTAACATGCATTGCCCTAAATCAATTAACTAACAAGTAGCCCTAAATCAGTATTTAACATAGCAAAATTCAGTGAAGTAACTAACAAGTAGCCCTAAATCAGTATTTAACAAGTAACTAACAAGTAACATTACATACATTTTTAGTATTTAACATGGCAAAATTCACGAATTCAGATGAAACAATTAACTAACAAGTAGCCCTAAATCAGTATTTAACATGACAAAATTCAGTGAAGTAACTAACAAGTAGCCCTAAATCAGTATCTAACAAGTAACTAACAAGTAACATTACACGAATTTTCAGTATTTAACATGACAAAATTCACGAATTCAGATGAAACAATTAACTAACAAGTAGCCCTAAATCAATTACCATAAATTCAGTGAAATATGCAAAATTAACTTAACGATTTGTCATAAATCAATTACCTAACGATAATCCCTTAACCAAGTACCCTAAATTAGGTGAAATAGGATAAATAAGCAACACGATTATCCCTAATTCAATTAGCTCACGATTAGCCCTAATTCAGTTAGCAAATAATTAGCCCTAAATTCAACCCTAAATTTAGTGAAATAGGCAAAATTAACTAACGATTAGCCCTAAATCAGATAGCTAAGGATTACCCCTAAATCAATTACCCTAAAATATTCGAAAAACATTTACCCTAAATTGGCTGAACATGAGAATGCAGCTCGACTTACAGATGAAACAAGAGATTGAAGCAGGCCAAAACAGATGTTCATCAATAAGCGAAGGATTAAGGGAGATTAATCTTTCTAAAACAAGAGAATGAAGCTCGACTTACAGATGTTCAAATTCACCAAACTCGTTTCGAACACCGGCAGACGAGCGCGACCTGTCGCGAGCCTCCCGGACACCGGACCTACCGGACTAGACCACCGCCTGGAACCGCCGCCCTTACTAGCTGGAGTCGCCGTCGCGAAATCGATGCTTGCGGAGTCACCGTGCTCGACCACAACGAGCTTTGTTATCGGGTCGAGATGAGAAGCTGCTGATGCTGTTGTTTAGGGTCGAGAGGAGATGGGGAGAGTGTCACGTGCATTTGCCAAAACCTCAAAATAACATCCTGATAATTTTGTTAAAGGATATTTTAGTAATTTTGGCAAAAAATAAGTTTAAATAAGTATTGTTAAAATAAGTATTGTTTATCAGCGCATGAAATAAGTATCAATATAAGCATAAGTATTAACATCAAATAAGTACATAATTTAGCATCTGTTACATCATCAGCATAAGCATCAGCATAAGCATCAGCATTGTTTTATCGAACAAAGCCATATTTTTTTTCTTCAAGTTTTCAACGTTTGAAACTTTCTTGCGGTCTTCTTTCATCCTTAAGCAATTAATTTCTTGTAGTAAATTAATTACGGTTTTTTTAGTGTGTGTCCATAGACACATGCTAACAAGCTTAAATAAAAAATTTATCTTCAAAATATTTCCTAATAGAAAATTGATAAACCCTTAGCAAACAAAATTAAACTAGTGGTTAACCAAATAATTGCCAAAAAAGAAGTTCTTAGAATATGACCATGGACACACTAGAAAAAACCAATTAATTATACTCTTTTTGATTCAAAAGGCCAGGTCATTACTAAATCATACCTTCCTAGTTTTAAAACTTTCTCTAACCCTTGCATTTGATCTACAACCGTCCCAATTTTCTATAATTTCAAAGATGATTCATGGACTTATATTTAAATACATAAACATTTTCAAACTTGATAACTAGATAGCCAAAATTTGTACGTCTGCGAATATATATACTTTCTATATTTGCTATTTACGAGTATATATTTGTTATGTTTACGAGTATATATATAATTTCAAAAAGAATATATATTTTCTATTTACCAACATTTTGGTGCTTTGTCATTGTAGTAACTACTAGTAATTGATATATCGAGTCCGTTTCGGGTGCGAAATATGCTTACCGTGCGAAATACGAAACGGTCGCGTTCATAAATTGACATCACATGTTCATTATCTGGGGGGTAATATTCAAGGGACGGTACTGTTAAAAAAAAGGGGGAAAGAATGAATAGTGACGCGGTGGCATAACCGTAAATACGGCGATTTTTTTTTTCGGTCAACAATTTTTTTATTTTTTATTTATTTATTGTCTCTGATCGTTCTGGAATAGACAATTATTGACGTTCACATATAAGTACTACATGTTCATTATTCTATGCCGTCAAGTTCATATATAACATGTTCATGTGCAAACACATGTCTTTGAACATTCAGTGCTTATTTGTGAACTTCAGTACACAAATAAATGAACATTTAGTGCTTATTTGTGAACCTTCTATATAGGCTATTCCACGATGATCAGGGGACGAAAACGAAAATAAAAATTGTTGACCAAAAAAAATAAAATTGTACGGCCGAGATCGCTTCGCATTTCGCACGGGAATGACATTTCGCACGAGAACCCAAATCTTGATATATCAACATAAATTGTCCATACGAGGTTTTCTGTGTGAAAGAATGCGCCTCACCTGCTTTCTTTCTAGTGAGCAAGTGTGCCCCCAGATAGGGTTCCGTCGTCGGCCGTCCAAGAAAAAAGGCCTGAAGAAGCTATACTAGAAAATGGGCTATTTCTAGACGCTCTAAGATAGATTTTAAGTGCGTGCCTGGAATAAGCAAATTTCGACGCTTTTTCTTGTCGGAAATTGAAAATTTAATTGAAGACAATTAAAAGCGTCGACTTTCCCCAAAATATGAGAACCGGGCAACAACCTCCTATAGTCCTCCTTTCCTCTCTTTTGTTTCAAACCCCAACTCACATCATTCACTCTTCCCCGCCACAAGTCAAAATCCAAATAAACTATTATCGGAGGAGAAAACACACTCCCCAGACGATGCAGTAAAACTCTCTGGAAATCTTCAATTTGGCTTCTCGCCAACCCGGTTTCCACCCTTCCCACGCCACCTACCACACCCTGCTTCTTGCTTGGATCAAAGGAGTCCGGTTGCCCCCGACATGTTTTCCAAAATTATTCAGATTTATGGAGATGCGGGGGATGCCCGAAAAGGCCCTCAAGACCTTCTATTTTGAAGGAATTGTGTCCTTTAATCAAATGTGCAATTACCGAACATGGAATATGACAATTAATGGAGATTTACAATCCGAGAATTTTAGGGATTGTAGTGCTTTGCTAGAAGCCAACTGATAGGCGTTGTCGTGACACCTAAACAAAATAATCCTTAAAAACCTAACTAATGTAGTCTGGTAAGCAAGGGTCGAATCCCACAGAGAATCAAGTCATATATCCTGTTTGCAAAATCATTCACCAATCGATAACAAAGACAAATGGGGGGTTTTGTATGAATCTAACTAAGAAAACGATAAATAAAACATAGAAAGCTTGGCAAACAAATATCCACCTTTAGTTTGGTTGATCAATCATTGATTATTCCTAATTCTCAATCCTCATGGATGTCCTAATCCCTGTTCTAAATTAGTTACCAGTCCAACTAGTCCTGATAACCCTAACTATTAAACAATCAAGAAACTATCAAGATAAATCTAACAACAGCAATGAATTCAGGAATAGATAGGTACATGCAAGTGTAGTAAACAGTCATACAATTGCATGCAATTAATTCTCTACACAAACTAAGGGATCAAGATTCTCAAACAGTCTCCTCCAATCCTTAATAGTATGATCAATAATAATCTCAACAGGTTGTATAGAAAAGGGGAACCAATAGCATAATATTAATCTTCTCTAGGTTGTCAGGCTAGAGGGAACTACTATTAACAATCTATTTGATATCCTAATCAACAAATCAAGGGGAATTGATATACGATTAATGAGATTAAGCACGAGAGAGAATTAAAACAATCATAGAAAGAGTAAAGGAATAATCTCAATATCAAATTCAAACCAAGGCTTCAATTGTCTAGCCAAAAACAAAACAAAGAACTAAACTAAGGAAAGGGAAAAGAGGAAGAAAGGTCAAACCCAACTTGGGGTAGAACCCAACTTGGGGAGCACCCAACTTACCAAACTAATGTTCTAAAGAAAGAATATAAAGACTTAGCTAAATCTAATTTCCATAAGATAGGAAATAAAATCTAAAAAGAAAATAAAATAAATTAACCGGAATAAAAGAAATAAAAGAGAAAAGAAATAAAATAAAATAGACTTCGGACGGAAATTCCAGAGTGAGACTCCGAGCGAAAATGCCGGAGTGGGACTCCGGATTCACTGCCGCGCATTTCCACGGTCGCGGAAATTATAAAGTTGCTCTCGACTTGGCTCGCTGAAGGGTTTTTCCGCGGGCGCGGAATAAAATCCGCGGTCGCGGAAAATGTTGTTTTTTGCTCCGTTGCCTCGACTTCTCCGCGATCAAGTTGTGCACTCGCCCGCGGTCGCGACAACTCCTTTCTTCTCCTTCGTGTGACTCTTTCTTCTACTCTTCTTCGTCTCCTCAAGTGGTCTACTCTTCGTCTTCAATAAATCTTCGTTTAAGCTTCTCCAAACCACCATATCCACACTTCTTCTCCTCAACTCCATATTCCACAGTTGTGCTCTAAACCCATACAAATGGCACCCAAAATACCGGTAACAACTCCTAGATAAGCACTACAAAGTAGAGCTGATCACCAACTACGATCAATGAGCTTAATCGGGTTAGTCCCATGGCTATAACAACCGAGTCCTATGAGGTCACACACATAAAGTTATCGGGCTGGATCAAACCGAACCGGAAGCCCATATGGGACATGGATTTTGGCCCATTGGCTTTAATTGGGAGATTGACTTTTATTATTAATGGATAAAAGTTACCATTAATAATTACTTGATAATGAAGTATCTTATTAGAAGATATATGGAAATAATATAAATATATTATATCCATTAATTATAAGATAGGATCTTACATAAGTAATTGTTTCTCTTGGAAACAAATGGACAGAACATTGACTCCTCCTCCAAGCAAGTGCATGGCCGAACCCTCCCTGTGCAAGCTTCATTCGTTTTCCTTCGTTCGTCGTTCTAGAAGACGAGACCAAAGGCGATCCAAATTCCAGACTCGTATGGACCAATTAGAGAAGCCACACTTGGGTTTTCGATCTCCGCTGAAATCCTGCCGGAACGTTTCAGACACGCATCAAACGGTATGTAACCTTACCTCTAATTGATTCCTATTGATTCATGCATGAAATCCTTGTTAGATGCTAGAAAATAGTTATTGATAGGATCAAAATATTAAAAGAGTTAATTTTAATGCATCTCTTGATTCAAATTAAGTGGTAAATTGATATGTAGGTTAATTTGCATTATTAAAATTCTGATTTGAACTGATTGGATTAGAAAAGTTGAAGAACTTTATGAACAAATATACATGTAAAATTGTTTTACCCATACTTGATTCATGATATTTAATTATGCAAGAGATATGATTTTTTGGCATGTTTTAAATCATTAGATGAAGATTTTGATTTTCATAAGATGGATCAATCATCCAAAATTATGTTTTTCATCAATTCTGATTTTTATGAAAATCTAATAATAATAATAAAAAATCTATGCCTCCAGATACTAGAATCTCCTCGTCGACATCATCCATGTCGGCTTGTTGTTGGGTTTGTTGCTTATCTTGAACTTCTTCAAGATGAACATTTTTCCCACTTGGCTTCTTGGAAATAAACTCTTTTTCCAAAAAGACACTATCCCTTACAACAAACACTTTGTGCTCTGTGGGATTGTAGAAGTAATATCCCTTGGTTTCCTTAGGATACCCTATAAATAAGCATTTATCTGATTTGTGTGCAAGCTTATCTGATAATAAACGCTTTACATAAGCTTCACACCCCTAGATTTTCAGTAAAGACAGACTTGGAACTCTTCCAGTCCATATCTCATATGGTGTCTTGTCTACAGTCCTAGACGGAGTCCTATTTAGTGTGAATGCAGCGGTTGTGAGGGTATATCCCGAGAAGGATACTGGAAGGTTAGCAAAACTGATGTGACCCAGTCCTCCATGTCCGCTACAGAGGAGGAAGACGCCATGCGACTTCCACCTACGGGTCTGATCACCCGTTCCAGAGCGAAGAGTGTCCAAGCCGCGACACAATCCTTGGAGACCAGACTTGTAGCCAGTCACGGCCAGATCACTACAGCGCCCGAGCTTCTGTGTCTCGTCAGCTTAGCCGTGACTGACTCCTCTACAGTTATATCCAGTTCGATCGAGACATTACTTGTTTAGTACGTTATATAAATATTATTTCTATTTTTAGTAGCTGCTATTTCTGGGTGGTTTCCATTTATGTTAAATGGGCCGCCAGATTTAGTAATTAGATAGTCTGACCCATTAGGCCCACTCTCTAGTATAAATAGGTACTCTTGTCTTCCCTTTTTCAGTTACGTCGAAATAGAGCTTTGCTTTCCAGTCGAGTAATCTCCTGAAGACCCGGGCCCTGACGTCACAAAGTTAACGCGTTCGTAGTCGAACTATCCTGGCGCGTTAACTCGGTTACCAACTATCCAGTTACTATCCGCAATCCGGCATAAGAACTAACCCTAGTTCTTGCCTCCCCTCCCCTCCAAAACACAAACCCTAACCCTAATTATTCTCCACCTTTTCACGGCAGCCTCCACCACAACCTCTCGGCCGCCGCTCCACCACCACCACTGCCGCTGCCGTTCGCTCCACCACTTCCGCTGCGTCTCCACCACCTCTTCCGCCTCTCACCACCCTTCGTCCGCTGCTCTCGCTTCAGTCCACTGTGGTCCGAACAACCCACAGTCCACCGAACATCATCCCCATCTCCATTCCGAAGAGTTGTTCGCCCCAATACGCAATCAACGGATCCTTGACAACGAATTGTGGTCTTTCCATCGGACAAGGTCACATCAACTGGCATCAGAGCCTTCGAATCGTGTAAGTCATTCCAACTCTTCATTCAATCGCTCATTCGTTTCCGCAAATCAATTCCTGCATATAAAAAAAAAAACCCTAGATCTTGTTCTAGGAACCCAATTTTTTTTTCTCGCAATTCGAATCTGAAAAACACAAGACAAACCCTAGATTTGGTGGTAGATAAGTTCGACCATCATCAAAAACCACAAAAAAAAAATTTATTTCTCTGCACAACCGAACCCCTGCTCACAGATTTTCTACAATTTTCTGGTTTTTGCTTGGTTTTGGATAGTGTTTGTGGTAGATACGCTTGCATATAGGCTTAGATCGTTCGTTTGCGACCTTGTTTGCCTTGATTGCGCCAAAAATCTACATCTTCGCAATCCCCATTCTTTTCACCGTGAATCACTGCAATTTTTTTTTAATTTTACTGCTGCTGTGCGTGCTGAATTCCTGAGTTGCTGAATATTCTGTGAAAATTTCTGGTTTGGGCTGTTCGTTCACTTTGCTGAAGTTTCTGTGCAAACTTTCTGTAATTTCTGGGCTGAACTGTGTTGTTGTTCGCAGATTATACAAAAAAAATAATTCGAGACCACATAAGCCAAAATAAGGCAAGTGCGTCTCTACGCAGCATGAAGGGAAAACCCGGTCTTGATTCCAGCACCTTCAACCCCGTTATCGCAGTGATTCATTTACCGTCTTCTCTATCTTTCACCGTCTGGGTTGCATATCTTGGTTGACTGTGTTGTGATTACTTCTGTGCTTATATCCTTGCATATCTACTTTCGACATTTTCTTTGCTGAGCATTGCCTTGATTTTGTTGATTATTGTGTGAGTTGTCTTAAGCCTGCTCGTAACCGTCCACACGGCCAGCCAGATTAGTTTACCGAGTGATTGCTTGTTGAGTTCGGTTCTGCTTACCTATTTGTTGATTCTCTATTGCGGTTGTTATTCGCTTTGATTCTGTGATTTGCCATTTCTTGCTGTCAGGTACCATGTCAGCAGGTGATACAACCCGTGAGACAGACGCAGAGACTGCTGAACAACAAACGCTCTGAGAGCTGCTGGCTAGAGACAAAGCAAAAGATGCACAGTTCGCTGAACTCCAGCAGAAGTATGAAGAAATCTTAGCTCGCCAGCAACCGGTTCCGGTCACTACGCTAGCTTATGCTCAGGATCAACCACAGGAAAATGAGTTGAGCGCCTTAGCCCTGGAAAAGACAAAGGGTAAAGCCGTGATGCTACCCTTTACATCGGAACCAGGTCAGCTGAAACACCTGGCTTCACAATGAGACAACACTGTAGTTCCGCAGCGTGGTCGACAACGACGGCCTACGCAAGTAGTGATCCGGGAAGAGAACACTGCAGCTGCAAAGGCCGATGATGAGAGTTCCCAAGAGGAGCGTGAGGACGATCAGGTTCATTCCAGTGGTCGACATAGGCAAGGCCGCTCACCGACATTACAGCCTACTACCGGTCGTCCCCATAACCAGCCGTCTGGTTCACATCTGCAGTAGAGACAGCGTCAGCGTCAACGACCAAACACTTCTGTGCCGTTTGATATTGATGCTTTCCAGGATCATCAGAGTGCTCACACTCCTCTTTATTCTGATGAGGAGGATCAATTTGATGAGTACGACCTTGAGGAGGATGAGGGTCAGTTTGGATATGCTGACGGTTTTCATCCGCCTCTCCAGGATCCCACTGAGCTTCAGCACCAGCGTACCAACTATGTGCCACCTCCTTTGCTGCCTCAGAATCAGGAGGCCTATTGGCACGCTGTCCAGCCCGGGCGCCACCAACAAGCTCACCAGCCTCAGCGCCCCGCTGCCGGACGACAGCGCCCCGCTGCCGGACGACAGCGCCCCGCTGCCGGACGACAGCGCCCCGCTGCCGGACGACAATGCCCCGCTGCCGGATGACAGCGCCTCGCTGCCGGATGACAGCGTCCGCGCCAACCTGCCCGCTTTCCTCCCCAGTATGGCGCTCGTCATGTCGAGCCATTGGCGGACCCTCCAGCTCGGTTTCACGACCGCCAGGCCCAACCACCTGTCCAACGCCGAGACGTGAAGGTAAAAATCAAAAACTTCTATGGCTTATATGATCCTTCTGTCTTTCTTGAGTGGGTGTAGAACACAAAGCACGTCCTGCGTCATTTGACTGTCCCTGAGTATGAGAAGGTAGATCTCGTGACTTTACATTTTGAGGGAGCTGCACAGACATGGTGGCAACGTATTACGCAGCAGCATTACCGAATGGGTTGGGCACCCATTACTGAGTGACATCAGCTCGTGTACATCATTACTCAGAAGTATGTGCTGTCCACTTACAAGGAGCAGATGCGGATTGAGATCGCTCGTGCGCGGCAGGGCACATATTCGCCTCAGGAGTTCTTCGCTCGCCTCAAGGACATGTACTTCAAGGCTGGCGTTAGTGTTGCTCTGGGCACCTTGCGCACGAGGTTCATCACTAGGCTTAACCAGCCTATCCAGGATCAGGTTGACGTCCTCCCAATTCGGGACCTCAACAATGTCGTGCACACTGTGCAAAAGTTCTACCTCCAGCAACAGCGCCAGAGGCAGAGACCATGGCCGTCCACGACACCTTCCAAGTATGGTTCTCGACCCTTTCCTTTGGTTTCAGGCACTGACTCTACTCCTACATCTAGTGCACATAGACAGGACCGAAGAAGCACAGGTACTGCGTCTGCTACAGCGCCGCCAAGAACAGCAACGTCTGTTCCTGTTCGCCGCCCACAGCCGCCAATTACAGAGGCCACTCGTGCTGACAGAGCACGCGATGTGGAATGTTTCCGGTGTGGAGGACGAGGATATTACCAGATGAATTGTCCCAATGTGAAGAAGGTCCTCTTCTCCACCCAATCTGCAGGTTATGAGAGTTACGACGACGACGAAGATGACGACGTCAGGGAAGCACCTGTAGCTGTCTATACAGCCGATGCTGATGGATGTGTGGTCAACACTTATGACCACCATGAAGACCAGACATACCACTTCGCCTTGGTCACACGACGCGTTCTGAGCATCAAGGAAGGCGACCTAACTGAGCAAAGGGAGAATTTGTTTCACGCTCGATGCCGCCTTCAGAATGCATCACTGAGCGTGATCATTGATGGGGGTTCATGCTGCAACATCATCAACGAGAAGGTTGTCCGCCACTTCAACCTTCCGACGACTCCACACCCCACTCCCTATGGCCTACAGTGAATTTCAGATGGTTCAGGTAACAAAGTATCACAACAGTGTCTTCTTTCCTTTTCTATTGGTCCTTATATCGATACTGTGCTTTGTGATCGTCGCGTGCTTCACGACGGGTATTTGAACATTTACATGTTCAATTACCACGGGAAGCACGTGACTCTCTTACCCATGAGTCCGCAGGAAATATTACACGACCAGGCAGAGCGCCAACGCCAGAAGGCACTGGAGGCCGCCAGAGCTCCGCCTGCAACGGCACCACCCGGGGAGAATGCCAAACGACAACTTGGCCGAGTCAGCGACCGAGTTGTGACCACAGATGGGAACTCGGCCACCAACTCGACCGAGTTGTGGCCCGAGTTAGCACACCAGCCAGAAACTCGGCAGAGTTCTGGGCCGGGTCAGGGCAACAACCGCCAACTCGGCCAGCAACTCGATCGAGTTGTTGACCGAGTCAGGGGCTGCTCTGGCAACTCGGCCGAGTCTCTTCCCCTTCCTGCGTCTTTGCCCTTTGCGCCTTCTGGAGGGTCTTCTGCATCGTCAGGTAAGCGTTCTACCCCTGGAATTACTTTGCGTTTACCCTCTACAGGTTCGGGTGGATTCCCGTCTTCGTCAGCTGCTTCTGCGTCTACCTTACGGGGCACCTGTGAAACCAGAGTTCTTCTGGCACATCACAAGGACCTCACACCGGCACTTCAAGGCAAGTCTGCTTGTTTCCTTCTTATTCCTCGCCTTTGTGCCACTACTACGGTAGAGCCCGCACTACCGCCTGCTATTTTGTCTATTTTGCAGGACTTTGAGGATATCATGCCTGACGAGCTTCCGCCAGGTCTGCCTCCAGTGCGTGGTATTGAGCACCAGATAGACTTCATTCCCGGCACTTCTCTGCCAAACCGCACTGCCTACAGAGCTTCTCCCGAGGAAACGAAGGAGTTACAACGACAGGTCCAAGATCTTTTGGACAAAGGTGTGGTGTGGGAAAGCTGGAGTCCCTGCGCCGTTCCTGTGATTCTGGTGTCGAAGAAGGATAGGACTTGGAGGATGTGTGTGGACTGCCACACCATCAACCAGATCACCGTCAAGTACAGACATCCCATTCTGCGCCTCGATGATATGCTGGACGAGCTGCATGGTGCCACCCTGTTTTCCAAGATTGATCTTCAGAGTGGCTATCACCAGATTCGTATGAAGGAGGGCGATGAATGGAAGACAACTTTTAAGACCAAGTATGGTCTCTATGAGTGGCTAGTCATGCCATTCGGATTGACCAATGCTCCATCGACGTTCATGCGACTCATGAACCATGTGCTACGGTTTTTTTTGGGGAAGTTTGTCATTGTCTACTTTGATGATATACTTATCTTTTCTCGTAGTTTGTCTGCACATATTGACCATCTTAGACTGCTTGAGGAAGCAGAACTTGTATGTCAACAAAGGTAAGTGCGTTTTCTGCTCTACATCTACAAATTTCCTTGGCTTTATTGTTTCCAGGGATGGCTTACATGTGGATGACGAGAAGATACGCGCCATCAAGGAGTGGCCTACTCTGACTACCCCCACCCAGGTCCGTTCGTTCTTAGGGCTGGCCGGCTTTTACAGGAGGTTCGTCCGCGACTTCAGCACCATCGCCGCCCCTCTGCACGAGCTGACCAAGAAGGCGGCATCCATCACATGGCTTCCGCGACATGCTGCTGTTTTTGTCGCCCTGAAGGATTCCCTATGCAGCGCACCTTTGCTGCAGTTACCTGACTTCACTCATTGGTTCGAGGTGGAGTGTGACGCTTCCGACTACGGCATCGGAGGGGTCCTGCTGCAGGAGAGGCGTCCGATCGCCTACTTTTCAGAGAAGCGGTCGGGTGCTCAGCTGAACTACCCGACGTATGACAAGGAGTTGTACGCGCTGATCCAGGTTCTGAAGACTTGGCAACACTATCTCTGGCCGAGTGAGTTTGTCATACACTCCGACCATGCTGCCCTGGCCTATCTGAAGAGCCATACGACCCTCAACCGCAGGCATGATAGGTGAGTCGAGTTCATGGAGACCTTTCCGTACCTGATCATGCACAAGAAAGGTAAGGAGAATGTGGTTGCCGACGCCCTTTCTCGCAGGTACGTCCTCATCACTCATCTCCAGTCTCGTTTACTTGGTTTTGCTTTGCTCAAAGACTTGTATGCTGATGATGTTTTCTTTAAAGAGATCTTTGAGCAATGTAAAATCAGCAGAGAGCATGACACGTATTTCCTGGATGACGGGTATCTGTACAAGGCTGGAAAACTATGTATTCCTACGTCTTCTGTCAGGCACTTGTTGCTCCAGGAAGCACATGACAGTCGTGGCCATTTTGGGGTGTCTAAAATGCTTACAGCACTTCGGGAATACTTTTTCTGGCCAAAGATGGCCCACTGTGTTACCAGGTATTGCAAGAGTTGTGTGACATGCCACAAGGCTAGGGCACGCTCGAGTAGACATGGTCTCTACACGCCCCTTCCCATTCCTGTAGCCCCGTGGGAAGATCTGTCCACGGATTTTATCACAGGGTTGCCTATGTCTCGGCGTGGTAGAGATTGCATTTTTGTAGTGGTCGACATGTTCTCTAAGATGGCACACTTTATTGCCTGCAAGAACACCAACAATGCTACGGATATCGCTGGATTATTTTTTGAGCATGTGGTGCGCTTGTATGGGGTCCCTAAAACTATTGTTAGTGATAGGGATACCAAGTTTGTGGGCCATTTCTGGATAACCTTATGGGGGAAGCTAGGCACCAAACTTTTATTTTCTACTAGCTATCACCCTCAGACGGATGGTCAGACGGAGGTGACCAACCGTACCTTGGGAGCCCTCCTTCGGACGGTTCTCAAGGCGAACCCACGAAGGTGGGAGGACTTACTTGCTACAGTTGAGTTTTCCTATAACAGGTCCAGGCACTCCGCGACGAAGCTGACCCCTTTCGAGGTCGTCTATGGAAGGAATCCGCTGACGCCGCTAGACATGACGCCATACCCGCTGCAGGATCAGGAGAACATTGCTGCTGGCAAGTTGGCTGAGCACATTCAGGAGCTACACAAGAGGACACGCACGCAACTGGAGCGGCGTGCACTACAGTACTCAGCCCAGAAGAACAAGGGCAGGCGATGATTGATCTTCGCCCCGGGCGACTTGGTTTGGCTTCACTTGTGGAAGGAGCGATTCCTTTCCGTCCGCAAGTCTAAGCTCGACCAACGGGGTGATGGTCCATTCAAAGTCATCAAGGCCATTGACGACAATGCCTATCAACTCGAGCCCCCAGCCAAGTATGGGGTGCATCCGACGTTCAACGTCGCTGACTTAGCGCCATATGTGGAGCCTGGGTATGATGAGGGTAAAGCAGGGACACTTCACACTCAAGTGGGGGAGGGTGATGTGACCCAGTCCTCCATGTCAGCTACAGAGGAGGAAGACGCCATGCGACTTCCACCTATGGGTCCGATCACCCGTTCCAGAGCGAAGAGTGTCCAAGCAGCGACACAATCCTTGGTGACCAGACTTGTAGCCAGTCACGGCCAGATCACTACAACGCCCGAGCTTTTGTGTCTCGTCAGCTTAGTCGTGACTGACTCCTCTACAGTTATATCCAGTTCGATCAAGACATTACTTGTTTAGTACGTTATATAAACATTATTTCTATTTTTAGTAGCTGCTATTTATGGGTGGTTTCCATTTATGTTAAATGGGCCGCCAGATTTAGTAACTAGAGAGTCTGGCCCATTAGGCCCACTCTCTAGTATAAATAGGTACTCTTGTCTTTCTTTTTCAGTTACGTCGAAATAGAAATTTGCTTTCCAGTCGAGTAATCTCCTGAAAACCCGGGCCCTGACGTCACAAAGTTAACGCGTTCCTAGTCGAACTATCCTGGCGCGTTAACTCGGTTACCAACTATCAAGTTACTACCCGCAATCCCGCACAAGAACTAACCCTAGTTCTTGCCTCCCCTCCCCTCCAAAACACAAACCCTAACCCTAATTAGTCAGATTTATGGAGATGCGGGGGATGCCCGAAAATGCTCTCAAGACCTTCTATTTTGAAGGAATTGTGTCCTTTAATCAAAGGTGCAATTACCGAACATGGAATATGACAATTAATGGAGATTTACAATCCGGGAATTTTAGGGATTGTAGTGCTTTGCTAGAAGCCAACTGATAGGCATTGTCGTGACACCTAAACAAAATAATCCTTAAAAACCTAACTAATGTAGTCTGGTAAGCAAGGGTCGAATCCCACAGAGAATCAAGTCATATATCCTGTTTGCAAAATCATTCACCAATCGATAACAAAGACAAAGGTTTTTTTTATATATGAATCTAACTAAGAAAACGATAAATAAAACATAGAAAGCTTGGCAAACAAATATCCACCTTTAGTTTGGTTGATCAATCATTGATTATTCCTAATTCTCAATCCTCATGGATGTCCTAATCCCTGTTCTAAATTAGTTACCAGTCCAACTAGTCCTGATAATCCTAACTATTAAACAATCAAGAAACTATCAAGATAAATCTAACAACAGCAATGAATTCAGGAATAGATAGGTACATGCAAGTGTAGCAAACAGTCATACAATTGCATGCAATTAATTCTCTATACAAACTAAGGGATCAAGATTCTCAAACAGTCTCCTCCAATCCTTAATAGTATGATCAATAACAATCTCAATAAGTTGTATAGAAAAGGGGAACCAATAGCATAATATTAATCTTCTCTAGGTTGTCAGGCTAGATGGAACTACTATTAACAATCTATTTGATATCCTAATCAACAAATCAAGGGGAATCGATATACGATCAATGAGATTAAGCACGAGAGAGAATTAAAACAATCATAGAAAGAGTAAAGGAATAATCTCAATATCAAATTCAAACCAAGGCTTCAATTGTCTAGCCAAAAACAAAACAAAGAACTAAACTAAGGAAAGAGAAAAGAGGAAGAAAGGTCAAACCCAACTTGGGGTAGAACCCAACTTGGGGAGCACCCAACTTACCAAACTAATGTTCTAAAGAAAGAATATAAAGGCTTTGCTAAACCTAATTTCCATAAGATAGGAAATAAAATCTAAAAAGAAAATAAAATAAATTAACCGGAATAAAAGAAATAAAAGAGAAAAGAAATAAAATAAAATATACTTCGGACGAAAATTCCAGAGTGAGACTCCGAGCGAAAATGCCGGAGTGGGACTCCGGATTCGCTGCCGTGCATTTCCGCGGTCGCGGAAATTAGAAAGTTGCTCTCGACTTGGCTCGATGAAGGGTTTTTCCGCGGGCGTGGAATAAAATCCACGGTCGCGGAAAATGTTGTTTTTTGCTCCGTTGCCTCGACTTCTCCGCGATCAAGTTGTGCACTCGCCCGCGGTCGCGGCAGCTCCTTTCTTCTCCTTCGTGTGGCTCTTTCTTCTACACTTCTTCGTCTCCTCAAGTGGTCTACTCCTCGTCTTCAATAAATCTTCGTTTAAGCTTCTCCAAACTACCATATCCACACTTCTTCTCCTCAACTCCATATTCCACAGTTGTGCTCTAAACCCATACAAATGGCACCGAAAACACCGGTAACAACTCCTAGATAAGCACTACAAAGTAGAGCTGATCACCAACTACGATCAATGGGCTTAATCGGGTTAGTCCCATGGCTATAACAACCGAGTCCTATGAGGTAACACACATAGAGTTATCGGGCTGGATCAAACCGAACCGGAAGCCCATGTGGGACATGGATTTCAGCCCATTGGCTTTAATTGGGAGATTGACTTTTATTATTAATGGATAAAAGTTACCATTAATAATTACTTGATAATGAAGTATCTTATTAGAAGATATATGGAAATAATATAAATATATTATATCCATTAATTATGATAAGATAGGATCTTACATAAGTAATTGTTTCTCTTGGAAATAAATGGACAGAACATTGACTCCTCCTCCAAGCAAGTGCATGGCCTAACCCTCCCTGTGCAAGCTTCGTTCATTTTCCTTCGTTCATCGTTCTAGTAGACGAGACCAAAGGCGATCCAGATTCCAGACTCGTGTGGACCAATTAGAGAAGCCACACTTGGGTTTTCGATCTCCGCTGAAATCCTGCCAGAACGTTTCAAACACACATCAAACAATATATAACTCTACCTCTAATTGATTCCTATTGATTCATGCATGAGATCCTTGTTAGATGCTAGAAAATAGTTTTATGAAATTTTGCTTATACGCATCTAATCTCAACAGTGGTATCATGAGCCTCTTGCATAAATTGATAGGATCAAAATATTAAAAGAGTTAATTTTAATGCATCTCTTGATTCAAATTAAGTGGTAAATTGATATGTAGGTTAATTTGCATGATTAAAATTCTGATTTGAACTGATTGGATTAGAAAAGTTGAAGAACTTTATGAACAAATATGCATGTAAAATTGTTTTACCCATACTTGATTCATGATATTTAATTATGCAAGAGATATGATTTTTTGGCATGTTTTAAATCATTAGATGAAGATTTTGATTTTCATAAAATGGATCAATCACCCAAAATTATGTTTTTCATCAATTCTAATTTTTATGAAAATCTAATAATAATAATAAAAAATCTATGCCTCCAGATACTAGAATCTCCTCGTCGACATCGTCCATGTCGGCTTGTTGTTGGGTTTGTTTCTTATCTTGAACTTCTTCAAGATGAACATTTTTCCCACTTGGCTTCTTGGAAATAAACTCTTTTTCCAAAAAGACACTATCCCTTACAACAAACACTTTGTGCTCTGTGGGATTGTAGAAGTAGTATCCTTTGGTTTCCTTAGGATACCCTATAAATAAGCATTTATCTGATTTGTGTGCAAGCTTATGTGATAGTAAACGCTTTACATAAGCTTCACACCCCCTAGATTTTCAGTAAAGACAGACTTGGAACTCTTCCAGTCCATATCTCATATGGTGTCTTGTCTACAGTCCTAGACGGAGTCCTATTTAGTGTGAATGCAACGGTTATGAGGGTATATCCCGAGAAGGATACTGGAAGGTTAGCCAAACTCATCATTGAACGGACCATGTCCAACATGGTCCTGTTCCTCCTTTCAGACACACCATTCAGTTGTGGCGTGCCTGGTAGAGTCAGTTATGATCCCATAACTTCTCAGATGATGATCGAACTCTTGACTCAGATATTCACCATCGCGATCTAATCGAAGTGCCTTTATCTTTTTGCTAGTCTGAGTTTCTAATTCATTTTGAAACTCTTTGAACTTTTCAAAGGATTTAGATTTGTGCGTCATTAAGTAGATATACCCATATCTACTCATGTCGTCAGTAAATGTGATGAAGTATCGATAGCCTTCTCTAGCTTCTGTGCTCATTGGTCCACAGACATCAATATGTATTAGGGCCAGTAGCTCAGTAGCCCTTTCACTAGTCCCAGTGAAAGGTGACTTTGTCATCTTGCCAATTAGGCATGACTCACATGTCTCAAGTGGTTCACAATCAATTGATTTGAGAATTCCATCTTTATGGAGTTTCTTCATGCGGTTCAAGCTTATGTGGCCCAAGCGACAGTGTCATAGATAGGCTTCACTCAAATCATTCGTCTTTTGCCTCTTGGTAGTAACGTTATAAATTTCAGACTTGAGGTCCAACATATCAATTAAAATCAGATACCACTATTGGCTTCTTGGAGGAATTGTGTCCTTTAATCAAAGGTGCAATTACCAAACATGGAATAAGACAATTAATGTAGATTTATAATCCGAGAATTTTAGGGATCGTAGTGCTTTGCTAGAAGCCAACTACGATCAATGGGCTTAATCGGGTAAGGCCCATGGCTATAATAACCGGGTCCTATGAGGTCACACACATAGAGTTATCGGGCTGGATCAAACCGAACCGGAAGCCCATGTGGGACATGGATTTCAGCCCATTGGCTTTAATTTCGAGATTGGCTTTTATTATTAATGGATAAAAGTTACCATTAATAATTACTTGATAATGAGGTATCTTATTAGAAGATATATGGAAATAATATAAAGATATTATATCCATTAATTATGATAAGATAGGATCTTACATAAGTAATTGTTTCTCTTGGAAATGAAGGTACAGAACATTGACTCCTCCTCCAAGCAAGTGCACGGCCGAACCTTCCCTGTGCAAGCTTCGTTCGTTTTCCTTCGTTCGTCGTTCTAGCAAACGAGACCAAAGGCGATCCAGATTCCAGACTCGTGTGAACCAATTAGAAAAGCCACACTTGGGGCTTTCGATCTCTGCTAAAATCCTGCCGAAACGTTTCAGACACGCATCAAACGGTATGTAATTCTACCTCTAATAGATTCCTATTGATTCATGCATGAGATCTTTGTTAGATGCTAGAAAATAGTTTTCTGAAATTCGGCTTATACGTATCCAATCTCAACAGTGGTATCATGAGCCTCTTGCATAAATTGATATGATCAAAATATTAAAAGAGTTAATTTTGATGCATCTCTTGATTGAAATTAAGTGGTAAATTGATATGTAGGTTAATTTACATGATTAAAATTATGATTTGAAGTGATTGGATTAGCAAAGTTGAAGAACTTTATGAACAAATATGCATGTAAAATTGTTTTACCCATACTTGATTCATGTTATTTAATTATGCAAGAGATATGATTTTTTGGCATGTTTTAAATCTATAGATTTTGATTTTGATTTTCATAAGATGGATCAATCACCCAAAATTCTATTTTTCATCAATTCTGATTTTTATGAAAATCTAATAATAATAATAATAATAAATCTATGCCTCCACATACTAGAATCACCTCGTCGACATCGTCCATGTCGGCTTGTTGTTGGGTTTGTTGCTTATCTTGAACTTCTTCAAGATGAACATTTCTCCCACTTGACTTCTTGAAAATAAACTCTTTTTCCAAAAAGACACCATCCCTTGCAACAAACACTTTGTGCTATGTGGGATTGTAGAAGTAGTATCCCTTGGTTTCCTTAGGATACCCTATAAATAAGCATTTATCTGATTTGGGTGCAAGCTTATCTGATAATAAACGCTTTACATAAGCTTTACACCCCCATATTTTCAGTAAAGACAGACTTGGAACTCTTCCAGTCCATATCTCATATGGTGTCTTGTCTACAGTCCTAGACGGAGTCCTGTATAGTGTGAATGCAACGGTTGTGAGGGTATATCCCGAGAAGGATACTGGAAGGTTAGCAAAACTCATCATTGAACGGACCATGTCCAACAGGGTCTTGTTCCTCCTTTCAGACACACCATTCAGTTGTGGCGTGCCTAGTGGAGTCAGTTATGATCCCACAACTTCTCAGATGATGATCGAACTCTTGACTCAGATATTCACCATCGCGATCTAATCGAAGTGCCTTTATCTTTTTGCTAGTCTGAGTTTCTAATTCATTTTGAAACTCTTTGAACTTTTCAAAGGATTTAGATTTGTGCGTCATTAAGTAGATATACCCATATCTACTCATGTCGTCAATAAATGTGATGAAGTATCGATAGCCTCCTCTAGCTTCTGTGCTCATTGGTCCACAGACATCAGTATGTATTAGGGCCAGTAGTTCAGTAGCCCTTTCACTAGTCCCAGTGAAAGGTGACTTTGTCATCTTGCCAATTAGGCATGACTCACATGTTTCAAGTGATTCACAATCAATTGATTTTAGAATTCCATCTTTATGGAGTTTCTTCATGCGGTTCAAGCTTATGTGGCTGATGAGGCTAAAGTCGTGATGCCTATCAAAGTAAACCTCAAAAACCTAACTAATATAGTAGGGTAAATAAGGATCGAGCCCCTAGGGAGGTAAGCAATCTTCCTAAGTGCAAAGGTTGTATGCCAATAGTAACAAAAGGGGGGATTTGGTTTGTATCACGTAACAAAGTAAATCAAAGCAAAAGATGTAATCAATGGGTGAGAAATAACTTAGCCAGACAAATATACACACTTCAGTTTGATTGGTTGATCCTAGATTATCTCCAATTCCTACCAATGAATATTCCTGTCCCGATCTTATGTATATAGACAGGTCAACCAGCCCTGAAAATACTTACCATTAAACAATCAAGATTCAATCTAACGGCAGCAGTGAGCATATGAATTAACCAGGATACATGCAATAATTAACAACCCGTTAGTACTCGACATGTAATCAATTCTCTTCACAATAAACATTCACAACCAGTTCCTGTAAATTGTGGTTGCTACACAAGATAAGAGATTTTAACTAGAAATATCCAAACCCTAGCAATAGATAATCACTAACATCAACTAGATGATCAGACTAGTCAAATCAGCAAGAATCAATGGGATGAAGCACAAAGAGAATCAATATAATCAAAGGAAAGGAAATAGAGTTATAATCTCACAACCAAATACAAAATGAAGGCTTCAATCGTCGGACTAAGCAATGGTTGCTTAGTTCTTCATAGTCTTCAAAGAAATAAAACTCTAAGTGAAAAACCGAACGATAATGTTTTAATGTGAATAATCAAAAGGCTGCTAACTAATGAATGATAAATAACCTAGCAAAACCTAATTTCCAAAAGATAGGAAATAAAATCTTCCTAAAAGGAAATAAACGAAATAAAATAAAAGAAATAAAGTAAAACAAAACTCGGACGAAATAAGATCCTGGCTCCGCGTGTGAACAGTAGCCGCGACCGCGGAAAGATTTTCACGCCCGCGGATTGGTCTCGCGTTCTTCATAGGTTTTGTCGTCAAAACCGCGCCCGCGGAAAACCTTCACTGAATCTTCACTTCAGCCTTCAATCCGCGCCCGCGGCCTTCCATTCGCGCCCGCGATTTTGCTTCTGCAGCGATCTTCAACTTCTCGCTTGCGGTCTTCTCTTGTGGTTTCGCCTTCATCTCCTTAAGTCTTCATTTAAGCACTCAAAACCACCAAATCAACACTTCTTCTCCAAAATTCCATTATCCTATATTGTGTCCTAAACACACATAAATTGCACCCCAAATACTAGTAACAACTCCTAGTTACGCACTACAAAGTAGAGCGTATCAAATTCCCCCATGCTTAAACCTTGCTCATCCTCGAGTAAGCTAATAGAAACCTATTCCTCCAATGAAATACCCAAGGTCTCAGGAAGCACATCAAAACTATCTCCACTAAGAACTGCACCTAAACATGAATCTCCAAGGCACCAACACATCAACACAACTCACAAGCTTAAAGGAAAGCAGAGTACTTCCCCCAAGCTTAACCCAAACACCATAGAGTGAAAGTGACCATCTAATCCTAGCCTCCATCTAACTTCTTATAACTCCCAAAGTGACCTACTCGAATCATCCTTATATCACCTCTTCTTATGTCACCACGCCAGGAAAGATGAGAAATCTAATAATCACTCTTCTTCTTTTCACTCATTTTGCCAAAGCGTCATTTCAGGTTTTCACCAAGCCACTCATTTCATTTTTCGATAGATGGGCTCACAAAAACTCACATCACTCTTGACCTCTTATTACCTCAGCCTAATGCTGGTCCAGGCCACCTACTTATTGCCTAAGCCGCCCTTTCGGGTTTTCAGCTTATCCCAAGATTTCTTCTTTTGTCTTTTTTTCATATTTTTGACTTTTTCAATTTTTTATTATTCAGACGACTAGCAAGTATAGATCACTCCCCCATGCTTAAATATTGCATTGTCCTCAATGTAATGAAAGACAAAAATATGAAGCACAGGGGAAAGTAAAAAAGTACTCACGACCGTCGCCGAGTTGGCCTGGACTTGGATGTTGGTGCTGGCGGTAAATCATTGAAAACACAAGTCTCTGGTGTTGCGGCGGTCCTTCTCAAGCAAACTCCACATGCAACCAAATAAATCCACTGTAAGGTGAAGTGGTACATCAAAGAAACGGGGTTGCACGGGCCTTCAACAAACACATAATTTGAGCCCCAATGTAATCGTGTAGCAGGCTCCATCGCTCCATATCAATCATCGTATCTGCAGTTGGCTCTGGAGCTCCTCCTCATCAGCTGTCGAATGTCGGACCATCATCGGTGCCAAATAAAAATGTCGGGCTAATGTCTCCTCCTTGGCAGCATGATGCACACCGTCTCTCAAATTAAAACTCGGACATCTGGGCCGCGATCGCGGATTTAAGGCCGCGGTCGCGGTGTTTTCAGAATTTTTTTTTCCAAGTGAGGGGACTTACAGTGGACAAACCGCGGTCGTGGAAAATTTTCCGCGGTCGCGGTTTCGCGTTTGTTGCGAGACAAACACCGTCTTCGAATTTGGCTTTGAGTCTCATACCTGCAGGTTAGTCTAAAAACGAAACAACACAAATAAAAACTTGAAACGAAAAGACACGAAAAGAATTACATACCTCGGGTTGCCTCCCGAGTAGCGCCTTTGTTAATGTCGTGGCTCGACATGGTGCCCTTCAGATCAACTTGGGTTGCTCACATCAACCGAACACTTGGGGTCACAATCAGGAGGGTGTCTCTTTGCATCATCAATATTGTATTCGACCCTCACCCCATCAAACTCCATGGTGAGTGAACCACTACTCACATCAATCTTTGTATTCACCGTTTTCATAAACGGCCTACCCAACATCACAGGGGATGCATTCTTGTCTTGCCCCGTATCCATCACAAAGAAATCAGCAGGGAAAATCATCTTATCGACCTCTACTAGAACATCATGCACGACTCTTTTGGGATACACATAGGACATATCCGCCAATTGAATCACCGTCCTTGTCCCATGCAATGGTCCAAGCCCCAAAGATTCATACAACAAGAGAGGCAGTACATTTATAGATACACCCAAATCCAGCATGGCTTTATCAAACATGGTGTCACCTATCTTGCAAGGAATACTGAACATGCCTGGGTCACTGCACTTCTTGGGAATCCGCTTTTGCAGCATAGCGGAGACATTCTCATTAACTTGGACCTTCTTCTTCGTTTTCTCCTTTGTCTTCCTCTTGATCTTACATAATTCCTTCAAAATTTGACATAACAAGGAATGCTCTTAACCAGCTTGATCAAATGAATGTTTACCTCGCAATTACTGAACGTTTCGAAGATTTCCTTGTCATTCTCCGGCCTTCTAGTATCCTTCAGAGCCTCAGGGATGGGTGCGGGTGGCTTCAGCAAACCGAGTGGAGGAAAATATGGACGCACATAATCATCGTGGACGTCAACAGAAAAACCGCGGTCGCGGTTTGGGACCCGCGGTCGCGGTTTGGCATCTGTAAAATTGGGGTCGCCAGTGGATAATCCGTGGTCACGGATTGGCTTCTGAAGCGTCTGGCGTCTCTGGAGGAAATCTGCGGTCGCGGGTATCTAGCCGCGGTCGCGGAAAATCTTCGGAAATTTCTCCGCCTTCAGAAATGATTCCGCGGTCGCGGAAATCGGGCCGCGATCGCGGTTCTTCCTCTGCAGCATCCGTCACTTCCTTCATTTGTGTTCCACTCCTCAACGTCATCTCACATACATTCTCCATCGAGTTTTCTACCGTTTGAGATGGTAGTTTCCCCGAATCCCGGGCGTCCAGTTTGCTCACGGCCAGAGAGATCTGCCCCACTTGCTTCTCCAGGTTCTGAATACTAGACTTCATCTCTTGAGCGAGAGACTTGATCATGTCATCACTGGACATAGGCTAACTTGCGCTCTAGCCTTGAGGTCTAGGGTCATATTGATCTCTAAATTGTTGTTGTTGTTGACCTCCAGGCCGCTGAAATTGTTATTGCTGTAAGAACTGTGGCGGCCTCTAGTGGAACTCCTGGTCATCACGACCCTAAGGGGGATTCTACTGGTTCCCGTACCTTAAATTAGGATGATCTCTCTACCATGGATTGTAGGCGTTGGAGTATGGGTCATATCTCGGTCTAGGAGGGCCGAAACCTCCCATAGCGTTCACTTCAGCAGTGGGCTCCTGTAGGGTGGGACACGCATCAATAGGGTGCATCATGTCATAGCATATTCCGCATGAATTGACTTGCTGCTGGTTGCCCTTCATCATAAACCTCCTCATCATCTCCTTCATCTCAGCCATTTCAGAAAGTAGTGAGGATGATGGCTGAGAGTCTGCGACCTTAACTGCTTGAGCGCTCACTCTCTTGCTAAACTGTCTTGAGCCCTCAGATAGCTCAAAGAATATCTCAAATGCTATAGCCGACGTCTTGATTAGAATGTTACCGCCACAGGCTGCGTTCACCATCTGACACTCATCATCAAGGAGTCCACCATACAAATATAGCATGAGGTCTTGGTCAGAATAACCATGGTATGGATAGCTTGATATCAACCTCTTGAACCTCTCATAGTACTCATACAACGTCTCAGTAGCATGTTGTTCGATGTTGCTAATGTTCCTCTTCAGGCTATTGAGCTTCGTTGTAGGGAAGTACTTTTCCAGGAAGGCTTTCTTCATCTTTGTCCATGTGTCTATGCTTCTTGGGCCAAATAGTAGAATCAATCATTGGCCGAATCCTTTAGAGAGAAAGGAAAGGCCCTCAGCTTGATCTGGTCCTCACTAATGTTTCTTGGCTTCATGCTGCAAAAACAGCGTGGAATTCAGAGAGATGCTTGTTGGGGTCTTCTCCACTCATCCCATGGAAGTGGGGTAGTAAATGGGTCAACCCAGATTTGAGCTCAAAATTCACGCCATCTGCCAACTCTGGAAACTACACAGCAAGCAGCTTCTGCTCTAGATTCGGTGCAATCAACTGCCTCAAAGTCTGTTCTTCCTCAGCCATCTCGAGTTGCATGCGGGCTGTTATTCGGTTCCTGGAAAGTGTCCTCTCAATTTCTGGATCAAGATCTAAAGTAGGAGAGTCAGTAGTACGGGTGTGGACCATAAGATAGGTCCACACAAAAGTTGGCACACAAACAAACAAAAAGAAAAATTGAAACTTTCCTCCCCGACAACGGCGCCAAATTTGATGAGGCTAAAGTCGTGATGCCTATCAAAGTAAAACTCAAAAACCTAAGTAATGTAGTAGGGTAAATAAGGATCGATCCCGTAGGGAGGTAAGCAATCTTCCTAACTGTAAAGGTTGTATGCCAATAGTAACAAAAGGGGGGATTTGGTTTGTATCATGTAACAAAGTAAATCAATGCAAAAGATGTAATCAATGGGTGAGAAATAACTTAGCCAGACAAATATCCACACTTCAGTTTGATTGATTGATCCTAGATTATCTCCAATTCCTACCAATGAATATTCATGTCTCGATCTTATGTATATAGACAGGTCAACCATCCTTGAAAATACTTACCATTAAACAATCAAGATTCAATCTAACGGCAGCAGTGAGCATATGAATTAACCAGGATACATGCAATAATTAACAACCCGTCAGTACTCGACATGTAATCAATTCTCTTCACAATAAACATTCACAACCAGTTCCTGTAAATTGTGGTTGCTACACAAGATATGGGATTTCAACTAGAAATATCCAAACCCTAGCAATAGATAATCACTAACATCAACTAGATGATCAGACTAGTCAAATCAGCAAGAATCAATGGGATGAAGCACAAAGAGAATCAATATAATCAAAGGAAAGGAAATAGAGTTATAATCTCACAACCAAATACAAAACGAAGGCTTTAATCGTCGGACTAAGCAATGGTTGCTTAGTTCTTCATAGTCTTCAAAGCAATAAAACTCTAAGTGAAAAACCGAACGATAATGTTTTAATGTGAATAATCAAAAGGCTGCTAACTAATGAATGATAAATAACCTAGCAAAACCTAATTTCCAAAAGATAGGAAATAAAATCTTTCTAAAAGGAAATAAATGAAATAAAAGAAATAAAGTAAAACAAAACTCGGACGAAATAAGATCCCGGCTCCACGTGTTAACAGTAGCCGCAACCGCAGATTGGTCTCGTGTTCTTCGTAGCTTCTGTCGTCAAAACCACGCCCGCGGAAATCCATCTGCGCCCGCGGAAAACCTTCACTGAATCTTCACTTCAGCCTTCAATCCGCGCTCGCGGCCTTCCATCCGCGCCTGCGGTTTTGCTTTTGCAGCGATCTTCAACTTCTCGCTTGCGGTCTTCTCTTGTGGTTTCGCCTTCATCTCATTAAGTCTTCATTTAAGCACTCAAAACCACCAAATCAACACTTCTTCTCCAAAACTCCATTCTCCTATATTGTATCCTAAACACACATAAATGGCACCCCAAATACTAGTAACAACTCCTAGTTACGCATTACAAAGTAGAGCGTATCAGTGGCCCAAGCGACAGTGCCATAGATAGGCTTCACTCAAATCATTCGTCTTTTGCCTCTTGGTAGTAACGTTATAAATTTCAGACTTGAGGTCCAATATATCAATTAAAATCTAATACCACTATTGGCTTCTTGGAGGAATTGTGTCCTTTAATCAAAGGTGCAATTACCGAACATGGAATAAGCCAATTAATGGGGATTTACAATCCGAGAATTTTAGGGATCATAGTGCTTTGCTAGAAGCCAACTATGATCAATGGGCTTAATCGGGTAAGGCCCATGGCTATAATAACCGGGTCCTATGAGGTCACACACATAGAGTTATCGGGCTGGATCAAACCGAATCAGAAGCCCATGTGGGACATGGATTTCGGCCCATTGGCTTTAATTGCGAGATTGGCTTTTGGTATTAATGGATAAAAGTTACCATTAATAATTACTTGATAAGGAGGTATCTTATTAGAAGATATATGGAAATAATATAAAGATATTATATCCATTAATTATGATAAGATAGGATCTTACATAAGTAATTGTTTCTCTTGGAAACAAAGGTACAAAACATTGACTCCTCCTCCAAGCAAGTGCACGGCCGAACCCTCCCTGTGCAAGCTTCGTTCGTTTTCCTTCGTTCGTTATTCTAGCAGATGAGACCAAAGGTGATCCAGATTCCAGACTCGTGTGGACCAATTAGAGAAGCCACACTAGGGGCTTTCGATCTCCGCTGCAATAATGCCGGAACGTTTCAGACACGCATCAAACGGTATGTAACTCTACCTATAATTGATTCCTATTGATTCATGCATGAGATCCTTGTTAGATGCTAGAAAATAGTTTTATGAAATTCCGCTTATACGCATCTAATCTCAACAGTGGTAGCATGAGCCTCTTGCATAAATTGATAGGATCAAAATATTAAAAGAGTTAATTTTGATGCATCTCTTGATTCAAATTAAGTGGTAAATTGATATATAGGTTAATTTGCATGATTAAAATTCTGATTTTAATTGATTGGATTAGCAAAGTTGAAGAACTTTATGAACAAATATGCATGTAAAATTGTTTTATCCATACTTGATTCATGTTATTTAATTATGCAAGAGATATGATTTTTTGACATGTTTTAAATCTATAGATGAAGATTTTGATTTTCATAAGATGGATCAATCACCCAAAATTCTGTTTTTCATCAATTCTGATTTTTATGAAAATCTAATAATAATAATAATAAATCTATGCCTCCACATACTAGAATCTCCTCATCGACATCGTCCATGTCGGCTTGTTGTTGGGTTTGTTGCTTATCTTGAACTTCTTCAAGATGAACATTTCTCCCACTTGGCTTCTTGAAAATAAACTCTTTTTCCAAAAAGACACCATCCCTTGCAACAAACACTTTGTGCTATGTGGGATTGTAGAAGTAGTATCCCTTGGTTTCCTTAGGATACCCTATAATTAAGCATTTATCTGATTTGGGTGCAAGCTTATCTGATAGTAAACGCTTTACATAAGCTTCACACCCCCAGATTTTCAGTAGAGGCAGACTTGGAACTCTTCCAGTCCATATCTCATATGGTGTCTTGTCTACAGTCCTAGACGGAGTCCTGTTTAGTGTGAACGCAGCGGTTGTGAGGGTATATCCCGAGAAGGATACTAGAAGGTTAGCAAAACTCATTATTGAACGGACCATGTCCAACAAGGTCCTGTTCCTCCTTTCAGACACACCATTCAGTTGTGGCGTGCCTGGTGGAGTCAGTAATGATCCCACAACTTCTGAGATGATGATCGAACTCTTGACTCAGATATTCACCATCGCGATCTAATCGAAGTGCCTTTATCTTTTTGCTAGTTTGAGTTTCTACTTCATTTTGAAACTCTTTGAACTTTTCAAAGGATTTAGATTTGTGCGCCATTAAGTAGATATAACCATATCTACTCATGTCGTCAGTAAATGTGATGAAGTATCGATAGCCTCCTCTAGCTTCTGTGCTCATTGGTCCACATACATCAGTATGTATTAGGTCCAGTAGCTCAGTAGCCCTTTCACTAGTCCCAATGAAAGGTGACTTTGTCATCTTGCCAATTAGGCATGACTCACATGTCTCAAGTGATTCACAATCAATTGATTTGAGAATTCCATCTTTATGGAGTTTCTTCATGCGGTTCAAGCTTATGTGGCCCAAGCGACAGTGCCATAGATAGGCTTTACTCAAATCATTCGTCTTTTGCCTCTTGGTAGTAACGTTATAAATTTCAGATTTGAGGTCCAACATATCAATTAAAATCAGATACCATTATTGGCTTCTTGGAGGAATTGTGTCCTTTAATCAAAGGTACAATTACCAAAAATGGAATAGGGCAATTAATGGAGATTTACAATCCGTGAATTTTAGGGATCGTAGTGCTTTGCTAGAAGCCAACTACGATTAATGGGCTTAATCGGATTAAGCCCATGGCTATAATAACCGGGTCCTATGAGGTCACACACATAGAGTTATCGAGCTGGATCAAACTGAACCGGAAGCCCATATAGGACATGGATTTCGGCCCATTGGCTTTAATTGGGAGATTGGCTTTTATTATTAATGGATAAAAGTTACCATTAATAATTACTTGATAATGAGGTATCTTATTAGAAGATATATGGAAATAATATAAAGATATTATATCCATTAATTATGATAAGATAGGATCTTACATAAGTAATTGTTTCATCTGGAAACAAAGGTACATAACATTGACTCTTCCTCCAAGAAAGTGCATGGCCCAACCCTCCCTGTGCAAGCTTCGTTCGTTTTCCTTCGTTCGTCGTTCTAGCAGATGAGACCAAAGGTGATCCAGATTCCAGACTCGTGTGGACCAATTAGAGAAGCCACACTTTTGGCTTTCGATCTCCGCTGAAATCCTGCCAGAACATTTCAGACACGCATCAAACAGTATGTAACTATACCTCTAATTGATTCCTATTGATTCATGCATGAGATCCCCGTTAGATGCTAGAAAATAGTTTTATGAAATTCCGCTTATACGCATCTAATCTCAATAGTGGTATCATGAGCCTCTTGCATAAATTGATAGGATCAAAATATTAAAAGTGTTAATTTTGATGCATGTTCTGATTCAAATTAAGTGGTAAATTGATATGTAGGTTAATTTGCATGATTAAAATTCTGATTTTAATTGATTGGAAATTAATTAAAACAAGTGTGCAATGTTAAATACCTTTGTCTCTTAATGTCTTATTTGATGATATGATGACATCCATATCTCTTATCAAATGTGTTTCTTGAACTCTCGAGCTTGAACTGTCAAATAATGGATGATTACAGATAATCCATCCGAGCATCGCCATGCATTTTTCAGTTCTCGCTCTTCAAGTGGCCAAGACACCATTCATGTCCATGCATCACAGTATACATGAATCTGGAGGACTTCTCCAGTCTTGTATGACTATAGCTCCCACTCAACTTTTGGCAATCCCAATCACTGTCTTTATAACTGCCTGTTACGGTCAGCGTTTAACAACGTCAAAGACATACCAATCATCAAGAGAAACCATATCACATTCATGTCTGAGAAATCTACCAATCATGGTTTGACTTAAAACTCTTCAATCCCTTTTGGAGAGTCTTAAGGTGAGTCTTGTCTTATATGTATCATCCATACATATCTATGTAATTGACTAGACATCTCTATGTCCCTATAGCCCATGAAACCTGGCGCTATCAGTCAACTTACAATATAGTGTTTAATGAAGTCATTTATGTCCTAGTTAATGAATTAGACCATGGACTTTGAATAATTCATAACTTGAGTTCACTTAATGGGGTTTCATTCACCAAAACACTTATGATGAGCCCATTTGCGAATTATAAATTATTTGGACATTTTATTTAATTCCAAGCAATAATCAAATAAGAATGAAAACTGTATATCATATAACCAAGAATAAACTTATCTGCATATTACTTCCTTTGTAGAAATCATGTCTAGTAACGATAACTTGAAATTCACCATGCACTCAATAGTTGAGAAGAACAAAACTATGAATGAACTCCAAGGCATGCTCAAAACAATTGAGCAAAATGTCCAAGTTGACAATAAGAAAGAAGTTCTTATGGTCAACAATGGGAAAGGGTTCAAGAAGGGCCTTAAAGGGAAGCAACAAAACCAAGGGAAAGGCAAGAAAGTTGCCAAACCCAAGGCAGCTGAGAAGCCAAAGGTGGCTGCTCAGCATGACTGCTTCTACTGCAAGGCAAAGGGGCACTGGAAGAGAAACTGCCCCAAGTACCTGGAAGACAAGAAGAATGGAACTGTGAGTTCCACTTCAGGTATTTTTGTTATTGAAGTCTTAACAACCAAATCTACTACTTGGGTATTAGATACCGGATGTGGTTCTCACATTATTTCGAATGTGCAAGGACTAAGAAGTAGGCGACAGTTGGAGAAGGGAGAGATAGACCTGCGTGTTAGAAATGGAGCAAGAGTTGCTGCGCTTGCCGTAGGAGATTTGAGTCTATCTTTACCCTCTGGCTTAGTTTTGGAATTGAATAATTGTTATTTCGTTCCTTCAATTACTAAGAACCTTGTTTCGATTTCAGTTTTGTATCTTGAAGGTTTTGAATTTATCATTAAGAATGAAGGCCTTTCTATTTTTAAGAATGATATTTTCTATGCCAATGCTTCCAGGAGTAATGGACTCTTTGTGTTGAACCTCAAGTCTGAACTTTATAATATTAATACTAAGAGGCAAAAATCGAATGATTTGAGTGAAGCCTATCTATGGCACTGTCGCTTGGGCCACATTAGCTTGAACCGCATGAAGAAACTCCATAAAGATGGAATTCTCAAATCAATAGATTGTGAATCTTTTGAGATATGTGAGTCATGCCTAATGGGCAAGATGACAAGATCACCTTTCACTGGGACGAGTGAAAGGGCTACTGAGCTACTGGCCCTAATACATACTGATGTCTGTGGACCACTGATCACAGAAGCTAGAGGAGGCTATCGATACTTCATCACATTTACTAACGACTTGAGTAGATATGGGTATATCTACTTAATGACGCACAAATCTGAATCCTTTGAAAAGTTCAAAGAGTTTCAAAATGAAGTAGAAACTCAAACTGGCAAGAAGATAAAGGCACTTCGATCCGATCGTGGTGGTGAATATTTGAGCTAGGAGTTCGATCATCATCTGAGAAGTTGTGGGATAATAACACAACTGATTCCACCAGGCACGCCACAACTGAATGGTGTGTCTGAAAGGAGAAACAGGACCCTGTTAGACATGGTCCGATCAATGATGAGTTTTGCTAATCTTCCGGTATCCTTCTGGAGATATGCCCTCACAACCACTGCATTCACACTAAACAGGACTCCGTCTAGGATTGTAGACCAGACACCATATGAGATATGGACTGGAAGAGTTCCAAGTCTGTCTTTCCTGAAAATATAGGGATGTGAAGCTTTTGTAAAGCGTTTACTATCAGATAAGCTTGCATCCAAATCAGATAAATGCTTTTTTATAGGGTATCCTAAGGAAACCAATGGATACTACTTCTACAATCCCACAAAGCACAAAGTATTTGTTGCAAGAGATAGTGTCTTTTTGGAAAACGAGTTTATTTCCAAGAAGCTAAGTGGGAGAAATGTTCATCTTGAAGAAGTTCAAGATAAGCAACAAACCCAACAACAAGCCGACATGGACGATGTCGACGAGGAGATTCTAGTATCTGGAGGCATAGATTCCCAAAGGGAATTCATCCAGGTACCGAAACCAATACCTCAAGAACCAGATTCAAATGAGGACCCACAAACAGTTGTGGAAAATGCTCCAGTTGTTGAACCCACACGTAGATCAAACAGGCCAATGGCACAACCAAGATGATATGATGATTTCATCTTGACTGCAAGCCTTGATGTTCTGCTTTTAGAAAGCGGAGAGCCTGCCAACTATAAGCAAGCAGCGACGGGTCCAGACTCCGAGAAATGGCTTAAGGCCATGAAAACTGAAATGGGTTTTGCCAAATGGGGCAAAACCCATCGGATGCAAATGGGTTTTTAAACTCAAGACAGACAAAGATGGAAATATATCTGTTTACAAGGCAAGGCTAGTTGCCAAGGGTTTTAAACAGATTTATGGTACTGACTATGACGAGACATTTTCACCGGTCGTAATGATTAGGTCCATTAGGATACTCCTAGCTATTACCGCTTATTATGATTATGAGATTTGGAAAATGGATGTCAAGACCGCTTTTCTAAATGGATATTTAGAAGAGGATGTGTACATGACGCAACCAACAGGTTTTGAAGATCCAACAGACCCTAGGAAAGTTTGCAAGCTTAAGAAGTCCATTTATGGACTTAAGCAAGCATTCAGGAGTTGGAACATTCGATTTGATGAAGCTGTCAAAGAGTTTGACTTCATCGGATGTGAAGAAGAGCCTTGTGTTTACAAGAAGTTTAGTAGGAGCAAATTGGTCTTCTTAGTCTTGTATGTGGATGACATACTGCTCATTGGAAATGACATTCCGATGCTAGAGTCCGTTAAAGGATGGCTGAAGAAATGTTTTTCAATGAAGGACTTAGGAGAAGCAAAGTACATATTGGGTATCAAGATCTATAGAGATAGATCTAAGAGGGTACTTGGACTAAGTCAAGGAACTTATATAGATAAGGTTCTTGACAGGTTCAAAATGCAGGAGTCCAAGAAAGGATTTCTACCCATGCAACATGGCATACACCTCAACAAGAAGCAGTGTCCTAAGACACCTGTTGAGCTAGAGAAGATGAGCAAGGTCCCTTATGCTTCAACTATAGGATCTATCATGTATGCCATGATATATACACGCCCTGATGTTGCATTTGCTCTGAGCATGTATAGCAGATACCAATCGAATCCCGGAGAGGCACATTGGTGTGCATCCAAGAACATCCTGAAGTACTTGAGAAGAACCAAGGATGACTTCTTGGTAATTGGGGGTGATGACGAGTTAGTCGTTCGAGGATACACTAATGCAAGCTTCTAGACAGACCGAGATGATTTTGAGTCCCAGTCAGGATATGTCTTCATCCTGAATGGAGGTGCTGTGAGCTGGAAGAGCTCCAAGCAGGACACAATGGCTGATTCTACGACAGAGGCAGAGTACATCGCCGCTAGTGAAGCGGTGAAGGAGGCTGTCTGGATTAGGCAGTTCATTGATGAGCTCGGCGTTGTTCCTAGCATATCAGGGGCAATTGACGTCTATTGTGACAACAATGGAGCCATAGCCCAAGCCAAGGAACCGAGTTCAAGCTCCAAATCCATACACGTACTGAGGAAGTATCACCTTATTCGACACATCGTTAATAGAGGAGATGTCAGGATGTGCAAAGTGCACACAAATGACAACACTGCAGATTCGTTGACCAAGCCTATGCCTAGGCCCAAGCATGATAGTCACACTAGGGCCAAGGGCCTCAAGTACATTGGAGAATGATTTTGAGATTGTATTGTCTTACATAATGAACCTTGTTTTATGTATGTCAGACACGTTTTATGCTTGATTTTATGATATACAATTTTAATTCTTATTTGATTATTGCTTGGAATTAAATAAAATGTCCAAATAATTTATAATTCGCAAATGGGCTCATCATAAGTGTTTTGGTGAATTAAACCCTATTAAATGAGCTGAAGTTATGAATTATTCAAAGTCCATGGTCTAAGTCATTAACTAGGACATAAATGACTTCATTAAAGACTATATTGTAAGTTGACTGATAGCGCCATGTTTCATGGGCTATAGGGACATAGAGATGTCTAATCAATTACATAGATATGTATGGATGATACATATAGGACAAGACTCACCTTAAGACTCTCCAAACAGGATTGAAGAGTTTTAAGTCAAACCATGATTGGTAGATTCCTCAGACATGAGTGTGATATGGTTTCTCTTGATGATTGGTATATCTTTGACGTTGTTAAACGCTGACCGTAACAAGCAGTTCTAAAGATAGTGATTGGGATTGCCAAAAGTTGAGTGGGAGCTATAGTCATACAAGACTGGATATGTCCTCCTGCGTCATGTATACTGTGATGCATGGACATGACACCATATGAGATATGGACTGGAAGAGTTCCAAGTCTGTCTTTACTGAAAATCTGGGGTGTGAAGCTTATGTAAAGCATTTACTATCAGATAAGCTTGCACCCAAATCAGATAAATGCTTATTTATAGGGTATCCTATAAAAACCAAGGGATACTACTTCTACAATCCCACAGAGCACAAAGTGTTTGTTGCAAGAGATATTGTCTTTTTGAAAAAAAAGAGTTTATTTCCAAGAAGCCAAGTGGGAGAAATGTTCATCTTGAAGAAGTTCAAGATAAGCAAGTGGGAGATTGAAGGAATTGTGTCATTTAATCAAAGGTGCAATTACCGAACATGGAATAAGACAATTAATGGAGATTTACAATCCGGGTTTTCTGTTGAGATTAGATGCGTATAAGCGGAATTTCAGAAAACTATTTTCTAGCATCTAACAAGGATCTCATGCATGAATCAGTAGGAATCATGCAAGACTTAAAATAATAAAGCATTCAAAATGCAATAATTAAATGTGGTCCTAGTATGGCCCCTAAAAACCGAAATTAAAGATCTAATCTTCAAGGGTCTTGTACTTCATGGATCTCCATCCATGGTACCCTTCATGGATCTCCATCCATGGTACCCTTCATGGATCTCCATCCTTGGTCTTCTTAGGATCTCCTCTTCTTGTAATACATAATTTTCTAAATAATCTAAATACTGAAAATTAAATTACAAAAATACATAACGATACGCAGATCGTGTACAAGAAAATATAACGATACGCAAATCGTATTTTCTATCCTAAAGTGGGCCATACTAGTCACCTCATGCAAGCAATAATATCATAATATTTAAATCATGCATGCAATAATAATATCAAATATCATCAATAATATTAATCTACTTAATAACAATAAACAATTTAAATAAATTTAAATAAAACATTATTAAATTAAATAAATCATCTCATGAGATAAATAATTCAATATCAAATTCTTAATTAAAATTAAAATCAATATATAGAATTAATCATGATTAATCATTAAAATGCACTATTGGATAAGATTAAGGGTGAGCATTCGGATCGATCCGATCCGTTATACCGGATATCCAATTTTTTTTTAGTGAAACAGCGATCCGTATCCGATCCGTCACAAGCCGGATATCCGGCTATTTCGGATCGGATTATTATACCGGATATCCAAAATATCCGGATTGTACAATTCCAGATTAATTAACCATTTAATTGTGATCCTGTGACTGAAATTAAACCAAATACCTATTTAATCCACTTCTAAAACAACTAATTCAACATCATTCATAATACACAATACCTGTTTAATCCACTTTATATTACAAATCATATATTACAAATCTTAAGTTGCTGCCAAAACAGAATAACTAGTCTAGTTGTTGCCAAAACACATACATATAACCTTTAAAAGCTGCAAAAACAAAACAAAAACAAATAACCAACTGGTGTAAAAAAGAAACTCCATAGATGGAGATGACTAGCTGCTGCAAAACAGATTCAAATCCTGAAATTAGTAACTTTAAACTTCATTCAAAACAGAATAACAGAATAACAAGATATAAGTAACCTTTGTGAATGCTTAAGGTTGGTTGATCACTTCATCAATTACATGGTTTGGATGTTCCAAATACATTTCCTTCAATCCTAATAAATTTCATTCAAAACAGAATAACAAGATATAAGTAACTTTAAAAAATGAATCATATAAAGTAAAAGTAGACTGAATTGAAGATGAATATCGACAAATAACCTTTATCGATTTGTTACATTCCAAGCAAGGTTTCCTCAACAAAAAAAAGGAGTGTTAGAGGTGCGCTTCCAACATTGTGTACAAATAAGAGCTTCCACCATGTTTGGAGATAAAGAAGTACGGAATGAATCTAAAACTCGCCCTCCGGTACTAAAAGCAGATTCAGAAGCAACCATGGAAACCGGAATTGCTAAGATATCTCGAGCCATCTTAGACATAATTGGATATCTTTTTTGATTGTCTTTCCACCATTGTAAAATTCTAAAATTAGGAACAACAGTTTCACAAGCATCCTCCATGTACTTATCCAGCTCAGATTTATTCTCCATAAAATCAGAACCCAACTCCATTTGATACTCTAAACTCAACAATGTAGCAAAATCTATAACCCCTTGCCCTTGGTCCCCTCCTACTTGATCACATTCATTTAAGCTACTAGATGAGGATCTAGGAGTAGAGCATTCTGAAGCTTTATTCATTTGAGGCATAGAAGAAGCATATATCCCAAATAACTCTTCAATAAGATCTTTGACATGAAGAGTGAGGATCTTTGCCTTAGAATCAGCAAACAACTTCCGGACAAGAAAATTAACATATTGCAACTTACGCCTTGGGTCAAGCAAGACTGCAATAAACATAAAAAGATTGATGTTCAGAACATTACCCCAATACTTCTCATACTTTGCCTTCATTTTCAAAGCCATGGGTGCATGCTCTCCTTGCTCACTCATGCAATAATTATTGATCATCCGGCCAACTCCAAACACATCTTCAGCAGCCAAATTGCTAGTGACATAACGACAACCAGATAATAACAAATTAGCATCATAAAAAACCTTCAAAATTGGCAAAATGCTATTCACTTTCCTCCAATCCTCTTGATCAGGAAGACCAAGTTTCTTGTTCTCCTTAGCACAAGAAGAATCTTTAATTATCAAGTTAGAGAATGCTTTCTTAAACTTTATAGCAGAACGAAGCATCAAATATGTTGATTTCCATCTTGTTTCAACATCCAAACTAAGAAGACTCTTACCTTCCAATTTATCCTCTTCTACACACCTTTTAAATTTGACCATTCGTCCAGGAGAAGACCTCACATACCTTACAAGACCATGAACTTTCAAAACAGAAGAATCAATATCCTTTAATCCATCTTTCACAACAAGGTTTAGAATATGACAATGACATCTCATATGCAAAAACCTTCCTTCTAGAATACTAGATTCCCTATGGTTGAATCTCCTTCTTAAATGCTCAATTGCTAAATCATTAGAACTTGCATTGTCAACTGTTACAGTCATTATGTTTTCTATACCCCAATCAGTCAAACAATTCTCAACAGATCTACCAATCAATTGCCCAGAATGGCCAACAAGAAAACAAAAGTTTATAATCCTTTTGTGCAAAACCCAATCATCATCAATAAAATGAGCAGTGAGACACATGTAGCTTAAGTTTTGACTAGAAGTCCATGCATCTGTAGTAAGACTGATTCAACAAGACATCCTTTGAAAACAATCCTTAAGTTGTTTCATATCCTCATAATACAGTTTATAGCAATCTCTAGCAATAATACATCTAGAAGGAACAACAAATTCAGGATTCAAACACTTACAAAAGTATCTAAACCCCTCACGTTCAACAATAGCAAATGAGAGTTCATCCATAATAATCATTCTAGCAATAGCTCTTCTACAAGCTTCTTGATCGAACCTCCAAGAGCATGGTATAGAAATAGTTTCAACTACACCATTAGGACCAATAAAAGTTTTTGTTTCAATATCCATCAATTTTTGTTTCTTATCCATATTTGCAGGATACTTTTTGCATCTCAAAGTGTGATTCTTTAAAGGAGTAGTTCCATTATTTGCCACACAGCCAATCCGAGCATCACAATATTTGCACTTAGCAAAATTAGTACCAGGAATTTCATCAAAATGAGCCCAATTTAGAGAATATTTCTTTCTCTTACCCGATGTGCAAGCAAGAGGATCAGTTGAAGAGGAAGAAGTAGGGTGTCTTGGAGGCTTTCCTTGTGCAGATTGTTTATCCTCAATAATCAACACATCATCTTGCATTTTTGGATCACTAGAGTCATGAGATGGCATACTTGTTGAGGATGATTTAATATGATCCTGTGATTACACATATTAGCTTCATCATTATAGGGAGGATCCAATAAAAAATGCACAAAAACAGAATTATATTCTAGCTCCATCATCAAATTAACTACGTTTATATAAAGTCATTACACTAATCTTCAAGAGTAAACAAGTTTTAAATTGCACAAAAATAGTAAAACAAACAAAGAAAATAAGAAATGATGCTAATAGAACTTACCATGATTTGGGTTTGGGATCAATTGATTATGGCCCTGGAGATAAAGATAAATTTCTTTCACTGGCTGAAGAGGTATGTTGGTTACTTGGCTTCTGCTGGAATGTTGCATGCCCATGTAAAAGAATAAAGCATGGGCTTAATCGGTGTTAATCTCAAGTAAGAGCAGTATCATATCAAGTATACTGGGATCTAATTCTTAGCATTTTGATCACACAGAAAAGATACAAGTACAAAACTGAATATATCCTAGTAATTGACACTACATTGTGAGAACATGACCTTCTTCTGTTAGCAGTGAAACTAACAGCTCAGCAGCTGGACACCGTTCTATATAGCGTGCTTCGACCAGCTTCATAAAACATTCACGTACAATTCCTCCTAGAATCAAGAGAATACCAGTGGAATTGATTTGCATGTTAAAATTCAAATCAGGTAGTCAAAACCTATCCAACTGACAGAATAGCAATTTCATACAGTGACTAGAATCCTAGACAAATCCCATTTGCAGACCCATTTTCAAAGCAACAGAAGGTGCAACTTTTGGCTTCTACCTCTACTAAAAGGGATAAAAAGAATTGGTATTCCGATCCAAACCAGAACGATAGGCAATGGCATTCTGAAAATGAATCATCTACAGAGAACCAGTTATAAACAAATAGTTGTGCTTCAAAAGAACCTTTTCCATAAGGTCTAGAAAAGTTGAGAGTCAAGGATCAGAAGAAGCAAGAAAAACCAAAACCCTAAAATGCCCAAGTTTAGTGAAAGGTGGCTTACATTCTGATGTTGCCTGAAATGCCCAAGTTTAGTGAAAGGTGGCTTCTGAAGTCGGCGAGTGAAGAAGACGAACTCGAGCGAGGAAGACTCCAATGAGGAAGACTCGAGCGAGGACTCGAGCGAGGTTTCCTGGTAAGCTGCGTAGATATTTCTCTGAGGTGAGTGAGAAGACTCGAGCGAGGAAGAGAAATATAGATGAAGGAGACGAAGAAAGAGGCGGAGGAAAAGTGAGGAGATTAGGTTTCCTGTAAGAGGTGTATAATTGGTATATGGGCTGTAGTGTAAGTATAATTGGGCTTGGGTTGGGCCTTGTCTGAAATTGGTGTTAATTGGTAATTATTTTCTATGGCTAAAACTAAATAATGTTATTACTGATTTGCATTTGTTCAATTCAAAATATTAGGTAATAAAACACTTATATGTATCATTCTAATTTTCAAAAATATATTTATTATACGTAAAAATGACTCGGATCGCATCAGATACAGATATCCGGTTAGATATCCGTATCCGGTCCGGATATCCGGAAAAATGACCCGGATCGCATCGGATACGGATAAAAATTAAACTGTTTTTTAGGATATCGATTTTTCGGATTCGGGTTGGCGGATTATCGGATCGGAGCGACCGGATCAGATTTTTTTGCTCACCCCTAGATAAGATTTGCATAAACAAGGTAAGATATCAAATATCCTTATCTTAATCTAGTGAGAATCTATCCTAACAACTTTTAGGAAATTATATTGTAGATAATAACAAATATTATTCAATTGGGCAAATAAGATCTTATCTTATACTTTTCAGGAAAATATCCTAAAACCCAAAATCTACCCAACCAGATGGAGTCGCACCCGAGTCAAACCCGGATCGATCTGTGCCTACCGAACCGCGCAGCCACTGCGCAGACCGGCCCGAGCCCAGCCCAGACCACGCGCAAACCGCAGTTTTCACTGTGCAGAGCCGCGCCCAGCCGCAGTCCCCTGGTCCGCTTCATCCATACACGAACCCGCGCAGGCCTAGCCATGGTCCGATGGACCCACAGACCCGCACCTAAGTCGTGAATCTGTCATACAGAACTGCACCCCAGTCTGTGCGAGCCGCCTGTGGTCCGGTCCTGTTGTACGTGGTCCGCGCCCTTTTGGCTCATCCCCATGAGCCGGGGATCGTGCCCGAACCGGATCCGATCCGGTTCGGTTCGATTCTATTTTTTTTTTATCTTATTAATTTTTCATAAAAATCAGAATTGATGAAAAACAGAATTTTGGGTGATTGATCCATCTTATCAAAATCAAAATCTTCATCTAATGATTTAAAACATGCCAAAAAATCATATCTCTTGCATAATTAAATTACATGAATTAAGTATGGGTAGAACAATTTTACATGCATATTTGTTCATAAAGTTCTTCAACTTTGCTAATCCAATCAATTAAAATCAGAATTTTAATCATGCAAATTAACCTACATATCAATTTACCACTTAATTTGAATCAAGACATGCATCAAAAATAACTCTTTTAATATTTCGATCCTATCAATTTATGCAAGAGGCTCATGATACCACTGTTGAGATTAGATGCGTATAAGCGGAATTTCAGAAAACTATTTTCTAGCATCTAACAAGGATCTTATGCATGAATCAATAGGAATCAATTAGAGGTAGAGTTACATACCGTTTGATGCGTGTTTGAAACATTCCGACAGGATTTCAACGGAGATCGAAAGCCCCAAGTGTGGCTTCTCTAATTGGTCCACACGAGTCTGGAATCTGGATCGCCTTTGGTCTCGTCTGCTAGAACGACGGACGAAGGAAAACGAACGAAGCTTGCACAGGGAGGGTTCGGCCGTGCACTTGCTTGGATGAGGAGTCAATGTTCTGTACCTTTGTTTCCAAGAGAAACAATTACTTATGTAAGATCCTATCTTATCATAAGTAATGGATATAATATCTTTATATTATTTCCATATATCTTCTAATAAGATACCTCATTATCAAGTAATTATTAATGGTAACTTTTATCCATTAATAATAAAAGCCAATCTCACAATTAAAGCCAATGGGCCGAAATCCATGTCCCACATGGGCTTCCAGTTCGGTTTGATCCAGTCCGATAACTCTATGTGTGTGACCTCATAGGACCCGGTTATTATAGCCATGGGCCTAACCCGATTAAGCCCATTGATCGTAGTTGGCTTCTAGCAAAGCACTACGATCTCTAAAATTCCCGGATTGTAAATCTCCATTAATGGTCTCATTCCATGTTCGGTAATTGCACCTTTGATTAAAGGACACAATTCCTTCAATCCCCCACTTGTCCTTAAAACAAGTGTGCAATGTTAAATCCCTTTGTCTCTTAGTGTCTTATTTGATGATATGATGACATTCATATCTCTTATCAAATGTGTTCCTTGAACTCTTGAGTTTGAACTGTCAAATAACGGATGATTACAGATAATCCATCCGAGCATGGCCATGCATTTTTTAGTTCTCGCTCTTCAAGTGGCCAAGACACCATTCCTGTTTATGTATCACTGTATACATGAAGAAGGAGGACTTCTCCAGTCTTGTATGACTATAGCTCCCACTCAACTTTTGGCAATCCTAATCACTGCCTTTATAACTGCCTGTTACGGTCAGCGTTTGACAGCGTCAAAGACATACCAATCATCAAGAAGAAATCATATCATACTCATGTATGAGGAATCTACCAATCATGGTTTAACATAAAACTCTTCAATCCCTTTTGGGGAGTCTTAAGGTGGGTCACTCCTATATGTATCATACATACATATCTATGTAGCTGACTAGACATCTCTATGTCCCTATAGCCCATGAAACCTGGTGCTATCAGTCAACTTACAATACAATATTTAATGTAGTCATTTATGTCCAAGTTAATGACTTAGACCATGGACTTTGAATAATTCATAACTTCAATTCACTTAATGGGGTTTCAGTCACCAAAACACTTATGATGGGCCCATTTGTGAATTATAAATTATTTGGACATTTTATCTAATTCCAAGAAATGATTAACTAAGAATGAAAGTAGTATATCATATAATCAAGCATAAAACGTGTCTGACATTCATAAAACAAAGTTCATAATGTAAGACAATGCAATCTCAAAGCCATTCTCCAATGTGCTTGAGGCCCTTGGCCCTAGTATGACTCTCATGCTTGGGCCTAGGCATAAGCTTGGTCAGTTAATCTGCATTGTTGTCATCTGTGTGCACTTTGCACATCCTTACGTCTCCTCTATCAACGATATCCTCGAACGACTAACTCGTCATCACCCCCAAATACCAAGAAGTTATCCTTGATTCTTCTCAAGTACTTCGAGATGTTCTTGGCCGCACACCTGTGTGCATTTTCTGCATTTTGAACCTGTCAAGAACCTTATCTATATAAGTTCCTTGACTTAATCAAAGCAGTCTCTTGGATCTATCTCTATAAATCTTGATACTCAATATATACTTTGTTTCTCCTAGGTCCTTTATCGAAAAAAATTTCTTCAGCCATCCCTTAACGGACTCTAGCATCGGAATGTCATTTTCAATGAGCAGTATGTCATCCACATACAAGACTAAGAAGACCACTTTTCTCCCACTAAACTTCTTGTAAACACAAGGCTCTTTTTCACATCTGATGAAGTCAAACTCTTTGATAGCTTCATCAAATCGAATCTTCCAACTCCTGGATGCTTGCTTAAGTCCATAAATAGACTTCTTAAGCTTGCAAACTTTCCTAGGGTATGTTGGATCTTCAAAACCCTATGGTTGTGTCATGTACACATCATCTTCTAAATATCCATTTAGAAAAGCGGTCTTGACATCCATTTGCCTAATCTCATCATCATAATAAGCGGCAATAGCTAGGAGTATCCTAATGGACCTGATCATTACGACCGGTGAAAATGTCTCGTCATAGTCAGTACCATGAATCTGTTTAAAATCCTTGACAAATAACCTTGCCTTGTAAACAGATACATTTCCATCTTTGTCTGTCTTGCATTTGCATCCGATGGGTTTTGCCCCATCTGGCAAATCTATCAAGTCCCAGACTTGATTCTCAGACATAGAATCCATTTCAGATTTCATGGCCTTAAGCCATTTCTCGGAGTCTGGACCTGTCGCTGCTTGCTTATAGGTGGCAGGCTCTCTGCTTTCTAAAAGCAGAATACCAAGGCTTGCAGTCAAGATGAAATCATCATATCGTCTTGGTTGTGTCCTTGGCCTGTTTGATCTACGTGTGGGTTGAACAACTGGAGCATTTTCCACAACTGTTTGCGGGTCCTCATTTGAATCTGGTTCTTGAGGTATTGGTTCCGGTACCTGGACGACTTCCCTTTGGGAATCTATTCCTCCAGATACTAGAATCTTCTCGTCGACATTGTCCATGTGGGCTTGTTGTTGGGTTTGTTGCTTATCTTGAACTTCTTCAAAATGAACATTTCTCACACTTGGCTTCTTGGAAATAAACTCTTTTTTCCAAAAAAACACTATCCCTTGCAACAAACACTTTATGCTCTGTGAGATTGTAGAAGTAGTATCCATTGGTTTCCTTAGGATACCCTATAAATAGGCATTTATCCGATTTGGGTGCAAGCTTATCTGATAGTAAACGCTTTACATAAGCTTCAACCCCCAGATTTTCAGTAAAGACATACTTGTAACTCTTCCAGTCTTTATCTCATATGGTATCTTGTCTACAGTCCTAGACGGAGTTTTGTTTAGTGTGAACGCAGCAGTTATGAGGGCACACTATTCAGTTGTGGCGTGCTTGGTGGAGTCAGTTATGATCCCACAACTTCTCAGATGATGATCGAACTCTTGACTCAGATATTCACCATCGCGATCTGATCGAAGTGCCTTTATCTTCTTGCCAGTCTGAGTTTCTACTTCGTTTTGAAACTCTTTGAACTTTTCAAAGGATTCAGATTTGTGCATCATTAAGTAGATATACCCATATCTACTCATGTCGTCAGTAAATGTGATGAAGTATCGATAGCCTCCTCTAGCTTCTGTGTTCATTGGTCCACAGACATCAGTATGTATTAGGGCCAGTAGCTCAGTAGCCCTTTCACTAGTCCCAGTGAAAGGTGACTTTGTCATCTTGCCAATTAGGCATGACTCACATGTCTCAAGTGATTCACAATCAATTGATTTGAGAATTCCATCTTTATGGAGTTTCTTCATGCGGTTCAAGCTTATGTGGCCCAAGCGACAATGCCATAGATAGGCTTCACTCAAATAATTCGTCTTTTGCCTCTTGGTAGTAACGTTATAAATTTCAGACTTGAGGTCCAACACATAGATTCCATTACTCATAGAAGCATTGTCATCAAAAATATCATTCTTGAAAATAGAAAAACATCCATTCTTAATGACAAATTCAAAACCCTCAATACCCAAAACTGAAGTCAAAGTAAGGTTCTTAGTAATTGAAGGAACAAAATAACAATTATTCAATTCTAAAACTAAGCCAGAAGGTAAAGACAGTGATGCGTGAGGATCGGGATGCAGCCTTCGGTGCAAGGAAGTCCACAAGAGCCAAATGAATTAGGCGAGACAACACCAAACCGGCAAGGGGAATCTTCTGTATTCAGATGGATCATTCTCTCTGGTACGGGCTCCGAATTGAGTGATTCCAAATCCCAGTGGTAGATCCGGGAGTCTAGCTTGTTCCCTGAAAATCTGAGCGCGAACTGATCTAGGAGTCGGAAGATATGGCGAATCTACTGAGGTGTCACAGATGGTTCGGCAAGGAACTTGGCACCGGCGAGAGGGAGATTTGAGGGCAGTTTGGGGCGCGCCTTGGGCTGACTCTTTGGATGATCTTGGGGTGATTCAAGAGTGGATTGAGGGCAGGATGAGAGGCGGAAAGATAGGGCAAAGTCGAAGGGGATATGGACTCACAAGGGTTGGATATGACGCACCTCGCCTTGTAAGAACTAGTGAAGGAAATTGCTTTGGATATGACGCACCAAAGGAGATCCTTGCACGGGGGTTGATATTACTCACAACCTGGATTTGAAGCTATCTAAGAACTGAATTAAACCCTAAAATTCTGCCTAATATACCCAACCTTTGCATCATGAAAAACAAGGGCCAGCTACCCCTAATATACCCAACCTTTATAGCTGAAATTTAGCCATCACATAGCCAATAACTAAGGTAGAAAATGTCATGAAGACCCACACAAGATCGGCATTAAATGCCTCTTCAAATCAAGCCCCACATGGCTTAAGGAAACCTTGCGCCTAGCCCGGTTGTTGCACCAAGGCACACATGGCCTTCTCTTCCATTTGGCTCGGCGCTCCCATGGTCATCAAGCCAGCCTAGAGTCCCTCTTGCAATGCTCGAGCCCGAGCCCGAGTGATTCACCCCGGAAAGACCCGAGCGCCGGCCTCCCTTGTGCCTACCATAGGTGTGCGACACTTCCTTGCTTCCACGCCAGTTTCATAGGCATTCTTGTGCTCAATATCTCCTAGAGGACCAGTGGAGTCATCCCCCAAAAGATGGCTCGGAGAGTTGTGAGAATCGCCGGGCCAACTTCCATGCCCTAGCTCGGATGCCCTAGGCGCGGCGGCGACGGCGGTTGACTCTTCATGGCTTGAATGGCTTGAGTCTTGTTCATGATGCGACGTAGTCACATCATCCTCCCCTTCTTGAAAAGGATTCGCCCACGACTCCAAGTGCACTTCAAGAAAAGCTTTAGAGCACACAACACTGTACAAAGAAAAACAAGGAAATGAGGGACCAATACGTCGTCAGGGAAAGCAGGGTATGTGTAAGCGACCATGATTAGTTTCATTGAGTATCCATGGATGAATTTCCATGCACAAGTATTTCCCCACTTCAGCCTAAAGATGTGCTTAAGTATAGAACATGAGATGCACATGACATACTTTGCAATAAATGCAACGCATAGGACCATTTTTTTATCATGAAACAAGAATTGCGAATGAGAACAATGATGCACACATGAGTGTCTAGTTCTACATGCAAAAACTTAATGCAAGGACTTGTATACATGTTGATCACAAACTAAAGGTATCCAACAAGTCATGAATAGAACAAGAGAACTATGATGTATGCATGAATATCTAGTTTCACCTATAAAAACATATTCATGAACTAGGTATTCTCTAACCCTTGAAAAGAATTCAGTTTGAAGCAAAGGGAAAAGAATAAATTGAGTAGAGTCAAGTGATACTCCCCTAGAATGAGCCTTGGATTGAACATTCTTCTTCTCATGGTCACAAGTGCTCTTGAGTTCAGAAGGCTTATCATCCTTGTCGTCAACCTCTTCTTGGAATAGGAACGGCAAACATGAAGAAACCATATATGTTGCATCCATCCATGGAGTAGCCAAACAGTTGAGTGAACTACAGGCAATGATGGGTGGACGTGTTCCTTTTGTAGATGAAAGAGATGGTTCTTCAACTTCCTTCTCCTTTTCTTTTGGCTTTAGCTCATCTTCAATAAGCAAAGAAGGCTGACATGATGCGGTTATAAGTGGAGGTTCTTCCTTGATCTCTTTTTCACCAAAGGATCGCTTCACAACTTGTAAGGGTTCAAAGTAACGATTCGGCTAAACCATAGGGGTGGGTGGAGCAACTCACTTCCTTTGAGGTTGGTTCTTGTTGACATGATTCGTGTAGTGTAGAACCTCCTCAATACTTGTACCACGGACGAAATGCTGCATGTTAACAATAGCACGAATATCAGAATTCAAGCCATTGATAAACTTAGAGATAACATACCTGTCGGGAAAGCGAAGGCCGGATCGGAAGATGAGAGTCCGAAGCTCCTTGAAATACTCATCGGGAGTACGACTTCCTTGGCGCACTTGCTCCAGCTTGGCGTGCACCCTCTCGGTATAGTCCTTTAGCACAAAACGCTCCGAAAGAGCATCCTTGAGCTCTTGCCAAGTCCTAATGGGATCATATCCCATGCGGCGCCGCTCCGCCTGGTCCTCTTGCCACCAATGGTAGGCGAAGTCGGTGAAGTGAATTGCGGCGATGGCGACCCTCCTAGCATCATCATATCCATAGAACTCGAAGATGGACTCAGTTTTGGCCATCCAATCCAAGCACTCATCCCCGTTGGAAGATCCCGCAAATGTTTGCACATGGAGCTTAACACCGTGGTGTTGCTCCCTTCCTTGTGGCCTTTCTTCATGGTAGGCCGGGGGAACATGTCATTGGGGAGGCATTGGAGGCCGCATAGTTGCACGGACTTGAGGTCCCCTCATCGCCATTTGTGGAGGAAAAAAAATTGGCGGTGGGCGTAGGTGTAGCTTGAGATCGCCCATAAGAGTCATAGCCTCCAACTCCATAACCTGGAAGGTTAGTAGCACCAATAGGGATATTATTAGGAAATGTAGCAAAATCATTAAACATACTTACCCCCGAGGTTGCTACAAATGGTGGCGCTTCGTATGCCGCAGATGCCCCTTGTGGCGCCAATGACACCCTCGGAGCATGAGAAGAAGACCCTTCCTCCCGGAATTGCACATGGTCCACATTATTAAGAGCGGACCCAATGACTTCTCTTGAAACTGGTGGCACAACATGGCCACGGCTTGGAGGACGGTTAACACTCAAATGGAGCAATTGCTCGGCTGTATCCTCTTGGTTGCGCTCCACAATTTCCACCCGTGCATTGATAGATAGCAAGGTTTGTTGAATGTCTTGCAACGTTACTCCCTTGGATGGAGATACATCCTCTTGTGAAGAAGTGGCTAGCTCCTTCCCGGCTTGGTTATCATCCACCATCCCTAGTCAATTGCAAACAACCAAACACCAAAGCAACAACACAAAACCAAACAAGATGTAGTATGCTAAGCCAAACAAAGATAGTCCCAAAACTGACCTAGAACTCAAAGCACAACAAGATGCAAGTGAATGTAGGTCACGGCTAGGAAAGGGTTTGGCTAGGCGATCAAAGACTAGCTAGCTTGCCCGGACCTATGTCTAGGAAGCTACTAAGTACGCACTTGATTTGGAAAACTCTTTTTTTTTTCACTTAAAAACTGAATTGGCTTTTAGGTTAGCTCACTTTTTTCTATGGCCTCTCCTATTTAGGCCGGGTTTTTCTTGAGCACCTTTTTTTTTTTCAAGAGCAAACAACAAGCCGAATGAGCTCACTTTTTTCTATGGTCTCTCCTGTTTAGACCGGGTTTTTCTTGAGTTTTTTTTTAAACCAGTCGAGACAAGCAAAGGCAAGTCACAATGATCATGCAACAAAACAAAACAAAAAAAATCAATCAAGGCAACCGTTCCCGTATCCTAAACACAAGACTAGGCAAGCATGCTAGTCAAGATGTGCATAAAATTCAAGGGTGGTCCAGGGGATACAAGGCTCGGTTTATGGGCTCAAAATGTTCTGTTTTAATGTGTTTTAAAGCAGCCAAAGGCCAGTCACAAATGCACTAAATTCGGGCAAGTGAAAGTGCACAAGGAAACCGAACAATTCAATGCACAAGACCTTTCATCAAACCACAACTCCTAATCTTTTATGGCTGCATTAACCCTTCATCTCCACTCAGAAATATGCAGAAATCGAACCCAAATATTTGAAGAAAAATGTCCAAGAACAAGACACAATACGCATGGACAACAAGGCCAACAACAATTCGGCTAGAACTTCACTTACACTATTGTAACTTGAAATTCTAAGCCAAGTTTAGGACATACCTCGCGTGGCTCTGATACCACATGATGCATGAGGATCGGGATGCAGCCTTCGGTGCGAGGAAGTCCACAAGAGCCAAAGGAATTAGGCGAGACAACACCAAACCGGCAAGGGGAATCTTATGTATTAAGATGGATCGTTCTCTCTGGTCCGGGATCCGAATTGAGTGATTCCAAATCCCAGTGGTATATCCGGGAGTCTAGCTTGTTCCCTGAAAATATGAGCGCGAACTGATCTAGGAGTGGGAAGATATGGCGAATCTACTGAGGTGTCGCAGATGGTTCCGCAAGGAACTTGGCACCGGCGAGAGGGAGATTTGAGGGCAGTTTGGGGCGCGCCTTGGGCTGACTCTTTGGATGATCTTGGGGTGATTCAAGAGTGGATTGAGGACAGGATGAGAGGCAGAGAGATAGGGCAAAGTCGAAGGGGATATGGACTCACAAGGGTTGGATATGACGCACCTCGCCTTGTAAGAACTAGTGAAGGAAATTGCTTTGGATATGACGCACCAAAGGAGATCCTTGCACGGGGGTTGATATTACTCACAACCTGGATTTGAAGCTATCTAAGAACTGAATTAAACCCTAAAATTCTGCAGAAAACTCCATTGAAAAACGAGAGAGAAAAACAAGGTTTTTGGTTCAATTTTGCATCATGAAAAACAAGGGCCGGCTACCCCTAATATACCCAACCTTTAATGCTGAAATTTAGCCATCACATATCCAATAACTAAGGTAGAAAATGTCATGAAGACCCACACAAAATCGGCATTAAATGCCTCTTCAAATCAAGCCCCACATGGCTTAAGAAAACCTTGCACCTAGCCCGGTTGTTGCACCAAGGCACACATGGCCTGCTCTTCCATTTGGCTCGACGCTCCCATGGTCATCAAGCCAGCCTGGAGTCCCTCTTGCAATGCTCGAGCCCGAGCCCGAGTGATTCACCCCGGAAAGACCCGAGCGCCGGCCTCCCTTGTGCCTACCATAGGTGTGCGGCACTTCCTTGCTTCCACGCCAGTTTCATAGGCATTCTTGTGCTCAATATCTCCTAGAGGACCAGTGGAGTCATCCCCCAAAATATGGCTCGGAGAGTTGTGAGAATCGTCGGGCCAGCTTCCATGCCCTAGCTCGGATGCCCTAGGTGCGGCGGCGACGGCGCTTGACTCTTCATGGCTTGAATGGAGTCTTGTTCATGATGCGACGTAGTCACATCAGACAGACTATAATCTCCTATGGCAAGTGCAACAACCCTTGCTCCATTTCCAACGCGCATGTCTATCTCTCCCTTCTCCAACTGCCGCCTACTTCTTAGTCCATGCGCATTCGAAATAATGTGAGAACCACATTCGTTATCTAATACCCAAGTAATAGCGTTGGTTGTTAAGACTTCAATAACAAAAATACCTGAACTGGAGCTCACAATTCCATTCTTCTTGTCTTCCAGGTACTTGGGGCAGTTTCTCTTCCAGTGCCCCTTGGCCTTGTAGTAGAAGCAGTCATGCTCAACAACCACCTTTGGCTTCTCAGCTGCCTTGGGTTGGGCAACTTTCTTGCCTTTCCCTTGGTTTTGTTGCTTCTCTTTAGGCCCCTTCTTGAACCCTTTCCCTTTGTTGATCAAAAGAGATTCTTTCTTATTGTCAACGTGGATGTTTTGCTCAGCTGTTTTGAGCATGTCATGAAGTTCATTCAGGGTTTTTCCAATTCCATGCATATGGTAGTTCAATCTAAATTGAGCGAATCCATCATGCAAGGAGTGCAATATGATGTCAGTAGCCAACTCTTGGCTATATGGGGAACCCAATGCTGCCATTTGGTCAAAAAGACCAATCATGCCAAATACATGGGCACTCACTGGTTTACCCTTGTCAAGTTTGCGCTCCAATATGGCCCTGTGTGTCTCATACCTCTCAATCCTGGCATGTTCCTGAAACACCACTTTCAGGTTGGTCATGATTGTATGAGCATCCTGGCGTTCAAACCTCTTTTGAAGGCCAGACTCCATAGCAGCGAGCATAAGGCAGGTGACAGGCACCGAGTTAGCTCTTATCTCCTTTTCTTTCGCCTTCTCCTCAGCAAAAGAAGCGGCAGTCAAGGTAGGGATAGGGTTATCTAGAACTTCCTCACGTCCTTCAAATCTGAGAACAATTCTCAAGTTCCGTTCCCAATCAAGGAAATTTGTTCCATTGACTTTGTTCTTCTCAACAATTGAGCGTATGGTGAATTTCAAGTTATCGTTGCTAGACATGATATCTACAAAAGAAGGAACATGCAGATAAGTTTATGCTTGACATGCAAAAACTCAAAATTAAACATCCTTTAAAATTTAAGCAGATGCACATTTTATTCAAATTAAGTTTGTCCCTAGTGACTAAAATGATTCCAAGACCCTATCTCAGATAAGACTTAAGCGTACTTTGGCACTTCCCTAAGTCTCATATGATCAAGGTAAGTAACATTTACTAATTATAACTCCTTATAATTCTTGGTTGATGGCCGACATCCCATGTTAGACTCATCTCTATGCCTCAAGATCCAAAACTTTGCCTTTTGGTCTCTTGTTGAGTATAACCATATCAAGATTTATGAATCCCTTAAATAGATCCACCCTTACTATCCCAAGGTCAAAGAAGGACACCTCGCTTTGGCGAAACCTATCCAACGAATTCCAAGGGCATCATGGGTTATGACATGGAAAGGCAATACCTTAATATTCTTTTAGGGACTTAAGCATGCAATGGTTGTCTATTTACTAGTGAACAAAATAACATAAACAAACAATCATGCAAGGCTTAAACTAATAAAGCATTCAAAATGCAATATTTAAATGTGATCCTAGTGTGACCCCTAAAAATCGAAATTAAAGATCTAATCTTCAAGGGTCTTGTACTTCATGGATCTCCATCCTTGGTACCCTTCATGGATCTCCATCCTTGGTGATGTGACTACGTCCCATCAAGAGCTAGACACCTCAAGTCACCAAGAGCCCCAAGTGCAAGCAAGTGACACCGGCCAAGTTGATCAAGGCCAAGCGTCGGCGCCACACAAGGATGACTTCATTTCACCGGTCGCTCCATGAAAGGCTTAAAGTCGTCGTGCCTAATCAAAGAAATCCTAATATACCTACTAAACATAGTATATCAAGCAAGTCAGGGTCGAACCCAAGAGAATCAGGTTATCTATTCTTGTGTTTCTCAAGTCACCAACTAGGAACTAGGGGGGGTTTTGTATCGGTTTCTTAGTGACTAGGTAACAAGTAAACAAGTTCGCAAGTAAAGGTTGTGAATATGGTTGGGAAAAGCGCTACACCTGACAAAGATCCACACAACAAGAGATATGGTTGATCACTGAATTCTATTAGTCTCAAGTTCTTATCTTTCCTATAGTTGTCCTTATCCCGATCTTAGGTAACTATTAGTTCTACCAGCCCTAATAATACTTATTACCAAATCAAATCCGAAAACCTTCAAGACTCAATAAAGCAATAGCATTCAACCAAGGATTCAACAAGATACATGCAATAGAAACAACCCGTTACTATAACATGCAATTAACTCTCTCTCACGATGAACACTCGCAACCCGCTTATGTAAATCGTGTTTGCTACTAGATATGCAACCCGAACCCGGAATCACAAGTCCTAGCAATTAGGAAGATATCAATAGACCTAGGTAGCTACTCTAGATAAATCAACATAAACCAATAAACATTCAAGCATAAGAGAATTAATCCAACTAGATAGGAAATCGAACAAGAGTAGAAAACTCACAACCAATCAATTGAAGACTTCAAAACGTCAAGTATAACAATGGAAGCTTAGTTCTTCATAGGGTTTGTGAGAGAAAACTAAGATAGGTGGCAACTAGGGTTATCTAAACAAAGTCTTAGAAATAACCTTAAATACTAGGGCAATTAATTCAGAAATAAAGAAAAGAAAATAACAAACTTGGAAACAAAGTCTCGGAAATAAAATAAAAACAGATAAAAGATCTCGGAAATAAGCCGAGAAAAGTCTCCAGCGCGTCGTCACCGCGGGTGCGGCAATACCCACCGCGGGGTGCGGTGGTCTTCCAGAACTTCGCGCCTTCTTCTCTGCTGGCTCACCGCGGGATGCGGTGATGTTGCCGCAGGTACGGTGGTACTCCAGCAGCTGCGACACTTCCGTACAAACGTCATAACTTTTATTCCCAACTCGGATTGCGCTCATATTTTGAGGACTTGCAGTAGACTTCAAGATCTAACTCCTCGAATTGGATATCTGAGTAAAGAGAACGAACCAATTGAATTCAGCACACTGTTCTTCTACTCTTCAATGCACTTCAAACCTCTGTAAATCCCATGATTTCTTCACTTCTCGTCTTCTCTTCCGGATTACAGAATTACCATCAAGTCATATCCAAACATCCTCTAAATCATGCTAATAATCCCTAGATACGCCATACAATATGCCGCATATCACTCCACCACTTGTCCCGCACACCAAGGCTTCCATTGACTCAAGTGACAATGAAGAGTCCATTCAGCTTATGAGTGTCGAGGGAAGTGTGCCCAAGACTCCCAAACATTGCACTCCACACACGTCATCTTGCCAGGATGACATAGCTGCGTTGAGCATGGGCCCAATTTTGTTTCACTCGTGCAAACTGGCCCATTTTTGGAGGAGGCCCACTTCACTCATCCAGCTACCATGTTCTATAAGGGAAAGCTCAAAGACTTCCGGTTTAGGAGTTATGTGATTTGGAAGACACTAATTGAGGGAGCTTTTACTAGGCTAGTTCAAGAGTTTTAAACTCCAATTTTGTATGCCTATTTAAGCAAGCCTCATGAGACTTTTGTAATCATCAAATGCTTAATAAAAAACCAGAGATATCTCCTTTGAAAATTTCCAAAAATTTCAGTCTTTGCTCGTGTGTAATATCGGGCTTTTGTTCGACTAGTTTAGGGTGCGTAATATCCCTATGCTCTTTGATCTTGTTCTATTCTCTTGTGGTGAGTCATATCCACATGATTCTAGGATACTTTTACCTTCTATCTCCATCACAAATCAATCCCCATGCCCAGATCTCTTCATCAGCATCATCCACTTCATCAAAACCAAACCCGTCATTATCAACACCTCATTCGCTGAACTGTCTGCGACCTCTCGGTAGATTGGCCATATCTTTCGACTCATAAATCGGTTCACGCTAATATTTAGAGGATATATACTAGACTTCAAGGTCTAACTCTGGGAGTTTGAATCATCTAATTTGGAGACCGGAGCAAAGAGAACGACCCAGTTGAAAACGGAACAGAATTCTGAAAAAATAATGTCTGCAGCCGAACAAGTTCAACCTTGCTTGGAACCCACCTTGGCGTCTACCTTGCACCTAGATCAAGGGGATCCTAGTCCATATCATGTGGTATCAGAGCTAGCAAGGTAAACGCTTAAAACTTTGGATTAGATTCGATCTAAGTACTACTTGCAAGCTTCTGAATTTTTCGTGCCTTCTTGTTCTTGTGAAAATTGTTGAAGTTTTGTTCTTGAATCTCTGAATTTCGTGCTTGTGATTGCACAAGGTTGAAGACAAACTTTCATTTCTCGAAACTAAAATTGTTATTGCCACTTGAAGTTATTGAAGTGATTAAACCCACTTCATTCATTGCAAAACTGAACTCTTGAATTGCTTCTATTAAACTCGACTGAACTTCATTTATTTCTTCCTTTTTGGCTGCAATAACTTGCTTGATTCTTGTGTCTCTTGCTTGGATGAACTAACTTGAGCAAGTACTTAAAGATACGGGAAAATACTTGAGAAAATTCAAAGCCAACTGAAAGAAAAAAAAATTGAAAGTCCAGCAAATTGTAGACTTGTGCTCACCTCAGTCAACAAGTTTGTTTTATCATTGTTATAATTCTCAAGTGTAATCAAAGGCATATAGCCAAGGAAACTCGAGAAAAAAAGGGCTAAGTAGCCAAAAAAAGTTGAGTAAGAAGTGAGAAGTTCGAGAAAGAGTGGCAAAGCCAGAAAAAAGCGAACAAGTTGAATTTGAGGACCTTGTATTAGTACCTTCTTTTTGTGTCTTGTAAGGGTCAGTTCTTCCTAGTTGGTGCATAAGCTCAATCAAGGTTGTTGTGTCCATCTTTTGTTTGCAAAAATTACCCCCAAACTTGCCTTGTTTTTGAAAGCTTGCAAACTGCACTTGGAAGGAACTTTGGTCCAATCTTTTGGCACTTGATAGCTGAAGGTTCCATTGACTGGCCTACCTACTCTTGTCTTGTTATGTTGGTATTTGTCTTGGTTACTAACCTTGCAAGGGGAGCGGATGAATATGTCTAGCTTGGGCCATATGTCACAAAGGGATTACCTTTACTTTCGGGATTATGGTGCTTCATGTAGGGAGTTTCGACCACGTGTGTACCCTAACTCCAACACTCACACGAGCACCTACAAGGATTTTCGCAACCAAGGTAATAGACCAAGGAACATGCCTCCAAGGAGACAATGTTATGGAGACTATGGCTATGACTATGGCTATAGAGATGAAGAAAGATGACACTCCCCAACAAGGTATCAAACTGTCCCTTCTTTTGAATCTTATTATCATTCTTCGTCTAACCCTTCCGTGCAGACCAAGGGAGTCTATGACTCACCAAAATCATGTTTTAGCATGTCCAAGGGCAGAGAAAGAGTGACCCCGCAGCCCCGAATTAGAACACGTGATATTATGTGTGTTATGTATGAAGGGCGAGGCCATTTGGCTGACATTTGCCCTAATCGCTACTACACTTACAAGGATGAAGGATCCTTTGAGAGTGAAGCTTTGGTTGATGCTTGTGTGGGAGAGGAGGTCAAGAGTGAACCGAATGCTAGTCACCTTTCCCTAGTTTTAGGCAACAAAGAAGAGCCGCTTAAGGGTCATGATGCCGAGAAAGACAATTTGGTGGTTCAAAAAGAGGCTAAAGATGAGGATGCTCTTGCTACTGAATCACCATCATCTATGGACAACGGAAAAGAGCTTGAACCAATGAAAAAAGAGGAGGAAATCTTGGAGCCATCTCCAACTCCTCCAAGACGCAAGTGTTGGCCTACAATCAAACGTAGCTCCTTAGCATCATTAGCTACTCCATGGTCCGACTTGACACACATGGTTCCTTCAAGCTTGCCATTTCTTCTACAAGACGAGGTTGATGTAAAAGATGCCAAACTGGCCGAAGATTCTGATTCTGACCTTGCGAAGAAGGAGGTCCAATCTAGGACGCATTCTAGGGAAGTATCATATGCCCTTACTTTGTTTTCTACTCTAATATTCCCGTCGCTTGATAATGAATATCTTTCAAAGAGTAGAGAATTCCAAGTGATTAAATCAGTTTTTGAATGTAGAACTAGGTACTCATGCATGCACCCAAGTTCTCTTGCTCAATACATGTCATGTGGAATGCATCTAGTTCATACTATTATTCTGTACAAGCATGCGTGTTATGTTGTTAGTTGGTTTCCTAAACTTGACTGTAGGACTAGGAAGAAGAGTGGAATAGTTTATGCATGCATCTTCGCATTTCATATAGAACTTGGAATTTTCGTGACTACATTCACCAATTTTCTTGGTGATGTTCAAGAGCCTCATTTTTCTGATTTTCATGTAGGGCACTTGGATTCGAGGTCGAATCCTTTCCATGGAGGGGAGAATGATGTGACTACGTCTCATCAAGAGCTAGACACCTCAAGTCACCAAGAGCCCCAAGTGCAAGAAAGTGACACCGGCCAAGTTGATCAAGGCCAAGCATCGGCGCCACACAAGGATGACTTCATTTCACCGGTCGCTCTATCACTTGTCCCGCACACCAAGGCTTCCATTGACTCAAGTGACAATGAAGAGTTCGTTCAGCCCATGAGTGTCGAGGGAAGTGTGCCCAAGACTCCCAAACATTGCACTCCACACACGTCATCTCGCCAGGATGACATAGCTGCGTTGAGCATGGGCCCAATTTTGTTTCACTCGTGCAAACTGGCCCATTTTTGGAGGAGGCTCACTTCACTCATCCAAATACCATGTTCTAGAAGGGCAAGCTCAAAGACTTCCGGTTTAGGAGTTATGTGATTTGGAAGACACTAATTGAGGGAGCTTTTACTAAGCTAGTTCAAGAGTTGTAAACTCCAATTTTGTATGCCTATTTAAGCAAGCCTCATGAGCCTTTTGTAATCATCAAATGCTTAATAAAAAACCAGAGATATCTCCTTTGAAAATTTCCAGAAATTTCAGTCTTTGCTCGTGTGTAATATCGGGCTTTTGTTCGACTAGTTTAGGGTGCGTAATATCCCTATGCTCTTTGATCTTGTTCTATTCTCTTGTGGTGAGTCATATCCACATGAGTCTAGGATATTTATCCCTTCTATCTCCATTACAAATCAATCCCCACATCCAGATCTCTTCATCACCATCATCCACTTCATCAAAACCAAACCCGTCATTATCAACACCTCATTCGCTGAACTGTTTGCGACCTCTCAGTAGATTGGCCATATCTTTCGACTCATAGATCGTTTCACGCTAACATTTAGATGCTATAAACTAGACTTCAAGATCTAACTCTGGGAGTTGGAATCATCTAATTTGGAGACCGGAGCAAAGAGAACGACCCAGTTGAAAATGGAATAGAATTCTGAAAAAATACTGTCTGCAGCCGAACAAGTTCAACCTTGCTTGGAACCCACCTTGGCGTCTACCTTGCACCGAGATCAAGGGGATCCTAGTCCATATCACTTGGTCTTCTTAGGATCTTCTCTTCTTGTAATACATAATTTTCTAAATAATCTAGTTACTGAAAATTAAATTACAAAATTACATAACGATACGCAGATCGTGTACAAGAAAACATAACGATACGCATATCGTATTTTCTATCCTAAAGTAGGCCATACTAGTCACCTCATGCAAGCAATAATATCATAATATTTAAATCATGCATGCTATAATAATATCAAATATCATCAACAATATTAATCTAATTAATAACAATAAACAATTTAAATAAATTTAAATACAAGATTATTAAATTAAATAAATCATCTCATGAGATAAATAATTCAATATCAAATTCTTAATTCAAATTAAAATCAATATATATAATTAATCATAATTAATCATTAAAATACACTATTGGATAAGATATGCATAAACAAGGTAAGATATCAAGTATCCTTATCTTAATCTAGTGAGAATCTATCCTAACAACTTTTAGGAAATTATATTGTAGATAATATCAAATATTATCCAATTGGGCAAATAAGATCTTATCTTATACTTTTTAGGAAAATATCCTAAAACCCAAAATCTACCCAACCGGATGGAGTCGCGCTCGAGTCAAACCTGAATCGATCCGTGCCTACCGAACCGCGCAGCCACTGCGCAGACCAACCCGAGCCCAGCCCGGACCACGCACAGACCGCGGTCTGCACTGTGCAGAGCCGTGCCCAGCCGCAGTCCCCTGGTCCGCTGCACCTACACACAAACCCGTGCGCGCCCAGCCAAGGTCCGGTAGACCCACAAACCCGCACCTGAGTCGCGGTTCTGTCATACAAAACCGCGCCCCAGTCCGCGCGAGCCGCCTGTGGTCCGGTCCTGCTGGACGTGGTCCGCACCATTTTGGATCATCCCTATGAGCCGAGGATCGTGCCCGAACCGGATCCGATCCCGTTTGGTTTGATTCTGTTTATTTTTATTTTTTTATTATTAATTTTTCATAAAAATCAGAATTGATGAAAAACATAATTTTGGGTGATTGATCCATCTTATGAAAATCAAAATCTTCATCTAATGATTTAAAACATGCCAAAAAATCATATCTCTTGCATAATTAAATCACATGAATCAAGTATGGGTAGAATAAGTTTACATGCATATTTGTCCATAAAGTTCTTCAACTTTGCTAATCCAATCAATTAAAATAATAATTTTAATCATGCAAATTAACCTACATATCAATTTACCACTTAATTTGAATCAAGACATGCATCAAAATTAACTCTTTTAATATTTCGATCCTATCAATTTATGCAAGAGGCTCATGATACACCCCTGTTGAGATTAGATGCGTATAAGCGGAATTTTAGAAAACTATTTTCTAGCATCTAACAAGGATCTCATGCATGAATCAATAAGAATCAATTAGAGGTAGAGTCACATACCGTTTGATGCGTGTCTGAAACGTTCCGGCATGATTTCAGCAGAGATCGAAAGCCCCAAGTATGGCTTCTCTAATTGGTCCACACGAGTCTGGAATCTGGATCGCCTTTGGTCTCGTCTGCTAGAACGACGAACGAAGGAAAACGAACGAAGCTTGCACAGGGAGGGTTCGGCCGTGCACTTGCTTGGAGGAGGAGTCAATGTTTTGTACCTTTGTTTCCAAGCGAAACAATTACTTATGTAAGATCCTACATAAGTAATTGTTTCATCTGGAAACAAAGGTACAAATAATTGACCCTTCCTCCAAGCAAGTGCACGGCCGAACCCTCCCTGTGCAAGCTTCGTTCATTTTCCTTCGTTCGTCGTTCTAGCAGACAAGACCAAAGGTGATCCAGATTCCAGACTCGCGTGGACCAATTAGAGAAGCATCACTTTTGGCTTTCGATCTCCGCTGAAATCCTGCCGGAACGTTTCAGACACGCATCAAACGGTATGTAACTCTACCTCTAATTGATTCCTATTGATTCATGCTTGAGATCCTTGTTAGATGCTAGAAAATAGTTTTCTGAAATTCCGCTTATACGCATCTAATCTCAACAGTGGTAGCATGAGCCTCTTGCATAAATTGATAGGATCAAAATATTAAAAGAGTTAATTTTGATGCATGTCTTGATTCAAATTAAGTGGTAAATTGATATGTAGGTTAATTTGCATGATTAAAATTCTGATTTTAATTGATTGGAAATTAATTAAAACAAGTGTGCAATGTTAAATCCCTTTGTCTCTTAATGTCTTATTTGATGATATGTTGACATCCATATCTCTAATCAACTGTGTTTCTTGAACTCTCGAGTTTGAACTGTCAAATAACGGATGATTACAGATAATACATCTAAGCATGGCCATGAATTTTTCAGTTCTCGCTCTTCAAGTGGCCGAGACATCATTCATGTCCATGCATTACAGTATACATGAAGTAGGAGGACTTCTCCAGTCTTGTATGACTATAGCTCCCACTCAACTTTTGGCAATCCCAATCATTGCCTGTTACGGTCAGCGTTTGACAGCGTCAAAGACATATCAATCATCAAGAGCAAACCATATCATACTCATGTTTGAGAAATCTACCAATCACGGTTTAACTTAAAACTCTTCAATCCCTTTTGGAGAGTCTAAAGGTGGGTCAGTCCTACACGTATCATCTATACATATCTATGTAATTGACTAGACATCTCCATGTCCCTATAGCCCATGAAACCTAGCGCTATCAGTCAACTTACAATATAGTCTTCAATGAAGTCATTTATGTCCTAGTTAATGACTTAGACTATGGACTTTCAATAATTCATAACTTCAGTTAACTTAATGGGGTTTCATTCACCAAAACACTTATGATGAGCCCATTTGCGAATTATAAATTATTTGGACATTTTATCTAATTCCAAGCAATGATTAAATAAAGAATGAAAGATGTATATCATATAATCAAGCATAAAACATGTTTGACATACATAAAACAAAGTTCATAATGTAAGACAATACAATCTCAAAGTCATTCTCCAATGTGCTTGAGGCCCTTAGCCCTAGTGTGACTCTCATGCTTGGGCCTATGCATAGGCTTGGTCAACGGATCTGCAATGTTGTCATCTGTGTGCACTTTGCACATCCTGACGTCTCCTCTATCAACGATGTGTCGAATAAGGTGATACTTCCTCAGTACGTGTCTGGATTTGGAGCTTGAACTCGGTTCCTTGGCTTGGGCTATGGTGCCATTGTTGTCACAATAGACGTCAATTGCCCCTGATATGCTAGGAACAACGCTGAGCTCATCAATGAACTGCCTAATCCAGACAGCCTCCTTCGCCGCTTCACTAGCGGCGATGTACTCTGCCTCTGTGGTAGAATCAGCCACTGTGTCCTGCTTGGAGATCTTCCAGCTCATAGATCCTCCATTCAGGATGAAGACATATACTGATTGGGACTCAAAATCATCCCGGTCTGTCTGGAAGCTTGCATCAGTGTATCCTCGAACGACTAACTCGTCATCACCCCCAAATACCAAGAAGTCATCTTTGGTTCTTCTTAAGTAATTCAGGATGTTCTTGGCTGCACACCAATGTGCCTCTCCGGGATTCGATTGATATCTGCTACACATGCTCAGAGCAAATGCAACATCAGGGCGTGTACATATCATGGCATACATGATAGATCCTATAGCTGAAGCATAAGGGACCTTGCTCATCTTCTCTAGCTCAGCAGGTGTCTTAGGACACTACTTCTTGCTGAGGTGTATGCCATGTTGCATGGGTAGAAATCCTTTCTTGGACTCCTATATTTTGAACCTGTCAAGAACCTTATCTATATAAGTTCCTTGACTTAGTCCAAGCACCCTCTTAGATCTATCTCTATAGATCTAAGAGGGTACTTCTCCTAAGTCCTTCATTGAAAAATATTTCTTCAGCCATCCCTTAACGGACTCTAGCATCGGAATGTCATTTCCAATGAGCAGTATGTCATCCACATACAAGACTAAGAAAACCACTTTGCTCCCATTAAACTTCTTGTAAACACAAGGCTCTTCTTCACATCTGATGAAGTCAAACTCTTTGATAGCTTCATCAAATCGAATATTCCAACTCCTGGATGCTTTCTTAAGTCCATAAATGGACTTCTTAAGCTTGCATACTTTCCTAGGGTCTATTGGATCTTCAAAACCCTCTGGTTGTGTAATGTACACATCCTCTTCTAAATATCCATTTAGAAAAGCGGTCTTGACATCCATTGCCAAATCTCATAATCATAATAAGCGGCAATAGCTAGGAGTATCCTAATGGACCTGATCATTACGACCGGTGAAAATGTCTCATCATAGTCAGTACCATGAATATGTTTAAAACCCTTGGCAACTAGCCTTGCCTTGTAAACATATACATTTCCATCTTTGTCTGTCAGACCCATTTGCATCCGATGGGTTTTGCCCTATCTGGCAAATCTATCAAGTCCCAGACTTGATTCTCAGACATAGAATACATTTCAGATTTCATGGCCTTAAGCCATTTCTCGGAGTCTGGACCCGTCGATGCTTGCTTATAGGTGGCAGGCTCTCCACTTTCTAAAATCATAACATCAAGGCTTGCAGTCAAGATGAAATCATCATATCGTCTTGGTTGTGCCCTTGGCCTGTTTGATCTAGGTGTGGGTTCAACAACTGGAGCATTTTCCACAATTGTTTGTGGGTCCTCATTTGGATCTGATTCTTGAGGTATTGGTTCTGGTACCTGGACGACTTCCCTTTGGGAATCTATGCCTCCAAATACTAGAATCTCCTCGTCGACATCGTCCATGTCGGTTTGTTGTTGGGTTTGTTGCTTATCTTGAACTTCTTCAAGATGAACATTTCTCCCACTTGGCTTCTTGGAAATAAACTATTTTTCCAAAAAAGACACTATCCCTTGCAACAAACACTTTGTGCTATATGGGATTGTAAAAGTAGTATCCCTTGGTTTCCTTAGGATACCCTATAAAAAAGAATTTATCTGATTTAGGTGCAAACTTATTTGATAGTAAACGCTTTACCAAAGCTTTACATCCCCATATTTTCAGAAAAGACAGAGTTGGAACTCTTCCAGTCCATATCTCATATGGTGTCTTGTCTACAGTCCTAAACGGAGTCCTGTTTAGTGTGAACGCAACGATTGTGAGGGAATATCCCCAGAAGGATACCGGAAGGTTAGCAAAACTCATCATTGATCGAACCATGTCTAACAGGGTCCTGTTTCTCCTTTCAGACACACCATTCAGTTGTGGCGTGCCTGGTGGAGTCAGTTGTGTTATTATCCCACAACTTCTCAGATGATGATCGAACTCCTAGCTCAATTATTCACCATCGCGATCAAACCGAATTGCCTTTATCTTCTTGCCAGTTTGAGTTTCTACTTCATTTTGAAACTCATTGAACTTTTCAAAGGATTCAGATTTGTGCGTCATTAAGTAGATATACCCATATCTACTCAAGTCGTCAGTAAATGTGATGAAGTATCAATAGCCTCCTCTAGCTTCTGTGCTCATTGGTCCACGGACATCATTATGTATTAGGGCCAGTAGCTCAGTAGCCCTTTCACTCGTCCCAGTGAAAGGTGATCTTGTCATCTTGCCCATTAGGCATGACTCACATGTCTCAAAAGATTCACAATCTATTGATTTGAGAATTCCATCTTTATGGAGTTTCTTCATGCGGTTCAAGCTAATGTGGCCCAAGCGACAGTGCCATAGATAGGCTTCACTCAAATCATTCGATTTTTGCCTCTAAGTATTAATGTTATAAAGTTCAGACTTGAGGTCTAACACAAAGAGTCCAATACTCGTGGGAGCATTGGCATAGAAAATATCATTCTTAAAAATAGAAAGGCCTCTATTCTAATGATAAATTCAAAACCTTTAAGATGCAAAACTGAAATAGAAACAAGGTTCTTAGTAATTGAAGGAACGAAATAACAATTATTCAATTCCAAAACTAAGCCAGAGGGTAAAGATAGACTATAATCTCCTACGGCAAGCACAACAACTCTTGCTCCATTTCCAACGCGCAGGTCTATCTCTCCCTTCTCCAACTGCCGCCTACTTCTTAGTCCTTACACATTCGGAATAATGTGAGAACCACATCCGGTATCTAATACCCAAGTAGTAGCTTTGGTTGTTAAGACTTCAATAACAAAAATACCTGAAGTCGAACTCACAGTTCCATTTTTCTTGTCTTCCAGGTACTTGGGGCAGTTTCTCTTCCAGTGCCCCTTTTCCTTGCAGTAGAAGAATGTAACACCCCCAATTTACACCGAAGATATTACATGCCAGTGACCTCAGACTTTACCGTCCAAAGTCACCCCAGGCTTTTCCAGAACAGACATGCTTAATTACATACACAATTACATATTAATTAAAAGATTAAACAGTGGAAGACTTTAAATAGCCAACTTATAACATGGCTTAAATTATGAAGATACATCAAGGTAACACTTAACAAACTTAAAACACTTAACAACTTAAATACTGACTTTAAATCTTCGTCTTCAAGCTTCTTATCCTTCAATAGGTTACTTAAACTCCGGGAATCAACTCCTGATGTGCCGAATCGAACGGATGACACCAGCCCACATGCAGAGAACAAAGTTCGTGGGTTAGTCTACTGAATAAACTAGCAAGGGTACAAAGCAGAGTGGTTCGAGTGATCGTGACCGTTTACTATCATTGTCCCTTGAATAAAAACCGAAGGAACGATATATAACCCGACACTTTCACGGAATGATTTAACAATTAAGATATGCACTGAAGAGAAGACTCCAAAGGAATTTGAGTCTTAAAGGAAATTATGACAACTGCTAGGGAACATTAAAGTTACACACACAAATGATTTAAAAGTTGACTGAGATGCTTCAGTTCACAACCAACCTCATCGCATATAGCGAATCCAGATTGAAAAGAGAACGTACTATGATCAAAGTCGAGACGAGTTTTCCTAGCTGCACTATAACTTAGCTGCACTACTCGCCGAAGGTTTATTAATCATGTGCACTCGGGCACATATCTTATTTAATTACCAAACACACTTTACTGAAACACGTTAATGTTATTAAGAGCGGCACAAAGCTTAAATCTCAGGGTGACAATCATGTCGACCCAAATTAACATAACACACAGGCACACACACGAGACTTAACATTATTCCGAGAACAACGGAGTTATTATTATACAGGGTGATCTTACGTTCACCCAGATTGCACTGCCACAGTTCTTACACTTTAATTTACAGGGTGACAGTACGTCCACCCCAATTGCACTAGCTAAGTGCTTAATACACAAGACTGCAATTATGCTCATCCAATGGCGCTTGCAAGACGCTTAAAACACTTCAGATCCTTAACGGTGGATAAGAAGCATAGGTCATGACCCTTAAACAATTATGGAACTTAACTCGAGGAGTATTACGATTTAAAGGAACGACCAATCCTTACTTGGACCAGCGTTCCTACGAACACACGTGCTACACAAGCATTAAGATTAATATTAACACCACAACGATACTATCACGGTAATTATCACATATAATAGCATCGTACTAACAGATATACAACCTATTATAACCTCACTTTAATCACGTTCATTTATGAAATTAGTTCCCAAACCGAACAACAGTTCGCTTCAATTTAATTAACAGTTAAATACTCGACGATTAATGAAACATGGAATGCTTAAGCAAGAGCGAACCGCCACTTGACTTAATCCGCAGAAAAGCCGAACGACGACGGGATTCCGGGCTCGACACGGCTATAGCTCCGACAGCACAACAACCTCCGAGTCGACCCACAAGAGAAACCCTAAGTTAGATCCGACATAAACACAGTACGAATCTAAAAACGACGAAAGAAATCGAAAGAAACAACGCCTCGACGACGACCACCAAAGCCAAAAGCCAAAGAGGCATTCTGGGCTCTGGCGGCGGTCGCCGTTCTTGGCAGCAGTCGCCGCAGTTCATCACGGCGGGCGCCGTGAAGAACTCCGACGACAGAAACGGCGAGAAAACTCACCCAAAACACGAGCGACTCAGCCTCCTTTGACTTGCTTTGGTTTCTAACCACCAAGGGCTACCAAAAGCTTCACAGAAGGCACACTGGAACACCACCAAACGACACCGGCAAAAGCTCCAGAATCCGGCGAGGCAAGAACTCCGGCGAGGCACAATTTTGGGAGAGCTTGGGCTATGGAATCAGTTCCAATCCGACCTCCAAGCACCTCCTTAAATAGCCAAAGCACCGGGAACACAATGATGGCCCTACTACGAGGCGGAGCAGGCCTACTTCGGCGCGTCAGAGGCTCGCCGGCGACCATCGGGCAAAGACCTCCGGACAACGACGGTGGGCGCCGCGGAGAGTAAGGGTCGCCACCTCACAAATTGCCTACGGCGGGCGAATTACGGCGGGCGCCGTACTGCACGGCGGTCGCAGCCACTAGGCCTGGCGCCCAGCTAGGAAGACGACCATGCCATTCCTCGAGCCTGGCGACGGCGGGCGCCGCCATAAATGCGGCGGTCGCCGCCCCTGTGGCTTCGCGCCCATTCTGGTTTTGAACGACAACAACTTTAACCCGGGATAAAATTATCGTACGCGAATGAGTATTAAAATCCAAAGCACGTCGTTTGTATATTATTTTACTGAGAATAATATTACAGATACAGAGGACATTGCAGAATGTCCTAAACTCTCTTAAATCCGACGTATAAAACGGGCAATTCGGGAAAATTCTCAAAATTTCCCAAAATAACCTTACAGAATTACGGGGTATCACATCACCTCCCCCTTAAAAGAAGTTTCGACCCCGAAACTTGCATTAAGCCAATGAGGATCCTGCCTCAACACAAACCTTACTACCTGGATCCAATATCCTTAATCACTCCGTCCTTGAAATGGATCACATGAGATATTACTCTTAATTTCTTAGGACATCCTACTGAAAATGATTCATCCGCCTCAATGCTTATGGAACAAACTCACGCATGAGAGATAGCTCCTAATCTCTCCGAACAAAACTCTACAAGTTCATCCTTTATCCTTAAGAAACCTCTGAAGAACTCCGCGTATGAGATAATGCTTACCACTTTACTCCTTAGATGTATATAGACAATCCTTCTTACTGAATCTATAATACATCGGGATCATCAACATATCCCATCCTTAGATTGCAACCGTTTCTCTTAACACAATAACTCCACAACTTAATCTTCCTCAAAGAGTTGCACCCAACCTTATAGATGACATACTCTATGTATGAAGAAGAATCTTAGGAATGGATTTAGATTTAAACAGCAGAGTCGACCCTAGGGTTAACCATGTAGGGGACGAACCTTTAAGTTGCCTACAATACTCCACCACCATAAGTCCTACAGCCTTTATCCTTACTTGGCATAAGCTGATCTCGACACTTACGGGGTTTCGTATGAACATCAAATTCGTAACGATAACACATTCAGAAATTTTCAACACAAGGAGACACTTCATTACCATTAAACATTACATTAATTGTAAAAAGTTGCACATACAGATCACAATGCTACGGAGATTACCGACACACGTCGTTACTCCTTAATCTTAAAGAAAGACTTAACACGATTACAACTTAATGGATCAGGGTCCTCCTCCGTTTGGCTTGGCTCATCACAAAGAGTCGTTGCCCTTGGCCTGAAGACCCCATAGGCGCTTTGCCTTTATTACGAGCCACAAACTGCTCAGGAGTAGGTACCTCTGGCTTTGGGTTCTGCCCACCACCAACATTAGACGCCTGGTAAGACTGCATTGGTCCCTGACCCTTCAGTCTGCAGTAAGCTTTTATGTGGCCTTCTCTTCCGCAATTATGACATACTCTCTTGTCCTTCTGGCAATTAAAACTCTTATGTCCAGCTTCACCACAGTTGTGGCACTGAATTACTCCGCTGCTCCAACCTGAGCCTCTGGCAGAGTCAGACTGCGTTGTCTCGATCTTAGCACGACCAGACTTCTCAAATTTGGTAGGCGATGCCGGTCGTTTGAATGAACCAACCTGACGATCCTGTTGCCCACCCTTTCCCTTAACTTGCTTCTCCCGCTTATGGGCGGATTCCTCCAGTGTGACTTCTGTCTTGTAGGCTGCATCTACATATTGTTCCAACGTAGTACAACCATGACGCAACATTAGAGGCTTGATCTCTGGATTCATCCATCCATGGAAGTACCAGATCTTCTGCTCTTCAGTAGACACCTCAGGCCCATCGTATTGCAACAAGTGATTGAACTTAGCTGCGAGCTCAGTCACCTTTAACCCTTTAGTTTGCGGGTACAAAAATTCCTTATGCTTCTCCTCCCTCATAGCACGAGAGAAGAAACGATCAGTCATCTTAGTTTTGAACATGCTCCAATTAAGCTTGGGATGATCTGCCAGACCGGTGCTCTCCCACCATTCGCTAGCCACATCCTTGAGTTGAAGGGAAGCAATGTGCACTTTCTCAGCCTCAATGCAAGTAACATTTTGGAGCAACCGTTCCATATGCGAGAACCAATATGTCACTCTGACTGGTTCTCCAGTACCGTCATAACTGTCGGGCCTCATTGAACTCACGGCTTTTAATGCCTGACCGTAAGTCCCCCTGTTCCTGGCAACATTGATCTGAGGTACTTGCTCTACAGACTCCTCAACTTCAGGAATAACCTGAGGAACTGGACCACCTTGAGCTTGTGGTGCGACTGGTCGCATAACTTCTGCGATTTCTTGCATGACAATTCCCCGAATTGCCTATACTGCTGCATCATCAAACATCAACAGAGCGTTGGGCTGATCTTGGTCATTGCCCCTGGGATGATTACGGGCTACAGACTCCTGCTCATCTTGAGCGGCATCTCTGGGGTCCTGATTAGTCCCCGCACCAGCTTGAGTAGCGTTCCTTGTGTTCACCATCTGCTGGTGAATCATAACGTTACTTTAGAACTTATTCCAACTTAATTATGACACTATAGTCAAATACGTTATGATACAGATTATAGAGGTCCAACTAATAACTTTATATTAGTCTGACTATCCTTCACTGATACTGCAAGAACAACCTTCTTCTGCTTACTAAAGACTGGAAATCGGGGAGAAATGTCAACCTTTAAATGACATCAATCCCTAGAATAGACAATATTCCTAAGAATGGATCTAAGGAATAAGTAACACTTGAAGCTTGCAGAAGTTTGAAATCACTTATCAACAATCTCACTTTCAACTTTATACCTTTAAACTTTAATTTAATTGCTTATAACACAATACTTTTTATAAACCAATTATAAATGGCTTTCGAAATTCACAACGCGAAATCATTTAAATTAAATCACCACGTTACTTAAAATTTTGAAATTCTCAAATTTTCTCTTCAATATCAAATAGGTTTGAAAATAGTTTTCAAAATTAATTTTCGAAAATTCTCAAACCCAACAATAGGCCAAGAATTTTAAAACCATTGCTCTGATACCATAACTGTAACACCCTCAATTTACACCGGAGATATTACATACCAGTGACATCAGAATTTACCGTCCAAAGTCACCCCAGGCTTTTCCAAAACAGACATGCTTAAATACATACACAATTACATATTAATTGAAAGATTAAACATCGGAAGACTTTAAATAGCCAACTTATAACATGGCTTAAATTATGAAGATACATCAAGGTAACACTTAACAAACTTAAAACACTTAACAACTTAAATACTGACTTTAAATCTTCGTCTTCAAGCTTCTTATCCTTCAATAGGTTACTTAAACTCCGGGAATCAACTCCTGATGTGCCGAATCGAACGGATGACACCAGCCCACATGCAGAGAACAAAGTTCGTGGGTTAGTCTACTGAATAGACTAGCAAGGGTACAAAGCAGAGTGGTTCGAGTGATCGTGACCGTTTACTATCATTGTCCCTTGAATAAAAACCGAAGGAACGATATATAACCCGGCACTTTCACGGAATGATTTAACAAATAATATATACACTGAAGAGAAGACTCCAAAGGAATTTGAGTCTTAAAGGAAATTATGACAACTGCTAGGGAACATTAAAGTTACACACACAAATGATTTAAAAGTTTACTGAGATGCTTCAGTTCACAACCAACCTCATCGCATACAGCGAATCCAGATTGAAAAGAGAACGTACTATGATCAAAGTCGAGACGAGTTTTCCTAGCTGCACTATAACTTAGCTGCACTACTCGCCGAAGGTTTATTAATCATGTGCACTCGGGCACATATTGATGCGGGACCATCCTCTCAACCTCCTTCCGAAGGTCCCATCACAAGGTCATGAGCCAAATCGCTTCAAGAAGAGTTAGACGTTGTCATTGCCTTGTGCTTAGTAAAGGAGGCCACCATGGAAGAAGAACTCAAGCCCAGCCTCAAGACAATGATCACCATCGGAGCACACCAAGGCCACAAGTCGCCGCACCCACGGTAAGGTCCACCGCGCCCGCGGCGAGCGCGACAGAGAGTAGCATCCTGGACTCCTGCTGGCCGCACCCCGCGGTGATGTCCACCGTGCCCGCGGCGAGCACTACAGGAGCCGCTCCCTTTTGTTATTTTTTGTTGTTGGCTGGATTATGTGAACTATATAAGCCACTTGCCTTTTATTATTTTTGGTAGACAACCCTTTTATGTGTTAAACACTCCCTTTGTGGAACCCAAATGAGAGCTTGAGAGTTTCTCATGAAGTTGATGATAATTGTAGCTTAGTTGTCTTGCGTTTGTTAATCTCTCTCGAGATTGGTGTTCGTAGGCCTTCATAAGTCCCCTCTTCGTGCTCTTGGCGGAATCCATTGCCAAGTTGTGTGGAGTTGCAGGAGAAGGGATCGTATTGATCCGTTGGCTTTGTTCTCGGTATCCTTCGAGTGCCGTTGGGTCGAGCTGTCGTCTTTATGGGTTCTTCTTACTTATCCCTTTTATTTATCTTGTATGTTCAGTTTTCTCCTTAGTCACTTGTGTTCTTGAGCCTTTGCTCTATTTCACAAGTTCCTAGCTTGTTGAACCTTCCTAGTTTTGGTTGTTCAAGAGCTCTTCGTCTAGATCCGAAGCAACGCGGCTAATCCCCGCATCAAAGTGGTATCAGAGCTTTGGGACGTTGAGCAACCATATCAAAGCAGCCAGCTTCAAAAAAAAAATCTGGTTTGCAAGCTTCTCTTGAGTCATTTTATGTTCATCTTTGTTGAGTCTTTCAATTCCAAGTTTAGTTGTGTTTTTGCTTGTGCTTTGGTGTTGAATCCATTCCCCATCTATCCACCTGCATTGCCTCGCAATTTGGACCCAAAAACATCCAAAACGCAGCCTTCATCACCACCAAAACCCAGCTGCAAACACCCTTCAAAACCCAGCCACAAACCCCCCCAAAACTCCACCAACTCTTACCCCAAAACCAACTGCAAACCCACGCCCCTAAGCTGCACAAAAACAGCTGCTCTCAGCCCCCAAAACGAGCCAGCTACAGCCCCCTACAAGCTGCACAAAATCAGCTACCCACCCCCAAAAAGCTGTCCACAAAAGCCCCCTACCAACTCTATCCTATGTTCTATTAAGTCAAGTCTTCTTTTGCTTCAAAAGTCAAATAAAAAGGAAGAGCAGTCCTATATCTTTTCTATACCATTGCTGCACGTTTTGTAGCTTAAAAAAAAAGGAAGACTTTCTTGCATTGTTTATGTCTAGTTACTTGTTGTATTAGTGTGTTAAGTTGTACTCAAGTGCTTAAGAAAGGAGGCTTTACACTTAGCCAAATTTCAAGAAGCAAATCAAGAAGAGATCAAAGAAGAATGAAGAGCCAAGCTTGAAGAGCCTTGCCTTTCTTTTGTCTTACCTCCAACACTTCCACCCACCATCAACCAACCTCCTTTGCACAAGTGTAAGACAAGCAAGGCATAACTTGGTCCTCTTGAGTTCAAATTTGAGTCTTTAACATTGAATACATTGCATTACATTCTTGCAATTGAGTTGATCTTGAGTATCTTGTTGTTGTTCTTTGTTTTCTTTTGTTGAGTCCTTATTTTGCTTGTTTTGTTTGTGAGACCCTTGGAGCTAACATCTAAATAGCTCTTGTCCAAGTGCACTTTATCAAGGTGACAAGTGGTTGCCTAAGTTCATCCATTTCATATGGAGTTATTAATCGATTCAAGGCACTACATCAAAGTTGTATTAACATCAACTTGAGTATGAGGGATCGAACACACGATTGCCAAACACTTGTGAGGCGATTTTGTTTTCGCTAACTTGACAAGGTTGATTGTTTGTTGATTGTGATCATGTCTAGGTCGAGGCCCAACAACCCCCTATCCTCACGCAGCCCAGAACCGGTGCCCCCCGAGGTATTCCACATGTTGACTGCTATGACGGAGAAGTTGGCCGTGATCACCACGCGACTAGCCACTTTGGAGACCGAGCGACGCCAAGCTCTACCCTTGAACGCACCTTTGGGCTCATTCCAAGCCCAAGGAGGAGGATCCGGCGCCGACACCGCGCCACCAAGTGCAAGCCCTCGGGCCGCTGAGGTTCCTGCCGCACCCGCGGTCAGGCACACCGCACCCGCGATGAGCACAGCAGAAGCACATGCCTCTGGTTCTGGTGAGAGCCGCACCCTAGCCGCACCCGCGGCAAGGTATGATCCTTTGACTCGAAATCATTTGCCTTTCATACCTCGCCGAGTCCCTAATGTTTCACATGCTCTACCTCGAAATGAGGTGCCCTTTGCCCTTAACCGTTTCAATGAGTTTCATGATGATCTAAGGCTTGAGTATGATGATGAGGGCGAGATGGAAGAAGAAATGTGGAGACATGAACCACCTAGGAGACACCAACATCAAAGAGATAATCAAGGTCGTCGAGAACTTGAAAAAGATGGTGTTGGGAAGATTAAAATCAAGATCCCACCCTTTGAAGGGAAGTGTGATCCAGATGTGTACATGGAGTGGGAAACCAAGATTGAGCAAATATGGAGTTCTCATAACTTCATTGACGCTAAGAAGGTACAACTTGCTTCTTTAGAATTCTCTAACTATGCTCTTTTATGGTGGACCAATTTAGTGAAGGAAAGAAGAAGAAACCTTGACCCACCCGTAGCCACATGGGAACAAATGAAAGTCTTGATGAGGGCTAGGTTCATTCCACAACATCACCATAGGGAATTGAGGCAAAGGTTAGAGAACCTTAGACAAGGGTCCATGAGCGCCGAAGAAACATACCATGCCATGCAAGTAGCCATGATACGAGCAAATGTCCAAAAGGATGAAGAATCCACAATGGCTAGGTATCTTCGCATCCTTAATCCATCCCTTACTCTTGAGATTGACTTTTACCCTTATGCGACTATGGAAGACTTGCTACACTTAGCTCTCAACGTTGAGAAAAAAATTAAGGATGCTAGTCATGGAGCAAGAGGGATGAGTGGTCAATCAAGCAATTGAAGAAGTCAAGGTCAAACCCAAGGACACAATAGAAGGTATCCACCGGCACCTCAAGGGAGAATTCAAGGACCCTCTCCGAGTCCTCATGTGGAGCAAGGAGGGCTAAGAAGGAGTGCCCCACCAAGTCAACCTCCAACCGGGACTAAACCAACAACCGCACCCTTCAACAATCCTAAAGGGAGTACTTCTAATCCCTCTCCTAGAGCTAGGGATGTTGTGTGTTTTAAGTGTCAAGGTAGAGGTCATATGATGAAAGATTGTCCTAATATGAGAACTCTCTTAATTAATCCACAAGGGCTATATGAGTCCGAGTCCGAGGAAGGTGACCATGATACTTGTGTTGATGACTTGAATGTGCATGAAAATGATGATGATTACACGGGTGGCATAGAATATGAACATGGTGAATCTTTAGTGTGTAGAAGGACTTTGCATACCCAACCTCTTCCTTGTAAAGATAACCAAAGAGAAAACTTGTTTCATACTAGATGTTTGGTTAAAGGGAAGGTTTGCAACATGATCATTGATGGAGGAAGTTGTTGCAACATTGCTAGCACCGAGCTAGTAACTAAGTTACATCTTCCTACATTTCATCATCCTAAACCTTATAATTTGCATTGGATGAATGATTGTGGTGCACTTAAGGTGAGTAAGCAAGTTCAAGTCCCTTTTAAGCTTGGTCATTATGAGGATACAATTTTATGTGATGTTCTTCCCATGCAAGCATGTCATATCTTACTTGGCCGTCCATGGCAAAGTGATAGAAAGGTCACTCATGATGGTTTAACTAACCTCCATTCTTTCACCTTTAAGGCTAAAAACATTGTCCTAAAGCCTATGACTCCCACGCAGGTAGCCGAGGCTTATGAACAAAGGAAAAACAAGGAGAAAGAAGAGGAGAAGAAGTCGGACAAGGCTAAGGAACCCCACACAAACCACACCGGCCGAGTCCTCTTGTCTTCCAAGCAAGACTTCAAGGATGAGTATGTTTCCCTTGACACCACTCTTATGCTTTTATGCAAACAACTTGTTTTGTTCAATGAAGATGTCAAGGCTACTCTACCTCCAAGAATCAAAGCTCTACTTGAAGAGTTCCGAGATGTGTTTCCGGAGGAGATCCCACATGGCTTGCCTCCAATCCGAGGCATTGAGCACCAAATCGATCTCATCTCGGGTGCCACCTTGCCAAACCGACCGGCCTATAGGATGAATCCTAAGGAGACACAAGAAATTCAAAGTCAAGTGCAAGAACTCTTGGATAAAGGCCATGTAAGGGAGAGCATGAGTCCATGTGCCGTTCCGGTGCTCCTAGTTCCCAAGAAGGATGGAACTTGGAGAATGTGTGTTGATTGTAGAGCCATCAACAACATCACCATCAAATACCAGCATCCTATTCCAAGGCTTGATGATATGCTAGATGAACTCCATGGTGCTTCCATCTTCACCAAAATTGACCTTAAGAGTGGCTATCATCAAATCCGAATGAGGAAGGGAGATGAGTGGAAGACCGCCTTCAAGACCAAGTTTGGGCTCTATGAATGGGTTGTCATGCCCTTTGGCTTAACCAATGCCCCAAGTACCTTCATGCGCCTCATGAATCATGTGCTACTACACTACATTGGGAGGTTTGTTGTAGTATACTTTGATGATATGCTTATCTATAGCAAGTCATTGGAGGAGCATGAACAACATCTAAGGGAAGTTCTTTCTACCTTGCGTGTAGATCACTTGTTTGCCAATCTTAAGAAATGTGAGTTTTGCACTAACAAAGTTTCATTTCTTGGTTTTGTAGTTAGCACTCAAGGGTTGCAAGTGGATGATGAGAAGATCAAGTCCATCCAAGATTGGCCTACACCCATCTCCGTTAGCCAAGTGAGGAGCTTCCATGGACTAGATAGCTTCTACCGGCGCTTTGTCAAGGACTTTAGTATAATAGCGGCCCCCTTAATCGAGATCACAAAGAAGCATAGTCCATTCAAATGGGAAGAGGCACAAGAAGAAGCCTTCAAGGCATTGAAATGGAAGCTCACCCAAGAACCTCTACTTGTGCTACCGGACTTCACTAGACCCTTTGAAGTGGAGTGTGATGCCTCGGGAATTGGCATAGGAGGCGTCCTTATGCAAGAAGGTAAGCCTATTGCCTTTTTTAGTGAAAAGTTGAAAGGCGCTTGTCTTAACTACTCTACTTATGATAAAGAGCTATATGCCTTGTTTAGAGTGCTTAAGACTTGGCAACACTACTTGTGGCCTAGAAAGTTTGTCTTGCATACCGATCATGAATCTTTGAAACATTTTCGAAGCCAAGACAAGCTTGATAGTCGCCATGGTAGATGGATGGAGTTCATTGAGACTTTCCCTTATGTCATTAAGTACAAAAAGGGGAAAGACAATATTTTTGCCGATGCCCTTTCTAGGAGATATGCCTTGTTGACCACACTAGACTCTAAGGTGCTAGGATTTGCTTACATTAAGGAGCTCTATGTGGAAGACCCGGATTTTGGTGCCATTTATGGGCAATGTGTGGACAAGGGTTCACTAGACAAGTTCTACTTGTTTGATGGATTTTTGTTCAAGGTTGATAAAGTGTGTATACCAAGGTGTTCCCTTCGCTTGTTGCTTGTTGAGGAATCTCATATGGGAGGACTCATGGGACACTTTGGAAGGGATAAGACTTATCATATGTTACGTACACACTTCTTTTGGCCTCACATGCTTAGAGATGTTGAGCATTTTGTTAAGAGATGCCTTGAGTGCCTCAAGGCCAAGTCTAGAGTCAAACCCCATGGATTGTATAGCCCTTTGCCTATCCCTAATGCCCCTTGGGAAGATATAAGTATGGACTTTATTGTGGGATTACCTAGGACTAAGAAGGGGAGAGATTCTATATTTGTTGTTGTTGATAGATTCTCTAAGATGGCTCACTTCATTGCTTGTCATAAAACCGATGATGCCTCTAATGTAGCTAACTTAGTCTTTAGAGAAGTGGTTAGATTGCATGGAGTCCCTAAGACCATTGTGAGTGATAGAGATGTCAAGTTCTTGAGTTATTTTTGGAAAACTCTTTGGGGCAAACTAGGAACCAAATTGTTATTTTCTACCTCTAGTCACCCCCAAACCGATGGCCAAACGGAAGTGACTAATAGAACTTTGACAACCATCTTGAGAGCTATAATTAAAAAGAATTTGAAAACTTGGGAAGATGTCCTACCTCATGTTGAGTTTGCTTACAATAGGACTCTTCACTCCTCTACCCAATTGACCCCCTTTGAATGTGTCTACGGTTTGAACCCCTTAACCCCACTTGATCTTACGCTGTTACCTATGAGGGAGCGAGCGGACTTAAATGCAGAAAAATAGGTGGAGTTCATCAAGGAGTTGCATGCCCGCACCAAGGAAAAGCTTCTACAAAAGGCGGAGCACAATGCCGCCAAGGCCAACCATGGGCTCCAACGCTTGATCTTCCAACCGGGAGACCTTGTGTGGGTGCATTTGAGAAAGGAGCACTTCCCGAACAAGCGTGTGTCCAAGCTATCACCGAGAGGAGATGGGCCATTCAAAGTCTTGAGAAAGGTGGGCGACAATGCCTATGTCCTGGAGCTACCAGAGGAGTACGGTGTGAGCCCTACCTTCAACGTGGGCGATCTCACTCCTTTCGAAGGGCAAGGAGATTCGGGGTCGAATCCTTTCCAAGAAAGGGAGGATGATGCGGGACCATCCTCTCAACCTCCTTCCGAAGGTCCCATCACAAGGTCATGAGCCAAATCGCTTCAAGAAGAGTTAGACGTTGTCATTGCCTTGTGCTTAGCAAAGGAGGCCACCATGGAAGAAGAACTCAAGCCCAGCCTCAAGACAATGATCACCATCGGAGCACACCAAGGCCACAAGTCGCCGCACCCGCGGTAAGGTCCACCGCGCCCACGGCGAGCGCGACAGAGAGCAGCATCCTGGACTCCTGCTGGCCGCACCACGCGGTGACGTCCACCGCGCCCGCGACGAGCACTACAGGAGCCGCTCCCTTTTGTTATTTTTTGTTGTTGGCTGGATTATGTGAACTATATAAGCCACTTGCCTTTTATTATTTTCGGTAGACAACCCTTTTATGTGTTAAACACTCCCTTTGTAGAACCCAAATGAGAGCTTGAGAGTTTCTCATGAAGTTGATGATAATTGTAGCTTAGTTGTCTTGCGTTTGTTAATCTCTCTCGAGATTGGTGTTCGTAGGCCTTCATAAGTCCCCTCTTCGTGCTCTTGGCGGAATCCATTGCCAAGTTGTGTGGAGTTGCAGGAGAAGGGATCGTATTGATCCGTTGGCTTTGTTCTCGGTATCCTTCGAGTGCCGTTGGGTCGAGCTTTCGTCTTTACGGGTTCTTCTTACTTATCCCTTTTATTTATCTTGTATGTTCAGTTTTCTCCTTAGTCACTTGTGTTCTTGAGCCTTTGCTCTATTTCACAAGTTCCTAGCTTGTTGAACCTTCCTAGTTTTGGTTGTTCAAGAGCTCTTCGTCTAGATCCAAAGCAACGCGGCTAATCCCCGCATCACATATCTTATTTAATTACCAAACACACTTTACTGAAACACGTTAATGTTATTAAGAGCGGCACAAAGCTTAAATCTCAGGGTGACAATCATGTCGACCCAAATTAACATAACACACAGACACACACACGAGACTTAACATTATTCCGAGAACAACGGAGTTATTATTACACAGGGTGATCTTACGTTCACCGAGATTGCACTGCCACAGTGCTTACACTTTAATTTACAGGGAGACAGTACGTCCATCCCAATTGCACTAGCTAAGTGCTTAATACACAGGACTGTAATTATGCTCATCCAATGACGCTTGCAAGACGCTTAAAACACTTCAAATCCTTAACGGTGGATAAGAAGCATAGGTCATGACCCTTAAACAATTATGGAACTTAACTCGAGGAGTATTACGATTTAAAGGAACGACCAATCCTTACTTGGATAACGTTCTTACGAATATTAAGTTATAAAGAAATGACTAGTCCTTACTTGGACCAGCGTTCCTACGAACACACGTGCTACACAAGCATTAAGATTAATATTAACACCACAACGATACTATCACGGTAATTATCACATATTATAGCGTCGTACTAACAGATATATAACCTATTATAACCTCACTTTAATCACGTTCATTTATGAAATTAGTTCCCAAACCGAACAACAGTTCGCTTCAATTTAATTAACAGTTAAATACTCGACGATTAATGAAACATGGAATGCTTAAGCAACAGCGAACCGCCACTTGCCTTAATCCGCAGAAAAGCCTAACGACGACGGGATTCCGGGCTCGACACGGGTATAGCTCCGACAGCACAACAACCTCCGAGTCGACCCACAAGAGAAACCCTAAGTTAGATCCGACATAAACACAGTATGAATCTAAAAACAACGAAAGAAATCGAAAGAAACAACGCCTCGACGACGACCACCAAAGCCAAAAGCCAAAGAGGCATTTTGGGCTCTGGCGGCGGTCGCCGTTCTTGGCGGCGGTCGCCGTGAAGAACTCCGACGACAGAAACGGCGAGTAAACTCACCCAAAACACGAGCGACTCGGCCTCCTTTGACTTGCTTTGGTTTCTAACCACCAAGGGCTACGAAAAGCTTCACAAAAGGCACACTGGAACACCACCAAACGACACCGGAGAAAGCTCCAGAATCCGGCGAGGCAAGAACTCCGGCGAGGCACAATTTTGGGAGAGCTTGGGCTATGGAATCGGTTCCAATCCGACCTCCAAGCACCTCCTTAAATAGCCAAAGCACCGGGAACACAATGATGGCCCTACGACGAGGCGGAGCAGGCCTACTTCGGCGTGTCAGAGGCTCGCCGACGACCATCGGGCAAAGACCTCCGGACAACGACGGCGGGCGCCGCGGAGAGTAAGGGTCGCCGCCTTACAAATTGCCTACGGTGGGCGAATTACGGCGGGCGCCGTACTGCACGACTGTCGCCGCCACTAGGCCTGGCGCCCGGCTAGGAAGACGACCATGCCAGTCCTCGAGCCTGGCGACGGCGGGCACCGCCATAAATGCGGCGGTCGCCGCCCCTGTGGCTTCGCGCCCATTCTGGTTTTGAACGACAACAACTTTAACCCGGGATAAAATTATCGTACGCGAATGAGTATTAAAATCCAAAGCACGTCGTCTGTATATTATTTCAATGAGAAAAATATTACAGATATAGAGGACATTACATAATGTCCTAAATTCTCTGAATTAAATCCGACGTACAAAACGGGCAATTCGGGAAAATTCTCAAAATTCCCAAAATAACCTTATAGAATTACGGGGTATCACATCGCAACACAATTGGTAACAAGTGGGCGTTAAGCCGCTTGTTAAAGCGGGAGGTCTCAAGTTAGAGCCTTGCGAACAACCTCTCCAGTTTGGGGGATGGGTTGGGGTACATGGGCTGCGGGAGGTCTCGAGTTAAGCAAATGCACATTTTATTCAGATTTAGTTTTTCCCTAGTGAATAAAATGATTCCATGCGCGCACCATGGAAAAGCTTCTACAAAAGGCGGAGCACAATGCCGCCAAGGCCAACCATGGGCGCCAACGCTTGATCTTCCAACCGGGAGACCTTGTGTGGGTGCATTTGAGAAAGGAGCGCTTCCCGAACAAGCGTGTGTCCAAGCTATCACCGAGAGGAGATGGGCCATTCAAAGTCTTGAGAAAGGTGGGCGACAATGCCTATGTCCTGGAGCTACCAGAGCAGTACGGTGTGAGCCCTACCTTCAACGTGGGCGATCTCACTCCTTTCGAAGGGCAAGGAGATTCAGGGTCGAATCCTTTCCAAGAAAGGGAGGATGATGCGGGACCATCCTCTCAACCTCCTTCCGAAGGTCCCATCACAAGGTCACGAGCCAAATCGCTTCAAGAAGAGTTAGACGTTGTCATTGCCTTGTGCTTAGCAAAGGAGGCCACCATGGAAAAAGAACTCAAGCCTAGCCTCAAGACAATGATCACCATCGGAGCACACCAAGGCCACAAGTCGCCGCACCCGCGGTAAGGTCCACCGCGCCCGCGACGAGCGCGACAGAGAGCAGCATCCTGGACTCCTGCTGGCCGCACCCCGCGGTGACGTCCACCGCGCCCGCGGCGAGCACTACAGGAGCCGCTCCCTTTTGTTATTTTTTGTTGTTGGCTGGATTATGTGAACTATATAAGCCACTTGCCTTTTATTATTTTCGGTAGACAACCCTTTTATGTGTTAAACACTCCCTTTGTGGAACCCAAATGAGAGCTTGAGAGTTTCTCATGAAGTTGATGATAATTGTAGCTTAGTTGTCTTGCATTTGTTAATCTCTCTCGAGATTGGTGTTCATAGGCCTTCATAAGTCCCCTCTTCGTGCTCTTGGCGGAATCCATTGCCAAGTTGTGTGGAGTTGCAGGAGAAGGGATCGTATTGATCCGTTGGCTTTGTTCTCGATATCCTTCGAGTGCCGTTGGGTCGAGCTTTCGTCTTTACGGGTTCTTCTTACTTATCCCTTTTATTTATCTTGTATGTTCAGTTTTCTCCTTAGTCACTTGTGTTCTTGAGCCTTTCTCTATTTCACAAGTTCCTAGCTTGTTGAACCTTCCTAGTTTTGGTTGTTCAAGAGCTCTTCGTGTAGATCCGAAGCAACGCGGCTAATCCCCGCATCACATATCTTATTTAATTACCAAACACACTTTACTGAAACACGTTAATGTTATTAAGAGCGGCACAAAGCTTAAATCTCAGGGTGACAATCATGTCGACCCAAATTAATATAACACACAGACACACACACGAGACTTAACATTATTCCGAGAACAATGGAGTTATTATTACACAGGGTGATCTTACGTTCACCCAGATTGCACTGCCACAGTGCTTACACTTTAATTTACAGGGAGACAGTACGTCCACCCCAATTGCACTAGCTAAGTGCTTAATACACAGGACTGTAATTATGCTCATCCAATGGCGCTTGCAAGGCGCTTAAAACACTTCAGATCCTTAACGGTGGATAAGAAGCATAGGTCATGACCCTTAAACAATTATGGAACTTAACTCGAGGAGTATTACGATTTAAAGGAACGACCAATCCTTACTTGGATAACGTTCTTACGAATATTAAGTTATAAAGAAATGACTAGTCCTTACTTGGACCAGCGTTCCTACGAACACACGTGCTACACAAGCATTAAGATTAATATTAACACCACAACGATACTATCACGGTAATTATCACATATAATAGCATCGTACTAACAGATATACAACCTATTATAACCTCACTTTAATCACGTTCATTTATGAAATTAGTTCCCAAACCGAACAACAGTTCGCTTCAATTTAATTAACAGTTAAATACTCGACGATTAATGAAACATGGAATGCTTAAGCAAGAACGAACCGCCACTTGCCTTAATCCGCATAAAATCCTAACGACGACGGGATTCCGAGCTCGACACGGGTATAGCTCCGACATCACAACAACCTCCGAGTCGACCCACAAGAGAAACCCTAAGTTAGATCCGACATAAACACAGTACGAATCTAAAAACGACGAAAGAAATCGAAAGAAACAACGCCTCAACGACGACCACCAAAGCCAAGAGCCAAAGAGGCATTCTGGGCTCTGGCGGCGGTCGCCATTCTTGGCGGCGGTCGCCGTGAAGAACTCCGACGATAGAAACGGCGAGTAAACTCACCCAAAACACGAGCGACTCGGCCTCCTTGGACTTGCTTTGGTTTCTAACCACCAAGGGCTACCAAAAGCTTCACAAAAGGCACACTAGAACACCACCAAACGACACCGGAGAAAGCTCCAGAATCCGGCGAGGCAAGAACTCCGGCGAGGCACAATTTTGGGAGAGCTTGGGCTATGGAATTGGTTCCAATCCGACCTCCAAGCACCTCCTTAAATAGCCAAAGCACCGGGAACACAATGATGGCCCTACGACGAGGCGGAGCAGGCCTACTTCGGCGCGTCAGAGGCTCGCCGACGACCATCGGGCAAAGACCTCCGGACAACGACGGCGGGCGCCGCGGAGAGTAAGGGTCGCCGCCTCACAAATTGCCTACGGCGGGCGAATTACGGCGGGCGCCGTACTGCACGGCGGTCGCCGCCACTAGGCCTGGCGCCCAACTAGGAAGACGATCACACCAGTCCTCGAGCCTGGCGACGGCGGGCACCGCCATAAATGCGGCGGTCGCCGCCCCTGTGGTTTCGCGCCCATTCTGGTTTTGAACGACAACAACTTTAACCCGGGATAAAATTATCGTACGCGAATGAGTATTAAAATCCAAAGCACGTCGTCTGTATATTATTTCACTGAGAAAAATATTACAGATACAGAGGACATTACATAATGTCCTAAATTCTCTGAATTAAATCCGACGTACAAAACGGGCAATTCGGGAAAATTCTCAAAATTCCCAAAATAACCTTACAGAATTACGGGGTATCACATCGCAGCACAATTGGTAACAAGTGGGCGTTAAGCCGCTTGTTAAAGCGGGAGGTCTCGAGTTCGAGCCTTGCGAACAACCTCTCCAGTTTGGGGGATGGGTTGGGGTACATGGGCTGCGGCCCATGGGGGATAGAAATGGATGGGCCAATGCACTCGGAGGCCCCTATCCAACATAAAAGTGTACTTTTATATAATACCTCGATAGCTTAGAGCCCGACCCATCACAGAGCTGCAGCCCATACACCCCAACCCCTCACTGGCCCAAATTAAATGGCGCCCAGCAGGTTGTTCATGAGTCTCGAACTCGAGACCTCACGCTTTAACAAGCTGCCAAAGCATCACCTGTTACCAAGTGAGGGGTTGGGGTGTATGGGCTGCAGCTCTGTGATGGGCCGGGCTCTAAGCTGTCGAGGTATTACAAAGCAGTCATGCTGAGCAGCCACCTTTGGCTTCTCATCTTCTTGGGTTTGGAAACTTTCTTGCCTTTCCCTTGGTTTTGTTGCTTCCCTTTAAGGCCTTTTTTGAACCCTTTCCCATTGTTGACCATAAGAACTTCTTTCTTATTGTCAACTTGGACATTTTTGCTCAACTGTTTTGAGCATGCCTTGGAGTTCATTCAGAGTTTTGTTCTTCTCAACTATTGAGCGCGTGGTGAATTTCAAGTTATCGTTACTAGACATGATTTCTACAAAGGAAGTAATATGCAGATAAGTTTATGCTTGACATGCAAAAACTCAAAATTAAACATGCTTTAAAATTTAAGCAAATGCACATTTTATTCAGATTTAGTTTGTCCCTAGTGAATAAAATGATTCCAATACCCTATCTCAGATAAGACCCAAGCGTAATTTGACACTTCCTCAAGTCTTATGTGATCAGGGTAAGTAACATTTACTAATTATAACTCCTTATAATTCTTGGTTGATGGCCCACATCCTATGTCAGGCTCATCTCTATGCCTCAAGATCAAAAACTTTGCCTTTTGGTCTCTTGAGTATAACCATATCAAGATTTATGAATCCCTTATATAGATCCACCCTCACTATCCCAAGGTCAAAGAAGGACACCTCACTTTGGCGAAACCTATCCAATGAATTCCAAGGGCCTCATGGGTTATGCCATGGAAAGACAATACCTCAATATTCTTTTAGGGACTTAAGCATGCAATGGTTGTCTATTTACTAGTGAACAAAATAGCATAAACAAACAATCATGCAAGACTTAAAATAATAAAGCATTCAAAATGCAATGATTAAATGTGATCCTAGTATGTCCCCTAAAAACTGAAATTAAAGATCTAATCTTCATGGGTCTTGTTCTTTATGGATCTCCATCCTTGGTACCCTTCATGGATCTCCATCATTGGTCTTCTAGGATCTTCACTTCTTGTAATACATAATTTTCTAAATAATCTAATTACTGAAAATTAAATTACAAAATACATAACGATACGCAGATCGTGTACAAGAAAACATAACGATACACAGATCGTATTTTCTATCCTAAAGTGGGCCATACTAGTCACCTCATGCAAGCAATAATATCATAATGTTAAAAAAACCATGCATGCAACAATAATATCAAATATTATCAAAAATATTAATCTAATTAATAACAATAAGCAATTTAAATAAATCATCTCATGAGATAAATAACTCAATATCAAATTCTTAATTAAAATTAAAATCAATATATAGAATTAATCATAATTAATCATTAAAATATATTATTGGATAAGATATGCATAAACAATGTAAGATATCAAATATCCTTATCTTAATCTAGTGGGATTCTATCCTAATAACTTTTAGGAAACTATATTGTAGATAATCTAGTGGGATTCTATCCTAATAAATTTTAGGAAACTATATTGTAGATAATATCAAATATTATCCAATTGGGCAAATAAGATCCTATCTTATACCTTTTAGGAAAATATCCTAAAACCCAAAATCTACCCAACTGGACCGAGTCGCGCCCGAGCCTAGCTCGGACCAACCCGCTCCCACCAAACCGCGCACCCACTGCGCAGAAACGACCCAAGTCCAGCCCGGACCACTCGCAGACCGTGGTCTGCACCGTGCAGAACTGCGCCCAACCGCAGTCCGCCGAGGCCCATCTAGCCGCCCTTGAGCCGCGCCCACCGTGGACCACCTAACCCGCGCCGAGTCTCATAGACCCGCGCCGAGCCATGTAGGTGCCCAGGGCTCCGTCCGCGGTCTGCACTGTGCAGACCCGGCCGAGTGAGCCATGGTGCGCACCGAACCGGATCCAATCCAGTTCGGTCCGTACTGTTTTTTTTTCTTGTATGAAACAGTTTCATAAAATTCAGAAAAAAAAGGGTAATTGATCCATCTTATGAAAATCAAAATCTTCAACTAATGATTTAAAACATGCCAAAAAATCATATCTCTTGCATAATTAAATCATATGAATCAAGTATGGGTAGAACAATTTTACATGCATATTTGTTCATAAAGTTCTACAACTTTACTCATCCAATCAATCAAAATCATATATTTAATCATGCAAATTAACCTATATATCAATTTACCACTTAATTTGAATCAAGACATGCATCAAAATTAACTCTTTTAATATTTTGATCCTATCAATTTATGCAAGAGGCTCATGATACCACTGTTGGGATTATAGGCGTATAAGCGGAATTTCATAAAACTATTTTCTAGCATCTAACAAGGATCTCATGCATGAATCAATAGGACTCAATTAGAAGTAGAGTTACATACCGTTCCTACAGGATTTCAAAGGAGATCGAAAACCCCAAGTGTGGCTTCTCTACTTGGTCCACACGAGTCTGGAATATGGATCGCTATCGGTCTCGTCTGTTAGAACGACGAACGAAGAAGTCAAACTTGGCTTCTTACATGGGAGTTTTGGTCGTACGTTGATCAGCGCTACTTTGTAGGGTTTAGCTAGGAGTTGTTATCGGTGTTTTGGGTACCATTTGGAGATGTTTAGAGCACAATTGGGGAGATTGGAGTTGAGGAGTAGAAGTGCAGATATGGTGGTTTGGAGAAGCTTAAATGAAGAAATCCAGAAGATGAGAAGAAAACCACGTAGAAGACGAAGGAAGAGTTGGAGAAAGGATCTAAGTGGAGCCACGAAGCCAAAACCGCGATCGCGGGGCTGAGGCCGTGGTCGCGGACATCTACGAAAGACGAGAAGTGAAGACAGGAAAAACCGCGATCGCGGATGGTCGCGGAAGCTAGTCGCGGATAAGTCGAGAGCAAGCATGTGGAAAAGTGAATTTTCCGCGATCGCGGAAGAAATTCTTCCGCGATCGCGGAAATATGCATCAGGAGCGCCGCGGCAGTTTCATCCGAAGTTTTTCTTTATTGTTATTTTCCTTTTCTTTTAGTTTCTTTATTTCGTTTACATTATTTTATTTCCTTTTAAGACTAGTTTTGTTATCTTTTTATATTAGGTTTAGCTAGGTTTTCTATTTAACCTAGTTTTCCTAGCAGTTTTTGATTATCGAATTTCTTATCATTCAGTATTGTTTTCCCTTCAAGACTATGAAGAACTAAGCACCCTTTGCTTAGTCCGACAATTGAAGCCTTCATTTGATTCATGATTGTGAGGTTATAACTCTATTTTCTATTCCTTTGGATTATATCTTTTCTCTTGAGCTTATTCCTATTGATTCTTATTTATTTGACTGGATTTATCACCTAGTTGATATTAGTAATTATCTATTGCTAGGGTTTGGCTAATTTGAGTTGAAATCCCTTATCTTGTGTAGAAACCATGATATTCTAGGACTAGTTGGACTAGTTTATTATGAAAGAGAATTGATTATGTGCTAAATGCTGCGAAAGATCGGTGTTGTATGTATCCTGGTTAATTCATATGCTTTATGCTGCTATTGTTCTAAATCTTGATTGTTTCTCGTGCGTTCGATAATAAGGGTTGCCAGGCCGAGTTGGACTGGTAACTATTTCATAATAGGGACAAGAATAATCAAAGGAAAGAATAGAATAATCTAGGACCAATCAATCGAATGAATGGTGGATATTTGTTTGGCTAAGTGTTTTTCCCTAATTGATTACAATCTCTTTGCTTTTGTTTCCCTTGTTTGCTTGTTTGAACACAAATCAACCAAAAACCCCTCTTGTTACTATTGCACACAATCTGACATAAAGCAAGATAACTCGTCCCTGTGGGATTCGACCCTTACTTTCCTATTCTACTAGTTTAGGTTTGTCTAGGATTATTTTGTTTAGGTGTCGCGATAACGCCTATCAAATTGGCGCCGTTGCCGGGGAGGCAAGTTTTAAATTTTTTTTGTGTGTGTTTGTGTGCAAATTTTGGTGTGGACCTATCTTATGGTCCACACCCGTGCTACTGACTACCCTCTTCTTGTTTGATACAGAAATTGAGAGGACCCTTTCTAGGAACCGCAAGATAAACAGAGTTTTGTGTTTTGACAACCCTTGTTTCGAGATGGCTGATGAACAACAGACGTTAAGGCAGCTGACTGCCCCTAATCTGCAGCAACAACCGTTGGCTGTGTAGTTCCCTGAGCTGGCAGATGGAGTTAATTTTGAGCTGAAGTCCAGGTTAATCCACCTACTCCCCCACTTCCATGGGATGAGTGGAGAAGACCCCAATAAGCATCTGTCGGAGTTCCATGCCGTCTGCACCAGCATGAAACCAAAAGGAGTGACTGAAGACCAGATCAAGCTGAGGGCCTTTCCTTTCTCTCTGAAGGATTCGGCCAATGACTGGTTCTACTACTTGACCCCAGGGAGCATTGACACGTGGTCCAAGATGAAGAAGGCTTTCTTGGAGAAGTACTTTCCGGCGACCAAGCTCAACAACCTGAAGAGGAGCATCAACAACATTGAACAGCAGGCTGCTGAGTCATTGTATGAGTACTATGAGCGGTTCAAGAGGCTGATCTCTAGTTGCCCCTACCATGGCTACTCAGACCAGGACCTCGTACTTTATTTGTATGGAGGTTTACAGAACTTGGAGAAGAAAGTGGGGCAAATCTCCATCGTAGTGAGCAGTTGGAAGCCTGAGACTTAGGCAAGCTACCATCTCAAACGCTAGTCAACCCGATAGAGAATGTTTGTGCCATGACGCTAAGGAGCGGAGCAGAACTGGAAGCCAGTCGAGCACAACAGAGAGAAATCCGCGACCGCGGAGAAGGATGTCGCGACCGCAGATTGGCTACTGGAGCGGAGGAGGAAATCGACGCTATTCCGCGACCGCGGATGGAATTCCGCAATCGTAGAAAAATCTGCCATGAGAAGGACCTGTTCGAGAGTATTCCGCGACCGCGGCCAGACTTCCGCGATCGCAAAAAATGCACTGAAGACGGGGATCAGATCGAGAATATTCCGCGACCGCGGACACAAAACCGCGATCGCGGAAACGCCCCTGCAGCTCCAGTTCCTCTCGACGAAGCCCACGATGGATATGTGCGGCCCAATTTCCCTCCGCTCAACACATTAAAGCCTCCCACACCCTTTCCCGAGGCTCTGAAGGACACAAGAAGACTGGTAAATGATAAGGAATTGTTCGAGACCTTCAGCAACTGTGAGGTAAATATTCCTTTACTCAAGCTGGTAAATAGCATCCCTCGTTATGCTAAATTCTTAAAGGAGTTGTGCACAATAAAGAGGAAGAAGGTCCAGGTCAGCGAGAATCTATCCGCTATGTTGCAAAAGCAGTTACCTAAGAAGGCCATTGATCCGGGCATGTTCACTATTCCCTGCAAGATTGGAGGCACCATGTTCGACAAAGCTTTGCTAGATTTGGGTGCCTCTATCAACGTTTTGCATCTTTCATTGTATGAGTTTCTGGAGGTGGGGCCATTAGAGAAGACGGGGATTGTGATCCGGCTGGCGGACAATTCCTATGTCTACCCCAAAGGAGTGGTGCAGGACGTGCTGGTCGAAGTGGACAAGTTGATATTCCCTGCAGACTTCTTTGTGATGGACACAGGGCAAGATAAGGATGCAGCCCCTGTAATGCTAGGGAGGCCATTTATGAACATGGAAGGGACCAAGATTGATGTGAGCAGTGGTTCGCTCATAATGGAATTTGATGGGGTGAGGGTCGGATTCAACATCGATGTTTCAAAATGACACCCTCCGGATGGAAACCCCGAGTGCTCAATCGATGTGAGCAACCCAAGTTAAGATGGAGGAGTACCAAGTCGAGCCACGACAATAACTAAGGCGATGTCCAGGAGGAAACCCGAGGTATGTAATTCTTTTCTTGTCTTTCTATTTCATGTCTTTAATTGTTTTTGTTTTAGTTGTTTTTGTTTGTGTTTGTGTTTTTGCATCAGACTAACCTGCAGGAAGGAGGCCCAAGCCAAATTGAAGACGGTGTTAACCACGCACCAGCAACATTTCCGCGGGCGCGGATTCCCTACTGTAAGGCCTCCATTTCCCTGCTCGCAAAAAAAAAAAAAAAATACCGAAGACCAGCTGTCCGAGTTCTACATGGAGACGGTGCGCATCATGGTGCCAAGGAGGAGACATTAGCCTCACATATTTTATTTGGCAATGTTGATGGCCCGACATTCGACAGCTGAGGAGGAGGAATACTAGAGCCCGCCACACGATTACATCTGGGCTCCGCTACTTTGTAGGGTTTAACTAGGAGTTGTTACCGGTGTTTTGGGTACCATTTGGAGATGTTTAGAGCACAATTGGGGAGATTGGAGTTGAGGAGTAGAAGTGCAGATATGGTGGTTTGGAGAAGCTTAAACGAAGAAATCAAGAAGATGAGAAGAAAACCACGTAGAAGACGGAGGAAGAGTTGGAGAAATGAGCTAAGTGGAGCCACAAAGCCAAAACCGTGATCGCGGAGCTGAGGTCGCGGTCATGGACATCTACAAAAGACGAGAAGTGAAGACGGGAAAAACCGCGATCGCGGATGGTCGCAGAAGTTGGTCGCGGATAAGTCGAGAGCAAGCATGTGGAAAAGTGAATTTTCCGCGATCGCGGAAATATGCATCAGGAGCGCGGCGGCAGTTTCATCCGAAGTTTACCTTTATGTTATTTTCCTTTTCTTTTAGTTTCTTTATTTTGTTTACATTATTTTATTTCCTTTTAAGACTAATATTGTTATCTCTTTACATTAGGTTTAGCTAGGCTTTCTATTTAACCTAGTTTTCCTAGTAGTTTTTGATTATCGAATTTCTTATCATTCAGTATTGTTTTCCCTTCAAGACTATGAAGAACTAAGCACCCTTTGCTTAGTCCGACAATTGTATCCTTCATTTGATTCATGATTGTGAGGTTATAACTCTATTTCCTATTCCCTTGGATTATATCTTTTCTCTTGAGCTTATTCCTATTGATTCTTATTGATTTGACTGGATTGATCACCTAGTTGATATTAGTAATTGTCTATTGCTAGGGTTTGGATATTTCAAGTTGAAATCCCTTATCTTGTATAGCAACCATGATATTCTAGGACTAGTTGGACTAGTTTATTATGAAAGAGAATTGATTATGTGCTAAATGCTGCGAAAGATCGGTGTTGTATGTATCCTGGTTAATTCCTATGCTCTATGCTGCTATTGTTCTAAATCTTGATTGTTTCTCGTGCGTTCGATAGTAAGGGTTGTCAGGCCGAGTTGGACTGGTAACTATTTCAGAATAGGGACAAGAATAATCAAAGGAAGGAATAGAATAACCTAGGACCAATCAATCGAATGAATGGTGGATATTTGTTTGGCTAAGTGTTTTTCCCTAATTGATTACAATCTCTTTGCTTTTGTTTCCCTTATTTGCTTGTTTGAACACAAATCAACCAAAAACCCCCCTTGTTACTATTATACGCAATCTGATATAAAGAAAGATAACTCCTCCCTGTGGGATTCGACCCTTACTTGCCTATTCTACTAGTTTAGGTTTGTTTAGGATTATTTTGTTTAGGTGTCGCGATAACGCCTATCATACGTACAAAGGAGAGGAGGATATAACACCCCCAAATAACCTCTTGAAAGTATTACCGCCAGTGACCTCAGACGTACTGTCCGATGTCACCCAAGGCTTTTCCAGTTGATATAAATCATTAAACTACAGCTATGATGCAACATATCATAACTTCCATTAAAACCAAGTCTCGGAATTACAGCATAATTCCAAATATATCAAAATACATTATCAGAATTATTACAGCGGAAGTCTTAAATACAAAACATAATTAACATAGCTGAAGTCTTAAAATAACAACAAAAACATAGTTCGCCTTTATAGTCGTTCTAGCCTTCTCGGATCCGCAATTTATCTGATGTGCCGAATCGAACGGATGACACCAGCCAACCATGCAGAGAACAATTGCGGTTGGTTAGTCTAATGAAAGACCAAGCAAGGGGTACAAAGCAGAGTGGTTCGAGTAGTCGTATTAGGTTAGACTCATCGTCTCTCGAATAACAACCGATCACGATAGTCAACCACCATACTTCTACTGAATTAAATGAAAAGGCATGATCAAGAGAAGATTCTGGAAGACCGAGTCTTACAGCAATCAATCCCAAAAGAAGACTCCAACGAAATGAGCCTTATCGGAAATATGACAATTGTTGGGAAACATTAAATAATCACAGAATCACAATATCGCATACGATCGATTTAAAAGTTAAGACGAGCTTTCCTAGCTGCACTATCGCCTAGCTGCACTACTCGCCGAAGGTATATTAATTATGTGCATCAAGAACACTTATCTTATTTAATTCCAAAACTCACATCACGTTATAAGCTTTTATATCCACATCGCAGAGTCCAAGCCTCTATATCCACATCGCGGTTGGTCATGACCAGAAAGTTTGGCATAGGGTCTTGATCGCCCTGTTATTGCCAAGTTATAAAGAAACGAATGGACCTCGCAAAGTCCAAGCGTTCCTACGAATACTCGTGCTAACTAACAGTTCAACACAGTAATAGTCCACATCCAAGCCAACATGGCCAATATCATAAACATATATTTATACTAGCGTTGTTCTAGCAGATATACAACCTAGTATAATATCATCTTTTAATCAATTATATCTATAATAGCGTTGTTCTAGCAGATATACAACTTATTATAATATCATCTTTTAATCAATTATATCTATAATAGCGTTGTTCTAGCAGATATACAACCTATTATAATATCATCTTTTAATCAATTATTAACAAAGATGTTCCCAACGAACAATAAATCAGTAAATCATCCAAAATTAATTAACAACTAAACAATTGATAATTAATTGAAATATGGAATGATGAGCAAGAGCGAACTACCACTTGCCTTAGATTAGTCGAGCTCGAACAAAGCTTAGAAACGTCGGGTTCCTGAGTCTGAAACTGGGACAGATCCTGGATAATAAATCCCTATGGAACGACCCATAACGAGACCCTAAGTTAGATTCAATATCTACATAATTGAATCTAAAAGAATAGGAAAAGAATCAAAGGGATCAAGCCTCGCCCAAAGCCAAACACCCAAGACCACACACTCGGACAAGGCTCGCCGTGGGTGCGGTGGGAGGCTTGCCGCGGGTGCGGTAGGGTTACAGTGGCGAGCTCGCGATAGCGTTTTAATGGAGAAAACTCACCCAATCACTTCGTTTCGACTTTGATTCGTTCTTGGTTTGTTTTCTCAACACCTTAGGCTTGAATACCACTTAGGAGTACCTCTTCTCAACACTCAAAGGGATTCGAACACCTTCACAACAAAGCTCAAGAGCTTGGTGCTTCAATGGAGATTTCAGAGGAGAAAAACAGAGGAGGAAGATGACGCTCCTTCCCTTTCTGATTTCGACCCCTTTTATAGCCAACCAAGAGCTCCCCCAGCAGGGAACAAGCAGGAGACCAGCAAGGGAGGCTAGGCGAGGCTAGGCCTGACAACCGGCGCCACTTGCAGGGGAAGAGGATAACTCTGCCGAAGAAAAATATCCCACCGCGGGGTGCGGCAGGGGTGCGGTGGCGTCCAGTGACCGCCTCACTTGTTTGGCTTTCGCCGCGGGTGCGGCCACTTGACCGCGGGGTGCGGTCAAGGCCATTTTCACCCTCTTGTCTATTTTAAATCTTGGGTTAAATATCTTAACCCCGGGTTAAATATATTCGTACACGAACGACTATTTAACCTTGAACATACGTCAACTGTATTTTATATTACTCAGAAAAATATTACAGAGATCGAACAATTTACAGAATGTCCGAACCTCTCTAAAATTAATCCGACTTGTAATACAAGAGTTGGAAAATTTCCAAAATATCCTTATAAAATGAGGGATATTACATTACCTCCCCCTTAAAAGAAGTTTCGACCCCGAAACTTGATTATTCTAGGCCGAAAACAACTCGGGAAAGCGTCTAAACATATCCTCTTTAGTCTCCCAAGTAACCTCTTCGGTTCCTGACTTGGACCACAAAATTCATACCAACGGTACCACCCTGCTGCGTAGCTGCTTCTCACGACGCTCGAGAATACGCACAGGTATCTCCTCATAGGTACCGTTTGCCTGGATCTCGATGTCTTCATAACTCAGCACATGAGATTCATCTGGCACATACTTCCTTAACAAGGATACGTGGAACACGTTGTGCACTGGATGTGCCGATGGCGGCAATGCCAAACGTTACGTTAGAGATCCCACCCTATCAAGGATCTCGAATGGTCCCACGTAACGAGGGTTAAGCTTCCCACGCTTACCAAATCTGAACACAACTTTGGATGGTGACACCTTGACAAATACTTTGTCACCAACCTCGAATTCAACATTTCTATGCTTCGGGTCAGCGTAAGACTTTTGTCAACTCTGGGTGGTCAACATTCTTTGTCTTATCAAGGCAATGTCTGAGGCGGTCCTTTCGACTAGCTCTGGTCCGAGCAGAATCTTGTCGGCATTCTCATCCCAACAAATCGGAGATCTGCACTTTCGACCATACAAAGCCTCGAATGGAGCCATCTTGATAGTAGCATGCCAACTATTATTGTATGTGAACTCAATCAGACTCAGGCTGTCCCTCCAGCTAGTCGGACGATCGAGTACACAAGTTCTCAGCATATCCTATCGCCATATGCTATACTAGTACTAACTCGTGACCATTCTCAAAGTTATGATCACCACAATAGATTCTCTATACTAATTATGAGAATACATATTCTCTTACTCTTACTTCTAAACTTCTCTCGAAGTAAATACCCTAACCTCCTTAGGTCGGTATCCTTAACCAATTTGGTCTATAATCCTTACTCTCGATAGAATAGATGTAATCATCTACATGATTACCATTGCCTTAGCCAGAGTATCCATTACAAAAATCTCCAATGTATCTTGCTGTCATGCATTCTTCCTCCGGAAGACCTTAATGTCCTTTCATAGAAGAATACAACATCTTTCTACTAACCTCATTTCGATAATCCGGTCCTCGAATATATACTTAGAAATCAACAGTACTACAACTTAGTACTTCCACCTGTCATACAGACCTTACATAAACGATTCACTTGTTACCCTTATCATATCCGACCCTTATGCCATATATTTATCTCACAATCTATGCCTGATTACCACAACATGATTCACTAATCCATTCCATAGGATTATACTCTTGTCTCACCCGAACGTTTTATAAGATTACCTTAACCAACGTGGGTTACCTTTTTCCTCAAGTCCACTTGATCTCATCCGCAACCTCATCTCTATATATTATACCTTTAATAGGAGAACACGCATCTCCCTCACAATTTCCTTATATACAAAATCCCAAAGTTCACATCTTAATTCCTTACAATCCAATTATCAACTCTTAGTAACCTCGAAACATTACATCCTCAATTTACTTAAAGATACCTCTTACAATTCCATCATTTATCTGGAAGTAAGTTTGACCTTATGCCATTTCTAACTTAAATCCTTTAAGATTCCCATACTTTCTCCAAGAATAATCACAACATTTATTCGTATGCTCCTCAACCCAATCACATGAGAGCTTACTCCTATTTTCTCAAAGTATCGAATTGCTAAATGATTCATTACTAACCAAATCAATCAGTTGTGTCTTAATCCTTCAATAGATACATTGTTACTTTACTCCTTAAGCATACATAAACTTAATCTATGTACTAAATCCTTCAATTTATCGAAATCATCAACATGATCGATCCCTAAACTGAAATCCTTCCATTTAAGTGGCATGTTCCTTAATACAGTAACTTCACAACCTGATCTTTCCAATAAGGGTTGTACCATACGCCTTATGGATGGCCCAATCACATAAAGTCCAAATATCGAATCTTGTAAATTCCCAAGTGTCATAACTCTTTATTCCTCGAAAGGATAACATTCTAACTCCAATCCTTTGGCCTACTTAAATTTGGCCCTAAAATTAACTGCCAACTCAGGCCTCTAGTTTCTTCGAAACAGGATCGCAATCAATCAATTAGCACAGTTGAGCCTAATCACTTATTTCCTTAATCGTGACATCAAATTGCCATAATAGACATCAATCATTGTCTGTCTAATCCTTATATTGCTTCTCTAAAGGAAGTCTCATAACAGACCTCAAAACCAAACTTCGAATAGATCTTCCAAAATAATACCTATGACTTTGCACACTTGGCTTTTCAAAAGAAAACCTTAACCATTGTCTTACACTGGTCGTAATAGAGGAAACAAGTTCCATGTGAACTATCTTTCTTATACATTTCCCTTTAGTAGCGCTAATACTGGTGCAAAGGTCAGACACTGTTTCAATTCCTGAAAACTAGCCTCGCGCTTGTCATTCCAGACAAATTTCTTATGGGCCTTGCGGAGCAGACCAGTCATAGGTAGAGCGATCTTAGAAAATCCCTCTACGAACCGTCTGTAGTAACCCGCAAGTCCTAGAAAACTACGCACCTCCTTCACGTTCTGAGGCCGCTTCCAATTGGCCGCTTCCAATTGGCTACTGCTTCAATCTCATGCTATTTGACCTCATAACTGAGGAGAGACGATATCATCTCGTGCTATTTGACCTCATGATTAAGGAGATACAATATCACCCCGTTCTATTTGGATTTTCGAGCAACTTGTGCTCTATGTTTCCTTGGCATCCCGTGGCACTTTGATTTCTTGGCAGCTCGTTCCACTTTGCCTTTGAGCTGCTCGTGCTCACTTGTTTCGGGGTTGGTCATACGCAATCTTAGTTTGTAAGATCAATATCAATCGCAAATGAATAGGAAGTGCCTCATTGGTGATACTAAATGTCAGTAAAGTTGACAATAATCAAAAGGGAAAAAATGGGGTTTACTAACAGCTTGTACCCTTGTGGCATGTAGGCATGTTGCTTCAAACATTAATAACACCTAATTTATACATATTTTAGGAGTCTAGTTGCATATTAATTTAGATCATTTTCATACATATTTCATATATTTTATAGTTAGTTTTGCATTATTTTGTATTCAGAGTCTACACTCGTATTTTCATAATTTCAGGTATTTTAGGATGATTTTGAAGAGGCTTTTCAAGAATCGGACTTGTTAATATTGAACTTTGGATTATTATTTCTTTTGGGCTTGAAGAATGGACAGCCCACATATTGTTGGAATTTTAAGTCAGCTATGTGACTTTGTGTGGGCCACGTGACTTATGGCACGATTGGGCCGCTCAACAGTTTGGAACGAGACTTTGAAGACGCCCATTGGCCCTTTAGTTATTTTCAATTAGTAAAATTACCCCCTAGTAGTTTTTATGCATTTTTCTACCCCCAATATATATATTTCTCTCTCTAAAATCTCACTCTCTCTTCTCCCGCTCCCGACTCTCCTCTCTTCCCGATCGATCGCCGGCTCCTTTCTTCACAGTCGTCGATCATTTGTCGTCGTCTCCAGCCTGTTTTTCTTGTCTCCGGTGTCTCTCATGCTTCTCCCGATCACCGACTGCATTGCTTTCTTCAGGCTCGTCCATCGTTTTAGGGTTTTGTATCGCTCGTCGGCGGTTTTTTCTCTTCCTTTCTCGTCTCTTCCTTTATCGGGTATTTCAATCATCCTTTTTACATCCTTATTCGTGTTTGTTGAGTATGTTAGATAGATATATGGAATTAGTGCAATGGAAACTCACTTGGATGCTTCTAATGACACTTTTTAATTCTGTTTTTATTAGCAATGACACTTTTTTATGCCTCAAATGGATTTGATAATGTGTTTAATGACACTTTTAATACCTGCAATGCTTCTAATGACACTTCTTAATATAGTTTTTATACCAATGACACTTTTTCATACACTTTTTAATACCAATGACACTTTTACATACCTCAAATGGATTAGATAATGTGTTTAATGACACTTTCACTACCTGCAAATCTTCTAATGACACTTTTTAATACAGTTTTTGATACCAATGACACTTTTTTATGCCTCAAATGGATTTGATAATGTGTTTAATGACACTTTTAATACCTGCAATGCTTCTAATGACACTTCTTAATACAATTTTTATACCAATGACACTTTTTCATACACTTTTTAATACCAATGACACTTTTACATACCTCAAATGGATTAGATAATGTGTTTGATGACACTTTCACTACCTGCAAATCTTCTAATGACACTTTTTAATACAGTTTTTGATACCAATGACACTTCTTTATACATAGTTGATATGTTTCTAATGATACTCTCTATATAAATGAAGGTTTAAATATGGATTCAATCAAGTGCAAATATTTGTGTTCTCTAGAAGATCGTTTTGCTGCGAGGATTAACTTTTACCATCGCACGGATATCTTTGAAGTTATAAAACCTAGTCTCCCACCTTCCGATTGGGAATTTCTGTGCAATGGTTGTTTAGGTCCAATAGTGAAACTTGAGTACAAATTGAAGTTGAATGCTTAGATAATGATTATGTCCTGTTGAATGAGATCGTAACAGAGAAGAAGAAAGAGATGTGGTTTTTGGTTCATGGCTTTATTGCTCGTTTTTCATTAGTAGAGTTTTCTGCTATTACTGGATTAAATTGTGATGCTTCTGATTATCCTACAACACCAACTCCTGATTTTGATATGGTGGCGGAGCTTGGTATTAAGAAGTGCACTTATGAGAAACTTCTAGCTATGTTTTTGGATGAGAAGGATCCAGCGAGAAAGCTGAGTTTTGCTCATGTATTGATCCTTGAAGGAGTGCTATTTTCTAGGCAGCGAGGTCATCGTATTGACCCACAGTGGTTCGCTCTTTCGTTTGATATGGATGTTTTTCAAAGATATCCATGGGGCAGGGAGGCATATGTCTTATTACTGAAGTCTCTTTGGTTTGTCAATCATGAAAACCGTGAAATAGATCCAGCAGTGAGATTTGGATATAATCTATCAGGCTATCCACTTGTTTTTCACGTACTACTAATAAGTCTATTTCATCTATAATGACAGTCTTCATGTACTACTAATGACACTTTAATTTTCTCTGTCTCCTGGTTTTTTTTTTGTAATGACACTTTTTGTTGCTTCAGGTTGTTTATTCTTTCAGTTTAATGACATTTCTCTGGCATTTCTAGTAGCCATTTTTAGTTTTAATGACACTTTATTTACATTTCAAGTAGCTAGTTATCTTTCAGTGTAATGACACTTTATTTACTTTTTGAATGACACTTTTTAAAATTGCTTACAGGTGTGGATATTGGAGACATTCCCAAAATTTATTCATGTTGCTCATGTCTCATGCAAACCTGAAAAAACTCTGTCATATTGTCTTCGTTGGAGCAGTACATCTGAAGAAAAGCTTGCGACAAAGATGCAGGTTATTAATGCCGCCAACAAACCAGTATTTGTATGTATCCTTTTTCTGCATTTGTATATTTTAAAGAATTTCAATTCACTACTTTGATGACTAATATAGTTTATGACACTTTTTTTCTTTGTTTTGTCTTTTCAGACTTTTGTTTATCCGTCGTCTGATGAGTTAGAACAATTCAAATCTTGTCATTTTATCTTGGAAGTGCCTGATGACACCTTTGATTCAGTAGTTCAAAGTTGGATTTCTGATCAAGAGGGTGTTGTGAAAAAAGGTGTATTTGATCTTGATTATGAATATACTGGAAATGATGATGATGATGATTTTGTATCACCAGCACCAAAGAGGTTGTGCATAGAGTATCCTAAAAATGATACACTAGATTCTGGGGAAGGAAAACATGTATGTGGTGGAAGACTTCAACTTCGTAGGAAGACCACTGCTAATAAAATCAAGTTCGATGTAAAGGGCAAGAAGGAAAAGATGGAAATGAAGGAACAAAAGGAGATGAAGGAAAAGAAGGAAAAGAAAGAAAAGAAAGAAAAGGTGTGTTGACACTTTCTGTTAACCTATTGTATTTTTTAATGACATATTTGCTTTTAATGACAGTTTGAAAACAGAAGCAACTAATATTGTAATGACAATTTTTTGATGTTCTAATGACACTTTTGTTTCCTAATGCCATATTATGCTAATGACATATTTGTTTCCTAATGACACTTACAAAAGAGAGGCTGCTATTATTTTAGTGACACTTTTATGATGTTCTAGGTAAAGGGCAAGAAGGAAAAGATGGAAATGAAGGAACAGAAGGAGATGAAGGAAAAGAAGGAAAATAATGAAAAGAAAGAAAAGGTGTGTTGACACTTTTCTATTAACCTACTATATTTTTTAATGACATATTTGTTTTTTAATGACACTTTGTAAATAGAAGCTACTAATTTTGTAATGACACTTTTTTGATGTTCTAATGACACTTTTGTTTCCTAATGACACTTTTGTTTCTTAATGAAGAGGAGAAATGAGCATATTCCAAAATGGGGACAATATCTTCTTGATAGTATAAAGGTTCAGCAGAGGGCAGTGAGAGATATTCAATTTAGTGTTCATGACACCCAAGGCCAGATTGAGAAGTTGCAAAAGAATGTTAAAAGTATTCTAACCCTACTCTTGGGCAAAAGAATGATGTATTGATGGAAGTGAATCCTACAAATGATCTAACATCTAAAGGAGACCAAGACAAAGCAAGCAACTTTGTTGATGAAAATGTTGATTCTGGAGCACTTGTGGCGGATGAAACAGTGGTTGATCATGATAACTCCGTAGCACCTTGACAGGCCTATAGTCGTATGCCTAATCAAAGAAATCCTAATATACCTACTAAACAGAGTATAGCAAGCAAGTCAGGGTCGAACCCAAGGGAATCAGGTTATCTATTCTTGTGTTTTTCAAGTCACCAACTAGGAACTGGGGGGGGGGGTTGTATGATTTCTTAGTGACCAAGTAACAAGTAAACAAGTTCGCAAGTAAAGGTTGTGAATATGGTTGGGAAAAGCGCTACACCTGACAAAGATCCAGACAACAAGAGATATGGTTGATCACTAAATTCTATTAGTCTCAAGTTCTTATCTTTCCTATAGTTGTCCTTATCCCGATCTTAGGTAACTATTAGTTCTACCAGTCCTAATAGTACTTATTACCAAATCAAATCCGAAAACCTTCAAGACTCAATAAAGCAATAGCATTCAACCAAGGATTCAACAAGATACATGCAATAGAAACAACCCGTTACTATAACATGCAATTAACTCTCTCTCACGATGAACACTCGCAACCCGCTTATGTAAATCGTGTTTGCTACTAGATATGCAACCCGAACCCGGAATCACAAGTCCTAGCAATTAGGAAGATATCAATAGACCTAGGTAGCTACTCTAGATAAATCAACATAAACCCATAAACATTCAAGCATAAGAGAATTAATCCAACTAGATAGGAAAACGAACAAGAGTAGAAAACTCACAACCAATCAATTGAAGGCTTCAAAACGTCAAGTGCAACAATGAAAGCTTAGTTCTTCATAGGGTTTGTGAGAGAAAAACTAAGATAAGTGACAACTAGGGTTCTTAGAATAGATCCTTAAATACTAGGGCAAATAATTCAGAAATAAAGAAAAGAAAATAACAAACTTGAAAACAAAGTTTCAGAAATAAAATAAAAAGGAAATAAAAATTCCGGAAATAAATCCGAGAAAGTCTTCAGCGCATCGTCACCGTTGGGTGCGGCAATACCCACCGCGTGGTGCGGTGGTCTTCCAGAACTTCGGAACTTTGCGCCTTCTTCTCTGCTGGCTCACCGCGGGGTGCGGTGATGTTGCCGCAGGTGCGGTGGTACTCTAGTAGTTGCGACACTTCCGTACAAACGTCATAACTTTTGATTCCCAACTCGGATTGTGCTCATATTTTGAGGACTTGCAATAGACTTCAAGATCTAACTCCTCGAATTGGAATCACTCCATTTGGACATCTGAGTAAAGAGAACGAACCAATTGAATTCAGCACTTTGTTCTTCTACTCTTCAATGCACTTCAAACCTCTGTAAATCCCATGATTTCTTCACTTCTCGTCTTCTCTTTACAGAATTACCATCAAGTCATATCCAAACATCTTCTAAATCATGCTAATAATCCCTAGATACGCCATACAATATGCCGCATATCACACCTGAGGCGGCTGATGAAGTAATGGTCGACATTGCACCTGAGGCGGCTGATGAAAAGATGGTTGACGCTGTAGATTATGTAGTACCTGAACAAGTTCAAGAGAAAGCATCTACTTTCATTGACATTCTAGATTCTGCAAAAGCTGAATATGTTCAAGATAGAGAAGATTCTGCAGAAGCTGAAGATGGTCAAGAGAAAGCATCTACTATCATTACTAAAGGCAATGACGTTCAGGAGAAAGCAACGACTTTCATTGCTAAAGGCGGTGGTTTTCTGGATGCTGTGGTGCGTTCTGTTATAGAAGATATTAACGGTTCTTCCTCAACCAACGCTCAACGTGATAAACTTTATAATTCCTTGTTTGGAAATGATGGGAAGGAAGAAGACAAAAATGAGGAGTCAGTTAAAAAGACTGATTTGTAGGAAAAAGAAGAGGAAAATGATGGGAAGCAAGAAGAGAAAAATGAGGAGTCATTGAAGGAGAGTGATATGCAGAATGAGGGAAAAGAAGAGAATGATCTGAAAAATAATGTCAAAGAAGAGGAAAATGATGGGAAGCAAGAAGAGAAAAATGAGGAGTCATTGGAGGAGAGTGATCTACCAGATTCTCCTATTGTAAGGAAGTCCACCAGAGTTGTAAAAGAAAGTCGCAATGTGGTCACTCCATTTACCACTGAAAAGAAAAAGAAGGCCAAGAAGCGCAAGTATGTACCGCTTCCAAGAAGACCGCGTTATTCCTACTATGATAATACGACTCGTAAAGAACTCCATGACTGGTATAAAAATAAGTAAGTAAACTGTTCTCTACTCAATATCATTAGGATTATGACATGAAGCTGCTCATTAAAATATTTGACTAACAACTTTCTCTTTTTTTATCATAGTGAGAATCCAGAAGATACTTGGCGTGGACATGATGTGGGTCATAAGGGTGATTTCTGGGAGACCCTTGTGAAAAATGGATGTTGGATATGGGATGAGGTAAGTTTTGTTGTATTTGTTTGTTTTCTAATGACACTTCATATTCAATGACACTTTTCCAAACTTCAGTGACAATTAGATTGAATTACTGATGAACTTTTAATGACACTTTGTTTCAATGACACTTTGTGGCAATTGAACAAGAACACATGTTTCAATGACACTTTGTGGCCATTGAACAAGACCATTGTTGCTGGATACTGATGAATTGTTTTAATGACACTTTGTTGCAATGACACTTTTTGGTAATGACATTGTTTGGTATTAATACTTTTTTTTCTGTTTGCATTCAATGACACTTTCCTGTAATGATGTGTTTATATGATATATTTTTTCCAGCATATTAGTGAGGTTCTTTTTCTGTTCCGCAAGCATATTCATGGCAATCCTGATTTTTACAAGGAAGTGTCATTCTGGATTGGATTTGGTACAAGAAGTTTGCTCCCGAACAAGTAGAAAGGTACAGATCTGGTGTGGATAAGATCCCACATTCTTTCAATTTGTATTTTGATGGTTCCTTTCCCAAACATTTTGGGAAATCTTGGTACGATGGTGTGACGAAGGTATACACACCATTTAATCTGGAAGATAAACATTGGATTGGATTAGAGATAAACTTGCCTAAATTCAAAGTGAAAGTATTGGATTGTGCTCCTCACTTGTACAAAGACAAAGAACTTGAAGATTTTCTTCAACCACTTCTGGATTTCCTTCCTCATTTGTTGCGTTCTTCTGGGCGATTCACTCACCTTGGAACATTTGAACAATCTTTTACCTGGTGCAGAGATCTATCTCTCCCAGAAGACAGAGCAGGGTAAATCACTTCCCCACCCCACTGTATTAGTCAATGACAGATTATTAGATTACAGATTATAACACTCATTTTCCTATTTGTTTTTATCTTACCGTGGCAATTGTGGAATTTATACTATCAAGTATATTGAATCATTGGTTTTCGAATCAAGTTTGGATGATTTAGATGACGACCATATGAGAGCACATCGGGAGAAGATGGCGATTGACCTGTTCAAGCATACTTGGACATGGGAAGCTTTACCAGAAAAATAGTGATGATGTTTTAGAATTAGGATATTAGTTTGACCTGTATTTTTTATGACTTTTTAGTTTGTAATGGTATTAAGTCAAGAATTACATTGTAATGACATTTTACAAGTATTAAGATAAGAATTACAATGTAATGACATTTTAGAGTGTTTTAATGACACTTTTTTGTCTCTGATAATTTTAATGACACTCTCACATACTAATGACACTTCGTATCAGTGACATTTTTTAGTGACTTTTTAGAAGTATTAAGACAAGAATTAAAGTGTAATGACATTTCAGAGTGTTTTAATGACATTTTTTTGTCTCTGGTAATTTTAATGACACTCTCACATTCTAATGACCCTTTAAATTTCATGACAGTTTTTTGCCCCTCGTAATTTAAATGACACTTTCACTTGCTAATGACACTTCATATCAGTGACACTTTAATGACACTTTGTATGAATGAAACTTTTAATGACACTATTTTGTGCATTGCCAGACTGATTCTAATGACACTTTCCCATAAATACATAAATCTGTCATTATCAAGAGAAATCCTTAAAACTGTTTTAATATCACTTTTCCAACTTTGTATTTGATTTATCGTAACAAAATATATGCACTAAAATCCTGAAAACTGTCTTAATGACACTTTTCTATATTAGTGTAAGTTTTTTATAATGATTAAACAAAACGACTATTTTCCTTAATCCATTTGCATAAAACTTCCGTTGTTGCTTGATGCTCTGTTCATGCATGTCTTCTTGTTATGTCCAGCTATCCCACATAATCCACACTTGACTGTCTTCATTCTTGATTTCTTGATGATTGTTTTCCTAAATTCTCCTTTCGAGGGCAACCTTCGCTTTCTTCACCTTCCAACCTTCTTTGTATAATATGGCGGGAGAATTACTATGTTGCTAATACACTCAGGAACAGTCCACTGAGATTTCATAGGCACCAGATATATAGTTTCCTTGTATGTCATCTTCCAACTCTCAAACTGATAGTAGGGACTTATAAATTCAGTAATCCTACCATTAACCTTTTTAATGGAAGTCATGGCATGTGAGCATGGTATTTTATCCAAGTAAAAAACCCTACAGCTACACATTCTTCTAGACAGATCAACAACTCCAGTGAAGCTCCCACCAGATACCTCAAACAGAACTCTATTTAGTTGCTTTGCTTCATATCTTTTAGACTCCTTATATCTTGCCTCTACAACTTCCTTCACATGTGGTGGTAATTCTTTATTGTGGCATATTGTAAGTTCCCGACACTTGTTAAACCAACTTGAAAGCAAAGCTCTAATGTAATCTAGTAGAGCAACTATTTGGTATGATCTAGCTCCCTCAACACTGTAAACACAACATCTAGAAAAAGTGTCATTAGAAATTTAGAAACTCAGAAAATTCTAATGACATTCTTGTTTTCTCACCTTTTAAATCCCTTATTTCATATTCGAATTTGTTAATCAATGACACTATTTCTGGATTATGCACATAATCAATCTAATGACACTTTTTCAACATTGTAAATACAACCAGAAAAGTGTCATTCCAAACCAGAAAGACAAAAATTCTAATGATATTCTTGTTTTCTCACTTTTTTCATCCCTTATTTCATATTCAAATCTGTAAAACAATGACACTATTTCTTGATAATGTACATAATCATTCTAATAACACTTTTTCAACACTTTAAACACATCCATAAAAAGTGTCATTAAAATGCCAAAAACTCAGAAAATTCTAGAAGTATTCCAATATATACCTGAGTTTATGCTTTTTGAGTTGTTTGTTGTCATTATATTGTATCTGTCACCTCGACAGTGAGCTCGAGCCCACTTCTGGAAATTTGCAATAGTGAGGTACTCCCCAATTTCTGGGTTGATTGCACATATTTGTTTAAACCATTGCTCAAACTCAGTGATTGTATAGGCATTAGCTGCATTCGAGAACAATCCAAGCACACCTTTTTCCTTGAACCTTGTTTTCAAATTCGATTTTAGATGTCGCATGCAAACCACATGCTTTGCTGAACTGTACACTGTCTCTATAGCTTTTGCAATGCTAAAATGTCGATCAGAGATAATCACTAAATCATCTGACGATGGGATGACAGTATACAGTTGTTGAAAGAACCAAGTCCATGATTTGTCGTTTTCTGAGTCAACTATGGCATATCCAAGAGGAAAGATCTGGTTGTTTGCATCATGCGCTATTGCTATCATTAGATTACCCTCATACTTCCCATGAAGAAATGTACCATCCACCATGATCACCTACCCAAAAAAAGAAATCAGAACAAAAACATTAATGACAGTTTAAGAGATAAACATCAATGACACTTTGACTTTGGATAATGACACTTATTTTCAATGCAGAAGAGAAACATTAATGACACTTTTAGACATCAATGATGAACTGTTTAAGATGCTAATGACACTATCATTTGAGCATACTTGAAATAATGACACTTCTAGAATATTCACATTTCTTACATGCTAATGACACTTTTTGCAGTGTTTTAATGACACTGTTTGCTAATGGCAATAAATGTTATAAGTGTACATTTCTTATTACAGTAAAACCTCTGATTGATGCTCCGATTGAAATGAATATGTACTTGAACTGGTTTTCATCATCAGTCTCAAAGCACGTATATGTGTCAGGGTTGACACTCTTCAACATATAGCAATATGAAGGTATCATTGCATAGTTTTCTTCCGGTGTACCTCTCATCAAGTTTTGTGCCCATTCCTGCGCTTTCCAACCTTTCCAATAGCTGACATCCTGATACCACTCCTCCCTCATATCATTCTGAATCATGCCAGCATTCGGTCCTTTCTTAACACCTATGAACCTATATTTTACAAGAGCAAACACATTAGATTCTTATGGAATCTACAGCAATAACATATTCAATTATATACTGTCATTACAAGCTATCTTACCTTGTCTTTATCTACTGAGCAACAGTTTTATATGTAGGTTTAGAGTGTTTTGCACATCTTGAATCAAACGAGCAAGAATGTTCATCAATGAGTTTCCTTATCTCAAAGTATTCAAAACCCTTCAATTTTGCAGCTCGGATTCTCCATTTGCAGTTTGCATCCACACATAACACCTTATATAGTTCTGCACTTGACTTAAAAACTTTGTATCCAAAGTTCTCACACATTGCCATTTTTTTATGGCAGTTTTCAAATCTTCTTTTGTCTTAAACATCTGCCCTACATGCAGAAAATCATTTCCTGTTGGCAGAGCATGATCATTTACCTTGGAAGATTGCCCTATCTCTGTAACAACCCCAAATATTTCCTTGAAAGTATTACCGCCAGTGATCTCAGACTTCACATCCAAAGCCACCCAAGGCTTAACCATTCATTCAAAACATAAAACACACTGATAATACGAGATATCATAATCTTTATTTAAACCAAAGTCTCGGAATTACATCCGTAAATCCCAAATTCAACAGAAATACAGAATATGTTTAATACAGCAGAAGTCTTTTAAATAAATAACATAAGGGTCTTGATCGAAGCGATCACCTGCCTAGGATCTTCAACCTGGATAAAACTCTTAAAAACTTCATCTGCCTTCATCGTCGGTTCTAGCCTTCACGGAACGGAAGTCTACCTGATGTGCCGTATGAGACGGATGACACCAGCCAACCATGCAAGGGAAAAATAACCGGTTGGTTAGTCTAATGAAAGACTATGCAAGGGTAAAACAGAAAGGTTCTAAGTAGTCGTATTAGGCTAGACCCAACGCTTCTCGAATAAAAGCCGATGACGATAGTAAACCTCAATACTTCTACGGAAGGATACAAAACAGAATGATCAAGAGAAGACTCCTAAAGATCGAGTCTTATCGGAAACGTATGAAGATAAGACTCCAAGAGATTGAGTCTTAACGGAAAGTATGACAAGTGTTCGGGAACATTATAATTTCACACAAGAGTTTTAAAAATGACTTGACTATTTGGGTCCACGACCAACCTCACCGCTCAGTGCGAATTCAGATTGGAAAGAGGACTTACTCTAACCGAAGTCCCAGGCGAGGTTCCAAGTTGTACTTCTCTCCCTAAGGTTCATTAATTATGTGCATAATGGCACTCATCTTATTTAGTGACAAAACGTACAATTACGTTATAAGCTTTTATCATATAAATATATCATCTCGATACGAGAGATATCTTGAGAGCGTATCCCGAAAGAATTGGCACCAGCTGTGAGCACCTCCCCTATACTCGGATAGGGGATAGTCATGACCAGGGAAATGGTGTTAGGACTTGGTCATCCTATCCACCATGGTTATAAAGAAACGGCTAGACCTCGCAAGGTATATAGCGTTCCTACGAATACTTGTTCTAACTAAACAGTTAAAATCACACAATAGTCCACATCAATGTCATTCTGGCAATATATATATAATAGCGTTGTTTCTAGCAGTATATACAACCTATTATAATATCACTTTTTAATTGTATCATTTATAAAATCTGTTCCCAATGAAAACAGTAGTTCATCCCAATTTAATTAACAATTAAACAATTGATAAATAATGGAAACATAGAATGATAAGCAAGAGCGAACTGCCACTTGCCTTAGTCTAGACGAACGATTGAGCGACGACGGGTTTCTGGGTCCGGAACAGGAACGGAAATCGGATTACAGATTCCTACGGAAATGACCCACAACAAAACCCTAGGTTAGATTCGACAATAAAATACACGAATCTAAGAAAGAACGAACCAAATCAAAAGAACGAAAGTCCCGCCCGAGACCGGTAATGCCCAAGGCCACGATCGCGATTGCCCAGACAATCCGCGGTCGCGATCGCGGTGGCACTGCCGCGGTCGCGGGCGTCGAGGACGAATGTCCGCGAGCGACTCGGCAATGCCCACGAGCAACTGGCTGACGACCGCGATCGCGGTGTTCATGTCCGCGGTCGCGGACATGAACACGGTGACCTCCGATTGGAGAAAGATTCACCGGCGATGACTCCTTGGGCTCGATTCGCGGTGGCTTCCCTTCCGGCCTCCTTGCACCTCCAATGCAACACCCTACGAGCACCACCACCTCCGTCGAAAGCTCCGGCGACTCCATAAGAAAATCCGGCGAGAGCTTGAAGATTCCGGCAACAAGAAAATGAGAGGGAGAGAGTGTGAGATTATCAGAATTCGGTGCCCTTCAACCCTCCAGATCGTCCTCCTTTTATAGGACAAGGAGAGAGGGAGCAGCCGACAAGATCAACGACGAGCAGGGAGATCGACGGCGATGGTAGAGAAGACGAAGCGTCGCGCGTGCCTGCGCATTTCCGCGATCGCCGTTACTTTTCCGTGGTCACGGAATATTTGAATTCCCAGCTCTTCTGTGCCTGATTATTCCGCGGTCGCGGTGGCTCTGCCGCGGTCGCGGAATTCTCCTTTTCGCGCCTAATTACCCGGGAAAAGATTGGGCATGGGTTTTCAAACCCCGGGTTAAAATATATTTATACCCGAACAAATATTCTAAGCTCCGAAAATACGTCGAATGTATTTTATGCCACTCAGGAAAATATTACAGAGATCAAACATGAAACAGAAAATCCGAACTTCACTGAAAACGACATGATTACAGGATGAGGGTTGGGTAAATTACCCAAATACACTCTCTAAAAATGAGGGGTATTACATCACCTCCCCCTTAAAAGAAGTTTCGACCCCGAAACTTGGCCGTACAACCCAAAAAAAACGAGGCGTTACATCACCACCCCCTTAAAAAGGTTTCGACCCCGAAACTAGGCCGAAAACAGCTCGGGAAAGCGACTACGCATATCAGCCTCAGTCTCCCATGTTTCCCAAGTAACCTCTTCAGATCCAGCTTTGGACCAAAGAATCCGTACCAATGGTACTACCTTGTTTCGTAACTGCTTCTTGCGGCGTTCGAGAATACGCACCGGTATCTCTTTGTAGGTACCATTTGCCTGAATCTCGATGTCTTCATAGCTCAGCACATGAGACGCATCTGGCACATACTTTCTCAGCAAGGATACGTAGAACACGTTATGCACTGGATGCGCCGACGGCGGCAATGCCAAACGATACGCTAGAGACCCTATCCTGTCAAGGATCTCAAACGGTCCCACGTAGCGAGGGTTAAGCTTCCCACGCTTGCCGAACCTGAACACACCCTTGGATGGAGACACCCTGACAAACACCTTGTCACCAACCTCAAACTCGACATTCCTGCGCTTCAGATCCGCGTAAGACTTCTGTCGACTCTGAGCTGTCAACATCCTTTGTACCAACGCAATGTCCGAGGCAGTCCTTTCGACTAACTCCGGTCCGAGCATAACCTTGTCGGCATTCTCATCCCAATAAATCGGAGATCTGCACCTTCGACCGTACAAAGCCTCGAATGGAGCCATCTTAATGGTAGCATGCCAACTGTTGTTGTATGTGAACTCAATCAGACATAGGCTGTTCTCCCAGCTAGTCGAACGATCGAGTACACAAGCTCTCAGCATATCTTCCAATGTCTGGATGGTCCTCTCAGACTGTCCATCCGTCTGAGGATGAAACGCAGTACTGAACCTCAACTCGGTTCCCATGGCCTTGTGGAGTTCCTTCCAGAATCTTGACATGAATCGACCATCACGATCCGATACAATGGTCTTTGGTGTACCATGCAAACGGACAATCTCGTGTAGGAACACTTCTGATAGCTTCTGGGTTCCCCATGTTGACTTGATAGCCACGAAGTGAGCACTCTTCGTGACCCTGTCAATGATTACCCATATCGCATCCTTTTGACTCTGAGTCTTTGGCAACCCTGTGACGAAATCCATAGCGATATCCTCCCATTTCCACTCTGGCACTGGAAGAGGTAGCAATTCACCACCTGGTCTACGGTGTTCTATCTTGACTTTCTGACAAGTCAAGCATTTTGCCACAAATTCCGCTACATCCCACTTCAAGTCGGGCCACCAGAATTTCTTTCTGAGGTCTTTGTACATCTTGCTAGAGCCTGGATGTACAGAATATGCTGACGAATGGGCCAACTTCATCACCAACTGGCGAAGGCCATCAACGTCAGGCACACAAATCCGGTCTTGAAACCAGAGTGATCCATCCTCCTGAATCACGAATCCGGGAGCTTTCCCGTCCATCACTTCACTGCTTAACTTTACCAAGACCACATCATCAACCTACTTCTCCCTGATTTGATTAAGTAGCGTAGCCTAAATCTCTAGCATACTCAAGTATCCTCGACGTTGATCGTACAAGACTTCGATCTCGCACAATCCTTGGTTCAGCTTGGTCTGAGCAGTAAGTAGAGTCACTACAGTCTCGTGCGGTGTCCTCCGACTCAATGCATCGACTACAACATTAGCCTTGCCCGGATGATACAGCAACTCGATGTCGTAGTCTTTGAGTAGCTCTAACCAGTGACGTTGTCTCATATTCAGCTCCTTCTGAGTGAACACGTATTTGAGACTCTTATGATCGGTGAAGACTTGGCACCTTACACCATAAAGATAGTGCCTCCAAATCTTCAACGCAAATACTACAGCTGCTAACTCCAGATCATGCATCGGATAGTTTGCCTCATAGGTTTTCAGCTGCTGGGATGCGTATGCAATAACCTTCCCTCTCTGCGTCAATACACACCCTAACCCATTCTTCGAAGCATCACTGTAGACCACATAACCATCATTCCCCTCCGGTAGCGCTAACACTGGTGCGGAGGTCAAACACTCCTTCAACTTTTGAAAACTGGCCTCGCACTTGTCATCCCAGACAAATTTCTTGTGGACCTTGCAGATCAAACCGATCATAGGTAGGGTGATCTTAGAAAATCCTTCCACGAACCGTCTATAATATCCAGCGAGTCCTAAGAAACTGCGCACCTCCTTCACATTCTGAGGCCGCTTCCAGTCGGCTACCGCTTCAATCTTCTGGGGATCGACCATAACCCCATTCTCATTAATCACATGGCCTAAGAAAGCCACTTCTTTGATCCAGAAGTCATACTTAGACAACTTTGCATATAGCTCATTCTGTCTAAGGACTGACAAGGTGATCTGAAGATGTTCCTCGTGAGCCTCATCACTCGGGGAATAGATCAAAATATCGTCAATGAAGACCACCATGAACTTATCCAGGTATTGGTGGAAACATCGATGCATCAGATCCATGAAGACCGCCGAATCATTGGTAAGGCCAAATGGCATGACTACGAACTCATAGCGGCCATACCTCATCCGGAAAGCAGTCCTCGGAATGTCTTCCTCACGAATCTTGAGCTGATGGTAACCAGATCTCAGATCGATCTTGGAAAAGACTTTTGCTCCTTGCAATTGATCCAACAGATCATCAATCCTTGGCAACGGATACTTGTTCTTGATCGTGACTTTATTCAACTCTCGATAGTCGATACAAAGTCGGAACGATCCATCCTTCTTTTTGACGAACAAAACCAGAGCGCCCCAAGGTGATGCGCTCAGCCTTATATATCCTTTCTCAAGAAGGTCCTCGAGTTGTTTCTTCAACTCTTGTATCTCAGCTGGAGCCATCCGGTACGGTGCCTTGGAGATTGGCACGGTACCAGGCTCGAGATCAATTGTAAACTCCACATCACGACTCGGGGGTAAACCTGGAATCTCTTCCGGAAAGACATTCGGGAACTCACGAATGACCGGGATATCAAGAACTGAAGGCTCATCTCTCTTGGGTTTATCCAGATAGCACAGGTACCCGACACAACCTTGTCGAAGTAGCTTACACGCGGCCATCGCATTGATGAGCTTGCCATTATCACCGTCATTACGACCCTTGAACTTGCATACAAACTGGCCCCCAGATGACACTGTCACAGTCCTTGAACTGAAATCGATCACCTCCCCATGACGCGTCAGCCAATCCATACCGAGAATAATGTCGTATGGAGCCATGGCTATACAGATCAAATATGCTTCGAACTTCTTACCCTGGATGGTAATAGGAAATTCTGACAGACGCTTGGTTCCAATCAAATGTTCACCATTGGGAAGATTCACAACGAAAGGCTCACAAGCCTTATTGCATACTAATCCTAGCTTACTTACGCAACTTTCTGAGATGAAAGAATGGGTAGCACCCGAATCAAAAAGCATACACACAGAAGTAGAATGGAGGTATAGAGTACCTTGAGTAGTAGGAGCATTTGGTCCATCAGCCTCACGCATCTCGTAGAGTCGCTGACCTTGACCTCCTGAAGCAGTTGGGGCTTTTCCCTTGTTCTGCGCAGTTGTCTGCGTCGAAGGGCTAGGAGCCTCCACTGGTCTGAATCTGGGTCGGTTGTTATGACTAACGGACCCTTGCTGTGACTCAGCTCCTTTCTGTCTCCTCTACGGACAAAATGTCTACAAGTGCCCCTCCTTTCCACAGCCAAAACACGTCTTCTTCTCCTTCGGGCACTCATTGCTCTTGTGCCCGGGTGTGCCACAGTTGTAGCACTGGATCGGATTCCTTCCCTGAACTGAGCGTTGCGTAGACCCTCCATGAGTCATTTCCGTTCTTGCCCGGCCAGATCTGGCAAAGTTAGACGGTGGCGCGGGATGCTGGAACCCACTCGCCTGAGGCTGGCTCTGTACCGGTCTCTGGCGATTGCGCTTCTTAGCCGACTCCTCCAGAGTCACCTACAATTTGTAGGCAGAATCCACGTACTGCTCTAGAGTAGAGCACCCGTGGCGTACCATCAGTGGCTTGATGTCTGGATTCATCCACTCGTGGAAGTGCCAGATTTTCTGCTCTTCACTGGACACCTCCGGCCCAGCGTACTGCAACAGGTGATTGAACTTGGCCGCAAGCTCAGTCACTTTCAATCCATCCATCTTCGGATAAAGGAACTCCTTGTGCTTCTCTTCCCTCAGAGCTCGGGAAAAGAATCGGTCAGTCATCTTCACCTTAAACATTCCCCAGTTCAGTCCAGGGTGATCAGCTAGACCGGTGCTTTCCCACCATTCACTAGCCACCTCCTTCAGTTGAAGGGAAACAATGTGCACCTTCTCAGCTTCCGTGCACTCGACGTTTCTGAATAGTCGCTCCATGTGCGAGAACCAATATGCCACTCTGACTGGCTCTCCTTTCCCATCATAGCTGTCATGCCTCATAGAGCTTATGGCCTTCAGTGCTCGGCCATAATTGCCTCTGTTTCTGACAGCTTCCTCATGAGGTACATGGACATCGGGCTCCTCGAACCTAGGAACCACATGAGGAATTGGCACACCTTGTGCCTGAGGTGCGATTGGTCACATAATATCGGTGACTGCTTGCATCACAATCCCCCGAATAGCCTCAATTGCCGCAGCATCGAACACCACTGGAGCGTGGACCGAAACTTGGTCACTGCCCACAGGATTGTTGTGAGAAACAAACTCGTTCTCATCCAATGGGTTCGCGGTATTCCTCAAATTCTGTCTGGGGTCGTTGCTTGGCCCAGCACCAGCACGAATGGTATTCTTTGTGTTCACCATCTGTTTACCGATCAGATCCCAAGTATTTTGCAACATTAATATCATCTCAACATGCATAACGTATAAAATCATCTTAGAATAGACCAAACTTGGTAAACTTTCATTGATGAACTGAAACTGAGTTGAAAGGGACTACATAGAAAATTTCTCCCCAGCGACAAGGCAAAATTGCTCGGAGACTACAATTCTATCTAAACGAAACAACCGAAATACTAGAAAGAAAACTGCTAAACTTAACACTGGCCCCCATCATGGTGCCCTGAAAAGCTTCAAATAATCGGGAACTCTCATGCACTGCTTCTTCGCACGGGGTCTATCATCGGGGTCTGGTGTCAGACTTCTTGACCTACTTGGCCCTGGAGCACACGGCTCATCTCTCGGCCTCGGTGCCCTCGGCCTTTTCCTAGGCGCGGGAACACTTGGTCCAGTCCCATCAGATCCCGGTGAATAGCCAAACTCCTCCAGAAATCCTGGTTGGAAGTCTGCCCGGTCCACCACATACTGCGGATCAAGTAGCAACCTTGCTTGGCGGATATACTCCTAGAGTTCGTGGACGTTTCCACACATATGAGAGAGACCGAGTTCTGTCTCGTATGTCTTCTCCTCAATGTCATACAGGGTGTTAGACCAACCCTCTAGAATTTCCTCCAGCCTTTGGGGCCTTGGCCTGGCCTGCTGAGTCGGGACCACCCTCGGTGTACCCATTGACTCCCCCGGCCTTGCCCTCCTACAAGCATGCTCAACCGCCTCATCCACCAGACGATGCGCCTCAGCGGAAGTCATCTGACTCTGGCGGAACGCCTGTCGCGAGTTAGGACTCGACATCAGCCTCCACTGGGTGGGAGTAGACTGTGAGTCCTCTGATGTATCACGTGGCATACTCCTTATTCTGGCGATACCTGCTTCGCAAAGCGCCTCCCAAGCGGCAGGAGACAATGGTGAATACTCCCGCTCAGGTGGAAACTCTGGACTCGGGAAGATGAACTGCATCCCCGTGTCCTCACAATCTACCAGCAAGTGCTCTAAGCCATCGGACTCATAGCCTTGCTCCTCGAGGTCCTCCTCCTCCGGATCCTCTTCAGGATCCTCCTCCGGATCTTCTTCCGAGTCTTCTTCAGGATCCTCCTCAATTTCGAAGTCATCGTCGTAGTACCCTCTAAGGTACTGCGCCGGCTCCTCCTCTTCCTCTGTGTCTTCCCTTGGGTCCGCTTCAGGCTCCACCTCGGGAACCTCGGCCCTAACGGACACCAACACCACCGACTCCTCGAGTACGGTCTTCACCTCCTCGGGTGGACTACTGGGCTCCCCGACCTCAAAGAACGGCGGGGGAACCGGAAACTCAAGCCTAACTGGAGATGGCGGGGCCACCTCGGCTTCCTTCTGGTTCCTTTGATGAGAGATAAATGCGCCCATAAACTGCGGGGCGACGAGAAGAGAGTTAGTCTTTCTAAATATAGAAGCGAACTTACTATATCAGACTAGAGAGATGGCACGACTAGAACGGCATAGATTTCAAAACAATACATTTTGTGAAGTAAGGTTTATTCAGAAATTCAAAATTTTCGAATTAAAAAATATTCTTAGTTCAAAACGAGTAAACGGTTTATAAAATTTTCGTTTTTAATAAAACGTTTTAAAAACCCAACCCGTTAAAAAAAACGGCTCTGATACCATAACTATAACACCCCCAAATATTTCCTTGAAAGTATTACCGCCAGTGACCTCAGACTTCACATTCGAAGCCACCCAAGGCTTAACCATTCATTCAAAACATAAAACACACTGATAATACGAGATATCATAATCTTTATTTAAACCAAAGTCTCGGAATTACATCCGTAAATCCCAAATTCAACAGAAATACAGAATATGTTTAATACAGCAGAAGTCATTTAAATAAATAACATAAGGGTCTTGATCGAAGCGATCACCTGCCTAGGATCTTCAACCTGGATAAAACTCTTAAAAACTTCATCTGCCTTCATCGTCCCGTTCTAGTCTTCACGGAACGGAAGTCTACCTGATGTGCCGTATGAGACGGATGCACCAGCCAACCATACAAGGGAAAAATAACCGGTTGGTTAGTCTAATGAAAGACTATGCAAGGGTAAAACATAAAGGTTCTAAGTAGTCGTATTAGGCTAGACCCATCGCTTATCAAATAAAAGCCGATGACGATAGTAAACCTCAATACTTCTACGGAAGGATACAAAACAGAATGATCAAGAGAAGACTCCTAAAGATCGAGTCTTATCGGAAACGTATGAAGATAAGACTCCAAGAGATTGAGTCTTAACGGAAAGTATGACAAGTGTTCGGGAACATTATAATTTCACACAAGAGTTTTAAAAATGACTTGACTATTTGGGTCCACGACCAACCTCACCGCTCAGTGCGAATTCAGATTGGAAAGAGGACTTACTCTAACCGAAGTCTCGAGCGAGGTTCCAAGTTGTACTTCTCGCCCTAAGGTTCATTAATTATGTGCATAACGACACTCATCTTATTTAGTGACAAAACGTACAATTACGTTATAAGCTTTTATCATATAAATATATCATCTCGATACGAGAGATAACTTGGGAGCGTATCCCGAAAGAATTGGCACCAGTTGTGAGCACCTCCCCTATACTTGGATAGGGGATAGTCATGACCAGGGAAATGGTGTTAGGGCTTGGTCATCCTATCCACCATGGTTATAAAGAAACGGCTAGACCTCGCAAGGTACATAGCGTTCCTATGAATACTCGTTCTAACTAAACAGTTAAAATCACACAATAGTCCACATCAATGCCATTCTGGCAATATATATATATATATAATAGCGTTGTTTCTAGCAGTATATACAACCTATTATAATATCACTTTTTAATTGTATCATTTATAAAATCTGTTCCCAATGAAAACAGTAGTTCATCCCAATTTAATTAACAATTAAACAAATGATAATTAATGGAAACACGGAATGATAAGCAAGAGGGAACCGCCACTTGCCTTAGTCTAGACGAACGATTGAGCGACGACGGGTTTCTGGGTCCGGAACGGGAACGGAAATCGGATTACAAATTCCTACGGAAATGACCCACAACGAAACCCTAGGTTAGATTCGACAATAAAATATATGAATCTAAGGAAAAACTAACCAAAGGAAAGAACGAAAGTCCCGCCCGAGACCGGCAATGCCCAAGGCCACGATCGTGATTGCCCAGGCAATCCGCGGTCGCGGTGGCACTGCCGCGGTCGCGGGCGTCGAGGAAGAATGTCCGCGAGCGACTCGGCAATGCCCGCGAGCAACTGGCCGACGACCGCGATCGCGGTGTTCATGTCCACGGTCGTGGACATGAACACGACGACCTCCGATTGGCGAAAGACTCACCGGCGATGACTCCTTGGGCTCGATTCGCGGTGGCTTCACTTCCGGCCTCCTTGCACCTCCAATGCAACACCCTATGAGCACCACCACCTCCGTCGAAAGCTCCGGCGACTCCACAAGAAAATCCGGCGAGAGCTTGAAGATTCCGGCGACAAGAAAATGAGAGGGAGAGAGTGTGAGATTATCAGAATTGGGTGCCCTTCAACCCTCCAGATCGTCCTCCTTTTATAGGACAAGGAGAGAGGGAGCAGCCGACAAGATCAACGACGAGCAGGGAGATCAACGGCGAGGGTGGAGAAGATGAAGTGTCGCGCGTGCCTGCGCATTTCCGCAATCGCGGTGACTTTTCCGCGGTCGCGGAATATTCGAATTCCCAGCTCTTCTGTGCTTGATTATTCCGCGGTCGCGGTGGCTCTGCCGCGGTCGCGGAATTCTCCTTTTCGCGCCTAATTGCCCGGGAAAAGATTGGGCATGGGTTTTCAAACCCCGGGTTAAAATATATTTGTACCCGAACAAATATTCTAAGCTCCGAAAATACGTCGAATGTATTTTATACCACTCAGGAAAATATTACAGAGATCAAACATGAAATAGAAAATCCGAACTTCTCTGAAAACGACACGATTACAGGACGAGGGTTGGGTAAATTACTCAAATACCCTTTCTAAAAATGAGGGGTATTACAATCTCTAATGACACTTTATTGTCACAATGAACATTAAAATCCAAAGGCAAATCCTCTTGAGCATCCACCATCTGCACGCTATTGTTTTCAACTGTCAACGTGTTTGGATGTGTAACTGTCAACGTGTTTTGGATTTCACCGCTTGTCAACAAATTAGTAGACAAAGCAGTAGACAACCCAGTTGACGACACATACAATGGCAGCGTCCATGATACTTGTGGGCACTCATTAATACTAACAAATAAACTGTAATCCTCATCGATATCAACTACATGTGGACTTGTTAGCTGCTGGAAAGGATGCAAATGACCTAAGACAAGGTCAGATGATGTTGATTTTATCTTGAACCTGTCTATTATCATTTTTTTAAGATCTTCAAACTGCAAAGTGTCATTAACCATAAAAGCAATGGATATGGTATCTCCAATATAAGCATAACATCCCTCTTCTACTTTCCATTCCCCTCCAAAGAACACTATTAGAATTCTCATATGCATCTGTATAATATCAAATCCACAAAACTGTCTTAATGACACTTTTATTAATTCAAACACAACAGCTTTAATGACAGTCTTTTCACTATCCTAAAATCTCTTATTATAAACCTTATTGATCTATGCCAATTTGATTTCCAATGAAACTATTTGAATTATGCACAGAATGATTCTAATGACACTTTTTTACATGTGATTTTAAAAGTGTCACTACAAATCCATAAATGCGAATAATTGTAATGACACTTTTGTAAATTACAGATTTTCAAAGTGTCACTACAATTCTAGATATACAGATAAGATTAATGAATCCAATGACACTATTTCAACACTGTCAATACTACATCCTGAAAAAGTGTCATTGCAAATCCAGAAACACGGAAAAGTGTCATTGAAAATCCAGAAACATAGAAAATTCCAATGAAACTATTTGAATTATGCACAGAATGATTCTAATGACACTTTTTTACAAGTGATTTTAAAAGTGTCACTACAAATCCATAAATATGGATAATTGTAATGACACTTTTGTAAATTACAGATTTTCAAAGTGTCACTACAATTCCAGATATGCAGATAAGATTAATGAATCCAATGACACTATTTCAACACTGTTAACACCACATCCTGAAAAAGTGTCATTGCAAATCCAGAAACACAGAAAAGTGTCATTGAAAATCCAGAAACACAGAAAAGTGTCATTACAATTCCAGATATGTAGATAAGATTAATGAATCCAATGACACTATTTCAACATTATCAACACCACATCCTGAAAAAGTGTCATTGCAAATCCATAAATATAGAAAAGTGTCATTGCAAATCCAGAAACACAGAAAAGTGTCATTGCAAATCTAGAAACACAGAAAATTCCAATGACATTCTTCTTTTCTCACTTTTTTCATCCCTTATTTCATATTCAATTTTTTTAATCAATGACAGTATTTATGGATTATGCACATAATCAATTCAATGACACTATTTCAACACCGTAAACACAACATCCAGAAAATGTCATTGGAGAAGAAGAACCCACCGTAAACACAACTCCTCCCCGAATTTCATTCAATTTCCCGGCAAAAAAGAAAAATCAACCTACCTGTAGTCGATGGCGTGCGGTGGGCGTGCGGTGGTGTGCGGTGGCGTGGAGAAGAAGAGCTTCGATCGGCGGTAACCTCCTAGCCCTGGCGTGCGGTTCCGTGGAGAAGAAGAGCTGCTCGTCGATCGGTGGAGAGCGTGGAGAAGAATGCTGCTCGTCGATCGGTAGCGAGCGTGGAGAACTTGGGGAGGTCGTTGTTGTTTATTGAAGATTTTGTATTTTAATTATTATAATAATATAAAAACTTGGGGGAGGGGGTTAGTTTTTAAAGGGGCTAGTTTCCTAATAAAAACGTTACACATAGGTCGTTTACTCAACTCGTCGGGAGCATAGGAGGGGGGAGATTTTTGGTATGGCATGGGGGCCACGCAGGTTTAGTTTTAGGTTTTATTTTATTTTTTAGTTTTAGTTTTGCTTTTGTTTGAGTTTTAGTTAGAGGAGGCAGCAGTACACTGGAAGAGTTTTAACGAAGGGATTTTGGCACTTTAGCAATTTGGAAGACTTGGTATTATTATTCTAGCCTCTTGTCAACTTGAATTATTTTGTTATTGAGATTTGATTTTTTTTTTCTTGTCTCCCATTTTTATTGAATAATTCATATATATATTGTTGGCTAGTTTAAATCTATTGAATATGTCTTCAATCATACTTGACTAAATTCCTAGTCCTAAGGTTGGGGTGATCCCGACGATGTGTATGTAATTAGAATTATTTTTTTGCCTGAGTTGAAATAGTATTTAATTCATTCCTAGATGCTTTATGTCCATATTAGTCTATGCGAAATGGATCCTATTAGGGTTTGAGACTGAAAGGTGATAACTTTAATAGGTAGTCAGTTGTTGAAGAAATATGGTATGGATTTCGTAAAATCCATTGTGACTCCTATTTCTCCTAACACTCGCTTGGATGCAGACTTGAATGGAACAGTAGTTGATCCCACAATGTATAGAGGAATGATTGGTTCTCTCCTCTATCTCACGGCCAAATATTATGTTTAGTGTATGTCTTTGTGCTAGATTTCAAGTCAATCCTAAAGACTCACACTTGAAAGAAGTGAAGCGGATCTTTCGATACCTCAAAGGAATGGACCATCTTTGTCTATGGTATCCCAAGAATTGTGACTTCAACCTTGTTGGATTCACTGATGCTGACTTTGTTGGGCACGTAGTTGATCGCAAAAGCACCTCAGGAACGGCACAATTCCTTGGTCCATATCTTGTCTCATGGGGTTCCAAGAAGCAAAACTCTATGGCCATTTCCACTACAGAAGCTGAGTATGTTTCCGCAACAAGTTGTTGTGCTCAAGTATTGTGGTTAAAGCAACAACTGAAGGACTTTGGTATGTCTCTTGGCACCATTCCTATCATGTGTGATAATACTAGTGCTATTAACATTTCGAAAAATCCAGTTCATCATTCACGTACTAAGCACATTGACATCCATCATCATTTTCTTCGTGATAATGTTGACATTGGTCTCATTAGGATGAAACATTACAGGACTGAAAATCAAGTGACTGATATCTTCACCAAGGCACTAGACAAAGGCCCTTTCGAGCATCTTCGGTTGCTCCTCGGCATGATCTCTCTAAATTGAGGAATTCCACATCCATTATTCCCTCAATGCTTGGCTAATTGGATCACATACCTCATGAAGTATTTTACTTAAGAGCTTTTCTTGATCTTGCTATTTTATGATTTTTGTGTGTTAGAATTGCTTAGTCTTAGGATCTTGCCTCTTTGTCTTTTGATTTGAGTTGAATTACTTGATTGCATGCTAACATCTTATTTGAGACCCAAAACGACCGCTTTGATGATTTGATCCCTCACTATAAGCCCACATGATAATCAGTTGTACAACCTACCTTAGCCTTGATTCACATAAACGTTCCCTATGACCCTTCTTTGTTAAACTTTTACGGGGAATAATTATTTGAGTTGTATTTGTTCCTACCATATGTTTGGATATACTATATTTTGTGTGATCCCAACTTTGAAATATCCAGACAAGCCTCGCAAACACTCTTGGTCTCAGGGGGAACGAAGACCGTTGCTCAGATTAAGGGGAAACAATGTGAATGGAACGTTGAAAGTGAATCAGTGGCTGGCTTGCAGGTGAACGTTAAAACGGCTAGTTGATGAGATTTGATGGCTCTGTTGTAGGAACCGCAATGCAGTAATCAAGGTGAATAAGTGAAAAAGGTCATTGCCAGAGGAGATAGAAAAGATTTTATTGATGGATTTTGGTAAGTCGGTTTTAAGTTACTTGGAAACATTTTATCCTCTAAAGATTTTCTCTTTCCTATATATACCTACCCATAATTATCCAAACCCTCACTGCCATAATCTCTCTCGCTCTCAAACTCTCTCAAATCTCCTTCCTCTCTGTCGTTACCCTAATCTCTCACCAACATCCAATGGACTCTCCAAGCAAAATCCCCTCCACCGACAAGATGTCCGACGCCGAGGTCGACGCCTGGATTCTCCAACTTCAACAGGCCAAGGAAGCTCGCGCCACACCTGTAAAATCCGACGTGCCGACTTCCGTGCTTGATATTGCTCATGTCGCTGTCCACCAAGGCGCCAATCCCTATGCTTCAACATCTACTCCTCCGCCAATTGTTTTGTCACCTTTGAAGGCTCAGGATCTCAACCATGCGCTTGATTTAGTGTCAACGGAGGAACCAACTCATACCGCTCATCATGAGGAAGATGAAGTTCCCCCCCCCCCTCCAAGGACAGAGTTGAGGAGGAGGAACGATCAATGAAATCAGTAGAGGAACAATTAGGGGTAAAGGCTGCACCTTTGGTGCCTCCTCCAACCCGAAAGCGCAAGATGGTTGATCTCACTGCCACTGCTGAGGAAGAAGATGACGAGGATGATGACGTCCAGTTCCTGGAGCATCATAAAGCTCCCACTACACAGTCGACTCCTTCAAAGTCGGGTGGTGATGAGACTGCTCCCAAGATGATCAAAATCCGTCTTCGTTCCGCCTCCCAAGCAAAGAGGAAGAAGGCGAAATTGGAAGTCTCCACCTCTACCACATTCTTCTGCCTCTCCTGATTCGTGAAAGTTTCTTTGTTGAACATCATGTGGAAGAAATTCTGGAACTTCTTCGTTTCCAAGGTTGGGAACGGATCTGTGCAAATAGGGCCACTATGAACGAGGTTCAAGTGCGTGAGTTTTATCACTTCTATCATATGTCCAAGGCTGATGCTATGTCTAGGTCTTCGAAGATTAGTGGTGAAGACATCTCTTTCACTCCCAAGGTACTTTCTGTTCTCATATCCGTTGGGTGATTTCTATGAGGTTCTTGCTAGTGAGGTGAATGAGGAGAAGCTGGCATGTATGGAAATGTTGTTTGGCTCGACCACATGGGAACTGCACACTAAAAGGTTGACTCTGGCTCAGCAAATTGCATTCCATATCATCTCTAGGACTGTAGCACCTCATCAAGAAAAGTGTAACACCATCACGTTGTGTGATCTGTTCCTGCTTGATCGCTTTCTGAGAAAGGAGAAAATTGATCTCCCCCGCGTGATTCTGTGTCACATGGAACGGTGCAAAGCCAAGTCTCATTCTCTGGCTTATTCTGGGTTGGTGAAGATGTTGCTTCTTCGCGATGAGTTGTACCGCGAAGAAAATGAAATTTCTCTATGTAGCGAGTTAGATTCCTCCGTTGTGGAGAAGATGAAGTTTAAGGGTGATTCGAAGGGAACGGGCACTATGATTGCAAAGAAGGCTGTTGGCAAAGGAACGTCAAGGGGTAGTTCAATTCAGCATCAGATTCTGGTCGAGCTTAAACAGCTGAACATTACAATGAAGTTGCGCTTGGATCACTTCCTGAGCAAAGATGAAGAAGCTGCTGAAGATCCTGAGACTTGATTGTTCCCCGTCACTATCTATCCCATCTTTCCCTCTGTTCTTGCTTTTTAATGTTTTTTTGTCTTTTGAGTAGTTTTCCCTCATCTTTTGACTTTGCTTGTCTAAGTTCCTTAGCTCTGCAATCCTTTCCCGCTTAATGAATGAACTGCTTTGTCATGTCTTGCGCATCAGTTGATTCTTTATGCTCTTACTGTGATCTTTTGATGATGCCAAAAGGGGGAAGTGTGGAAAATGTGAGATGAACTCAATAAAGAGTTGATAACATAAGATAGTGCTAAGGAGAATTTTGACGCTACTTGAAGGTAAATCTTTCTATGAACTTTCTGAGGGGGAATTTTGTTAATACTTTGATCATTGAATATGTTTGACGACATGTAATTGACTTCTTACTTGATTGTTTTGAACTTGCACATTTTTAAGGAGTTTGTCATCACCAAAAAGGGGGAAATTATTGGAACGATGATGTTCCCTCTAGTTTTCATGATGATAAACTCAAATGCACTTGATGGTTTTATTGTGAATATGAGTTTCAGGAATGAAGTGACCGAAAATGAACGATGAAAACCAAGTGAGGAATCAAAATAGAGACTACAAGAAATAGAGAAGTCAACAATGCAACAACGCGCTAAAGCTAACAGAGAAAAGAGGCACGCGGTTGTGAAGAGGAAAATAGAAGGGAACAGCGCCAATGAACGATGAGACGCGCGCGCTGCTTACCTTGAGATTTGCCGAATCTTCTATATTTGGAAGGAGATCTTTTGGAAACAACTTGGGCCACAAGGAAAAAGTTTGTTGAAGATCTTGCTGTTAGAAAAGAGTGTTTAGGATTATTATATTGGTTTTTCCTTAGGTAAGACTAGGGTAAATCAGCAAAATATTTTAGACTATAAGTAAGGGAAGTTGTGAACTTCATCATAGACGACGACAACATTTCCAAGAGCTTGTTTCTTCTCTTCTATTCTTCTTCACCGAATACTCAAGCTCTTGGAAATGTTGTCGTCGCATATGATGAAGTTCACAACTTCCCTTACTTATAGTCTAAAATATCTTGTTGATTTACCCTAGTTTTACTGAAGGAAAAACCAATAAAATAATCCTAAACAATCTTTTCTAATCATTTATAACAACAAGATCTTCAACAAACTTTTTCCTTGCGGCCCAAGTTGTTTCCAAAAGTTAGAGAGGAATACTCAAGCTCTTGGAAATGTTGTCGTCGTATATGATGAAGTTTACAACTTCCCTTACTTATAGTCTAAACACTAGTGGAAAAAACACTTTTTGCTGCTCCCTTTTAGAGGCGTACATAGTTCAAAACGCCTCAACAATGACTTAGGCAATCACTTTTTTTGGTTTTTGAGGCGGATAATTAATTTATACGCCTCAAAAACATCTTTTGAGGCGGGGAAATTAATATACGCCTCAACAAGTATCCGAAAAAACATTTCCCGCTAAAGTATTAGAGGCGGGCCAGGATAAGGCCCGCATCTAATGCTAACTAATTGAGGCGGGCCAAGTAGCCCGCCTCAATTAAAGCTTGTTGAGGCGGGCCTCTTAAAGCCCGCCTCAAAAAGTATGTCCAATAGACGCTGACTACTTGTGCCATCCATTTCTTTTAGCAGCCATGGATTCGTTCTCTTAACCCCGCCAATCCCTCTATTCTCTTCCTATCCTCCATTTTTGTGCTTCGATTCCATTCTCTCTCCATCGTCAATCCCTCACCGTTGACTTCGCCTCATCTACGAAGACGTCTGGCTTCGATCTTCCGATGGCGTCCATCTCCATGCCTGGTTCATCAGGTTCTCTCCCGACTACCGAGGTGAGCTTTCTCGGTCTTTGATCGATTTCCTCTTCTGAACCGTTCCTGTTACACCGCCAATCCCTCTATTCTCTTCCCATCCTCCATTTTTGTGCTTCGATTCTGTTCGTCTAAAATCTATCTTGATTTAGGGTTTGGTTGTGGACTTTTGACTTTCTTCTAACGCTTTTGTGTTTTGATTTTCTACATATTGCTGAATTTTGATTCTACATCTTTCTTATTCTGCTGATTTTACTTGTTTGTTCTGCAATTGTATGAAAGTTAGTTACTTTTATGTGTAAAAATAATGTTATGGTAGTGAAACTTGGCACTTGTGTTATTTCCTGGCTCTCGACTTTGATAATCTGAAATAGGTGCTTCTTGAAAGATTATTAACCCTGTTAGCATGTTCCTAACAAGATATATATGTAAGCCCTGAACTGATAGCAAAAGCTTGAGCTATAATTTTTATGTTGTTAGCGTAGACTGTAGAATCTTTGGACTCCGAACAGACCTTTGTTTAAAAGGACATAGAAGAGAGATAAAGCCAATGGCTACCTTATGGTGTTTCTTAGTTACATGATATAATTGTTCAAAATAGTGAAAATTTAAATTAGCAACTTGGACAATAGTTTTCAAGATACTGCATATCTTATACCATGCCCCATTTATGCTACTATTTCATGATTTGACGATGAATTGGCCTCCATAAAGTTTGCACTACATTCTTTTTCATAAGCGTACTCTCGTCATTTAACTCGAAGATTATCCGACATTCATGAAGTGTAGATTTATATTTGGTGATTATCAGATGCTCAGTTCAATATGCAATTCCACAGGCCACAGGAAAATGTCAGGTTGTAAGCAACATCTACAGTGGTTATAAATCAACATTGGTAATCAAGTTTTACTTAACGCCACATAAGTTATGTTGATTAGAAATGTGGTGGTGACTGATAATAGGCAGAGGAAGATGCCTCTGTGGAGGAACTGTTGAAAGGTAGGGGCAACTTCCTTCCAATCCCGAAGTTGCAAACACAGATTCACTACTCGACTTTCATCTGATTTTCTCTCCAAGAAACACTCTTTGACTGGCTATCACTGGTACATATTTGACTATGAAGGCTAGAGTTAGATTACTTTATTGCTTTGTCTATAAGGTTTTTGCTCTGTTTATCTTTTGATTTTTCAAGTATTGTGTCTAATAGTTAATATTGTCGCTCTATATCTAATATGTTACATGGTTTCAGGGTCTTATGAGAGAGGAAAAGGAAGCGGAGGTCGTGGCCTTGGAAATGGCAGATTTAGCATAATCAAATAGACAAAGATCGATTTAGGACTGCCTGACCGTGTTCGTTCGGAGTTTAAAATTGCAAGGTTATTCAAATCTCGTTCACATATTAAACCCATATATTCCCTTTTAAGTATACGACTAAGCTAATTTGGAGTAGAGTTTCTATAAATTACTGTAAATGGTGCTTTGCTTTCATGGATGTCATAGTCATGGATTTATGTTTCTTTGTCGTTCTATTTACTACTGCTCTCTTCAATGTGGATTTCGTTTGGTTTTGTTATGACTACATATCAGAATGGGAGGAGGTACACTTTTGCAGCGGTAGCTATCTTATAACTTCTATTTTTCTGGTGGAGTTTGAAAAATATATTTGTTAAGCCTCCACTCTACTAAGTTGATATTTCCTTGATATTTGGATAGATAACAAAGTTGGTGCTCTCTATTGCAAATGAATTGGTTAATTCACCATAAAGATATGCTTCTTTTTTAAAAGAAAACAAAAATTATTCATGTGTCCTTTCTGGTTGCTGCTTTCTCCTAATATTTCCCCATTTGATCAGGGTGGGATGAAGGTGCATTTGGGATGCGAGTGGGCAAGGTTGCTCTTCTAACTGTAAGTGTTAACTACTTACCTTCTTCATTACTTATTCTTGCTTTGAATATTTGGTAAACACTTGAATAATACATTGTGTCAATTAACTAATTTGGATATGTCATTTGTCAAGATAGATATGGGCTTAACTAACTATGGACATTGACTTGTAAATTTTTTAGAACTATAGTTAATTAACTATCGTTGTGTAACAATGATAAGAAAATACAAGTGGCGTTTGCTAAATTTGAAATTGTGTTCCTCTGATGGTCTATAATGATGCACTTCTTATAGTATTTTAGAACTTGTGAATATAAAAGGTAGCTAAGTAGGTCTCCCCTGTGCTAGGTAGACAGAAGACTTCCGTCCAGACAATCAAAATGGGAAAGGCGGATTTTTTGGGAGTTTATATCAACTATTTAGCTACTTATTTTGCTTAGTACTCATACACCGGTTCTTTGATTGTTAGGACTTGATCAAATGATTTTCCATCTTTTTGTGATCAGGATACACTAGAAAAAATGGTGAAGTATCCATAGCATGGCGTGTAACCAACTTTTGTTGATTTAGTGCATTTATGCTTTCTTAGAGGCTTAATTAGTTCAAAATGAATTGAAGCTTCTTGTAACAATTTGTACACTCATCCCAATCTTATTTGAATCTTTGTTTTGCTGAAAATCTCATTTCTTGGACCTGGATATTGCAGGCTAAGTTCTCAAACTAATTAACCCAAGAAAGATGGACTCCTTAGACATCCTGTTGATTCTCCTCAAGACGTTGAGAGTATCAAGGTATGTAACTTAACTAACTATATATTGATAGTATTTGTGTTTTTTGTCAATAATTTCTGTGTTTTTTATGAAGCTATATCCTAAGAGGAAGACATTGTATACTTATGAAGAAATGGATGTTGTTCGTGAGCAATGGGCACAATATTTTACATCGAAGTATTTATTATCGGATTGAACTTGTTTTTACTTGTCATGTAAACTGTTGTTGAGAACCTGACTGTACTCGGATTGAACTTGTTTTTACTTGTCATGTAAACTTGTTTTTATTCTGTGAATAAAATCAGGAACCTATTCTGCAATGTGTGTATGGTGCATCATAAATCCAAAAAACATCCAAAAGAAGCGCAAAAGAAGGGACTTATAGAGGCGGACTTGTATGTCTGCCTCGATAAGTACATAGACGCTGACTCGGCCGAGAACTCGGCCGAGCTCTCAGCCGAGTCAGCGCGACTTGTTGAGGCGAGCCTATAGAGGCCTGCCTCAACAAGTGTTTACCTATTGAGGCGGGCCTCCGAAGCCGGCCTCAACAAGTCCCTCATTTTGGCGCCAAAGTGAGGGACTTGTTGAGGCCGGCTTCGGAGGCCCGCCTCAATAAGGTCCTTTTAGAGGCGTAAAATGCCCGCCTCAAAAAGTGTCCATGTGTAAGACCCCCAAATTTAACCCCATTTGAAAGCGCTACTGCCGATGACCCCGGACGTAAACCCCAAAGTCACCCCAGGCTTTTCCAACGTCATAACTGACTTAAAACACAGTTACAATACTAAAATCATAACTTTTATTAAACCACATGGTCGCGGAATTACACGATTCCAAAAATGACCCAATTAATCAGAAATACAACAGCGAAATACTTTTAAACAAAACGACAAAATAGCACAGCGGAAATCTTTAAAATACAACGACAAAACAACTTGTCAAAACACCGTTCATCTTCATAGTCGCTTCTTGCCTCCTCGGATCTGCATGTGCCGAAACGGACGGACGACACCCCCATGACGTTACAGGAATATAAAAATACAAGAGTTAGTCTAATGAATAGACTAAGCAAGGGCTTCACCAATAATTCACACAAACACATCACAAGCAATTCCACATATCACAAATCACATCACAATCTCAAGTCACATGATTACAGCATATCTCTTATATTAGCGTTGATTCTAGCAGAATATACAACCTAATATAATATCAGATTTTAATTATTTCAAATTAATTCATAACCACTTGCCTGGAATAGACGAGCTCAAACAAAGCTTAAGAACGGGTTCCTGAATCCAAAACGGGGACAGATCTGGAATAAAAATCCCTCAAAGTCAAACCACAAGACACACAACTCGGACGCCAATACCGCGATCGCGGTGAGTCGTGGCCAGTCGCGGTTCATCAACAGTGGCAAAGCTTCGACAGCTTCCATGGCGGGAGAAAAATACCCACCTCGATTCAAGCTTCGTCTTGCATTCGAATTGATCACAAAGCACCTCTAAGCTTCACCTAACACCTTGGCAACCTTCTCCATCCCACGAAGCCTCTCGATTCAAGCCCAAAACCGAGCTCACAGCTCGTGCATCAATGGCAAAACAGGGGAAAACAGAGGAGAAAGAGAGAAGAATAAGAGAGAAAGAAAGGGTTCGGTTTCACCCCTTTTATAGCACCAATCCGAACCACCTCAGGGGGAACAAGCCGGGGACAAGGGGACAAAGGCGAAGGCCACTAGCGAGCCCACTTGGCCTGCCCAGAAAACAGAGAAAACAGAGCTACAGTAACCGCCTTCGAGGAAGATGACACTGCTCAACAAAAGATGTTACCGCGAGCGCGGCCGGTCGCGGTGAATCGCGGTTGATCGCGGTCAATCGCGGTGAGTCGCGGTTTTAAGGCCGACTTCGTTAATTCTTATCCGAACTCAACTTGGGTTAATTTCCTTAATCCCGGGTTAAATATATTCGTGCCACCATCTAGCACAAACATCTCAAGCAATTACCTCGCACAATTACCGTGCACAAATATCTTATATAAATATCGTGCACAAATATCTTATATAAATACCGTGCACAAATATCTTATATAAATATCGTGCACAAATACTTTACATAATTATCCTGCATATATTTGTGACACTCCAGGCCAAGCTAACACAGCTACCAAGCCACCCACCCATCTTACATGATGTCGGTGCCGGTACTGGTGCCCGCTTGAGTCCACAATTATCCTACACGAATATCTTATATAAATATTTTATAACAATATCTCATACAATTATTTTGCAACAATAACTCATACGAGTAAAGCTCAAAAATACCCTTAAAAATTATGGGGTGTTACATTACTACCCCCTTATTTTAAGTTTCGACCCCGAAACTTGCACTAAGCCAAAGAGGATTCCGCCTCACTAACAAACTTATTATCCGAACTTAATATCCTTAATCATAACCGGCCTTATGCCATCTCTAACTTAAATCCTTACAAGAATAATTTAACATCTTCCTTTAAACAATCTCTAACTTAAATCCTTTAAGATTCCTTAACTTTCTCCAAACATAATCACCACATCTTATTCCTACGTTCCTCGAAACGAATCACATACGATACTACTCCTATTTCCTCAAAAAGAGTGATACCACAAGTCTTATAACCTCAAAGCACAACGAGGAAACTAGGAACTCAAGTCTAACTAGAGATTCACCATAACAGACTCAAGAGAAAAGGCACGACTATGAACGGTGTAACTTTTTCACTTTGAAAATTTAGAGCCTTCGCAAATATTTCAAATAAGTGAAAATATTTCAACGAATGAAAATATTTCAAACCGGACCTGTAACATCACCAGGCCAAGCTACCCCAGCCACCAAGCCACTCAGCCACCTTACATGGTGTCGGTGCCGGTACTGGTGCCGCCCGTGAGTTCACAAGAGTCGTTTGAAAACACTTTCAAACAAAACGAGTAAATGGTCCATTAAATCCCAAACCCGTTTTAAAAACTTTCGGCTCTGATTCCAACTCTGTAACAGAGCCTACAAAAACTGTTTAGCTCTGATACCATTTCTGTAACACCCTCAAATTTAACCCCATTTGAAAGCGCTACTGCCGATGACCCCGGACGTAAACCCCGAAGTCACCCCAGGCTTTTCCAACGTCATAACTGACTTAAAACACAGTTACAATACTAAAATCATAACTTTTATTAAACCACATGGTTGCGGAATTACACGATTCCAAAAACGACCCAATTAATCAGAAATACAACAGCGAAATACTTTTAAACAAAACGACAAAATAGCACAACGGAAATCTTTAAAATACAACGACAAAACAACTTGTCAAAACACCGTTCATCTTCATAGTCGCTTCTTGCCTCCTCGGATCTGCATGTGCCGAAACGGACGGACGACACCCCCATGACGTTACAGGAATATAAAAATACAAGAGTTAGTCTAATGAATAGACTAAGCAAGGGCTTCACCAATAATTCACACAAACACATCACAAGCAATTCCACATATCACAAATCACATCACAATCTCAAGTCACATGATTACAGCATATCTCTTATATTAGTGTTGATTCTAGCAGAATATACAACCTAATATAATATCAGATTTTAATTATTTCAAATTAATTCATAACCACTTGCCTGGAATAGACGAGATCAAACAAAGCTTAAGAACGGGTTCCTGAATCCAAAACGGGGACAGATCTAGAATAAAAATCCCTCAAAGTCAAACCACAAGACACACAACTCGGACGCCAATACCGCGATCGCGGTGAGTCGCGGCCAGTCGCGGTTCATCAACAGTGGCAAAGCTTCGACAGCTTCCATGGCGGGAGAAAAATACCCACCTCGATTCAAGCTTCGTCTTGCATTCGAATTGATCACAAAGCACCTCTAAGCTTCACCTAACACCTTGGCAACCTTCTTCATCCCACGAAGCCTCTCGATTCAAGCCCAAAACCGAGCTCACAACTCGTGCATCAATGGCGAAACAGGGGAAAATAGAGGAGAAAGAGAGAAGAAGAAGAGAGAAAAAAAGGGTTCGGTTTCACCCCTTTTATAGCACCAATCCGAACCACCTCAGGGGGAACAAGCCGGGGACAAGGGGACAAAGGCGAAGGCCACTAGCGAGCCCACTTGGCCTGCCCAGAAAACAGAGCTACAGTAACCGCCTTCGAGGAAGACGACACTGCTCAACAAAAGATGTTACCGCGAGCGCGGCCGGTCGCGGTGAATCGCGGTTGATCGCGGTCAATCGCGGTGAGTCACGGTTTTAAGGCCGACTTCGTTAATTCTTATCCGAACTCAACTTGGGTTAATTTCCTTAATCCCGGGTTAAATATATTCGTGCCACCATCTAGCACAAACATCTCAAGCAATTACCTCTCACAATTACCGTGCACAAATATCTTATATAAATACCGTGCACAAATATCTTATATAAATATCTTGCACAAATACTTTACATAATTATCCTGCATATATTTGTGACACTCCAGGCCAAGCTAACACAGCTACCAAGCCACCCACCCATCTTACATGATGCCGGTGCCGGTACTGGTGCCCGCCTGAGTCCACAATTATCCTACACGAATATCTTATATAAATATTTTACAATAATATCTCATACAATTATTTTGCAACAATAACTCATACGAGTAAAGCTCAAAAATACCCTTAAAATTTACGGGGTGTTACACCATGCTTGTTGCAGCCCCCTTAGTTGAAGCGAATGGTGTTCGCCTCAATAAGTGTCCAAAGGCCCGCCTCTATAAGGATTTTTTCCACTAGTGAAAATATCTTGTTGATTTTCCCTGGTGTTACTTAAGGAAAAACCAATAAAATAATCCTAAACAATATTTTCTAATCTTTTATAACAACAAGATCTTCAAAACTTTTTCCTTGCGGCTCAAGTTGTTTCCAAAAGATCTCCTTCCAAATATAGAAGATTCGGCAAATCTCAAGGTAAGCAGCGCGCACGTCTCATCGTTTCTTGGCGTTGTTCCCTTCTATTTTCCTCTTCACAACCGCGCATCTCTTTTCTCTGTTAGCTTTAGCGCATTGTTCCATTATTGACTTCTTTGTTCCGTGTAGTGTATGTTTTGATTCCTCACTTGGTTTTCATCGTTCCTTTTTTGTCACTTCGTTCCTGAAACACATAGTCACAATAAAACCATCAAGTGTATTTGAGTTTATCATCATTAAAATTAGAGGGAACATCATTGTTTTAACGGTGACTTTTTTCAGCCACCTCTAATAAGTTAAGGCATAATATTTTATATCCTATTCACGAACAAAAGAAAAAAAAATCTTATCTTATGTTTTGTGCAAAAAAGTAGTGGTGCTTGTATGATGGTGCGGGATATATAGTTGGGAAATGGATTGAAGTATTAAAGCTTGCATGCATGAATGATGCATGCATTTTAGAAAAGGATGAACGGCTTTACATGACATTGATATATAATTGGGCACCCCATGCTTTCCGTTTATGGTAATGAAAAATTAAGTTCCACACAATAACATTATAATGTAGAGTACGTTATTGAATTAATTCAAAGAATATTGGAACCATCACATATATATATCAAGATTGGCAAGAAGTGAAAGATAAGGATTGCTCATGTATAGTGTGTTGTGCCCACAATTATTCATGCACCTACCTTTTCATTTTATCCATTTAGCATTAGGTTAAGTTAACTTTCATAGTAATGTAGTCGATAATGATGTGCACGTGCTTATATATTATAAAACATCACTATTGTTGGAACCTTGACATTCCCTCTGGTTTTGATGATAATAAACACCATTAGATTTTATGATTTTTGTTATTTCTATGAGTTTCAAGTTTTATGAAAGAATTAGGGAATAATGGAAATCATGTGAAGAAGAGAAAGCAGAGGAGTGCAACGGAACGTTGTGAAAACAAGGAACGGTTACGCGGAAGCAAATTGAAAATATGAAAAGCGCGTAGATTTCATAGAAGGAAACTTTTATACATGGAAACAACATTTCAAGAACAATGCGTGGAAGCAGAAGTTGCCAGCTATTACCAGGTGAAGATCGCTACACATGGAAACGAGATTTGAAGATTTACTTGGAGAAAGAAGTGAAAGATAGCGAGTCTTAGGAAAGTTTTTTTATGGAAACTATGAGATTACAAGCTGAATTGTTTAGTTGGAAAGAAAATCTCACACTGTTACCTTGTATAACGATTGATAGATTATCTAGGTATTTTGTAAGAGGATCATGTCCACTACTATAAATAGATGAGTTTGCCTTAGGGAAAGGCATCTCAGCTACAAGTCTACAACCATCGAAGCATACCAATGAGCTACTGCAAGTTGAGATCGAAGATTCAGAGGCAATGTACGAATTAGTGTTGTGAGTACTTGCTTAGAGTCTTGTTGTGTTCTTGTGTCATTGTGAGTTGATTGCACTCAAAGTCTAGAAACCTAGGATCTGTGTGAGAATAGGTAAAGAGAAGACTTGTGAGATTGTACAACTTTTTAATAATACAAGTATACAAGGTTTGAAATCCTCCTAGGGTAACACCTAGAGGTAGAGATTTTTCTCTTTCCAACTAGTTGGTTGATAGAATTTCCTCTATAAGGAATTGTCTTGACTGTTACTCTTGAATCTTTATTATTTCCGTTGCCCAGAGAACAATAACATCGTTCCATGTCTAACACACTACGATTCAACAATTCGTATAAGAGCAGGTTCTCTCTAGATTGTGTGTTTTCTTTTCAGATTCACAGGTAACAATGTCGTCAACTCATTAAGTCGGAATTGGGAACAACAAACCATCGTTCCTGCCCATCGGTGGAAAGTTTTAACATTGGAAGGATCTCTTCACCGTTTGGATGAAGAGTAATGACTAGCAATGCTGGAGAGTCATTGAAGTTGGTGATGAAAAAGTTGTTGAAGCAGTGCTCAAGGGAACAACGCCTTGGAGTCAAGATGATTTCAGAATCATGGAGAAAAACCCAAAGGCACAAATGTTCATCAACAACGCCATCAGTGCGGAAGATGCAACTAAGTTGTAGTCCTGTGCAACTGCTAAAGACATGTGGGCCGCTTTGGAACAGATGTACATGAGAAGTTCCGAACTTCGAGAGATCGATCGCTTTCAAGCCAAGAAAGACTTATACAACTTCGCCATGATCGACGGTGAGACTATTTACTCATATCAATCTAGGTTTGAGGAAATTACTGCTCGACTTACTGCTCATGAAATCAAAGATGAAGAAATTCTTCCCAAGGAGAAAGTCCTCATCATCATCGATGGACTTCCTCCAAAGCACAAGATGACTAAAGCTATCCTCAAGGAGAATCCCAATACCCTCTCTCTCACACTTCATGAGGAGTTTGGAAAAATCCAAAAGTATGATGAATAAGACAAATATGTTAAACCTAAAGGCATAGCCTTGATGGTTGAGAAAGTTGTTGAGATGATAGAAAGCAACAAAGATGATAACTTGGATGGTGTAGATCCAGAAGATGCCCTTCTCACCAAGACCATGCGATCTTTCTATCGCAAGGGTAGATCATTCAGGAATGATGGGAACAATGGTGAGAAACGTGATATTAAGGGTGTTACATGCTACAACTGCAAGGACAAGGGTCACTATGCTAACAAGTGTCCCAAGGGGAACAACTCAGACAACACCAATTGTGACAATACTGGGAATGACAAGATGAAAGCTTTCGTTACTGTCTGGGGTTGTGATACCCCGTATTTTTGTAAGGTTATTTTGGGAATTTTGGAATTTTCCCGAGTACCCGTTTAGTACGTCGGATTTAATTCAGGTAGCTTGAGACATTCTATAATGTGCTCTATATCTGTAATATTTTTCTCAGTGAAATAAATTACAGACGACGTGCTTCGGATGTTTATACGCGTTCGCATACGTTAATTTTTATCCCGGGTTAATAGGAAGAAGGCAAAAACGGCGACTGCCGTACAGTAACAGCGCCCGCCGTCGTTGGGCCCGAGGTGTCAGGCCGTCGTCTCCTACTCTGGGCTCGCCAGGGCTAGGAACGGCGACCGCCGCGGCCCGCCGTAGGCAAAGTTGCGGCGCCCGCCGTGATTACCCAGCAGTCATTAACCGTTGGTCGCCGGTGAGCTCTGGCCGCGCCGATCTAGCCCTGCTCGGCTTCGTCTAGGGTGATGATGATGCTCCCATTGCTTTGGCTATAAAAGGAGGTGTTGGGGGAAGGATTTTGAGCCATCCCAACACCGAATCTCTGCCAAATTTTCGCCTCGTCGGAGTGTTAGTTTCGCCGGATTTCGGAAGCTTCGTTGGTGTCGGTTGGTGGTGTTTCCAGAAGCCCTTGTGAAGCCTTTTGGTTGCCTTTGGAGGTTGGAACCCAGGCAAGGCAAAAAGGGGTCGAAACGCGCATCATTTGGGTGAGTTTTTCTCTCGTTTTGTCTTCGGAGTTCTTCACAGCGACCGCCGTGTTCTTTACGGCGCCCGCCGTGATGAATGCGGCGACCGCCGCCAGTGCCCAGAATGCCTTCATGGCTTTGGCTTGGTTGGTTGTCGTCGTGGCGTCTTTCCTTTTGATTTCTTTCACCGTTTTTAGATTCGTACTGTTGTTATGTCGGATCTAACTTAGGATTCCTTTTATGGGTCGACTCGAAGGTCGTTGTGCTGTCAGAGCTATACCCGTGTCGAGCCCGGAATCTCATCATTGTCGTTAGGCTTGTTTCTATTATGCGGATTAAGGCAAGTGGCGGTTCACTCTTGCTCATCGTTTCCATATTTACATTGATTATCAGTTGTTTATCTGAGTAATTAATTTGGAACGATTATTACTGTGTTCTTCTGGAAGTGATTTATAAACTGTTTTGAAAATCATATAATAGGTTGTATATCTGTTAGAACAACGCTATTATCTGTGATCGCCTTTCGGGCCTTTATGTGGATTTATTCTGTAACTGTGATTGTGCTGTATCTGTGTGGTTAGCACTGTTAGTTAGGAATGTACTCGGACTTCGTCCGGTCGTTTCTTTATAATCTGGTATCGGGGTGGCTCGTCTCCATTTGGTACTATTCTAAGATCATGATCGATCTCTTTCACAAGTTTGTAGAGACAGGACACTTAGCTGGTGTCACAAACCTTTCGGTGTACGTCACTCTCGACGAAACGTATACTAAGATGTGTCGTCCCAATGGTGGGGTACACATGTAAAAGTCTAATAATGTGATGTGTGGTTTGTAATATAAATCAGATAAGTGCTACTCGACGCACAAAATTAATAAACCTTCGGCGAGTAGTGCAGCTAAGTTATAGTGCAGTTAGGAAAACTCATCTCGACTTTGATCATAGTACGTTCTCTTTCCAATCTGGACTCGCTGTATGCGGTGAGGTTGGTCGTGAACCGAAGCATCTCAGTCAACTTTTAAATCATTGTTGTATGATTCTGTAAACATTCTAGATTTGTCATAATTCCTTAAAGACTCATTTCCGTTGGAGTCTTCTTTCGAGTCGATTTCTGTGAAGATTCAGTCTTCCAGAATCTTCTCTTGTGCATACCTCTTGTTTATTCCAGTAGGAGTATGATGGTTGACTATCGTCATCGGTTGTTATTCGAGAAGCGATGAGTCTAACCTAATACGACTGCTTCGAACCATTCTGATTTGTACCCTTGCTAGTCTATTCAAGTAGACTAACCCACGAACTTTGTTCTCTGCATGTGGGCTGGTGTCATCCGTTCGATTCGGCACATCAGATAGAAAGTAGCTCAGAAGAATAGAAGGACTATGGAGTCGATGGTGGTTTTCGAATGTTTAAGTTATTTCGTTAATCAGGTTGAGATCTTTTGGACAATGACTTTGGTTGTAATGTATTTTATAAGACTTCCGCTGTACCCTACTTTATAAGACTTCTGCTGTATTTGGTTTAAACTCTGTGTTAGCCTATTCGGGATTCGGTTGTAATCCCGTAACTCTTGTTTCCTTGACAATGTTATGTTTTGGAATTGAATGCTTTGATCATTATGTATCATTTGTATTTCATAAATTGTATTTAAACGGTAAAGCCTTGGGTGATCTCGGTAAGGAACACTGGGGTCACTGGCGGTAATACATTTCCAAAAGGGTTAAGTTTTAGGGGTGTTACAGTTGTGGTATCAGAGCCAAAGGTTTTAAAACGGGTTTGGGATTTTTATATCATTTATCCGTTTTTGAAAATGCTTTTAAAGGGCTCTGAATTTTCAGAGTAAAAAGAATTAAAAACACCGTTCATAGTCGTGTCTTCTTTATAGTCTGATATAGTAAGCTTGCTTCTATGTCTAGAAAGACTAATTCCTTCCTTATTGTTCGGTAGGATGGGTGTTTGCTTTTCTGTTGGTAGGGGGTCGGAAGACGCCAAGTCGGACCAGCCGAGGCTAGATTTTCCGTTGCCTCAGCGATGTTTCGAGGTGGGAGGCCCGAGTAGCCCGCCCGAAGACGTCAAGCACGTTCTCCCCGAGTCGGTTGTCCTTGTAGCTAGGGATGCTATGGTCCCTGAGCTTGCACCTGTGCCGCCACCAAGGGTGGAGGAAGTACAGGAAGAGGAGCAGGAAGATGAGTTGTCAAGGTATGAACAAGGGGTTTACCAAGACGACTTTCTGCTGGGACCATATACAGAGGAGATCGAGTACGAGGAGGAGGAAGAGGAGATGCTTGAGATAGATCCTGTCGAGGACGAGGATATGATTGAGGATGATCCCGAGGATGAGGATCCCATAGAGGATGATCATGAGGAGGACCCTGAGATGGACCTGGAAGAACAGAGCCAGGAGCCAGACAACTTGAGGCACTTGCTAGTGGACAGTCAGGAGCCGGGGGTGTAGTTTATTCCCCCCAGTCCAGAACTATCACCAGTGTCGGCTTATGCACTCATGACTGATGCTGATTGGGAGGCACTGTTCACTGAGCACAGTTTTAGGAGGAGATCAGAGGCTGAGTTGAGAGAGATCCTTCGCCAGAGTGAAATGAACTCTCATATGGAGCAGCAGCAGCAGATGGATCAAGCGATCGCTAGCGCTCAGAGAAGAGCTGGAATTGGAGGACCTCTTATGGAATATCCTTTCTTTTCCGCAGCTGAGATTAGAACTGAGTCACCAGAGCCGTGTGACCCAGGACCAAGCAGGGTGAGAAGCTCATCACCAGAGCAGGATGGTGAGCCAAGCCCGAAGAGACCTTGCATGGATAGCCGGTCTTACAGGAGACGTCTTGGAACGCCTTAGTGTGGTTTGGCGTTGCCTAGTGTCGTAGCTTCTTTTGCTAGTATTTCAGTTGTGTTTGTGTTTTGTTTCAGTGTTTCAGCTAGTGTCTGTGGATTTTCTAGATTTCTGAGCAAGTTCTGTTTTGATGCTCGAAGATTTGACTCATGTGTTGCTTGTGTAAAAGTTCGAAGGTTCATCTATAAAATGCCAAGTTGATCTATTCTGAGTAATTTATTTACGTTGGTATATTGCATAAGTATATTGCATAATATTAATGTATTGAATGCTTGGAATTGGATCGGTAAACAGATGGTGAACCCAAGAAGCACGAGGAACTCGACTCGAGTCGGTGCTGAGACTAGCCAAGATCCCAGGCCAACAGGAAGAGGTGTTCAGGATGAGCACGAGTCAGAGTCTCGCGTCCAGCATAGGCGTGAAGGTCAGGATCAGACCCAAGCGCCGGCGCTGTTTGATGCCGCAGTTGTTGAGGCGATTCGCGGGATTGTGATGCAGGAAATTGCAGATGTATTGAGACCTAGTGCGCCTCAAGCGCAAGAAGTGCCTACTCACACAGTGGTTCCTGATGTTGTGGAGCCCGGAAACCCTGTGGTTCAGGAGAACGCCGTCAGGGCTAGAGACAGCTATGGTCGTGCTCTTAAGACCATCACTTCCATGAGGCCTGATTGCTATAACGGGAAAGGGGAGCCAGTAGCAGTGACTCATTGGTTCTCCCATATGGAGAGGCTGTTTCAGAACATGGAGTGTACTGAGGCCGAGAAGGTCCATATCGCTTCTCTTCAGCTGAAGGAGGAGGCTAGCGAGTGATGGGAGAGCACAGGTTTGGCAGAGAGCCCAGTGTTGACTTGGTCGATGTTCACGACCAAGATGGTTGATCGCTTTTTCTCTCGTGCTATGAGAGAAGATAAGCATAAAGAGTTCTTGTACCCAAAGACGGATGGTCTGAAAGTGACCGAGTTGGCATCTAAGTTCAATCATCTTTTACAGTACGCCTCTGTCGAGATTATCAGCGAGGCCCAAAAGATCTGGTACTTCCACGAGTGGATGAACCCGGATATCAAGCCGTTAATGGTGCACCACACATGCTCTACCTTGGAGCAGTATATGGATTGTGCCTATAGGCTGGAGGTAACTCTAGAGGAGTCGACCAAGAGGCGCAACCGACAGAAGTCGATGCAGAACCAGAACCAGGGAGGTGGCTTTAAGCGCCCTGCGCCACCGTCTAACTTTGCCAAGTCCGGCCGAGCTAAGACGGAGATGACGCATGGAGGATCGACTCAGCAGTCAAGGCAGACTAGGAGTTCAGTTCAGTGCTATAACTGTGGCGTTGTTGGCCACAAGAGCAACGAGTGCCAGAAGGAGAAGAGATCATGCTTTGGGTATGGACGTGATGGTCATCTGCAGAAGTTCTGCAAGCAGGGGAAGCAGAAGAGAGTAGAGTCGCAGCAAGGGTCAGTTCATCAGAGCAACCGACCTAGGTTCAAGCCTGCCGAGACTCCTAGCCCGTCAGTTCAGACGACTGCTCAGAACAAGGGAAAGGCCCCAGCTATTTCTGGAAGTCAGGGTCAACGCTTGTACGAGATGCGTGAAGCAGATGAACCCAATGCTCCAATTGCTCAAGGTACTTTATACCTTCACTCTACTTCAGTGTGCATTCTATTTGATTCTGGTGCTACGCATTCCTTTATTTCGGATAGCTGTGTTAGCAAGTTAGACTTAGTGTGCAACGATTCGTGCGACCCTTTCGTCGTTAGTCTTCCTAATGGAGAACGTTTGGTGGGAACCAAACATCTGTCCGACTTTCCAATTACCATTCATGGTAAGGAGTTTGAGGCAGATCTGATCTGTATAGCCATGGCTCCATACGACATCATTTTTGGTATGGATTGGCTGACGCATCACAAGGCGGTGATTGACTTCAGTTCAAGAACGGTGACGGTGTCATCTGGGGGCCAGTTCGTGTGCAAGTTCAAAGGTCGGAATGACACTGATAATGGCAAGCTGATCAATGCGATGACTGCGTTTAAGCTACTATGACAAGGATGTGTCGGGTACCTTTGCTACTTGGATTCGCCCGCGAAGGATGGACCTAAGGTTCTTGATATTCCTGTGGTTAGGGAGTTTTCGGATGTCTTTCCGGAAGAAATTCCTGGATTACCCCCAAACCGTGACGTATAGTTTTCAATTGATCTTGAGCTTGGTACGGCGCCGATTTCCAAATCACCGTATTGGATGGCTCCAGCTGAGATGCAAGAATTGAAGAATCAACTTGAAGATCTTCTTGACAAAGGTTATGTCAGGCCGAGTGCATCGCCGTGGGGTGCTCCGGTATTGTTCGTCAAAAAGAAGGACGGATCGTTCCGACTTTGTATCGACTACCGAGAGTTGAACAAAGTGACGATGAAGAACAAGTATCCTCTGCCTAGGATTGATGACTTGTTGGACCAGTTGCAGGGAGCAAAGGTTTTCTCCAAGATCGACTTGAGATCGGGTTATCACCAGCTCAGAATTCGTGAGCTGGACATTCCTAGAACTGCATTCAGGACCAGATATGGTCATTACGAGTTCGTAGTGATGCCTTTTGGGCTTACAAATGCTCCAGCTATCTTTATGGACCTGATGAATCGATGTTTTCACCAGTACTTGGACAAGTTCGTAGTGGTCTTCATAGACGACATTCTGATCTACTCTCCGAGTGAAGAAGTCCATGAGGAATATCTGCGGATTGCTTTGTCAATCCTTAGACAACATCAGCTTTATGCTAAACTGTCCAAGTGTGAATTCTGGATGAAAGAGGTGGCTTTCTTAGGCCATGTGATCAATGAGAATGGGGTTATGGTTGATCCTCAGAAGATTGAAGCGGTGGCTAATTGGACACAGCCCTAGAACGTGAAGGAGGTGCGCAATTTTCTTGGGCTTGCCGGGTATTATAGAAGGTTTGTAGAAGGATTTTCAAAGATCGCTCTACCTATGACCAATCTACTCCGCAAGGTTCACAAGAAGTTTGTCTGGAATGACAAGTGCGAGGCCAGTTTCCAGGAGTTGAAACGACGGCTGACCTCGGCACCCGTGTTAGCACTCCCAGAGGGGAATGACGATTATGTGGTCTATAGTGATGCTTCAAAGTGTGGTCTTGGTTGTGTTTTGATGCAGATGGGCAAAGTCATTGCTTATGCATCCAGACAACTCAAGACTTACGAAGAAAACTATCCGACACATGATCTTGAGCTAGCAGCGGTTGTCTTTGCGCTGAAGATTTGGAGGCATTACCTCTACGGTATAAGATGCCAACTCTTCACTGACCACAAAAGTCTCAAGTATATATTTACTCAAAAGGAGCTAAATATGAGACAATGCCGCTGGCTAGATTTGCTCAAGGACTACGACATAGAGTTGTTGTATCATCCGGGCAAGGCTAATGTAGTAGCTGATGCACTGAGCCGGAAGACAACTCACGAGACTGTAGTTGCTCTACTTACTGCTCAGACCAAGCTAAACCAAGAGTCGTGTGTCATTGAAGTCCTGTATGATCAGCGTAGATGTTTCCTGAGTATGCTAGAAATTCAGGCTGGAACAGATCAAGGAAAAGCAAGTCGATGACGTCATCTTGGTGAAGTTAAGCAGTGAGGTGATGGATGGGAAAGCTCCCAGTTTTGTGGTTCAGGATGATGGATCACTTTGGTTTCAGGATCGGATCTGTGTGCCAGACACAGAGAGTCTTCGTTAGTTGGTGATGAGAGAAGCTCATTCATCTGCTTATTCTGTGCATCCAGGCTCCAGCAAGATGTACAAGGATCTGAGGAAGAAGTTTTGGTGGCCAAACATGAAGTGGGATGTAGCGGACTTCGTGGCTAGGTGCTTGACTTGTCAGAAGGTCAAGATTGAGCACCGTAGGCCAGGTGGTGAGTTGCTACCTCTCCATGTGCCAGAGTGGAAGTGGGAAGGCATTGCCATGGATTTCGTCATAGGGCTACCCAAGACTCGAGGTCAGAAAGATGCTATCTGGGTGATCGTGGATCGGCTTACGAAGAGTGCTCATTTCATAGCCATTAAGACCACGTGGGAAGTCTAGAAGTTAGCAGAGGTCTATCAGAAGGAGATTATCCGTTTGCATGGTATCCCTAAGACCATTGTATCTGATCGAGATGGTCGTTTCATGTCGAGGTTCTGGAAGGAGCTTCATAAGGCTATAGGGACCGAGTTAAGGTTCAGTACAGCTTTTCATCCTCAGACAGATGGCCAGTCTGAAAGGACCATCCAGACTCTGGAGGATATGCTTAGAGCTTGTGTGCTCGATCGTCCGACTAGCTGGGAGGACAGCTTGAGTCTGATTGAGTTCACATACAATAATAGTTGGCATGCTACAATCAAGATGGCTCCGTTTGAAGCTTTGTACGGTCGCAGATGCAGATCTCCGATTTGTTGGGACGATAACGCCGACAAGATTCTGCTTGGACCAGAGTTGGTCGAGAGGACAGCTGCAGATATTGCTTTGATCAGGCAGAGAATGTTGACTGCTCAGAGTCGGCAGAAATCTTACACAGATAAGAAGCGTAGGAATGTCGAGTTCGAGGTTAGCGACAAGGTCTTCGTCAAGGTGTCGCCTTCCAAAGGAGTTTTCAGGTTTGGTAAGCGTGGGAAGCTTAACCCTCGCTACGTGGGACCGTTCGAGATTCTGGATAGGGTGGGAACCTTAGCGTACCGCTTGGCGTTGCCGCCATCGGCTCACCCGGTTCATAACGTGTTTCACGTATCTTTACTCAGGAAGTATGTGCCAGATGAGTCTCATGTGCTTAGCTATGAGGACATCGAGATTCAAGCTAATGGTACTTATGAAGAGTTGCCCGTGCGCATTTTGGAGCATCGGGAGAAACGTTTGTGCAACAAGATCGTGCCATTGGTACGAGTGTTGTGGTCCAAGTCAGGGACCGAAGAAGTTACTTGGGAGACGTGGGAAACCGAGTCAGATATGCTCAGGCGTTTTCCCGAGTTATTTTTGGCCTAAGTTTCGGGGTCGAAACTTCTATTAAGGGGGGGGGATGTGATACCCCGTATTTTTGTAAGGTTATTTTGGGAATTTTGGAATTTTCCCGAGTACCCGTTTAGTATGTCGGATTTAATTCAGGTAGCTTGAGACATTCTGTAATGTGCTCTGTATCTGTAATATTTTTCTCAGTGAAATAAAATACAGACGACGTGCTTCGGATGTTTATACGCGTTTGCGTACGTTAATTTTTATCCCGGGTTAATATCTTGCTCGTTCAAGAGCTGAATGGGCGGGAAAAGGCAAAAACGGCGACCGCCGTACAGTAATGGCGCCCGCCGTCGTTGGGCCCGAGGTGTCGGGCCGTCGTCTCCTACTCTGGGCTCGCCAGGGCTAGGAACGGCGACCGCCGTAATTACGGCGCCCGCCGCGGCCCGCCGTAGGCAAAGTTGCGGCGCCCGCCGTGATTACCCAACAGTCATTAACCATTGGTCGCCGGCGAGCTCTGGCCGCGCCGATCTAGCCCTTCTCGGCTTCGTCTAGGGTGATGATGATGCTCCCATTGCTTTGGCTATAAAAGGAGGTGTTGGGGGAAGGATTTTGAGCCATCCCAGCACCGAATCTCTGCCAAATTTTTGCCTCGTCGGAGTGTTAGTTCCGCCGGATTTCGAAAGCTTCGTTGGTGTCGGTTGGTGGTGTTTCCAGAAGCCCTTGTGAAGCCTTTTGGTTGCCTTTAGAGGTTGGAACCCAGGCAAGGCAAAAAGGGGTCGAAACGCGCATCATTTGGGTGAGTTTTTCTCTCGTTCTGTCGTCGGAGTTCTTCACGGGGACTGCCGTGTTCTTTACGGCGCCCGCCGTGATGAATGCGGCGACCGCCGCCAAGAACGGCGACCGCCGCCAGTGCCCAGAATGCCTTCGTGGCTTTGGCTTGGTTGGTTGTCGTCGTGGCGTCTTTCCTTTCGATTTCTTTCACCGTTTTTAGATTCGTACTGTTGTTATGTCGGATCTAACTTAGGATTCCTTTTATGGGTCGACTCGAAGGTCGTTGTGCTGTCGGAGCTATACCTGTGTCGAGCCCGGAATCTCGTCGTTGTCGTTAGGCTTGTTTCTATTATGCGGATTAAGGCAAGTGGCGGTTCACTCTTGCTCATCGTTTCCATATTTACATTGATTATCAGTTGTTTATCTGAGTAATTAATTTGGAACGATTATTACTGTGTTCTTCTGGAAGTGATTTATAAATTGTTTTGAAAATCATATAATAGGTTGTATATCTGTTAGAATAACGCTATTATCTGTGATCGCCTTTCGGGCCTTTATGTGGATTTATTCTGTAACTGTGATTGTGCTGTATCTGTGTGGTTAGCACTGTTAGTTAGGAATGTACTCGGACTTCGTCCGGTCGTTTCTTTATAATCTGGTATCGGGGTGGCTCGTCTCCATCTGGTACTATTCTAAGATCATGATCGGTCTCTTTCACAAGTGTGTAGAGACAGGACATTTAGTTGGTGTCACAAACCTTTCGGTGTACGTCACTCTCCACGAAACGTATACTAAGATGTGTCGTCCCAATGGTGGGGTACACATGTAAAAGTCTAATAATGTGATGTGTGGTTTGTAATATAAATCAGATAAGTGCTACTCGACGCACAAAATTAATAAACCTTCGGCGAGTAGGGCAGCTAAGTTATAGTGCAGCTAGGAAAACTCATCTCGACTTTGATCATAGTACGTTCTCTTTCCAATCTGGACTCGCTGTATGCGGTGAGGTTGGTCGTGAACTGAAGCATCTCAGTCAACTTTTAAATCATTGTTGTATGATTCTGTAAACATTCCAGATTTGTCATAATTCTTTAAAGACTCATTTCCGTTGGAGTCTTCTTTCGAGTCGATTTCTGTGAAGATTCAGTCTTCCAGAATCTTCTCTTGTGCATACCTCTTGTTTATTCCAATAGGAGTATGATGGTTGACTATCGTCATCGGTTGTTATTCGAGAAGCGATGAGTCTAACCTAATACGACTGCTTCGAACCATTCTGCTTTGTACCCTTGCTAGTCTATTCAAGTAGACTAACCCACGAACTTTGTTCTCTGCATGTGGGCTGGTGTCATCCGTTCGATTCGGCACATCAGATAGAAAGTAGCTCAGAAGAATAGAAGGACTATGGAGTCGACGGTGGTTTTCGAATGTTTGAGTTATTTCGTTAATCATGTTGAGATCTTTTGGACAATGACTTTGGTTGTAATGTATTTTATAAGACTTCCGTTGTACCCTACTTTATAAGACTTCCGCTGTATTTGGTTTAAACTCTGTGTTAGCCTATTCGGGATTGGGTTGTAATCCCGTAACTCTTGTTTCCTTGACAATGTTATGTTTTGGAATTGAATGCTTTGATCATTATGTATCATTTATATTTCATAAATTGTATTTAAACGGTAAAGCCTTGGGTGATCTCGGTAAGGAACATTGGGGTCACTGGCGGTAATACCTTTCCAAAAGGGTTAAGTTTTGGGGGTGTTACAGGGGTGATGATTGTGCCAACTCTAATGATGATGAGTGAGAGGCATGGGGTAACAACAAGATGTGTGCCATGACTCTACAGTCATCCAGTGAAGAACAAAAGCCAACGTTCCTCGTCCAAGAACAACACAAGCAATGGAAAGATCAATTTACATCCTGGATAAAGGACGTCGATGAAGACAGCTGGAAGATCATCCAAGGTGGAGATATCAAGATTGATGATGATGAGCCAAAGGCATAGGACAACCACAAAATGTGTGCAATGACTCTGAGGTCATCAAGTGAGGAACAAGAGGATGAAGTGAGGGGGAATACTAGGTGGTTCATTGATAGCGCATGCTCATGCCATATGACGGGAAATAGAGATCACCTCACCTCACTTCAACGACACTCTAAGGGAACCGTTTCCCTTAGAGACAAACGATGTATAGAGATAGTAGGAACATGAGAAGCTGCTTTGAATTCAAATATCAAGATAAAAGAGGTCAGTTTGGTTCATCAACTTGGTTTTAATTTGTTAAGTGTAGCTCAGCTGTGTGATCAAGGAGACAACGAGACTGTCTTCACGTCTCAAGATTGCTACGTAAGGAATAGAAAAACCAAGGAAATTGGGTTGAAGGGTGTCCGATTCAATGATGTGTACACTGTTGACACAACCTTCAAGCCTACAAGGGAATTGTGCTTTACGTCTCTAGCTGAAGAGACGGAACTGTGGCACAAAAGGCTTGGACACACTAATCTTCAACTCATCCACAAACTCCACAAGAAGGAACTTGTTCGTGGCCTTCCAAATATCAAACCTGAGACCCATGGAGTTTGTGAAGCCTGTGTGAGAGGGAAACAAACACGTTCCTCTTTCAAGAGCAAGCCTGATGTTACTACCTCTCGCCATCTGGAACTGATCCATATGGATCTCTGTGGTTCCATGAGGATAAGAAGTCATACAGGGAACATGTATGTGTTTGTAATTGTTGATGATTATTCTAGATTTACATGGACATTTTTTCTCTCTTCTAAGGAACAAGTATTCGAGACATTTGAGCCTTTCATCAAGAATGTGGAGACAAATTTGGGTCAAAAGCTAAGCGTCATTCGATCTGACCATGGAACGGAGTTTGAGAATGCAATGTTCCTTGATTTCTACAGGAAACATGGTATTTCTCATAACGTTTTGGCTCCTAGGACACCACATCAGAATGGAGTGGTTGAACGGAAGAACGGAACTTTGGAGGACATGGCTAGAACATTACTCATCAGTAGCAATCTCCCTCGAATCTTCTGGGCTGAAGCAATCAACATGTCCTGCTATATCCTCAATCGCGCTATGCTTAGACCCTTACTCAATAAAACTGCTTATGAACTAATCAGAGATCGCAAGCTCAATATTTCCCACTTGCGTGCTTTTGGTTGCAGGTGTTTCATTCACAATAATGGGAAAGACAACTTAGGGAAGTTTGATGCACGAAGTGATGAAGGGATCTTTTTGGGATATGCTAAAACAAGCAAGGCTTACAGAGTCTACAACAAGAGAACCCAGAAAATCGAAGAAAGCATCCATGTCGTCTTCAATGAACACTCAAAGGATGTGAGTGATGATTCTAACACACCGTTCCCTAATAATGATCTTCCACGAATGCAACGTGAAGACTCATATGATGATGGTGATGATGGCAATCACCGTGAAAATCCACGTACAGGAAACAGTGTCCCCAATGCTAGTGGGAGCACTACTGGTTCTCTAGGATTTACCACAAATAGTGGAACTGCTAATACCACTACTACACCAACACCTGAAGTTCCCACTACATCCACTCAAGCGGTAGATGCTGATGTCACCACTATTCCCAACATAACTACTGGTGGTGATACTTTGGATACACACCTCATGCAAGATGGCCAAGTGAGTGATGTTGTGGTAACAGTTACTGAGGAAGAAACTATGGATGATGTTGTAGGAACAGTCACTGAAGAAACCGCTTAGAAAGCTGCTAATATTCCCTTGCCTTCATCTTCAACTACGACGACTAATGCCGCCCTTCCTCTTATCCCTTCACTTCATGTGTCCAAAAGTTCCAGGATTCAAAAGAGCCATCCAGTCGATGCTCTTCTCACACATTACGATCACAGAGGTACACGCTCTCAACTCCATAACTTATGTGCCTTCTATGCATTTATATCTTTTGTAGAACCAAAGAACATCAAGGAAGCATTGTAGGAACCAGATTGGATCGTTGCCATGCAAGAAGAGCTGCACCAATTTGAGAGGAACAAGGTATGGAGACTGGTTCCTTTGCCCAAGAACAAGCATGCTATTGGCACTCGCTGGGTATTCAGGAACAAGCTCGATGACTCTGGAACTGTGACAAGGAACAAGGCGAGACTAGTTGCTCAAGGATACAACCAACAAGAAGGAATAGATTATGATGAGACATATGCTCCGGTAGCTTACATTGAAGCCATTCGACTTCTCATCGCATATGCTGCCTTCAAAGGTTTCACATTGTACCAAATGGATGTCAAAACAGCCTTTCTCAATGGCTACCTTCAAGAAGAAGTTTATGTGAAACAACCCCCTGGCTTTGAAGACGTAGATTGTCATGACCATGTGTATGCACTGGATAAGGCATTGTATGGCCTTAAGCAAGCACCTCATGCTTGGTATGACAGGCTGACACAGTTCCTCCTCTCCAATGGATATAGACGTGGTGCGATCGACAAGACACTGTTCCTCTTGGAACACAAAGGTGAGATTCTCGTATTTCAAGTCTATGTTGATGATGTTATTTTTGGTTCCACTAACCCTGCACTTGTAAAAAAGTTCAAAAATCTCATGAGCAGTAAGTTTGAGATGAGTATGATAGGGGAATTGTCCTTTTCCTTGGATTACAAGTCTCTCAATCTTCTGAGGGAACAAGAGTACATCAACAAAAATACATCAAGGAACTATTGAAGAAGTATGGTATGGATAAATCTAAACCTATTGATACCCCTATTTCTCCTAACATTCGCCTTGATGCAGACTTGAATGGCAAAGATGTGGATGCTACAATGTATAGAGGAATGATTGACTCATTACTCTATCTAACGGCAAGTAGGCCAGATATTATGTTTAGTGTGTGTCTTTGTGCAAGATTTCAGGCAAATCCTAAGGAGTCACACCTAACTGAAGTCAAATGGATTCTGCGGTACCTGAAAGGGAACGATCATCTCTGTCTTTGGTATCCAAGGAATAGTGGGTTTGAACTTGTGGGCTTTACTGACGCTAATTTTGCGGGTCACCTGGTGGATCACAAAAGCACTTTGAGGATGGCACGGTTCCTAGGCCCATGCCTTATCTCTTGGGGATCAAAGAAGCAAAATTTTGTTGCTCTTTCCACAACTTAAGCTGAGTACGTAGTTGTTGCATCATGTTGTGCCCAGGTATTGTGGCTCAAACAACAATTGGAGGATTTTGGTATGTCTCTTGGCATTGTTCCAATTATGTGTGATAATACTAGTGCTATTAACATTTCCAAAAAACCTGTTCATCACTCACGTACTAAGCATATCGATATTCGTCATCATTTTCTACGTGATAATGTTGAGAAAAAGTTCATTAGAATGGATCAGTGCAGAACAGAGGATCAAGTTACAGATATCTTCACCAAAGCACTGGATGAAAAACCCTTTGAGCATTTGCAAATGCTCCTTGGGATGATCTCTCTGAATTGAGGAACTCCCCGTCCACTATTTCCTCCATGATTGGCTAGATCGATGAAATTAATCAAGGAACATCTTCTATGCAGCATGTTATTTGCAAAATGTTTGTTTGTTCATCCTTGTTATGTGCTTTGTGTTATACAATATCATAATCTCTTGCAACTTCTATTCTTGATCTTATGTGCTTCAACTTTACATGATAACATCTTCTTTCAAGCCCAAAGCGACCGATTTGATTATCTACACCCTCATTATAAGCTAAAAGGATAATCGGTTGCACTGCCGTCCTAAGCCATGATCTAGGTAAACGTTCCCTATAAACTCTTATTTGTTTACCAATTTTTTACTGGTATAATTATCTAGATCTTATTTGTTCCCTACCCTACTTTTCTGTTTGGATATATTTTTTCTATTTTTTGTGAACCCAAATAAATATCCAAACTAGCCTTTTCATCCACTCAAGTATCTCGGGGTCATTTGGATGAAACTTGGCCTCAAGGGGAACGGAGACATGAACATCATTGTTGGGAATAGTCTGAGGAACGTTGAGATTTGCAGGTGAACGTTGCTTCACTGAGACGGAGAAATTGAATGTTGATTTGATGGCTCTGCAGAGTGGAACAGCAAGTTTTTGTAGAACCGAGAGAAAAAGAGCCGTTACCAGAGGAGAGAGAAAGGATTGAGTTGACGGATTGGATGATCTTTTCGGCGAGATTTTTTTAGTAAGAATATCTTCTGATTTTCATTGTTTCCCTTTACCAATTATCTCCCCTTCCTATATATACTTATCCTTTCCTTAACCCAAACCACCTTTGATCTCTTGCTCCCAATTCTCTCTCGCTTCCAAATTCTTCACCGCCTCTCTTTGCTTTCTGCCGCCTCAAACCCTACACACCTCCATCTCTCCCTTTCTCAAACACAACCCAATGGCCGAAACAAGTTCAACCTCTGTCCCTTCCATTGATGTCTCTGCCCTTAACGATGAGTAGCGGGCCGCTCTCCAGCAAACCATTGAAGCACAGAAGGCTGCTCGCACCCCATCCTCCAAGCTGACCACCTCCATCGCCGTTGTGGCAGAGATTGTCAAAGAAATCACCTCCTCAATCGCCGAATTACATGAGGAACAACCTCAGGGAACGACGACGTCACCCACCAAAGAAAAATCTCCGGTGTCATCCCGAGACTTGGTGGTTGCCGCTGATCAGGAAGTCACCTCTCCTCCTAAGGACAAAGAAGACGATGAGGATGAGGCTATGGTTGAGGTGGAAAAGTAGTTGGGAACTCGCCCACTCGAAGTTGTCCCCCCAAGCAAGAAGCACAAACACACAATTGGCTCCGATGACATAGAAGAGGATTCAAACGTCCAATGCACTAGGGAATATCGCGTTGCTACAGAGTTCTCCACCCCTACCAAGTCAGATGCGGCGAGACAACTCCTGGAACCTTGAAGCAGAGACTGCGATCGGCAAAGAAAGTTGAGCCGAAGAAGAAGGCAAAGATTGAGGAACAATTTGTTGTACCCGCCTCCACTAACGGAAAGAAGATCGTCCCACAGTTGCTAATCCAAGAGAACATCCTCTCTGAGAATGGTTTCGAGGAAGTCCTGGAGAGACTCAAATTTCAAGAATGGGAACATCTCTTCTCCAACCGCGTCTTGGTCAACCCCGATCAGGTTCGTGAGTTTTATAGTTCCTTCCGTCTCAATTATTTTTCAATTATGCTGGGAACATCGTCTGTGTCTGGGGAAGATCTGTCTTTCACTGTTTCCAAGCTTACACGCCTGTTGGATGTTACTGCTGAAGGTTTTTACAACATTCTGGGTGACAAGGTCATTAATGCTCAGAAAAAGGCCAAGGAGGCCAGTGCTCAAAGGCTCTTCAAGGCTAAATTTGGAGCCACTCATGTGTCCACTCTTACTCTGCCTCAGCGAATAGCGCATCAAATCATCATGAAGGTTGTCGTTCCTATGCAAGAGAAGAGGAATGTGATCACCAATACCGATTTGCTGTTGTTGGACAGGTTTTGGCACAAAGAGAAGATTGACCTTCCTAGGGTCATCCTGCAGCACATGGCAAAGTGCACTGCCAAGACTCACTCCCTAGCCTACCCCAATGTGATCAAGTTGATTTTGCAGAATGAGAAGGTTTACAGAGCAGAAGGTGAGGTTCCCATTGTCACTGAGTTAGACATGGTGAACATTAACAATATGAAGTATCAAGGTGATGATAAGGGAACTCTACCCGTGTCCGAGATCATCAAGCGAGAAGTTAGTGAGGGAACATCGAGGAACAACTCTATGCAAGGCCAGATGTTGGCTGAGCTGCGTGAGATAAAGAATATTTTGTCGTTGCTTCTTGAGCACTTTTTTTTTTGCCAGAAGGTAAAATGTCATATAAGGTTGGGAAAAATGCCCAACGTCCTGTTTACAGCCACCAATACTAACAAAAACCACAAAACAAAACATACAATACAAAACAAAAACAAGAGCAAAGAAAACAGCCTATACAGAAGCCACTAAACAAACAACACAAAACAGAGAACAAAAACAGAAAATAGAAATGAAAATACAAAGAACCAGCAACAACCGAACAAAGACAACTAGCAAACCTGCAACCAACAATCTCCACTAGATCAAGCAAAAAACCTGCACTTGAATCTACTGAACCACCATCAGACAACACAGCACGAACACAGAAAACAACACAACCTGCACATATAGCCAAACCAGCACCAGAAAGCCTCAAATGCCAAGTCTTCTCCTCATTTCTCTACCTCTTCTGCTCCCAATCTTCATCTTATGAAGGATTCTAATTTTGCACTCTTCAATGATCTTAGCAGCACACTGAGTAGCATTCACTTCTTTACCTTGAAAGATTACTTCATTCCTCATTCTCCATACTTGGTAAATTATACCTGTCACAGCAAGAAGTTTGCATCTATAGATGTTATTAGACCTTCTTCTGCATTGGGCAAACCAATCCCACCAGCCCATCAAGGAATTCTTCCTAACATTGATGCCTTGCCAAAGAAGAACTCTATCCACAATCTCCTTGACAACTGGACATCTAAACCACAGGTGTATTCCATCTTCTGCTTTAGATTTACACAGAGCACATTCATTAGTGGATATCAGACCCCAATTATGTAATTTACAAGCTGTTGGTAGGCGATCCAGGGAAGCCAACCAACATATAAAGCTCCACTTTCTTGATTGCACACCTCGCCAGATAACAGTGCACCAATCTTTCTCTCCAGACCCATTCTTGAGCAAAGAATAAAGAACACTATTGTCCAGCTTCCCTGTCTGCCTTGTTAAGAACTGAGCATCCAAGGTATTTCCATAGTTGCTAGCCAATACTTTATCCCTAATCCGTAAGAGATGCTTCCAAAGAGGTGAGCAGCAAGTAGAAGCTTCTACTGACCAAACAGATTCACCTTTAGTAAGTATCTTATCAGCCCATACAGTCCACAAATTCCTCTTCCCCTTATGAATGTCAAACACAAGATGGAACATCAAAGTATCATTCCAAGACAGAAGCTCTTTAAAACTGAGACCTCCTTCAGAAAAAGGTCTACAAACATTATCCCAAGCTACCAAGCTTCTTTTACTCTCCACAGTCCCAGACCATAAGAATGATCTACACATTGCTTCAATTTTCCTAATGACCTGCTTAGGAATGAATAAAACCTTCATCCAAAAGGATAGAATACCTTCCATAATAGCTCTTATAACCTGAGCTCTACCTGCATATGAGATTTTCCTTACATTCCTATTATAGACCACACTTCTTACCTTGTTCATCAGAGGGGTCATCTCATTGATATTCAGTTTTCGAGAATGCAATGGTGTGCCAATGTATCTTACAGGGAAGGTCCCTTGACAGAAATCAAGCATTGCAGAAAACTCTTCCTTCCTCTCTATACTCAGACCACCATAAAAAACTTTAGTTTTGGAAGCATTGGCAACCAGTCCAGACTCCTTTCCAAACTCCTCTAGGCAATGCTTTATCAACATAAGAGACTGAGAAGAAGGCTTGCAGAAAATCAAGAGGTCATCAGCAAATGCTATGTTTGACAATTGCAATTGTTTACATTTAGGATGAAAACTGAACCGTCTGTTAGCACTCACCTTCTTCATTTTCCTTGCAAAAAGTTCCATAACAATGACAAATAAGAAGGGAGAGAGAGGGTCACCTTGTCTCAATCCTCTCTTGCCTTCAAAAAATCCATTAGCTTCCCTATTAATAATTATAGAGAAACAAGGGGTTCTAACACACTCCATAATCCAAGTAATGATTTGCTGAGGAAAATTCAGAAAAAACAAACATTCCTCCAAATAATCCCATGAAACACAATCATATGCCTTTTGCAAGTCTATTTGGATCATGCATCTTGGAGAAATGTTCCTAGAATCATACCCCCTTACCAGCTCCTGTGCTACAATCATATTGTGAGTTATAGATCTCCCAGGGACGAAGGCTCCTTGATTGATGGAAACAATATCATCCAGAAAAGGTCTGATCTTACAAACAAGGATCTTTGAGATGATTTTCAACATAGTATTGCAACAGGAAATGGGTCTATACTCTTTCACAGAGAAAGGAAGATCCACCTTGGGTATAAGGCAAACAAAGGTAGCATTTGTTTGCCTTAAAAGCCTTCCTCTTCTGAAAAATTCAGTCATCTAATCTTGAGCACTTTCTCAACAAGGACAAGGACCAGAAGGAGGATTCTGAGTCTTGAGTGGACCCATTTTCTATCCAACCCGTTATAACCTCTTCTATTGACTTTACTATGTTATTTTGTTAGGTTGTTTACTCCTTGATCTTTTTGTGTTGTTTGTCAAGTTGTTTATGATGTTTTGTAGTCAATTCCCTGCTAGTTCAATGAACTTATATTTTGCTAGTAATTTGTTGTCTTAGCTCTTTTTGTTCCACTGGTTACTTTTGATATTTTGATGATGCCAATAGGGGGAAGTGTGGAAAATTGTGCGATGAATTCAGTAAAGAGAGGTAACAGTCTTATTGTTCCTAATTCTTTATGAATTTGTGAGCAATGCTAGTGCGGAGGGGGAACGATGATGCAACTTGAAGGTATGAACTGTAATTATTCATTTGATATAAAATTTTGCTTAACACTTGATCTTAGATGCATGATGAGTTATATTGACTTGTTTATTACTCTCTGTTTTGATCAAATAATTTTTGAATGGGTTTGTCATCACCAAAAAAGGGGAAATTGTTGGAACCTTGACGTTCCCTCTGGGTTTGATAATGATAACAACCATAAGGTTTTATGGTTTTTGTTGTTCCTCTGAGTTTCAAGTTTTATGAAAGAATTATAGAACAATGAAAATCATGTGAAGAAGAGAAAGTAGAGGAGTGCAACGGAACGTTGTGAAAACAAGGAACGGTTACGCGGAAGCAAATTGGAAATATGAAAAGCGTGTAGATTTCATAGAAGGAAACTTTTATACACGAAAACAACATTTCAGGAATAATGCGTGGAAGCAGAAGTTGCCAGCTGTGACCAGGTGAAGATCGCTACACAAGAAAACGAGATTTGAAATTTTAATTGGAGAAAGAAGTGATAGATAGCGAGTCTTAGGAAAGTGTTTATATGGAAACTATGAGATTACAAGCTGAATTATTTAGTTGGAAAGAAAATCTTACACTGTTACTTTGTATAACGATTGATAGATTATCTAGGTATTTGGTAAGAGGATCTTGTTCACCACTATAAATAGATGAGTTTGCCTTAGAAAAAGGCATCTCAGCTACAACCATCGAAGCATACCAAGGAGCTACTGCAAGTTGAGATCGAAGATTCAAAGGCAAGGTACGAACTGGTGTTGTGAGTACGAACTGGTGTTGTGAGTACTTGCTTAGAGTCTTGTTGTGTTATTGTGTCATTGTGAGTTGATTGCACTCAAAGTCTAGAAACCTAGGATCTGTGTGATAATAGGTGGAGAGAAGACTTATGAGAGTGTATAACTTATTAATAATACAAGTATACAAGGTTTGAAATCCTCCTAGGGTAACACCTAGAGGTAGAGGTTTTTCTCTTTTCAACTAGTTGGTTGATAAAGTTTCCTCTATAAGGAACTGTTTTTATAAAGAATTAAGAGAAAGGATATCTTTTTACATTGATAAACTTCCTTATTTATACAAAGTAATCTAACTGAATTAGAGAAACTCTGCTAATAGATGCCTAAGAGTTCTCACCACTAACAACATAATTATAGTGGAAAGATAAGCCTGGGGGAATAAGTCAAATGCTAATTTAATGGAACAACTAACATAATTTATGAAATGCTAATTATCATTAATATTCCCCCGCAAGTTGGACGTTCTTGAGGAGAGGTTCAACTTGGATAGCATTGTGTCAAACTGAGGCCGCAGTAAAGGCTTTGTTAGTACATCGGTGAGCTGATCGTCGGTGGAGACAAAGGACACTCAAAGCTTCCCATTCTGGACCTGCTCTCGCACAAAATGGTATGCTAATGCGATATGCTTCATACGCGAGTGGAAAACCGGATTGGCACTCAAGCTTGTGGCTCCTAAGTTGTCACAGTATATAACCGGTACCTGCTATAGTTGGTGGCCGAGCTCATCAAAGAGGGAGAGCACCCACAACAGTTCAGAAGCAGTGTCGGCCAGGGCTTTGTATTCCGCTTCAGTCGATGAACGGGCAATCGATCGCTGCTTGCGAGAGCTCCAAGAAATAGGCGTGCTACCGATGAAGAGCAAGTACCCAGTTATAGAGATGTAATCATATTTATCCCCAGCCCAGTCGGCGTCAGAGTAAGCATGAAAAGTGAGCGGAGATGAAGCGGAGATCGAAATACCCTTATCAGTTGTGCCGGCCAGATATCGGAGAACCCTTTTGAGTGCAGTCCAGTGATCATATGTGGGTTGTTGCATAAATTGGGCTAACTTATTTGTGTTGAATGCAACGTCCGGCCTAGTAAGACTGAGATATTGGAGGCTGCCTACGAGTGCTCTGTATTCTGTTGGTGAGGGTAAGGGTGTACCACTGGCTCGGAGCAGGGGTGTCATGACATACAGAGGTGTGGAAACTGGCTTGGTTGCTGCTATTCCTGCCCGCTGGAGGAGGTCGTTAATATACTTCCTTTGAGAAAGGAAGAGGCCATCGGTGGTGGGAAGTACCTCCACCCCAGAAAATAGTTAAGAGATCCAAGATCTTTCAAAGAGAACTGTGCTGCCAGCTTGTATACCAACAAAGACAGAGCATCAGATGAGCTTCTGGTGACAATGATGTCATCAGCATATACCAGCAAATACAAAGTTGTGGGCCTATGGTGATATATAAAGAGAGAAGCATCTGCAGTAGAGTCAACGAAACCAATAGACAGCAAGAAGAGCCGTAGCTCAGTGTACCAGGCACGCAGTGCCTGCTTGAGGCCATACAAAGCTTTCTTGAGACGACAAACATGGTCCGGAAAAGCCTTATCGACAAAGCCAGGTGGCTGAACCATGTAAACTTCTTCATTTAGAGAGCCCTGGATAAAAGTGTTATTGACGTCAAGCTGTCGAAGAGACCACCCACGGTTGACAGCAATAGACAACACAACTCGTATCGTCACCGGCTTGACGACGGGACTAAAGGTCTCAGAGTAGTCCCAACTAGGGCGTTGATGAAACCCCTTAGCCATGAGACGCGCCTTATACCGATCAATTGAGCCATCGGGATTGCGTTTGATCCGGTATACCCATTTGCAACCAACTAGGTTCTGCTCAGGCGAAGGACTGACGAGATCCCAAGTGCGATTCTGACATAGGGTGTCAAACTCACATTGCATAGCAGCCCTCCAATCGGGATCCCGAAGGGCCTGTGTGATGGTGTTGGGTTCCTGAGGTTGGGAGGTGTGGATATGGAGGTTTAGCTTTTGTATTGGCTTGGCTATATTATTTTGGGAACGTGTTACTACACCGCTAGCTACCTTCTGCCTTTTGTTAGGTTGAAGATGGGGTACTAGGGAAATTTGTTGGTTGGATGGGCCGGCAGAGGGTGAGGGTTGGGTAGAGGGTGAGGGTTGGGCAGAGGCATGTGGTGTTGGGCCTGTAATAGGTGGGCCGACTGGTGTAATTTGAGGGAGTGGGAGACGACTCCTGAGAAGTAGTAGTGGGAGGTGTTTGTGGTAGGCTAATGGATTGGGCCGTTGGAGTGGGCCGGCTAGTGGATTGGAGGATGGGGATGGACATGGCACCAGTTTCAGCCTCAGGAGAAGTGGGCCGTTCAGCAGACTGCGTCAGAGCACCAAACGGAAATTCATTCTCTATGAACCAAACATGTCGGGACGTGTAGACCCGCCCCGTCTTAGGATCGAGACAAAGGTAGGCATGTTGATCAGCCGAGTAACCTACAAAAACACACATCGCAGACTTTGGCGCAAGTTTATGATTAGCATATGGTTTAATCCAAGGAAAGCATAAACACCCAAAACACTTAAGCTTATGATAATCCGGTCTAATGTTTAGTAACTTGGAATAGGGGGACTCGTACCCAAGAATGGGAGTAGGGAGGCGGTTTATAAGGTAAGCTGCCGTCGTCATGGCGTAAGGCCAATAAGTGATGGGTAGGCCAGAGTGCGTGAGAAGAGAGAGCCCGGTTTCGGCAATGTGACGGTTGCGTCGTTCCGAAATGCCATTGTGCTCAGGGGTGTAGGGAGGGGTAGTGTGGTGATTGATTCCATGGCTGCTAATGAAGGGTCGAAGGCCTATATACTCGCCTCCATTATCGGTGTACAGGACTTTAATTTTGTGGTTATAGAATTTTTCGACTAGTGATTTGAATTTTGGGAAGATCACCTGCAAATCAGATTTACGCTTCATAGGATAGAGCCAAATATACCGAGTGAAATGATAAACAAACATACAATAATAACGAAGCCCATCAATAGATAAAACTGGTGAGGTCCATACATCCGAAAAAATAATTTCTAACGGATAAGATGATATAAGTGTTGATTCATGAAAAGGCAATTTATGACTTTTGCTTATTTGGCATGAGTGGCAATCTGATTGCTGGAAGGAGGAAGTCCCCAAAGAAAAATGACGCTGAATAAATTTGAAAACAGAGGAGGAAGGATGGCCAAGTTTGTGATGCCAAGTCGCCGCCGACGCCATACAAAGTGAATGAACGGATGGAGAGGGAGAAGGCCAAAGGTAAACGCCATCGACGCAAGGGCCCTTAAGGATTATTTGCCTTGTCCGAAGGTCCTTCACATAGAAACAATCATGTAAGAAAACGACAGCAGAGTTTAAGTGTTTGGCAAGCTGGGATACTGATATGATATTTTGAGTCATGGAAGGAACGCATAAAACATTAGACAAAGATAAAGCATTAAGCGTAAGAGTTCCGGAGTGAGAGATGCTTAAACCTGAACCGTCACCCATATACAATGAATCTGGCCCGTTGTAAGGATGATAGATGGCAAGATTTTCAAGATCCATCATGACATGGTGCGTGGATCCACTATCAATGAGATAAGACGGCGATGACGACCCCGCAGTCAGAGTATTGGCATGAGGAGTGGGCTGCAGAGCAGACTGCGGAGCAGGAGGCCAAGCAAAAGCAGGGAGCGGAACAGATGGATGCTGTTGACGGAAAGCATTGCAGTGAGACATGACATGGCCAGTAACATTGCACCATTGACACTTCCCCAAAAAAGGTTTTGGTGGAGGAGGTCGAGGGCCAAATCTGGGCTGCGATGAGGACGGCACCCGAGGCGACCACTGCTGGAAAGAAGGGCGAAACTGAGGACGGAACTTCGGTGGTCTTGTCTGTGCTGTGAGGGCAGATGCAGGACCAGGAGAGTGCTTCTGAGCAGTAGCAATTGCCAGTTCCTGGTTAATGAGTTTCTCCAGCAACGCATCAAACGAGATTGGGCTATCTCTTGCATTGACGCCTTCGACAACGGGCATGTAGGCAGCATCAAGCCCACACAAGATATGGTCTGTCAAATCCTCGTCAGAGACTGGATGACCAATTGATGCAAGTAGGTCAGCAGTGACCTTGACAGAGTGCATATAGGCAGTGATAGAGAAAGCCCCTTTCTCAGCAGATCGTAATCGATTCTTCAGCTGTTTCACATGACCTCGTGACGTCTTCGCATAGGTGCGTTGAAGGATGCTCCATAGATCACCGGAGGTTTTGGTTTGAGTCACCAAGGAGGCGACTTCGTTGGACAGAGTGATGAGAACAGCACCATAAATCAGCCGGTCCTGTCTCTTCCAGGTTTGATACGCTGGATTTGGAGTGGTTGTTGGAGGGGTGCCCGCCATCGTGATGGATTCGGCCGACGCTGGATGTAAGCCATCTAGGTATTTGAACAAGTCAAGGCCATCAAGGAGCGCCTCAATCTGGAGTTTCCAGTTCATATAATTTGTGGGTGTGAGTTTGATGACGCTGGAGAGGGTAATAAAAGCAAAGGGTTTGGATGGCTCATAAGGGTTCGGGATCAGGTGGCTAGAGTCGCCGGCCATGGTTGAATGTGTTTGGGAGGAAGGAGCGGCGTCCTTAGGGTTGTTGAGAGATTTGGAAGAGGATCTTCATAGCTGATACCATATAAAGAATTAAGAGAAAGGATATCTTTTTACATTGATAAACTTCCTTATTTATACAAAGTAATCTAACTGAATTAGAGAAACTCTGCTAACAGATGCCTAAGAGTTCTCACCACTAACAGCATAATTATAGTGGAAAGATAAGCATGGGAGAATAAGTCAAATGCTAATTTAACGGAACAACTAACATAATTTATGAAATGCTAATTATCATTAATAATTTTGACTGTTACTCTTGAATCTTTATTATTTTCGCTGCCCAGGAAACAATAACATCATTCCATGTCTAATACACTACGATTCAACACCTATTATCCAAGATGGTAAATGATCAAGAGCATGAATGATATATCAATCGATGTAAATAATTATCGGTGGTGAAGAGTTTGTTAGGTCTTGATTGTAAAGGCTGTATAATTTTCCATTTTTACTAGAGGTTCCCATGTTAAGCATATTCGACACAACTTGGACCACCATGTACTCAGTCAGACAAAAAAAAGATTAGTACTTTTGATCAACTCGATCTCATTCTGGTGATTTGATAGATGTTCAATTTTTGTTTGAAATCCGATTATTAGTATGTATTCTAGAAAAACGTAATGGTTTATATGCTTAATGAGTTATTATATACAACCTAAAGAATAGTGATTAGAAATCTCTTTGAAATGTCAAAAGGAAGGGCAATTGCGAATTTTTGTGTTTCACACTAGTTCGGATAGATACAACTTCATTTCCCCGCATGTTCTTTTCCTTTAGTCCATGTACAACTATCAAATTAAAGTGTTTGAAATTTTTGACTAACAAAAAAAAAATTAAATAGTCTTTCGAAAAAGACAAATACTTTTTGACCCATATTAATTAACTATCAATTTCATAATCTTTAATTATTATTTTTTATTACATCAAACTTTAGGACTCACCTAATCAGATGGCAATCCTAAATCATCTGAGTGAATGATCTTTACAAACTTGGTACCAAAAGAATCAGAGTTCAGATTGGTGAACTCATATCTGGTGTTGAGTATGGGGGATTGGGATGAGAGGTTAAACGTAGAAAGAAGAATGCGTTGGAAGCTGTGGAGGGAGACTATGACCGGCAAGTAGATCCGCATCATGATTTGCTTCGCGGAAGCAGTGGTATACCTGAAAAGACACGAAAGAAGACAACAGCGTGACAATATCCAATATAATTGTATGAATTTCCCAAGGAATTTTCCAAATGCCTCGGATGGAGTTGATAATAACTAAGTTATCACCCTCAACAATTAGATGAGTGATATTCATTCTAGCCGTCTGCTGAATGCCAGAAAGAGCAGCAAGGGCCTCAGTTCGCAGAATTGTAGTTGGTGGGATATTTTCTCGGTGGAACAAAATTAATTTACCTTGGGAGTTACAGGTCAAATGACCAATATGGAAAGTTCCGTCATTTCTACGTGACCCGTCAAAATTCAATATATTCCAATGGGCTGGAGGTTTTTTCCACGTACGATTAGTGGGCCGCAATTTGTTGCGTCGTATTGGAGGTGAAGTAAGAGTGTGTGTGAGGGTAACCCAATCTTGATGAGAATAAAAAGCGTGATTGGCTGGGCATTGTTGCGGGATATTATTTTGGGATTGAAAGATGCGTGAATTTTGAAATGTCCAGATTGACCACCATAAGAACAGGATTGGAGCAGGTTGGGTGTTGGTTGTACGGAAAAGTTCAAAATTTTGTATGAAATTGTCACCCGTGGGAATAGAGAAAGAAGAGTGCAGTTTTGTTTCGAGCTTCTGTATCATGGATAACGTATAGGGGCAGTTAAATAGGAGGTGATTACAATCTTCATTATATGTGGTACAAAGAGTGCAGGTGGAAGGAACCGTGGAGTAGTACCGGTTGAGTCGTTCAGAAGTAGGGAGGGCGTCAATAAGACATTTCCATATGAAGTTTTGAATTTTGGGGGGAAGTTTTAATTTCCACATCCAAAAGAGTGAGTCGGTTTGGGGAATAGTTGTAAAATTCTGGGTAACCATTCGAGAGGATTTAACAGAGAATTTGCCATCCGAACTTGGTGTCCATACCAATCTGTCAGCAGTGTTCGAAAAAGGAATGTGGATAGCCAAAATTTTCATAACTATATGCCAGGGAAGGAGATATTGTAACATAGGGATGTCCCATTGAGCGTTATGGGTGATAAAGGAAGAGACCTTAATGAGTGGGTCGATGTTCTTGTTGTAGTAGGGAAAGATTGAGCAACCTGGGATCCATGAGTCGGACCAGAAATGAATGGATTGTCCATTTCTAATTTCCCATACAAGGCCAGTACAAAATTGGGATCGAAGGTGGAGGAGTTTTGAAAATTGACATGATTGCTTAGCCTTTTTCCGGTAAGAGAATAAGTCTGAGGAGCCTAGGTATTTCTCATGAATGATTTTACACCAGAAGTTATCAGAGTCTGTGAGCAATTTCCATAAAAGTTTCATTTGTAGTGATCTGTTTAAGTCGGAGGCCTTATGGAGACCAAGGCCACCCACATTTTTTGGTTTTCATATTGAATCCCAACTGATTAGGGGCCGGTAAGTGGATTTGTTTTATTCCAGAAGAAGTCTTTAAGAGTTTTATCGATTTGAGTACAAATTCCAATTGGGAGGAGAAAACTTTGCATTAAGAAGTTGACAGTGGAAAGGAGATTTGATTGAATGAGGACTAAGCGGTCGGACTGGGATAAGGAGTTGGCCTTCCACTTAGATAGTTGTTTTTTCATCTTTTGAATGTAGGTGTCAAATATTTTTGTCTTGACCCTACCTCGAACAATTGGAATGCCGAGGTATCGTTCTAATGAGGTAGTTACTGGTATATTTATTAGTGAAGCTAGTGCGGTAGTTTGAGATGGTGAGATATTGGAGGAGGTTTGGAAGGAACTTTTATGGAAGTTGACATGGAGACCGGAAGTGAGACTAAATTTGTGTAGTAAGTCCTTAATGAAAAGCATGTTAGGGGTATTAGCATTGGCAATGATAAGTGTGTCATCTACAAAGGTAAGAAATGGAATACACGTGCCGTTACGGGTGAGTTGGATACCTACTTTCCGGTTTCGGTTATGTGCTTCTTTTGTTAGTGATATAGAAAGAAATTCAGTCGCAAGAATAAAGATAAACGGTGCTATCGGATCTCCATGTTGTAGGCCACAAGAAGGTTAAAAGAGGGGTCTAGGTTCGTTGTTAACAAGGACTGAAAAAGACGTTGATTTGATACAGGTCATTATAAGGTGTATCCACGTTGTTGAGAATCCAAATTTAATTAGAATTTGTTCAATGAAAGTCCAGTTAAGCTTATCATATGCCTTTTCCATATCGAGTTTAATAGTCATCCATCCGTGTTTGCCTTTCTTTTTAGAATGGAATGAGTGAAAGATTTCATGCACAATTAAGATGTTGTCCTGAATACAACGGTTAGCCACAAAGGCACCTTGTTGGGGACTAATAGGTTTAGGAAGAATATTCTTTAACCTATTGGCCATAATTTTAGTAATGATTTTGTACACATTATTGCATAGACTAATGGATCGGTAATGGTTTAATAGTTACAGGATTATCTTGTTTTGGAATGAGAGTAATAAAACAATGTGCACATTCTTTGAGAAGTTGGCTAGAGTGAAAGAATGCTTGGATTGCAGAGATAAGAGATTTGCCAATAATTTCCCAGTAGGATTGGTAGAATTCTGCTGGAAAACCATCTGGACCTGGGGTTTTATGAGCAGGTAGATTAAATACAATAGATCTAATTTTGGATGTTGTAGGAATAGCTGTAAGAAATGAATTATCAGCTTGCGTAACAAGGGAGGGAATGATCTCAAGATCGCCGACAGACAGTGGAAGAGCTGTTGTGGGGGTGAAATGGGATTAGAGTTTAGCTGAGATCATACGTTGAATGTCAGCATGGTCATGGTATGTACATCCATCTGTAGTTTGGAAAGATTTGATTTGTTGTTTATATGTTCTGATTTTTTCTATGGATTAAAAATAAGTGGTTTTTTGTCCATATTATTAAGGTGAATGGATTTAGCACGTTGTTTCCAGAATTGGTGCTGGTTTTCTAGGAGTTTTTGGTATTTAAGAAGGTGTCTTTTGTATGTAAGAAAGATCGAGTGTGTGTTATTGGATTGAATAAGGGATGTTTGAAGATGGAGAAGGGTATTTTCTGAATTTTTAAGTTGTTCATAATTATGTTATTTTTTAGATTTATACCAAGATTTGGAATAAGTTTTAAGAAGTTTCTGTTTTCTATAGAATTTGAACATGAAGGATCCCTTATGTTTATATTTCCATACTTTGTGGACCCGTGTTTTATAAGTCGGATCAGAAGTCCAAGTTGGTTCAAATCGAAAAGGGTATTTCCTAATTGAAGTAGAAGAACCTAAGGTGACGGATATCAGACAGTGATCTGATGTAGTGAAGGGATGATGGTGAATGTTAACTGACGAGAATGTTGTTATAATCGTTGGGTGGGTAAGGACTCTATCTAGTCTTTCGTAGATAGTGTCAGACTGGGTGGCAGACTTCCTCCATGTGAATGGAAATCCAGAGAAGGGGGTGGAGAGTAATCCAAAATCATGAAGGAAGTTATTGAGTCTATGGAATCGGGTGTGGGCGGGCACCATGCCGCCTAACTTATCATTTGATAGCTCCATGACCCCCTCGATGACGGCGAAGGACGAAGAGGACGCAATGAAGGTGCGCTCGAATGGCCCGATAACAAGAGCTCGCACAAGGGCAATGGAGCGAGCAACACAATCATTAGTCTCGCGGGCGCACGCAAGTGACGCGGGTTCATCTAGTCCTAAATGGGTCCTTCTCTTGACCTATGAAGGATTGGGTGAGGTCCCGCCTTAGTCGATGCCGGACGAGAAAGCATCAGAATGTCGTTCAGTAGAAGTGTACGGTTTGCTGCAAACCGTGCGGTGTTGCATGCAAACCGTGCACCAGCAAAATTTAGAGTTCTCAGTTGAACTGCACGGTTTGCTGCAAACCGTGCGGTGTTGCATGCAAACCATGCACCAGCCAAAACATTACTTTCAGTTGAACTGCACGGTTTGTAACAAACCGTGCGGTTGTGTTACAAACCGTGCGGTAGTCCTGACGCGGCGCGGATTATTTTTCCGAGATCTTTTCTTTTAGGAAATATTATTTTGACGGTATTTAAACTTAGAAAACCCTAGTTTGTAAACTTGATGTTGAATTTGAGTAGTAAAGTTGAGTACGCTCCTTCCTTGAATTCCCAACATCAAACCCTTCGATCCCACGGATCAACTATCCCGTAGCTCATCGCTTCGAGCAATCAAACATCGTCTCTTCGGTGTCTCACGATCATCACTTTGATCTCTTCGTTCATCTCTTTGGACGCGTTTGAAGGCTATCTCTTTAGCCCTAGGAAATCCATCACTTTGGCTATGGAAGAGAAGGATTCAACTACAAGCTTGAGGAATCAAAGATCTTGCGTTGCTAACGACACTTCAGGGGTTGTTCGCATCAACTGGCATCAGAGCCTATCCAAGCTAAGTTTGTTTCTTCTCTCTTATTGTGATTCCTTGCAATTTTCCGCTTGCAAAACCCAGAAATTTTTTTCCCACCACCGCCACTTGCCAAAATTGTCACCGTCGTGCACACGACCGACCCCATGTTGAACCCGACGGCCACAACCAGCCAACCACTGGACCGCAAGGGTAAAGGCGTCGTGTCTACCCCGCATGATTGTCTTCGCTCTCAAATTGAAGGCTACCCTCCACATACGGTACAATCCCACCTTTGCTCCTAGAGATGAGGATTAGTCCTCGAATCTCTCCCGTCGTCGTGTTCGTGTTTCCAAGGACCCTCTTCCTTATGTCAACACCAATGATCGTCGGGAAAGAGGCCGCCAACATACGCGGTATGACGATTCCGAATCCGAGCTGGATGATGACACTGACCGTGCCTCGGACCACTCTCGGGACAAATTTGATGACGATGAGGCGTATGAGTTGGAACGCCACGCGGAGCTGTGTCCCACGCGCCATGGCTACCGCTGCCACGCACCGGAACAGTGTCGGCCGAGCCTCGGGCGCTATGGACCGCGTCGCCCCGACATTAAGGTAAAACTTCCAAACTTTTTTGGTGAATTTGATCCCCTTAAGTTTCTTGATTGGAAGCAGTCCATGGAGTATGTGTTGAATCATTATCGCTACCCGGAAGAAGAACGGGTTGCAACCGCCGCTTTGCACTTCGACGACGCCGCCAAGGCTTGGTGGCATCGTTTCTGCGCTGACCCTGAGCATCACCATGAGCGTCCAGTCACTTCTTGGCGCCATCTTATGCGGATCATGCGAAGGAAGTATGTCCCCGAGGACTTCACTTCCGAAATGCGCCTCAAGATACAACTAGCGGCCCAAGGTAACCGTTCTCCCCTTGATTTTTATGCTGAACTTGAAGAATTGTCCCATAAGGCAGGTATCCATCACACTGATGAGGACTTTCGGAGCATGTTCCTTCGTGGCCTGCATGAGCCTATTAGAAACCAACTTTGAGTGCTTAACATTCGAGACCTCCAAAGGTGCGCACATACGGCACAAGAGATATGGTCGCAAGCTCAAGCGGCTAAGAGAGCGTCTTGGTCTCAGCCTCACACAAGGTATGGCTCTAACCCTATGTCAAGTTCCCCTTCTACTGATGTACGTTCCTCGTTACAGTCCGCTCCCACGACTACAACGCCGGCGCCGGCCACTCGGCCGAGCAACACACCGTCGCGCGTGAATGAGCCACAGCAGCGTCGAGCGCCTCTTGTCGATGATAAGGCACGGGACAATGTCTGTTTTAAGTGCCAAGGGCGTGGCCACATATAGCAGGACTTCCCCAACAACAAGTGCGTCCTCTTCTCGACCACCTCCGGCTACGAGTATTTTGACGAGGACACCCCCGACGCCGGGCCGGTTTTTGACACCTACGGCCATGAGGAGGAGGAGGAAGTGGATGGATACATATGCAGCCATATGGATGAGCCAGGCACCGTGCCTCTTAGCTTGGTTACACGCCGCGTTCTTACCGCCAAAGAAGGTACCTTACTTGACCAACGTGAAAATTTGTTTCATACTAAGTGTGCGGTCTAGGGTGCTTCTTTGAGTGTTATTATAGATGGTGGAAGTTGTTGCAATATCATCAATGAAAAGGTGATCAATCACTTCAAGTTCGATACAACTCCACACCCACAACCCTATAGTCTACAATGGATCTCCGAGGGTGATGATTCCAATGTTGTGAAGCAACAATTCACCATAAATTTCAGCATTGGTCATTACGCGGATTCGGTGCTTTGTGACGTAGTGCCCATGGATGCAACTCATCTTCTCTTAGGGCGACCTTGGAAATTTGACAAGAGAACTCTTCATGATGGATTGCTCAACAACTACGTATTCATGCACAATGGAAGAAAGGTAGCATTGCTTCCTATGAGCCCTAAGGAGATTTTGCAAGATCAAGTTGAGAGGAACCGAGTCAAGGCACTGGAACAAGCCAAGGGACATCCACTACCCTCAGCTGGCCGTGAGAAGCCACAAAAAACAGCAATAAAACATCCTCCTAAGCCAGCTCAACCCGGCATTCAAGGATCTTGTGAAGACCGGCTTCTATTGGCTAGGTCTCGGGATGTCTCTCCAATAATTCAGGGACGTCGTCCTTTCTTTTTACTTGCTCCTTTCGCGTGTCTTTTAACCGTTAAAGATTTTGTTGATTTACCCTCTACCGTGACTTCTCCTTTGCAGGACCTTGGGGATGGGATGCCCGAGGAACTGCCCGAGGGATTACCCCCTATACCCGATGACTATGGTGCGCATCCTACGTTCAACATCGCTGTTCTTTCTCCTTCTACGCCTCCTGCTTTTGACGACAAGGATGAAGCGGGGACGCTTCGCAGCCAAGAAGGGGAGATTGGTAGCTCCATGACCCCCTCGATGACGGCGAAGGACAAAGAGGACGCAATGAAGGTGCGCTCGAATGGCCCGATAACAAGAGCTTGCACAAGGGCAATGGAGCGAGCAACACAATCATTAGTCTCGCGGGCGCACGCAAGTGATGCGGGTTCATCTAGTCCTAAATGGGTCCTTCTCTTTACCTATGAAGGATTAGGTGAGGTCCCGCCTTAGTCGACGCCGGACGAGAAAGCATCAGAATGCTGTTCAGTAGAAGTGCACGGTTTGCTGCAAACCGTGCATCAGCAAAATTTAGAGTTCTCAGTTGAACTGCACGGTTTGCTGCAAATCGTGCGGTGTTGCATGCAAACCGTGCACCAGCCAAAACATTGCTTTCAGTTGAACTGCACGGTTTGTAACAAACTGTGCGGTTGTGTTACAAACCGTGCGGTAGTCCTGACACGGTGCGGATTATTTTTCCGAGATCTTTTATTTTAGGAAAAATTATTTTGACGGTATTTAAACCTAGAAAACCCTAGTTTGTAAACTTGATGTTGAATTTGAGTAGTAAAGTTGAGTACGCTCCTTCCTTGAATTCCCAACATCAAACCCTTCGATCCCACGGATCAACTATCCCATAGCTCGTCGCTTTGAGCAATCAAACATCGTCTCTTCGGTGTCTCACGATCATCACTTTGATCTCTCTGTTCATCTCTTTGGACGCGTTTGAAGGATATCTCTTTAGTCCTAGGAAAGCCATCACTTTGGCTACGGAAGAGAAGGATTCGACTACAAGCTTGAGGAATCAAAGATCATGTGTTGCTAACGACACTTCAGGGGTTGTTCGCATCATCATCTGGTGTTAGTATGTCGTTAAGATCACCGATAATAATCACAGGATTATTGTGAGTGGTGATTATGGTTCCGACCTTGTTCCAGTACTCTAATTTTTTATCTTCCCGGTTGGGTGCATATAAGAATAATATGATGAATTCAAAATTGTGGTATATATATTTAATTGCTAATATATTAGAGTCATTGAATAATACGGACATAGTTCGGATAATAGGAGAGTCTTTAGAGAGGAGCCAAAGACCACCTCTCGAGCCTGATGCAGGACATATTGTAATAGAGTTGAAACCTATTTTGTTAAGAAAAGTGGCACTAGGTGCATCATTAGTTTTGGTTTCTGCAAGGCATAGTAGATTGAATTGATTAAGTCGTTTTAGGAAGGCAATTCCAGTACAAAAATGTGGGCGTCGAATCCCACGAGAATTCCAGTGTCCAATTTTCATCGATTAGTTAAATGTAATAATATGACTATTAGGAATTTCATGTTTAGAAGTGTTACTATTAATTTGGACCGGTTGATATTTGAATAACTCATGTTCTTTATATTAATTATTTTGTAATTGTGAGTCAGATATATGTCATAAAAGTGGTCATAATATATGTCAAATGTATGGGTCATAAAACATTGTTTGGGTCGCGGCCCATCATAGAAAAAGCAGCACAGAAACCAAGTTGAATAGAAATACTGAATAAAAGGATATGCAGAAGTAGTAAGGATAAAACAAGAAAAAAATGTATGACATTTAAAGACATATATTAGTGAATATAATGTCAAAAATGAACGCTACGTCGTGACATTTAAACTGAACCGGTTCAAATTTCTAAACCGGTTCAGTTTAAACGCCACGATGTAGCGTTCAAGCTTTTATAAAAAATTTAAAAAAAAGTAAACCGGATCAAATAAAATAAAATATTGAACCGGTTCAGTTTAAACGCCACGACGTAGCGTTCAAGATTTTTATAAAATTTTTTAAAAAAAAGTAAACCGGTTCAAAAAAAAACGCTATGTTATAGCGTTTAAAATTTTATTTTTTTAAATAAATAAATTTTAAGTCATGGTTTAAACGCCACAGCATGGCGTTTAAACCTTAAGCCCTAACCATATCGTATAGTATAATACGATATAACCATAGTATATAACTATACGATATAACAATAGTATTTAACTATACGATATAACAATAGTATTTAACTATACGATATAACAATAGTACATACTATACGTTAGAACCATAATATATAATTATAGTATATAACTATAGTATATAGCAATAGTCTATAACTATACGATATAACAACAGTATATAACTATATGATATAACCATAGTATATAACTATACGATATAACAATAGTAGATAACTATACGATATAACCATAATATATAACTATACGATATAACAATAGTATATAACTATACGATATAAAATTTGTATATAACTATACGTTAGATGAAACCATAGTAAATAACTATACGTTAGAACCATAATATATAATTATAGTATATAATTATACGATATAACCATAGTATATAGCTATAGTATATAACTAAACAATATAACAATAGTATATAGCAATAGTATATAACTATACGATATAACAATAGTATATAACTATACGATATAACCATAGTATATAACTATACGATATAACAATAGTATATAACTATACGATATAAAATTTGTATATAACTATACGTTAGAACCATAATATATAATTATAATATATAACTATACGATATAGCCATGGCATATAACTATAGTATATAAATGAACGATATAGCAATAGTATATAACTATACAATATAACCATAGTATATAACTATATAATATAACAATAGTATATAACTATATGATATAAAGTTTATATATAACTATACGTTAGAACCATAATATATAATTATAGTATATAACTATACGATATAACCATGGTATATAACTATAGTATATAAATGAACGATATAGCAATAGTATATAACTATACGATATAACAATAGTATATAACTATACGATATAACCATAGTATATAACTATATGATATAACAATTGGTGTATAGCTATAGTATATAACTATACAATAGTAATATATAATTATAGTATATAACTATACGATATAACCATAGTATATAGCTATAGTATTGACGGGGCTAAAGATGCGCAATGCAAATATCGTTGATTAGCCATATCAAAGTAAAAAGTCCTAACATACCTACTAAACAAATGTATAGTAAGCAAGCAAGGGTCGAACCCACAGGGAAGGTCTGATGCAGTATGCAATTATGAATGACAAGTAACAAGCAGGGGGGTTTAGTTATCACGAGAAAGCAAAGCAAGCAAAGCAAACAAGTTTGGTTGAGTTGAGAAAATATAATGGGAAAGTAGTCCTACTAGAGCGAGATCCACAATACAGAGATATAATTTGATCACAGAAATCTATGTAATCCAAGTTCTTTTACTATCCTTATAGTTGTTCTCACCCTGATCTTAAGTACTATCGATTCTCACAGTTGTCGATAGACTTATCACTATGTCACTGGTAAAGTACCTCCGATTCTCACAGTTGTCGGTATACTTTACCACTGACACATCAATAGCAATGCACACAAGGATATAGGATACATGCAAATAGAAAGACGTATTAATACTCGCATGCAACTGACTCTCACTCACAATTGTACACTCGAAACCCCTATACGCACAATTGTGTATGCCACTAGATATGCACTCGGAACCCCTATATGCAATCCTAGCAATTGACAAAAAGTATTCAACCTAGTTGATCAGGCTAAGAAGAACAACAAGAAATCAATATTCAATATAACCAAGAGAATCAAACCAACATTTATAAGGATAAGAACAAGGAATATAAATCTCACAAACACATCAACTGTATTGCTTCAATCGTCTAGTAGAACATAGGGAAGTTAGTTCTCCATTCAAACGAGAATGAAAACTAAGGGAAATAACGTCTGAAATAAAGCAGTAACGAGTTGTGTTCTAAGTGTCTCCCTCTTAACCTAGAAAGAGGGCTTAAATAGTCTTCAGAAAAACTAGATTAAACTAATGAAAATAATAAAGGAAACAAAATAATAAAATAACAAAATCTGAAAACAATAAAAGAAAATAAAAGTCTTCAGACGTGCGGCCTTTAACACGGACACCGCGGGGCGGTGAGATCCACCGCGGGGCGTCAGGCTTTCCACCGCGGGGCTTCATTCTTCTCTGAGAGTCACCGCCGGGCCGCGGTGACTCTGGCGCGGGGCGGTGAGCTAGCTCACTCCCTTCTTCTGTTGTTCTTCATTACTACCCAGTGTTGGTAGTCTTCTCCATGCATGCTCCAGCAGCTCCATCTCCATCCTCATGTCTCCATCTAAGCTGTAAATCCAGGAATATCTTCACTTCTCTCCATAACTTCTGGATCACAGACTTAGCCTAAAAACCACTCATAAATTCCTCCAAATCATGCTAATAATTGCTAGTAAAGGTGTATGAAATAACACTTATCAAGTATATAAATGAACGATATAGCTATAGTATATAACTAAACGATATAATAATAATATATAACTATACGATAGAACCATAATATATAATTATAGTATATAAATATACGATATAACTATCTATAGTATATAACTAAACAATATAACAATAGTATATAACTATACGATAGAACCATAATATATAATTATAATATATAACTATACGATATAACCATAGTATATATCTATAGTATATAAATGAACGATATAGCAATAGTATATAACTATACGATATAACAATAGTATATAACTATACAATATAACCATAGTATATAACTATACGATATAACAATAGTATATAGCTATAGTATATAACTATACGATAGAATCATAATATATAATTATAGTATATAACTATACGATATAACCATAGTATATAGCTATAGTATATAAATGAACGATATAGCTATAGTATATAACTAAATGATATAACAATAGTATATAACTATACGATATAACCATAGTATATAACTATACGATATAAAAATAGTATATAGCTATAGTATATAACTATACGATATAACAATAGTATATAGTTATAGTATATAACTATACGATATAACAATAGTATATAGCTATAGTATATAACTATACGATATAACCATAGTATATAAATATTCGTTAGAACCATAATATATATTTATAGTATATAACTATACGATATAACCATAGTATATAACTATTCGTTAGAACCATAATAAATAATTATAGTATATAACTATACGATATAACCATAGTATATAACTATACGTTATAACAATAGTATATAACTATACGATATAACCATAGTATATAACTATACGATATAACAATAGTATATAGCTATAGTATATAACTATACGATAAAACCATAATATATAATTATAGTATATAACTATACCATATAACCATAGCATATAGCTATAGTATATAAATGAACGATATAGCTTTAGTATATAACTAAACGATATAACAATAGTATATAACTATACGATATAACCATAGTATATAACTATACGATATAACAATAGTATATAGCTATAGTATATAACTATACGATATAACAATAGTATATAGCTATAGTATATAACTATACGATATAACCATAGTATATAAATATACGATATAACCATAGTTTATAACTATACGATATAACAATAGTGTATAGCTATAGTATATAACTATACGTTAGAACCATAATATATAATTATAGTGTATAAATATATGATATAACAATACGATATAAGTATAGTATATAACTATACGATATAACCATAGTATACAATTAAGAAATATCCACATTGGTTCCATTTTCAAGCATTTCATCCAAAATAACCCTGAACAATTATAATTATACAAATATTAGATTCATTATAATCTTTAACGAATATTACATTCACTATAATGTTTAACGAACAATTATGCATTACTAAGGTTTCAAACTAACTACGTACGAAATTTATACATATAACTACAACAAAAAGTTTCTTTTAATTTTGTATACATATATAATACTCAAATATAAGCATACAAAAACCTTTCAATCGATCGATCGATATATAACATCACAACCTTGTATTACACATTACATGATGGAACGACAGTGCAAATCACCGATTGCTACATATATTCAAATAAAACTTTTACAATTCTAGTTAATTATATAAATTATCACAATTGTGCACTAACATAATGTTCAAAACTAAAACATGTGAGAAATTGCCGAAAATCCACTTTTTTTTAAACGCTACGTCGTGGCGTTTAAAAAAACACTTTTTTTTTAAACGCCACAACGTAGCGTTTAAAATTTAATTGGATCGATTAAACCGAGTTCATTTTAAACGTTACGACGTAGCGTTTAACTCCGACCCGGTTTAATCGAGTCGATTTCGTTTTTTTTTTAATCTCAATAAATCCAAAAAAATATAAAAAAAGCTCTCACGCCACGATATGGCATTTAAAAAAAAAAATTAAACGCTACCTTATAGCGTTTAACTTGCGATACAAAAACAAAAAAGAGTAGTGCAAAACCGAACCCCCCTAAATCAACCCTACCCCATGCATATATGCCAGATTCCACACTCAAAAATCAGTCATTTGATTGGTCAACGTAGCATCCAATACTGCCTAAGTGGCACTCTGACCAACCAATCATTTTACAAAACGGTGTCTGACGTCTTTATCTGATGACACCGACACGTGTCCTCTACTCTCAATTTCTCCGAACAAGCCTCTTTGGCCCGCTGTTTCTCTTTCCTAGCTAGTTAGTTCTAAGCATTCCACGTGCACTAAAATTCAAACGTCTGGCTTCACGCGGGTTCTTGACCTAACATTGTAAGGATGTAAAGTTGTTACATATCTCCACTATTTTCTACTCACAAAAAACATATCTCCACTAATTGAAAAGTTAGCCTTAATCTTCGTATCTAAGCATCTTACCATCAACCATATTAGGATTGGGGTGGAGGGGTGTTCTAGCTCGAGTCGAATCAACTATATAATTACTAAATTAGAATCAAATTACGCTATATAACATCTTTTCATTATAATCGTCATATATTATTTTTTATTTTATATAAAAAAAATTTTATTCTAAATAAACATATTACTAATCTATCCTAATTTGAATACAAATCAATCACAAAGAATACAAATTAACCATAAATTATAAATTCAATTTTTTAAAATTTAAATAAAAATCAATCATAATTTTTAACAATCTACTATATATATATACTAAACTAAAACCTAATTATACCACATGACACCCCTCATTAAATCTGTCATGTGTCATTTTCTTCTTTTTCACTTTTTTAAAACAAATTTAATTATACATCAAAGATTTTTATCCAAAATATATCTTAAGTTTTTGCTTCTTATGTTGAAATTATTATTATTTTATGTTATTAACTAAAACTTTTTTCTTCAGCTTAGTCAAAAGTATATTCATATGATTGTTAGCTTAGCATTTTGTACTTGCTTTATTTATATGACAATAACACTGTTAATTATCTCATTCAACATATATAATTGTAATCTCAATTGGTGTCGTCTACAATTAGGGACAAATACATCGATTGAGATGATCGAATTGACATAAATTTATTATATAACACTAAAGCGTAACTCAATCAAGGTCACATGTCCCTTCCATAATAAGCCACACGTTATATATATCACGTACTGTTACGATGATTTCCCACATCATTTAATATTGTTAAAATAAAGTCATTATTTCATTGTTTTTTCCAATTTCATTCACATATATATCTTTTTTTCTATAAGAATAATTTGTTTTGATGGATATAGTAAGATAATAAATAAGAAAAATTCGATATTGGATGATTGAGATAGAAATTATGATACGAATTTGATTGTGATATCGACATTATTTAAATATGATTTTTTAAACATATAAATCACATTTAATAAATATTATTATTTTCTATTCAACATATATAACATAAAAACTCGTGTCTGGCACGGGAGTTACGCTAGTTATAATAAAAAAATGGATATTAGGATCGATCTTTCTATTAAATACCTAATAATATATAATGACATGATGTTATCAATAATTAATGTTCATAAAAATTATATTTTTGACACTTTCAATAGCTATATCTTATATATAGACACTTAGTTGTTAGATTTTAAGCATTTTATTTAAGATATTGACTTTTTAAAAGGAAATTGTTAATGATATATAGTAAAAAAAACGCTTTAGAAAAGCTACACTCAAACAATACACGTAAATCAAAAACATAAACAAGTGTAGAAGTAAAACTATACCTTTATGGATACTTCAAACAGCTCCTTCATGGATAATTCAAGGCAAGAGAGGCCTTCGTCAAGGGAATCCCCTCGCACCATATCTTTTTGTGTTGATCATGGAGTACTTGAACAGACTTCTGAAGCGTATGGCAAGGACTACTAGCTTCAAGTTCCATCCTAAATGTGCTAGAACTAGTATCATAAACATTTGCTTTGCTGACGATTTATTCATCTTTGCACGTGGGAACATGATTTCATTAAAGGTTGTCAAGGATGTTATTGATGATTTCTGCAACTGCTCTGGCCTCTCAATCAATTCCAGTAAATCTAAGGTTTTTTGTGCGGGTTTGGAGGAGCAAAACATCAGCCAAATTTGCTCCCTTCTCGAAATGCTCCCTGGTGAATTGCATGTCATATACCTTGGAGTTTCATTGTGCAGCAAAAGAGCAAGACTTGAAGACTATAAGCCCCTTGTTCAAAAAATTACTTCTAAAGTGAATGCTTGGGCAACAAGAAGCCTCTCTTTTGCAGGCAGATTGGAACTTGTGAGAGTTATGATCTTTGGCATCGTACAATATTGGAGTAAAGTTTTCCTTATGCCAAAAAAAATTGTCAAAACCATTGTGGCATCTATGAGGAACTTTCTGTGGTCAGGCTGCAATGAAAGTAAGAGAGCACCCATCGCTTGGAAAGAAGTTTGTAGGCCTAGAGAAGAAGGTAGACTAGGCCTGAAGGAGGTGTTGTCTTGGAACAAAGCATCAATGACAGAATTGATTTATGATTTGTTGAATGATGCACCTTTAATTTGGCGCACCTGTGAACATGCCAATCTTTTGAGAGGCAATTCGATCTGATTAGTGAGAAAGATTACAACTTCGAGTGCAGCATGGACGTCTTTGCTCAATGTTCGAGATGAAATTCTGCAGAAGCTTGACTCCAATGTAAACATTCCCGTTGTCATGACAAATAGAGGTAAATTTGATTGTAAAGTAATCTATGAAGCACTTAGGAGTCATGGCCCCCCTCAAGCATGGAATCTCCACATTTGGGGAAAAATGATCACTCCTAGAATTTCCTTCATGAACTGGATGATTATCAAGAAGGGAGTGCAAACCAAAGACAAGCTAAAGTACTTGGGTATCATTCAAGAAGATTTTTGTGTGCTCTGCGGACTCCACATAGAAACTTGGGAGCATTTGTGGTTTGATTGTGTATTCTCCAGGGAAGTCATGTAGAAGGTTTTACAATGGGCTAAACTAGGAAGGGGGCATCATACCATTCTTGATTGGATTAGCTCTATGCAAAGATAGAAAGGTAAGGGCAGATTCTCCTTTTGCCTATGGACTACATGTATGACAGCCTTGGTTTACTACATTTGGAGTACCCGGAATCATAGAATTTTCAAGAACTAGAACATAGGGCCTAGTGAGTAGTGAGTGTTCTAGTACTATAATTGATCATGTAAGAAATTGTATCCGAGCACGATGGCTCAAGAATAGTCGTGAGTACAGAAAGTGGATTGTGAAACTTGGGATTGGGAGATCCTTGTAATACCTAGGGCCACCTAGGACTTTTGTAAGTTTTCTTACACTTGAATGAAAATTACCCCTTCATTCAAAAAAAATATTATACCTTTATTCAATTAAATATCATTATAAATTAAGAGTGGGGATCAAATGAGTATGACTCTTATTATAAGCAGAGGGTACACATCTGCACCGTCCATCTCCCATAATCGTGCGGCTCGTGTTTTATTTGTGTTTGAGGCTTTTAAAATTATAGAAGGGCAGTTTTGTCATTTCCTCTCATATCCTTCATTCTCGGCACTCCAGGGTTCTTCACAGATTGATCCATGGAGCCATTTTCGTATCCGAGATCGATGCGCTGGAATCCTATTGGACTGGATCTCGGCATTCAAGGTCGCCATGAAGCCTATCAATACCGTCTTTGGTAAGCTTTTCTCTTTTCGTCTTCTCCTTTTGATTCCGATCTGAGTTGATACATGTTCGGCTGGGATTCGTTTTCATGGTTGCGATTTTGTCCGTGTTTAGAGCTTCAGGAATTTTGATATGCTGAGAATTGTTCCATCTTTTTACTTGTGATTGTGTAGCAAATAATTCCATACATGATCTGAATGGTGACTAATCTGATTGCGTTGCAATCGTGATGAATTTTTGTCGGCGCATCCATCGTCTACGATATCTACAAGCCCGACCTGGTAATGCACCCTCCGTTTTTGTTCATGCACTCAACCTGTTTGATGGAATGCCTCAATGAAAGTTTTGATTGTTGTCTCAGTTTCGATATTTTAAACTAACAAATCAGTGCATTGTTGCAAAATTGCAATGTAATGCTGACATTGGTTCCCTTGCTTCTCAAACTTGTTTTTGTTTGAATTGACGATGTGAAATGGGAGTTAGTGTGGATCAATTTGTGATTCTATTGAGCTTAAGCAAATTTATGGCTTTGTATACTTGTTTTGGGTGTCAAGACTTCTGTTGTTAAGAAGACAGAACTGTACAATTTTCCAATGTATTTTTCACTCATGATCTAAACTATGTTTGGCAACATAAGATCTACATGATGAGGTTCCATATTAGCACGTCAATTACATTGCCGCCTCATCTTGCCTTATGACTGACATTTTTACCAAACACACCCTTATTGGCTGTCACTTGTGTGCTATACTATGTATGATGGACTAATGTTCATTGTTGGGTTATGGTATTCCAAGTTTGGTCCTTTTTCTTGTTTATTTAGAGGGTGAAATGTGTAGCCTAGCCAAGTGCTCTGAAGAGATTTTGTTGTTCAAAATACAAAATTGTCTGATTGATCTGTAGACCAAGTTCATGTCAAGGGGACCTGCTAAGGTAATATAAAAATGATGCTTTTGTTCATTTGCATGAGTGGATTTTTTCTTCTTTTTCTTGGAGAAATTGAGTGGAGCATGGTCTAACTTTTATTCTATGTTGTAGGGTCAAATGGGTCGATGGTTGAGTAAGTGTTGTATAGTTGTATTGCTTTTAAAAGAAGCATTAATGACTAATATATTATACAATTGATTTTGTCTGTTTTGGATCTAGTGCAGCTATTGCAGCATTGCTTATCTTGTGAGACTTGAAACTAACATAATTAATACAGTGTAATAGTTAGCTTATGACATAAGTAGGGTGAGAAACTCACACTTTGACTAATCAAACACTAAGCAACAGTTCAATTATGACTATTGAAATCATAAAACTAATGTTGCCTATATAGGATCTCGTGCAGCTCCTGCAGCACTACTCAACTTGTGAGAATTGAAGACTAACTTACAACATTGCTCAACTTGTGTCACACTTACATCAAAAAAAAAAACTTGTGTCACTTTGATTATTGCATTTTATGTCCATTGATCATTCAATCTTATGGCCTGGTTGAAGATGCCTATACTGATTAATCTTAATTGCATCTTACAGTGTGTTTTACCTGTCTACTATTTGATTGATTTGTCCACATGTTCATTGATTATTGCATTTTCATGTTTTTTAAGAGAGGGATCCAAACAAATTCCTTGTTTTTGCCTTTCTTGTTGAACTGTTTCAATGTTTATACAATTTCTCATATTCCAGATTCCTAGAGATTGTTGTACCCTGTGTTGAATTTGAGAGTTTCATGTTTTGGAGATAAGGACAATTTTGATCAAGATGTAAACACCATGATTCTTTTCTTTTACCTTGCAATGCAGCTCCCTCTAAGAAATCAGAGCAGCTCAATGATTATTTAAGCAATGGCCCATCGAGGGAAAGAGGTGTTTCATCAAGCGAAGGCTCTAATGCTTTGGTTGCCGATTGTCCTCGATCAATTAAATGGATGTGCAAGGAATTTGGAGCACCTGAAGCTAACTTCACTCCTGATGTTTTTGCTCTTACTATTGCAGATTATGGGCTTCAATCTACCAGTAGAAAGATATGACGCTCACCATTGCTCTTGGCTAGTGTTGTCCTACTCTGGATAAAAGAATAAAGGATGATAATCCTCACCCCGTTGTAGTGTTGTGTAGCTTGTTATTCTTATGTGGAAAATTTTCTTGTGTGTATAGCCGACCAATTTGTAAAAACCTTCTATTTGTCAATGTCTAAAGACATAATCACTCCGTTGTGGTGTTGTGTAGTTTGTTATTGTTATGTGAAAATTGGCTCGAAAAAAAAATCATGAAGTTGAAAGAGAAAAGTCATGAACCTACAAAAGAACAGTCATGAACCTGAATGATCATTGACATGAACCTGCAAGTTAAAACTCATGAACCTATAAGATAAAACTCATGAACCTATAAGATAAAACTTATTAAACTACAAGATAAAAAACTCATGAACCTGCAAAGTAAAAAAACTCAAGAACCTCAGAAAAAACTCATAAACCTGTAAAAACAAAACTAATCTATAAGATAAAACTCATGAACATGCTAGTTAAAACTCATGAACCTGTAAGTTAAAACTCATGAACCTATAAGATAAAACTTATTAAACTGCAAGATAAAAAACTCATGAACCTGCAAGATAAAAAAAACTCAAGAACCTTAGAAAAAACCCATGAACCTATAAAACAAAACTAATGAACCTATAAGATAAAACTCATGAACCTGCAAATTAAAACTCATAAACCTATAAGATAAAAACTCATGAACCTGCAAGATAAAAAAAATCAAGAACCTTAGAAAAAATCCATGAACCTGTAAAACAAAACTAATGAACATGTAAGACAAAACTCATAAACTTGCTAGTTAAAACTCATGAACCTTAGAAAAATCTCATAAACTTGTAAAATAAAACTCATGAACCTATACGACATAACTCATGAACTTACAAGTTAAAATTCATGAACCTACAAGTTCAAATGCATGAACCTGCAACGAAAAACTCATGAACCTGCAAGATTATCGGCTTAAACTTCTCTTATAGGATTTATCAACCTCTAAAATGTAGCCTATGAGGGATTTGAACCCACATCCATGTGAATAAACACATTGCTCTACCGTTAACTACACCAAAGACTTACTTATCCATTCACTTATACTATTAACTCATGAACCTATAAGATAAAACTCATGAACCTATAAGATAAAACTTATTAAACTACAAGATAAAAAAACTCATAAACCTGCAAGGTAAAAAAACTCAAGAACCTCAGAAAAAAAACCATTAACCTGTAAAACAAAACCAATGAACCTATAAGACAAAACTCATGAACCTGCTAGTTAAAACTCATGAACTTGCAAGTTAAAACTCATGAACCTATAAGATAAAACTTATTAAACTACAAGATAAAAAACTCATGAGCCTGCAAGATAAAAAACTCAAGAACCTCAGAAAAAACCTATGAACCTATAAAACAAAACTAATAAACCTGTAAGACAAAACTCATAAACCTGCTAGTTAAAACTCATGAACCTTAGAAAAATCTCATAAACTTGTAAAATAAAACTCATGAACCTATACGCCATAACTCATGAACCTACAATTTAAAACTCGTGAACCTACAAGTTCAAATGCATGAACCTGCAAGGAAAAACTCATGAACCTGCAAGATTATCGGCTTAAACTTCTCTTGTAGGGTTTATCAACCTCTAAAATGTAGCCTATGAGAGATTTGAACCCACATCCATGTGAATAAACACATTGCTTTACCATTTGAGCTAATAGGCTATAACAACCAATACACAATTTCAGCCTTTTGTCATTCAAATTCAGCACATGAAAAATGAATTGCACAAACCCAAAATCAAAGCTTTACATTCAAGTCCAAGAGTATAAATAACCTAGGTTTTATTAAAAACTAGCTAGGTTCATGATAATTAATCAAATGATTCAAACACTTTGTCTAACAGATAGACATCTCAAGACCTATAAAACAGTTGTCTATAATTAATCAAATGATAAGTTGTTGTCCTCCTTCACGGTGAAATCAGTTGTTTCTGTGTCCTCAACACTCCCCCACTTGTCCACATCCAGCCTCATCGAACCCTTGAACATGTCAATCTTGGCATTGCGGAGTGTTATAGTTGCACATGTCTTCATTAGGTCCACTGAAAACGAGATTACTTAGTGATTAGTATCATAATAAGGGAAAATAAGTGCCTAAGTATCTTAACAGGTGAAATAACATTTTTCACACTTGCCATTATGGAGTGGAGTAGTAACTGTTAGATAAGCAGGTAAAATAGTGCACACAGATGAGCACAAATGAGGACACAATTAAAGGAAACATGCATATCCACTGGTGAGCACAATTTGCATCTCAACAGATTTCAACAATTCAGCTGTAATTTTCAGATGAGTGTCATGACTATGCCAATACAGATTCAATATACTTGAATACCAAATAGCAATTCAGGTGGTGAAGCCAAATAGCAATTTTTTTCTACAGCCATATCAAAGATTGGAAACAAAAACATATAGTATGATAAGTTGATAACTGGATGTAAAGGTTCATGAAACCTAAAATGGAAGGTAATTGTAAAGTTGCTGACAACTTAAGATAAATCAAAGAATCGTGCCAAACAAGCAACTGCAGGTAATTCAATTCAAAGAAGCCACTAAGCCAGCACAGGATTTCCTTGCAAGTTCACAAGTTTTATTTGGAGGTTCACAAGTTTTAATTGCAGGTTCATTGCAAGATTTCCTTGCTATTAATTTGCCCCCTCCTCCAAATTTATCAAATGTGAAAATACAAATTCAGCAAATAGCATAACAATCAAACAAGAACAATCACGAACAAAACAACAGAAAAAAGACATGATTGAATAGATTTCAGAGAGAATGAATTAGAAGTTCAGATTCTTCAGAACAATGTGACAGATACAAAAAAATACTTTAAGAATACAAAGCAAGACTGCGACGAACCGAAAAACATAACAAATTGAACAACCAACAACCTAACAGCAAACAAGAACAAAAATTTGAGTGGAGGCAGCGCAAACCCGTAGAGGTCGACAGTGACGAAGGAGGTGAATAGCACCGGCAGTGGTGGAGAATCTATCGAACCAAGGGGAGGGTAGTGAGTGACGAATTGGATTAATTTGGAATTGTGCAAAGCTCACAGAGAGAAATATGAGGGAGAATGGAGGATTTGTGCAGCAGAGGTGTAGATCGGGCGCGGATAGTCGCAATTTCAAGGCGGAGAAGATGTGGCGAGGAATGACCAAGTCGGTGGCGAGATCCTCCGCGTTTCTGGTGTTCTCCGTCATCTTCTTCGCCAGCGCCTTCGTCGCCACCACCTTCCTTCACCGCTCCGCTCCGCCGCGCCGGATTCCACCTTTCTCTTTGTGAAACGCGTTTTAGGTTTTTCAAGCCAGGAAGGGTAGAAGCGTCTTCCTATGTGTTTTTTCTGGAAATTTCAAAATCGCCACCATTTGTCTTTATTCAATGCGCGCGTGTGTTTCTTTTTTCCATGGGAACGAGCCATCTGGATTGTTGGTTATGTTGATCAAATGGTAGAAAGTAGTACTTACGGTGTATCTTAAGGGAGATAAGCACGAGAGCGGGCCTCTATAAATTAAATGTAAATTTTCATAATAGACAAAGGCTCATTTAGGCCCATCAGAGGTAATTAGTTGCTCTCCAAAAAGAGGTAGATTATTTAAAGCCATTTTGGCTTTAATAATGTGATTCATTCTCATCCAATTCTCTTTACGAAAAACCATAGCCTCCCCTCGTTCACAAAACTAAATATTGAATTGAGCGTCAAAGGTGAAACGGGGAAAATGCCCTACCTTTGGCCTTTCTCTATATTCATAGAGCATCGAAATGAAGATCTGAAGGATTGAAGTTTGCCAGATTTATAGATTTCCGTAATCGACATCTAATATTATGGTACAAATTTATATTATCACAATAAGTTCTACAAATATTACTCCACGTTGGGAATTGTCCGTTTCGGGTGCGAAATATGCTTACCGTGCGAAGTGCGAAACAGTCGCGTCGTTCGCGTTCATAAATTGACACCACATGTTCATTATATGGGCGGTAATGTTCATTATCTGGGGGGTAATATTCAAGGGACGATACTGTTAAAAAAAAGGGGTAAAGAGTGAATAGTGACGCGGTGGCATAACCGTAAATACGGCAAACTTTTTTTTTTTCGGTCAACAAATTTTTATTTATTTATTGTCTCTGATCGTTCTGGAATAGACAATTATTGACGTTCACATATAAGTACTATATATTCATTTTATGTGCCATAAAAGTTCACATATAACATGATCATGTTCCAATACATGTCTTTGAACATTCAGTGTTTATTTATGAACGTGAATGTATAAATAAATGAACATTTAGTGCTTATTTGTGACCCTTCTATATAGGCTATTTCAGAATGATTAGGGGACGAAAACGGAAAAAAAAATTATTGACAAAAAAAAAAAAAATGTACGACTAAGATCGCTTTGCATTTCGCACGGAAATGGCATTTCGCACGGGAACCCAAATCTTGATATATATATATATATGCCATTTTCGGATGAGAGCAATAATTATTTTGTTTGTCCTTAGGATCGATATCCTGATAGCCCCATGCTAAGCGCTAAAGAATAAACTTGATTGTCAAATACCACCCCGTTTTTTTGTGGTGAAAAGTCTAATTAAGGATAGGACAAATTATCCCGTCCCGGCCACAACAATTGAAGTCGAAATGAATGTTTCCATGAGACTCATTCAAAGATTATACTTATAATTGGCCATCACTTGTGAAAAAATAACTTTTTCATATATTTGAATTGTAAGTTGTAACCGAGTTTTCCATCCATTGACGGTGTATTTTCTTAATCTTTACAAAATATATTATAATCTATTATATAATATATTTATATCAAAGTTGATCGAGCAATAAAATTGTCATTTGAAAACATATAATGAATTCGTGTTACCTAACTCGTTATGGCAACGAACCAAACTACCTTAGGGAAATTTTTAAAAAAGGCCTTTTTTGAGTTGTTGGGAATGGTAACATGATTAAATTCTGGCAAAATTGGTGGGCATTCCATCTTCTCTTGCAAGTATGACTAACAACCTCTCTGAAACCGAATTAAGTAAAACAATCAGTTATTAATTGATGACCATAAAAAAATGGAAAGTTGATGAGTTGAAGAGTGTCCTCCCATAACATATAGTGTAAGTTATCCTTGATATACCGATACCAAAAATAATATTTAAGATAGACTCTACGGGAAGCAAAGCAAAAATGGTTAATTCTCCACCAAATCTGCTTTCGAACTTATCACAAATTAAAACCGAAGTAACCAAACTAGTCTCAACTAGATTTGGAAACTAAATAACACTCCCAAAATAAAATATTTCATTTGGAGAATAATCCATAATGGTCTCCCGACAAAAGCTCTCTTACACCTCAAAGGTGTAGCTGTACGTCTCAAATGTTCTTCATGTGATAACCTTTGTGAAGACATCATTCACATACTAATAAAATGCTCACATACAATCAAGTCAAATACAGATTATAATCCCAAAACATCCTCAATAATCAACAACATTGACACTACTAATAAGAGAATTGGCAAAATTATTCATGAACTATTCAATTCTATTGGTAGAAAAGAATTTGCTAAACTTGTAACAATCTGGTGGTGAGTTTGGTACTAATGCGTGTAACCAAAGGTTGTTTGGAGATAACCCTGACAAGATAATTAAAGAACGTGTAGGTTTTATCAAAGTGTAGATAAGCAAGCGGGGAAAAACAATCAAATTTATAGATAACGATGATGATACCCCTAAAATCTCTAGGAACATAACTAGAAAGACAAGAAAGATTAAATGGCAAAAACCAATCAATTTTTTTTATAAGTTCAATTTTAATGGTTCTAAGCTAGATAATGGTGAAGCCACCTCAGGCTTCATCACATGGTTGTCGCTAAAAGCAGAAATAACATCATAATAATGATTGCGTCCATAGCTTTAACAAGGAATCCGTAAAGCTAAAGATCTTGGAATAAAATATCTTCATATTGAGAGTGACAACTTGTGTGTTATAAATGTGTTGACATGTGTTTGGTCTTGCCATTGGAAAATTGAGATTATTATTGCAGATATCCGCCATGATCTGCTTTACTTCCTAGATGTGCGATTTTTCCACGTCTTCGGTGAGGTGAATGTCATTGCGGATCGGATTGCTGCTCTTGGTCATTCTTGTTCGCTCATGGATCTTCGTGATGACTTAAAATTTCTGGTTCTCATCCGCAAAAATTCTCTAGGATGGTCGTCTAACCGGCGTTAGGGATCAATCTAATTCTCTCCTTATCAAAAAAATAAAATGAATTTGTTTAATAATGCACGTGCAAGACGCCACTCTAGTTTGTATAAAATTTCTTCATTTATATTTGCTTACAGTTTCAGCCAAATATATAAATTATTTAGCTGAAAATTTTCATTATACAACCACTAGTTTGATTATGGTTTTTTAAAATAATCTTATTATATATTTGCTGAAAAATCACCTAATATGAACAGATTAAACATATCCAAAATGGATTTTTCCTGAAAGTCCGTATACTATCCCCGTCACCAGTTTAAAATTAAAACATGTGATCGACCTACTAATTTAAAGAACCCATGTCATTATGTTTCAGGCAAACCTTTCAACGAAAAAAAAGTTAAAACAATCCCAAAATATTTTCCCTTTTTTTTTTTGCTACATCTTGGTTTTGTTTGTAATATACTTATAAAGATTTTATTTATAAAAACTATTTTTTCTGCTCCATGCACACTTTTTCATTTCACCCAATTTTCAAATTTTAAAAATATTTTTTCTAAAAAATATATTATAATTAAAGAGGTCTTTATAATATTTACCAAACAAATCCTTAATCATTAATCTATAGTCTACTATAGTCTAGTTTGAGGATATTTATTTTCCCCAGCCCACTCATACCCACAGCACATATTTTTTGGTACTCAATTTTTTTTATAAAAAATTGATACTCATCAGTCATCACAAACAGATTTTGAAAAAAATAATAAAAAATTTAAAAGAAGCATTCACGTAATAGCAGAACGATAAATATCTTCTATCTTTTTTTGGTTAACGATAAATATCTTCTATGGTTGGACGTCCAAATACATTAACATTATACATGTTGTATCTATCAACAAAAAGCTATGTTACGCTGAACTAAATTCTTATCACAACAGTTCAAAAGCTTAAAAAATTAAGCAAAGAAAAAGTTAAATTTTCCGTTTTAGATTCACTGGACTTAACTTGGTGGTAACCTGTGGCCCGCCGAAATAGAATAAAATAATAATAAACAAAACATCCAACGCCCACGTGGAAATGTGCGTCTGCCTTCGCCAACCGTAAACCCTGAAAAATGCAGAAGCCAAAACCAACCCCCTAGTGAGCCCTCCTGACACGTGTCGAGATTCTAACCCCGCACCGGCCGAGGCAGTTCACGCTTCAGTACTGTTGGTACGTGGCGTCAGTCTACGTCGTTCGATGAGCCAGTCGTGGGTCCCGCCGTTTCAGTCAGCAATCGAATGGACAAGGACGACCGTACTTATCTCCTGCGTATTCAAGGGCATCTCCCGCCCCCTATATATAACCACGCTTCCGTGCACAAAACTCATATACAAAAACATTAGATTTCTTATTAGAGAAAAAAAAACGTGTTCGCTTTTGAATTTAAGACAAATTGAGAAAATGGGAATATCAGATAGGGATCCGCTTGCCCAATTGAGATTGCCACCGGGTTTCCGGTTTTACCCGACCGACGAGGAGCTCATGGTGCAGTATCTTTGCCGGAAAATCGCCGGCCACCACTTCGATTTGCCCATCATCGCCGAAATTGATTTGTACAAGTTTGACCCATGGATCTTACCCAGTAAGTACCGTCAATCAAATAATCAGCTATTAATTAAAACTGTTGTCAATTGTTATTGCTTCTTAATGTGGAATTGAATGAATTTTTCCTTGTAATAATAATTAGGCAAGGCGTTGTTTGGGGAGAAAGAATGGTACTTCTTCAGCCCGAGGGAACGGAAGTATCCAAACGGGTCGAGACCCAACAGAGTTGCCGGGTCGGGTTACTGGAAGGCCACCGGTACAGACAAGGTCATCACCACTCAAGGCAGAACCGTTGGTATCAAGAAAGCGTTGGTGTTCTACGTGGGCAAAGCTCCAAAGGGAACCAAAACGAATTGGATCATGCACGAGTATCGCCTCTCCCAATCCACCCCTTCCGAACCCGGTAGCTCTAAGGTAATTAATTAAATCGGTTTCTCTAATTTATATTCTGAACAAGAACATTAGGTTTTAGTTATTTGTGACTTTTAGATGTTTTCTACTATTTATTTTGTTCAGTTATATTAATAGTTTTTAAAATTGAATATGATCTAGAACTGATTTGGGGCTTTTGGAATAAATTTCAGCTGGATAATTGGGTGCTGTGTAGAATTTACAAGAAGAACTCGAGCGTGGCGAAGCCAACCGAAAGCGTAACCAGCACGGGTGGTTCGTCGTCAACGACGTCATCAACTCAGTTTGATGACGTCCTCGAGTCGATCCCGGAGATGGACTGTCGTTTTCTCGCTTTTCCCACAATGAATTCTCAGAGGTCGGGGCTGCGGGGCCTCGGATCTGGTAATCTGGACTGGAGCGGGTATAGCGGGTTGAGTGTTGGGCCTGAAGTTGGATCCGTTGGGTTGGGCCAGGTCCAACTGCAACGGGATGTTTATGAACGGTCACGTGAGTGGCACGTGCGTTCCATCTATGCCGCAGCTCTGCCACGTGGAATCCAGTCAGCAGAAGCTGGGTCGCCGTATGGAGGAAGAGGTGGAGAGCGGACTCCGAGCGCAGGGAGTCAGCCAATTGGGGGAGTTCTTCGGCCAGAGCTATCCGGATCCGGTTGACCCGTTTGGGATCCGGTACTCGGCTCCGTTGTCCGGGTTTGGGTTCGGACTGTGAATGGACGGTTCGGAAGGAGATGGATAGTGGCAGGGGATGTAAATACCTGCAATTGGAGGGGCTTGTGGTTGATAATAGCCGAGAGGGCAAGGACAAGCAATTGGTTTATTTCCTTGGTTTAATATTCATTTCTGCTGAACTTGAAAATAGCAATTGCTTAGTATTTGAGTAGTAGCAAATATTATGGAGTATGTTATTAGGAATTTAGGATAGGTGCTAGTTTTAGTTTTAAAGTGGGCTTTTATATTTAATATGCTTAATTTGTTTTTCAGTTTTATAAAAACATGCATCAGGGTAGCGATCTAATCCTTATAATGGATTACAATTCCGGGATGTTACAATCACCCTTACTTAAACCCTTGATAATCTCGTCAAGTCCCAAAGACCGCTCTCTCGGTCGAGCGACCGTCCACCGAACCAAGCCCACTCGTAACCAAAGTCGGCTTTAACACCATTTGTAAGGCCCGAGCCTTAGAAGCGTCATCTCATGTCAACCCGAGAACTTTCCAAGAGGTCACCCATCCTGGTAATACTCCCGCCCTAGCACGTTTAACTTCAGAGTTCTTTGTCCTCACTTGAACCTTGAAAATGAAGAGCTCTTGTTGACATGGATTCCCTGAACGCACCCCAGCGCGCGTCACGGTGCTCCTGCCCCCAGCTCTGGTACCCCATGTTGCGCTCGTCTCTGCTACGACGCCAACCGCACCAACCGCTTCCGCACCAGCACCCGATCCTGAGATCACTCCAACTCCAACCGTCGTGCCTCCGGAGCCAGCGCCCACTAGACTGCCCCCTCTGATCATATCGGCACCCACTTCGATGGTCTCCATGGTGTTGTACGTGCCTCTCCTCGTTCCAGTGCCCACGACTTGTGAGTCTTTCATTTTGGCTCCTTCAATGGACTTTACGCATCAACCATTCCGATGTATATGGTCCTTTACATGTGTTGATCGACTGTTCACCCTTGCGCCTACATGTTCAAAGCGGGGACGCTTCGATTCTAAGGGAGGGATAATGATGCGGTCCTGTCCTGCCATCAGATGGTCCACTAAGAGTCGGGGACGACCGAGACCATGTCGTCCTCCCTGGAGTAGACTTAGCATAGTTTATTATATATTTCCTTATTATTAGCGATTGCTTGTTTTAGTATGTTTCCCTTTTATGCATTTTCTATTTCGGGTGTGCGCTCCTCTTATGCTTAAGAGGGTCGACCCATTAGTTAGAATAAGGCTCAAGCCCATTAGGGTTTTGGCTGAGCTCTTTGGCTATAAGTAGACACCTTGTACTTCATTTCTAAGGACGTTGAAATTAAAGCTTAAGCCTTGCAGTTGAGATCATCTCCTCCCTTAAGCCTCGGCGTCACAAAACTGGTTAGACCCGATTGAACCACGTCACGGTTCACAAACACAATATATCCCTTCATCGCTAGCTTCCGCATGCGAGATCCTCTCGCCCTAACTCAGCCCCGCCGAGAGCAAGAGAGCCGGTAACCGAGCCCATGCTTAGTTGCTACCTATCCCGGTTACCAAGGACAAGGATTCAAGGCCGCTTCCTGCCTAGATCAGCGTCAAACATGGTCCGAACCCGTCGGATCACATCAGATCATTTGGGAAGAGAATCATTGAAGACGGACTTCAACGACGATTTTGTGTGGCCTTGCAATTTTTTTGGTGGCGATTTGTGTTTGTGGAGACAAAGATTTGTGTTCACGATTATGCTTTTCAAGCTAGGGTTCACAATTCTGGAGAGGGATTTGGGTTCACAGTTAGGTTTGAGCAAGAAAGGAAGCGTGGGGGAATGGGTGGTAATTTCAGTCTTTTTTCAGGAAATTTATAAAAATGTCAACAAGAAAATTACACAAGGCGTTGTATTTGTGAGATCGAAATCACAGTAGTCCGTGAAGCCCATCTAATGGTCCAAATGCATCTGAATTTTCCACTATATTATTTTTACACACCAGAGCGCGCCTCTTTATTCGAGAATTTAAATTGTCAATTTATTTTTGGTAGGAATTTTGATGGTGGATTAAAAAGCAACTAAACAAGATGTTAAAAAATGAGAGCCACAATATTGGCCTCTTAAAATTCTCACTAGAAAAGGATTCAAGCACATAGAAAAAGAGTGTATCAACCAGAACATATTCTCGATTGCAACAAGCCGACAACTTTCTTGCTTCTAACTTTTTAAGTGCAAAGGTTACTACATAAAAATTTATTGAGCTCACACATAGAAAAATAATAGGCTATAGATAAATTTGTCTCCAACTCCAAAAGATTTATAAAAGTGAGGAACATAGAAAGCAAACCAAGACTTCAAATAGAAATAGAAGCATATACATATACAGTTCAAGCAATCAAGAAGGATCATGGATAGCGAAGTGAATAAAATATGCAGAAATTGTAGAAGAGGATAGAAGGTGCATAGATTTTGAATATACAGTGCTAGAAAAGCGTTAATTAAAGCTTTTAATTGTATCTCAAGTAATGTTTGGTTGTTGGCATTTGCAATTAAATGGTGGTATTGGCATTAGGAAAACTTAAGACATGAACAAAAGTCTACAAATGAAGTTAGTTTGGAAAATCTTTGTAGAATCTAATAACATCTAGGTGAAGATTATAAATGATAAATACCTAAAAAATACAAGATACATTCCAATACACAAAAGAAAAAAACATTCTTTGTAATAGACACAACTACTCAAACTTCGAGCATCTATTCAAATAGGACTACAATGGCTTGTCAGGGATGGCTAATCCATTAGTTTCTAGAAGGATAAATGGGCTGCTAACCTAAACCTTGCAGATGAAAGCCAACCAAACACAATTATAAACACATCAACAAAAGTAAGTGAGTTTATAATTAACAAAAAAATGGAATAGAACTAAACTCGACAATGTTCTTAATAAGGATGCAGTTGACCTAATTACCAACATTTCAATCCCGAAAAACAACATAATAAATAGACTATACTGGACACCTAATACAAGTGGTGGGTTCTCCAAGAAATCAGCTTTCGAACTTATCACTAAATAAACAAACACACCATCCACTGATCTTTCCTGATTGTGGAAACTTGATACCTATCCAAAAGTTAAAAACTTCTTTGGAAAATATGCCATGATGGGTTACCAACTAAAGTAAGATTATTCCAAAAACATGTTGTTGTTCCACTCGCATGCGATTCATGCAATAATCCACATGAAGACTTGATACATTTTCTTTTCAAATACCCTTTCACTCTTAATCAAATAAAAAAAACAAAGCACCTTCATAGAACATACAATCAATAATATAAATACAAACAATAAAAAGTAAAAGATCTACTTTTTGAAGTACAAATACTATTATAAAAATCGATTTAATATGTCTTGCTACTACTAGGTGGGTGACCTAGATCAATAGAAATCAAATTATATTTAATTCTTGCAAGTCGAAAAAAATTTAACTCAGAACTGGGAAAAACAAAAAAATAATGAGTGTGATGATCTCATTCAAACAAAAACACAATCCATCTCAAAACGAAAAATAAGCAAAATCAAATGGGAAAGACCTAAAAAAGAGTTTGTCAAAATTATCTAATGGACAAACTGGTATTGGCTATATCATCATATGGGTTTGTCCTTGGGAAATTGAAATGATTGTTGTCAATACCCTTATCAATCTTCATTTCTTCTAGGAAGTCCATATTAGGCACATTTTTCAAAAGGTGAACCGGTCTGCTGACAGGATTGTTAAACTCAGCTTCTCATCCTCCGTTTCCGACTTAAACTATGATTCAGAACTTCGAATTCTCATCCGCAAGGATGCTCTAGATCAGACTTCGCATAGGCGCTAGGTCATTTCTAATCCTTTCCTCATAAAAATGTTTGGAAAAATTATAAAGATTTTATTGATTATAACATTAAGGAAATACAAGAAATGGGAAAATGTTTTAGTTACTCTCATAGTGGACTACCCTTATGAGTTGGTTGATTGTTGTATTAATTATACTGATATCTCATACAAAGTATAATGAGATGGCTCTTTTTATTTTGTTTTTAAAGTCAGTATTAATTCTTCTTTTCCTGCTTTCTTGACGATCTAAGCAGGCCAAGTACATTCCTCTATCTAATTTGAACGGCATGGCTACTTCCACCCTGATACGGTGCTATTTGCACCGTGTCAGGCGCGCGGCACTGAGTGCCGGTCGGCAGTGGGTGCCGGCGGTGGGTCCGGTGGTGGCTACTGGCCGGCGGTGGGTTCGGCGACGGGTGCCCTGGGCGCCGCGTGGAGGGAGTTCGATCTGGCGCCACCGCACGGTGGTGGTATCGGGAGTTCGATCTCGTCGATGATGGACGATCTCGCTGTTAATGGACGTCGGTTTAGGGTTTAGGGTAGAATATTCGGTGGATTTCAATCAGAATTATTGTTGCGTCCGTGAATGAATTACTTTCGGTGGATTTCAATCACAATTTTTCGGTGAATTTTAAGAACCAGACTTGACCCGAACCTAACTCGATATTTTTTAAGACTCGATATAATTTTAAAATTCAATATTTTTTAAATATCGAAGAAGAACCCGACTCGACCTAAACCCGACCCGAACTCAACCCAAAAATTTATACGACTCGATCGATCCACTGCCGGCCACCTCCGACATTCACCGTCGGCACCCCACCATCGGCCACCGCTGGCACCCATCGCCGCGCGACAGCCGCTGCCACGCGCCAGACGGCGCGTGTCAGAGGCACTGTGGCCCGATGCAAATAGGTTCTGCCAATTTGAACTCGGAGCAACCTTGCAGATTTTAATTAACTAGGTTTCTATTTTTTGTTGTTTTGGATATTGAAGAGATTTTGTTTAACAAGATTTTAGAGGTTGAATTGATTATACAATTAAATATTATATAAGTAATACATTTGGAGCTTGTTATTAAAAATTTAACATCTATAGTTTAAAAAGTTAAGAAGTTAAATTTATTAAATTTGTAGTTTACTTAGTATTTATGAAATTTTATTTATCAAATTAGTAAGAAAAGAGAAATTGTGTATCATATCCTACTTAACAAATTAAATTGTTTTATATTTATTCTTGATGTATATAATACATGTCTTCCTTTAATGGATTTAATCTTCCGCGTTCTATTTATTCCAAATTTACTATTTTAATCAAATTGGTGTTTAATTATCAATATCATGAAACTAAAAAGAATAGAGTTAAAGCAATTACATATTAGAAAAATAAACTTTTAAGGTTAAGGGAAACTAACAAATATTGAAATATCAAAGCGATTATAGTAGGAAGTAGGAACCTGTAACACCACCGACTTATGTCGATAGTGTCACACGCCAGTGACCTCAAACGTTAATTTCCAAAGTCATCCTAGGCTTTACTCGGAACAATTAAGCTTAAATAAATACATAAATTATAAATAACGAAAGGATAATCAACGGAATACATTTTAAATGAATATAACTCAACCTTTTATTAAGATTCCTCTCGTAAAATGAGAAGGACGGTTTTACAACAAAGTATAATGACAGCGGAAGACTTTTAAATTACAGCGGAAGACTCTTTTAAAATAGTCCTAGTTACATGACTATGCATTACATTTATTTCAAATTAAACCTACACGCCTTGGAAATATTACTTCTTAAAACGCAAACTTCAACTGTAAGCCTTCTCTTCGACTAGTTACTTCAATCGTCGGGGACCAACCTCTGATGTGCCGTATAGGACGGATGACACTAGCCAACCATGCAAGGAATAAAATCCGATTGGTTAGTCTAATGAAAGACTATGCAAGGGTACAAGCAGAATGGTTCTAGTGATCGTAACTGTTTACTATCATTGTCCCTCGAATAATAACCGAAGGAACGATACATAACCCGAAACTTTCACGGAATGATAGAAGAAAATATGCATTGAAAAGAAGACTCCAACGGAATTGAGTCTTTAAGGAAACATATGCAATTGTTTGGGAATGTTAAGTTTTCACACAAGTTTATAAAAACGACCTTGATCATTTGGGTCCACGACCAATCTCACCGCATACTGCGAATCCAGATTGGAAAGAAGACTTACTCTAACAAGAGTTCGAGCGGGTTCCACGTTATACTTCTCGCCCGAGGGTATATTAATTATGTGCGTAAACGCACTTATCTTATTTACTTTCAAAACGTACATTCACGTTAAGGCTTTTAATTCACATCATCTCGATACGAGATATATCTCTGGGATAAATCCCGAATATTGGCACTAGCTAAGTGCACCTACCACTTATATCTGAATAAGGGTACAGTAATGACCAAAAGAGTATTAGGGCAAAAACCTCCTAATACCAGTTATAAAGAAACGACTAGACCTCGCAATGTACATAGCGTTCCTACGAATACTCGTGCTAACTAGCAATTATTATCCACACCAAGCACAACAATCTACACCAATTATTATCTAGCATCCTATAATAATATATATATATAAGGGTTATAACTAGCATATATACAACCTAATAAAAAGGTTCACTTTACACATTATTTTACACATACAAGTTCCCAAACGACAATTAAGAAGATTATTATCCCAACTTAATTAAGACAATAGATTAATTGTCAATTAAGAAAAATATGGAATAACATAGCAAGAGCGAACCGCCACTTGCCTTAGTCTAGACGAACGAAGAGTTGGGTCCGAAATCCGGAAACTTGAACTCGTGCACGACTGCCTACTAAAATTCTCGTTGGAATTTATCATCAACGAGCACAAACCAACACCGACGAAACAAAACCCTAATTAGTTACGGGTACGAAGGAACGAGAAAAACGAAGAACATACGGTGCCGCGATCGCGGTTTTTATGCCGCGGTCGCGAGAGCCATCGTCGACGAAAAGCTAAACCAATACAATTGGAGCCATACCGAGGGAAAAACGAGGCTCAGATCTTGCTCCTTGAACAAGCGCGCACCACCACCTCTCTTGGCTTCGCTTTGATGGAACTCCGGCTCCGACAACGAACGACGACGACCAAACTCCGACGACAACCCAACACGAGCTAGAATCGAGAGGAAGAGGATGAGAGATGTGGCTCGGATCCGCCTCTATTTATAAGGCAAGGGTGGAGCTCCCCCACTTAATGAAAGGAAGCACAACCGATTAGCATCCCTCCACTGGCCGCTCAGAGAAGAAACGTCGGATTACAGATCGTCTGCGTCTCAGTAAAGACGAGGAAGAAGACGATGCAACAGTGCCGCGATCGGGGTTTCAGAACCGCGATCGCGGTTTGGCCTTTTGCCAAAACCGTGCCCGCGGTTTCATAACCACGGTCGCGGGCAGTGCCACGCCCGCGGCTCTCGGGCCTTGATCGCGGGTCTTGCTTAATTCCGATTTAGCAACTCTCCAATAATTAGAACCCATATATTTCATTAAATGTGTATCCACACATTCATATGGTTCTTACAGGGTTATAGAACATGCCTAACATGTCTTGCTTACAAAACGAAAGTTTGAAAATTACACAAGTACCCCTACTAAAATTGAGGGTTATTACATTACTACCCCTTAAAAATAGTTTCGACCCCGAAACTAACACTACCAAGTTAGAGGGATTGATTTCCATATTAACCTCTCTACTTGAGTTTAGTATCCTCTATTATTTCGTACTCAAATTTAATCCTAGGAAAGTCGATCTGTTTCCTCAACCATGACATCCCCCTTATGTCTCGTTTTCATATATTATCTCATGTTCCAACTCTTAATATACTCACAAGGTCATGATTACCTTAGAATCATAGTCTCCAAAATCATCACACGATCTTAATACACCTTAAGCTTGAGAACACACCTTTTCTTTCAACTTTTCTCTTTATAAACGACTCCCAAACTTCATACCTTATCTCCTTATGACCTAACTTAGTACCCCCAATTGTCATATCGTCTTACTCCTTACATATGCATCTCATCTATTTCATTATTTACCTTAATTAAATTTGGCCCTTAGGCCATCTCTTAACCCAAAATCTTTCCATTAATCAAGTTCTAACATAAGACCTTTAAGATTCCTTAATCCTTTTTACAATTAACCGCGCAACATCTTATTCATGTTTTCCTCAAACATGCTGTTAATAATCCGTTTAACACGATTATAATCAATCACCTTGTTCATCCAACACGTGTCATAAGATCGCCTTAATAGACATAGGTCACTTTTTCACCAGGTCCAGTTAAAAACACACTTACATTATCTCATACTATTAATCCACCCAAGTTACAACAAACTTTTACCGACTGAGTTTGTTATTCACCCATAAATCCTTAAACACTTAATCGTCCTTATACAATTTATTATCCCAAATCAAGCAACTTTTTGCTTTATCGAAATTTAATATTTACCCAAGACATAATCGTCTTAATACTCCTCATATCATTATATCATTTCCTTAAGAAAGCCGCATAACGAAACTGATAAGGCGTTGTCGTGACACCTAAACAAAATAATCCTAACAAACCTAAACAAGTAGTAGAGGCAAGCAAGGGTCGAATCCACAGGGAGGAAGTAATCAATCTATGTGTTTATAAGCATGCAAGGTAACAAGGGGGGTTTTGATTATCAAGCAAAGTAACAAGTATGCAGGCTTTAGAGAAAGAATAAGTATGATGGGGAAAGTAGTTCCACTAGAACGAGATCCACAATACAGAGATATAAGTTGATCACTGAAATCTATTCAATCCAAGTTCTTTTCACTATTCTTATGGTTGTTCCCATCCTGATCTTAAGCACTATCGATTCTCACAGTTGTCGATAGACTTATTACTATGCCAATGTAAAATACCACCGATTCTCACAGTTGTCGGTATACTTTACCACCAACAAAGCAATAGCAATAGCAATGCATACAAGGATATATGATACATGCAAATAGAAAGACGTATTAATACTCGCATGCAACTGACTCTCACTCACAATTGTACGCTCGGAACCCCTATACGCACAATTGTGTTTGCTACTAGATATGCACTCGGAACCCCTATATGCAATCCTAGCAATTGATAAATATTACTCAACCTAGCTGGCCAGACTATGAAGAACAATGATAAATCAATAATCAATATAACCAAGAGAATCAAACCAACACACATAAGAATAAGAACAAGGAATATAAATCTCACAACCGAATCAACTGTATTGCTTCAAACGTCTAGCAGAACAAAGGTGTTTAGCTCTCCATGGGTTGAAAACCCTGGAGGCAGAATGAAAAAACAAGTCTCCCTCCTATCTAAGACCTGGAAAAGATCTTAAATAGGCTTTGGAAAATAAAGTTAACCTAATGAAAAATAATAAAAGAAAATAACAATAAAGTAATAACCAAAAATAAGAAATCAGAAATTGGGAATTAATCCCGTAAATTTCGGCTTTGACATCCTCGCGGTCAGCTTCTCAGCAGCCCACTCCAAGCAGCTGCTTGCTGACGCCCAACTTCTCCATCGGCCCAATTCCATCTTGCAAGCATCAGTGCTCGGCCCAGCTCCATCTTCCTCAGCTCGGCGCGCGGCGTCCTTCAATTTATTTGCTTCGCCCAGCATATGGCCGCGGGGCGCCAGCTCCCACCGCGGGGCGGTGATTTCCACCGTGGGGCGGCATCCTTCTCTGAGACCCACCGCCGGGTCGCGATGGCTCTGGCACGGGGCGGTAGAAATTCGCCCACTCCTTTCTCTTCTGCTCTTCATTACTACCAAGTGTTGGTAGTCTTCTCCAAATAAGCTGTAAATCCCTGGATATCTTCAATTCTCTCTACATCTTCTGGATTACAGTCTTAACCCTAAATCTAGTCATAAACTCCTCTAAATAATGTTAATAATTGCTAGTTAAGGTGCATGAAATGACACCTATCAGAAACCTCAGATAGGTCTTCCAAAATAATATTTATGATTTCACACACTTAGCTTTTACAAAAGCTTTAACCACTGGTCCTACAATGGGCACACTCACTTATAAACCCCATAACCATAACTCTTGGGTTCTAAAGTTTATTCAAGATCGTATTAGAGTACGATCTTTTTAGAGAAAACTAACTCCTTATGAGATATCTCTCTTGTACATTTATTCACTTAAATATATAATTTATACAACTCACCCCATCTAATGCTCAAAGTATGTACATAAGGAATAACCTCAAACTCCATAGAGCATTACTACACACACCAAATCCTTATAGCAAGGAATCCTTACAACATTAACCTCTCGAGACAATGCTCATGAATTCGAGCGAAGGGAACAAATAATGTCAATGCCCAACTTGACATTATTTCAAGAAAATAGAGGGGTTCTTACGAATAGTTTCGACCTCGAAACTCGTGCTAACAAGGTAGGGAACAATCACACATGTCCCAACCATGGACGGACGCAGGTGGGGCCCCCACTGGTATTTTGAAAAGAAATTTTTTATAAAAAAAAAAATTCGATGGGATTTTTTTTCCTTCAGCCAAAGTTTTTTTTTAAAAAATTCCTAAAAAATTTCAAACTAATTTTATAGTTTTCCAATTTTAAAAATATTATTTACATAGGATTTATTATGCATAATTCTCAAAAATACTAAAATTTATCCAAATTTGCACACAATTTTTCAATAAGATATGTAATATTTTCACTATATTTATCCTTATTTGTGTTAAAACTTTTAAAATTTAGGGTTTATGGATTTTTAAATTTTACAAATTATTTTTTATACAAATTTGTTGAGATTACGCAGTGAAAGTAGTCTGTAATGATTGAATTTTGTTTAATTTGTGTAATTTTTGGTCAATTTTGAGTAAAATTTCATTTGAAGTTTGGATATAGAGTTTGTTGTTTGAAATTGAGATTGTTTGTGTAAAATAGATGGTAGAATTAAAAATTACGGTTTAGGGTTTTGTGTAAGGTAGACGATAATAATTTACTATTCAAGATTTTAGCCCCCACTGGACTACAATCCTGCGTCTGCCCCTGGTCCCAACCCACACTATCCTTTATGAGTCCAGACAGTATTTATCAACACATGACATGTACCACTTTTGGCACTAAAGGATTCTCGTATGTACCAACAACTTGCAATAGTCACGAATTTAGTAATTTTCGAAACAAGGAAACACTTCTTTATTATTCGAAACATTACATTAAAACAATTGACAAAATGTCGAAAATACTGATTACTAAACTATGGAGACTATCGACACAAGTCATCGCTCCTTATTCTTAAAAAGCTTTACAAAGAATACCACTACTCGTACAGGGTTTCCTTCCCGTCGGATAGACGCATCACGAAGAGTCGTTGCCCTTGACCCGAAGATTCCATAGGCGCCTTGCCTTTATTACGAGCAACAGATTGCTCAGGAGCGGACACTTCCGACTTTGGGTTCTGCTAATTGCCAACATTTGAGGCTTGATATGATTGTGTTGGCCCTTGACCCTTCTACCTACAGTATGTTTGCATGTGGCCTTCCTTCCCACAATTATAACAAACCCACTTCTCCTTTTGGCAAACAAAACTTGTATGCCCAACTTCACTACAATTGTGGCATTGAATCACACCGCTACTCCAACCGAAACCTTTGGCGGAGTCAGACTGAGTCGTCTCGGTCTTAGTACGACCAGACTTCTCAAACTTGGTGGGCGATGCCGGCCGCTTGAAAGTATCAGCCTTCCGGTCTTGTTGCCTGATCAGCGCTACTTTGTAGGGTTTAACTAGGAGTTGTTACTAGAGTTTTGGGTACCATTTGGATGTGGTTAGAGCATAAGTGTGGAGAATGGAGTTGAGGAGTAGAAGTGTGATTTGGTGGCATTGAAGAGCTTAAATGAAGACTTATGAAGATGGAGGAGAATTCCACAAGAGAAGACGAAGACAAAAGCAGAGAAGAGCTATAACGAGATTTCCGCGGGCGCGGAGAAGCTAGCCGCGATCGCGGAAATGCAAGACAGTTGGGCCGCGATCGCGGAAAATCGCCGAACTTTTTTTTTTTTTTTGACTAACCCTAAAATCGCCGCGGCGGCCGCGGATACTGTTCATACACGCAGGAGCAAGATTTCATCCGAAGATTTATTTTATTTTATTTCCTTTTCTTTTATTTCTTTTATTTCGTTAGTTTCCTTTTAGATTTTGTTTCCTATCTTATGGAAATTAGGTTTAGCTAAGTCTATATATTCTTCCTTTAGAACATTAGTTCCTTAAGTTGGGTGCTCCCCAAGTTGGGTTCTACCTTTCTTCATCTTTTTCCCTTTCTTAGTTTAGTTCTTTGTTTTGTTTTTGGCTGGACAATTGAAGCCTTGGTTTGAATTTGATATTGAGATTATTCTTTTCTTTATTCTTGAATGTTATGATTCTCTTGTGCTTCATCCCATTGAGTTTTATTGATTTCTCTAGCCTGATCACCTAGTTTTATTGGTATTATTCATACTGCAGGATTAGGGTTTTGAATTCTATTGGTTGATCTAGTTCATCAATTGTTGTGAATAGTATTATTAGTATTGATTTCCCTAGCGTGACAAACTAGTTGAGATTGGTATTATCTATAGTGCTAGTTCCCCTAATCTGGTCAACTTGTTGAGATTAATAGTGTTCATCCCTAATTCAGAATAGCAACTGCGATATTCTAAGAACTGTTTGGACTGGTTTATTGTAGAGAGAATTAATTGCATGCAATTGTAAGACTGTTTGCTACACTTGCATGAGCCTATCTATTCCTGAGCCTAATGCTGTTGTTAGATTTATCTTGATGTTTTCTTGATTGTTTAATAGTTAGGATTATCAGGGTCTGTTTGTCCTGGTAGTTAATTTAGAACATGGATTAGGACATTCATGAGGATTGAGAACTAGGGATAATCGATGATTCATCAACCAAACTAAAGGTGGATATTTGTTTAGCCAAGCTTTCTATGTTTTATTTATCGTCTTCTTAGTTAGATTCATACAAAACCCCTCATTTTTGTCTTTGTTATCAATTGGTGAATGATTTTGCAAACAAGATATATAACTTGATTCTCTGTGGAATTCGACCCTTACTTACCAGACTACATTAGTTAGGTTTTTAAGGATTATTTTGATTAGGCATCACGACTTTAGCCCTTATCATTGCCCACCCTTCGCCTTATTCTCCTTCCTTCCGCTTTCGAGCGGATTCCTCCAGCGTGACCTCTATTCTATAGGCCGCATCAACATATTGTTCCAAAGTAGAGCAACCGTGACGCACCATCAGAGGTTTGATTTCTGGATTCATCCATCCATGGAAGTACCATATCTTTTGTTCTTCAGTATGCACTTCAGAACCAACGTAATACAATAAGTGATTAAACTTTGCCGCCAGCTCAGACACTTTCAGTCCTTCAGTCTCTAGGTAGAGGAACTCCTTCAGCTTCTCTTCCCTCATAGCACGAGAGAAGAAGCGATCAGTGAGCTTGGCCTTAAACATTGCCTAGCTTAGATTTGGGTGGTCGTCCAAACTAGTTCCTTCTCACCACTCACTTGCTCCGTCTTTCAGATGTAGCGAAGCAATGTGCACCTGCTCAGCCTCGGTGCAGACCACATTCTGAAAGAGTCGCTCCATAAGGGAAAACCAATAGGCAACCTTGACTGGTTCCCCGGTCCCATCGTAGCTATCCGGGCGCATCGAATTGATCGTCTTCAATGTCCGGTTGTAATTCCCGTCATTTCTCTTGGGAGCCACTGGATGTGCAGGACCTTCACGTCCCCCTACATTAGTTGCAACTTGGGGAATGGGAGCCGTTTGAGCTCGCAGTATCCCCTGGGCCGTTAGTACCTCGACCACCTGCCTCACTATTTGCCCAATGACCGTCGCATCCAGCACGATCGGAGCATGAGGTGGAACTTCCCTCGCAGCTTGGGGGTCCACTTGTCCCTGATGAACATCTTGCCGCAAGGTTGGGTCATTACTACGCAAGCCAGATCTCGCGTCTTCCCCTTGCTGAGTAGCACTCCTCAGCTGAATTCGGGAACCGTTGTTAGGACCTTCATTAGTTGCTTGGTTGGTGGATCGGGCATTCACCATCTGTTGATGAACCATAACGTCAGTTTAGAACTTTACCAACTTGTACATGACAATTAATCAATTACGTTATGATACGAATTATAAGGGTCCAACCCAATAACTTTATATTAGATTGATTGACCCTCCACCATTACCCTTAAAATGATCTTATTCTCTTACTTTGAGAATGGATCAATTAGGAGAAATGTCAACCTTTAGATGACATTAAACCTAAGAATGGACGATATCCTTAAGAATGGATCTAAGGAATAAGTAACGACCCGAAGCTTGCAGAAGTTTGAAAACCACTTGTTATTAAACCTTATGCTTTCAAACTTTATACTTTATACTTTTAAACCTTATATATTTAACTTTAAAAAAATTTATTTATAAAGTTAGTTCCTCAAACTAACGACGCATTTATCACCTAAAACCCTTACTAAGACCAAAATTTACACTTTTAAAGTTATAGCACGAAGTAAGTGTTAAACGTTTATAACACACCATTTATAAGGCAACTATTAAATAACTATTAAAGTCATAATAGTTAAACCATTATTTTTAAATTAAGCTTTAAGAAATCATTGAACTTTAAGTTTAATACTAGCATTTAGAATCTCGAAATTCCTTTTTTAAAAATAAAATATTTTGAAAATAGTTTCGAAAATAATTTTCGAAAATTCTCAAACCTAACAATAGGCCAAGAAATTTAAAACCATTGCTCTGATACCATCATTGTAACACCCCCCGACTTATGTCGGTAGTGCCACACGCCAGTGACCTCAAACGTTAATGTCCAAAGTCACCCTAGGCTTTAATCGGAACAATTAAGCTTAAATAAATACATAAATATTAAATAACGAAAGGATAATCAACTGAAGACATTTTAAATGAATATAACTCAACCTTTTATAAAGATTCCTCTCGTAAAATGAGAATGACAGTTTTACAACAAAGTATAGTGACAACGGAAGACTTTTAAATTACAGCGGAAGACTCTTTTAAAGTAGTCCTAGTTACATGACTATGTATTACATTTATTTCAAATTAAACCTACACGCCTTGGAAATATTACTTCTTAAAACGCAAACTTCAACTGCAAGTCTTCTCTTCGACTGGTTACTTCAATCGCCAGGGACCAACCTCTGATGTGCCGTATAGGACGGATGACACCAGTCAACCATGCAAGGAATAAAATCCGATTGGTTAGTCTAATGAAAGACTATGCAAGGGTACAAGCAGAATGGTACTAGTGATCGTAATCGTTTACTATCATTGTTCCTCGAATAATAACCGAAGGAACGATACATAACCCGGAACTTTCACGGAATGATAGAAGAAGATATGCATCGAGGAGACTCCAACGGAATTGAGTCTTTAAGGAAACGTATGCAATTGTTTGGGAACGTTAAGTTTTCACACAAGTTTATAAAAACGACATTGATCATTTGGGTCCACGACCAACCTCACCGCGTACTGCGAATCCAGATTGGAAAGAGGACTTACTATAACAAGAGTTCGAGCGTGTTTCACGTTGTACTTCTCGCCCGAGGGTATATTAATTATGTGTGTAAACGCACTTATCTTATTTACTTTCAAAACGTACATTCACGTTAAGGCTTTTAATTCACATCATCTCGATACGAGAGATATCTCTGGGATAAATCCTGAATATTGGCACTAGCTAAGTGCACCTACCACTTATATCCGAATAAGGGTGCGGTCATGACCAAAAGAGTATTAGAGCAAAAACCTCCTAATACCAGTTATAACGAAACGACTAGACCTCGCAAGGTACACAGCGTTCCTACGAATACTCGTGCTAACTAGCAATTATTATCCACACCAAGCACAACAATCCACACCAATTATTATCTAGCACCCTATAATAATATAAATATAAGGGTTATAACTAGCATATATACAACCTAATAAAAAGGTTCACTTTACACATTATTTTACACACACAAGTTCCCAAATGAAAATTAAGAAGATTATTATCCCAACTTAATTAAGACAATAGATTAATTGTCAATTAAGAAAAATATGGAATAACATAGCAAGAGCGAACCGCCACTTGCCTTAGTCTAGACGAACGAAGAGTTGGGTCCGAAATCCAGAAACTTGAACTCGTGCACGACTGCCTACTAAAATTCCCGTTGGAATTTATCATCATCCAGCAGGGTCGGATTCCGATCCGAACCATTAGCCATGGGGATGAGCACAAACCAACACCGACGAAACAAAACCCTAATTAGTTACAGGTACGAAGGAACGAGAAAAATGAAGAACATACGGTGCCGCGATCGCGGTTTGTATAGCCGCAATCGCGGGCCTCTGCCCAGCCGCGATCGTGGTTTTTAGGCCGCGGGAGCCATAGTCGACGACAAGCTAAACGAATACAATCGAAGCCATACCGAGGGAAAAATGAGGCTCGGATCTTGCTCCTTGAACAAGCGTGCACCACCACCTCTCTTGGCTTCGCTTTGATGGAACTCCGGCTCCGACAACGAACGGAGACGACCAAACTTCGACGACAACCCAACATGAGCTAGAATCGAGAGGAAGAGGATGAGGGATGTGGCTCGGATCCGCCTCTATTTATAGGGCAAGGGTGGAGCTCCCCCACTTAATGAAAGGAAGCACAACCGATTAGCATCCCTCCACCGGCCGCTCGGAGAAGAAACGTCAGATTACAGATCGTCGGCGTCTCAGTAAGGACGAGGAAGAAGACGATGCAACAGTGTCGCGATCGCGGTTTCAGAACCGCGATCGCGGTTTGGCCTTTTGCCAAAACCGCGCCCGCGGTTTCATAACCGCGGTCGCGGGCAGTGCCGTGCCCGCGGCTCTTAGGCCTTGATCGCGGGTCTTGCTTAATTTCGATTTAGCAACTCTCTAATAATTAGAACCCATATATTTCATTAAATGTATATCCACACATTCATATGGTTCTTACAAGGTTACAGAACATGTCTAACATGTCTTGCTTACAAAACGAAAATTTGAAAATTACACAAGTACCCCTACTAAAATTGAGGGTTATTACAGAACCGAGGAGAGGTCAAGGAAATAATAAAATTAGGGGGAGATGTCAAAATTAGTACAAAAAATTATAAAAGAATGACGTAAATTTATTTTAAATACTCTTCAGTAGTGTCAATGGAGCGGTTTAGTACCCCTTCCGTCCCTATCCTCGGTTAGTAAATTGTTTCTCATCACCGTCCCCATTTTCCAAGAATTGAATATTCTCTATCCCCATTCTTGTCGGGTCCCCATCCTCATCGAAGATTCCCCATCCACATTTATTTTTTTCCCATTTATTATCCCCATAAGAATTTTTTTCGTTTGATGGAAATCTAAAAAATGTAGTTAAAACTAAATGGGTTTAACGGAATTCTAAAAGATTTAGTATCTTTTTGAACCGATTTGTTAAATTTATTACAAAGCAACTAAGCGGATCTATAAATCGTAACTACATGTTGTTTTTTACATTTTCGCCATCCTTCAACTTGTTAAGATGCTTGTACCAATATTCATCTATTCGGACATCGCATTGGTATTTCTTCATTTCTTCGCACATTACGTATGATTTTGATTGTATAAACGTTTTGATAAGAAAATAACTAATTTTTCTTTTTTAATCCGCATATCATGATCTTTTTAGATACTTAGATGGAAAAATATAAAATACAAAAATAATTGAGCAAAAAAAAGAGCTAATATGAAAACTTCAAGCAAATGATAAAAAACCAGAAAGAGAAAAGTTAAGTATAAATTTTATTGCACTTCAAAATTCTATTTTTTCATAACTATTGTGAATTTTAGATAAATATGGAATTTATTCTTATCAATTCCGTATTAAATATTTATATGGCTTATTTTATAGATAATTATAGTTTATTTGTTTTGAACTTTTCTGCATTTTATTTTTTATAATACTATTATTTTTAGTGATCTTTTCATTGGTTATTTTTTAACTTTAATATAATATGAGAAAGTTATTACTCATTTGGATATGTCATAAACTCATAGTTTAGTTTTAATTTCATAAATTTTGATATAATCAGTATGTATAAGATATATTATTCCTAAAGATAAACATGTGACTCTAAAAGTATCAAAATGAAATTAATAGTTTTTCTTAGTTTGTATTTTTATATTACAACATGAAAATCCAATCATTAATTAATTAAATTATGAGTGATTTTTTTTTATTAAAAATATAAGAATGTGATGACTCTCACCTTTGTGAGGATATTTGGGTGAAAGATATCCAACTTTCTATCGATATCATACTTGTTATCAAATGCATAAATTATTGTTATTGGTAGATAATTGCGAAATTTAGTGCCTTGTAATTTAATATTAGTATGTATACCTTTGATGTGTTTCAGGTATGATGGAGAGTAAATGAGTAAGTAACACATAAAAAAAAATGGTGAAACTTGGAATGACAATATTTCTTGGAGATTTGAAATCTTGATATTGCTCATTCTGAAATATATATTTAATTGACATTATGCTTGTTATATAGATTTAATGTGTATTTCATATATTGTTGACACACACCAAACACTTTTACTATTTGAAAAGTATTAATACATCATTTTCTATCACCGATCACTTTAGAATACAATAGTAAATATAATTGGCAATTGACAATATTTGAACGAAAGGATGAACACATGTAAAACTATTTAAGACAACATAGTTTTGGAATTTGTTATTATCATAGTCCTAATTTGCCATTTGTAATGATTTATCTAAATTATATTGTATGAATTACATATATACCTTATCTAATCTCAAATCACCTAGCATGCATGCAACATTTCATTTAAATAGCTTTGCTTGAACGTACTTGAATTAAGAATTGTCATATGGCCTTTTGATAATTGTGAGAGCTATATATACTGCATCTCGGCTCGTAATATAGGAAAGTTAAATGTCATTACAAATAAAATTTCCAAGTTAATGCTATAGGCGTTTTTTCAAGTAAAATCCATTTCGTTTTATATTTAGGCCATTAGTTGTGTACTTAGCTCATACAAAGTACTAAATTATTATGCCATAATTTCACGCGTTACTTTTGTTGTATGGTCATTGGCCATCTAACCGGTTTGATGCCCTTATATTGAGTGTCATAATTATAAGCTTTATTTTTTGGTAGTATTTGTAGGTTTCTTAATTGGATTTAATACGTATCAGAATCTCAATAACGTTTGTAATGATATGTAGTACGGAGTCTGTGAGGATATAAGTTTTTCTTTCCTTCATTGATACTAATAACTAATTAGAATACTTAGTAATTTATGTCCTTTAAAAATGGGGTAAATAGGTGAATTTTTTACCGTCCAATTTATAAACATCAATTATAGTATAGTATATAAAAATGTAATATAGAATTTACAAAGTACATAGATGTTGGACTTTCTTAATTTATAAATTAAATACCAAATAGAATTATCATTAATGTTTGGATTTAATTAGAGGACATATTTGTCCAAATAAAATATTTTCCTGACTCTTAATTTTACAAAATCTTAATAAATTTAATTGTTTACATTATTACATTATTATTATTATTATTATTATAGATTAATAATAATTTGTAGTAAATTCCTAATATATAAAAGTATCTGCCAAATTTCTCTTACATTATTGTTATTATTATTACATTATTTAATATTAATTAAATTAAATTATACTCCATCCATTAAGAAATAGATGTCATTTTAGCTTTCGACACAACTATTAAGAAATGCAATCATTAAGCCAAAATGCTACAAACTTTTTCTCAAATTTACAATTCAATAATTACCACCTAAATCATATCAATTAGTGAAATTTCCAATAACCTACCTCGTAACTCACTAATGAATCATTACCTGAAACTCTAAAATGACAAGTATTTCTTAACAAAAATTAAAAGCTAAAACGGCATCTATTATTTAACGGATGGAGTATAAAACTTGTTGATAGAAGTGCTAGTTAGTTTAATATGTTTATAGATTTATAGATAGGTTGATTATTATGAGATGAGTTGCATGATCAAATTTATGGCATTAGTAGATATAGAAGATTTTGAATGAAAAATAAAAATTATATTAAAATGTATGGCATTGAAGCCACTCATTTATTGCTTCAAAAGCCAACTTTTATATATACGTATATGAATGCATAGATTGTAAATGTTAGCATAAAATGAAGACATTTGATTTGCTTAATGCATGGATCTCTACCTAATGTATATATATGCGACGTTAATATACTTGGTCCGTTAATGTTATCTGGATCTGAATGCATTGATTGAAATTTTATTTTGTTTTGTATTATATGGCCTAATTGATAGAAGAAATTGAAGTAAAGCAATTAATGGGGGAAAATATATATAATATCAAATTAGAATATTAAAATATATAAATTTGGCCAAAGCTTATTATATGACAAAAACCAAAATAAAATAAAGATGATAATATATGACAATTTCTTAAATTATATGAAAATAGCATTTTTTCATTTATTGCTTCAAATTAAAAGCCAACTTTTATATATACGAGTTCGAATGCATAGATTGTAAGTGCTAGACTAAAATGAAGACATTTGATTAATGTATGAATCTCTACCTAATGTATATGCGATGTTAATATATTTGGCGTATTGATGTTATCTGGATCTGAATGCATTGATTGAAATTTGATTTCGTGTTGTATTATATGGCCTAATTGATAGAAAAAATTCGAGTAAAGTAATTAATGGGGAAAAATATTTATAATATCCAATTAGAATATCAAAATATATAAATTTGGCCAAAGTTTATTTTATGACAAAAACTTAAATAAAATAAAGATGATAATATATGACAATTTCTTAAATTAAATGAAAATAGATTTTTTTATTAAATAAAAATATTACTTTGTATTTTAGATTAATTTACAAAAGTGTAATGTATGTGGGTTGTGAATTTAATACCATTTAATTTATTGAAATGTAAATATATGTGTGTTGTTTTGGTGTAGGAAAAAACTAAAATTACAATCATTAATTTGGGGCAATTAATAGGCAAAATGCTAACTGTTTATCAGCTTTAGTGTTTATTTGGAAACGTAGTTGTTCATAGTTACCATATATGACTATTGCTAGATATTTGGAAATATGATTTTTGTTAGACCCTATATATAGATGAGAACTGTCTTGGGGAAAGACATCTCAGCTATTGTCATCCATAGCTTTTGGGAACCGAGATCGGAAAGCTAAGGCAAGGTACGGGTAGTTCTTGCTTTGAGTTTTTGTTTTGTTCTTGTGTTGTTTAGAGGTGATTGCACTCAAAGTCTTTAGCCTAGGGTATAGGTGGAGAGAAGACTTGTGAGATTGTACAACTCTAATAATACAAGTACACGTTTGGAAACTTTGTTGTTACTTTGAATCTTTACTTATTTCCGCTGCCCAGGGAACAATCACATAGTTTCTTGTTCAACACACTAACGATTCAACAATTGGTATCAGAGTAGGTCAGCTCTAGATTGTGTGTTCTTTTCAGATTCACAGGTAATAATGGCTTCTACTCATGAAGTTGGGCTTGGGAACAACAAACCACCGTTCCTACCTACCGGTGGAAAGTTTCAACACTGGAAGGACCTCTTCACAGACTGGTTGAAGAGTAATGACTACCAATGCTGGAGAGTCATTGAAGTTGGTGAAGAAAAGGTTGCTGAAGACGTGATCAAAGGAATCAAACCTTGGAGCCCAGATGATTTCAGAATCATGGAGAAAAATTATATGGCTCGAATGTTTATCAACAACGCAATCAACATTGAAGATGCATCCAAGCTACATTCTTATGCCACTGCAAAGGATATGTGGGCAACCCTGGAACAGATGTACATGGGAAGTTCTGATCTTAGAGAGCTTGATCGTTTCCAAGCAAAGAAATACTTATATAACTTCGCCATGATTGATGGTGAGACTGTTTTCTCTTATCAATCCAGATTTGAGGAAATCACCACAAGACTTGCTGCTCATGATGTTGATGAAAAGGAAATTCCTCCTAAGGAGAAAATCTTTATCATTATTGATGGACTTCCTCCAAGGCACAAGATGACTAAAGCTATCCTCAAGGAGAATCCCAATACTCTCAAACTCATACTTCATGAAGTATTTGGAAAAATTAAGAAGTATGATGAAGAAGACAGATATGTTAAACCTAAAGGCATTACTTTGATGGTTGAAAAGGCTTTCGAGATGATAGAAAGCAATAAAGATGACAACTTGGATGGTGTAGATCCAGAAACTGCTCTCCTCACCAAGGCCATGCGAACCCTCTATCGCAAGGGTCGATCATTCAGAAATGAAGGGAACAATGATGAGAAATGAGACATCAAGGATGTTACCTGCTTCAACTGCAAGGAAAATGGTCACTATGCCAATAAGTGCCCTAAAGGGAACAACTCAGACAACAATGGTGAAAATTATGGGAACGACAAAAAGAAGGCCTTCGTCGCTGTCTGGGGAGATGATTGTGCCAACTCTGACGATGACGAACTAGAGTCATGGGGGAACAACAGAATGTGTGCAATGACTCTGAAGTCACCAAGTGAAGAACAAGAGGTAGATCCTGAAACCTTCTTTGAATCTCTTGTTAATTTTGATAAAAAAGTCTTTGATTTCTCTTATCAAGAGCCTGTATAATGAGAATCTCAAAACTCAAAATGACCTAAGTAATGCTGAGGATAAATGCAATGAATTGAATGAATCTTTATCTAAAATTGCTAGTTCCTCTGTTGTTCCTTGTGTTGAAAGTGATGCTACTTACAGTGATCATAGTGCCTTTAGCACTGTTAGGGACCTATCTCAGATGAAAACTCAGATTGATAAAATCCACTCTATCCTGGTTGAGCAAAAGCTTAGAGAAGAAAATGTTACCTTTGTTGAGCCCAAGTATGGTCTGGGGTACAAAGGAAAGAGACAAGAGAGTGAGGAACATGAGTTAACCATACCTGAGATTAGAGAGATAAAGGATAGGGAACTTCAAAGTGCTAAGGAAATGAACTCTTACCTAGAAGAGCGTGTGAAGACCTTAGAGAGCGGATTGAGTGAAGACCAAGCATGGTACCAAGGTCAACCTGCCCATAAGATATATCTCATCCAATCCCAGGGAAAGTTGCCTAACACACCTGACCCAGATAGAGCCAAGCAACGTAGGATGCCTGTCCCAAATCGTAAGTATGCCATGTAAGACTACTACAAGATCTGTTGGCATTGTGGGAACAACGGCCATGTTGTGAAAACTGTGCTAAGAAACAAAAGTTCACTGAAGAGCACACTCAGCGAAAGAACAGTAGAAGTAACAATGTTGATTTAAATGACTATGATGTATCCTCTGATATGTGCAATGCTAAGCCTAGAGAATATTATTGTGTTTCTAAACGACCAGGTAAAGCCAAGCTTGCATGGGTCGCTAAACACTAACTCTCTTTATGCAGGATGAAGTGAGGGGGAACAACAAGTGGTTCATTGATAGCGCATGCTCATGCCATATGACAGGAAACAAAGATCACCTTACCTCACTTCAACAATACTCCAAGGGAACCGTTTCCCTTGGAGATAAAAGCTGCAGAGAGATAGTGGGAACACGAGAAGCTACCTTGAATTCAAACATCAAAATAAAAGAGGTTAGTCTGGTTCATCAACTTGGTTTTAATTTGCTAAGTGTAGCTCAGCTTTGTGATCAAGGAGACAACGAGACTGTGTTCACAACCAACAAGAAGGGATCGATTATGATGAGACATATGCTCCAGTAGCTCGTATCGAAGCCATTCGACTTCTCATCGCATATGCTGCCTTCAAAGGATTCACGTTATATCAAATGGATGTCAAAACAGCCTTTCTCAATGGTTATATTCAAGAGGAAGTTTATGTGAAACAACCTCCAGGCTTTGAAGACATGGAACATCCAGAATATGTGTATGCACTGGACAAGGCACTGTATGGGCTCAAACAAGCTCCCAGAGCTTGGTATGATCGGCTGGCACAGTTCCTTCTCTCCAATGGATACAGACGTGGAGCAATTGACAAGACACTGTTCCTCTTGGAACACAAAGGTGAGATTCTCGTAGTCCAAGTCTATGTTGATGATATTATTTTTTGTTCCACTAACCCTGCCCTTGTAGAGAAGTTCAAAGATCTCATGAGCAGTGAATTTGAGATGAGTATGATTGGGGAACTCTCTTTCTTCCTCGGATTACAAGTCTCTCAATCCTCTGAGGGAACAAGAATACATCAACAAAAATACATCAAGGAACTGTTGAAGAAGTATGGTATGGATAAAGCTAAACCTATTGATACCCCTATTTCTCCTAACACTCGACTTGATGCAGACTTGAATGGACAAGATGTAGACGCTACAATGTATAGAGGCATGATTGGTTCCTTACTTTATCTAACGGCAAGTAGGCCAAATATTATGTTTAGTGTGTGCCTTTGCGATAGGTTTCAAGCAAATCCTAAGGAGTCACACCTAACTGCAGTCAAGAGGATCCTGCGATACTTGAAAGGGAACGACAACCTATGTCTTACGTATCCAAGGAACAGTGGGTTTGAGCGTGTGGGTTTCACTGATGCTGATTTTGCTGGTCACCTTGTGGATCGCAAAAGCACATCAGAGACGGCACAGTTCCTTGGCCCATGCCTTGTCTCTTGGACATCAAAGAAACAAAATTTTGTTGCCCTTTCAACAGCCGAAGCTGAGTACGTTGTTGCTGCCGCTTGTTGTGCCCATGTATTATGGCTCAAACAACAATTGAAGGATTTTGGTATGTCTCTTGGCACCATTCCCATAATGTGTGATAATACCAGTGCTATCAACATTTCAAAAAATCATGTTCATCACTCACGTACTAAGCATATTGATATTCGTCACCATTTTCTTCGTGACAATGTTGAGAAAATTATTATTAGAATGGATCATTGCAGGACAGAGGAACAAGTTGCAGATATCTTTACCAAAGCACTGGATAGAAAACCCTTTGAGTATTTGAGAATGCTCCTTGGGATGATCTCTCTAAATTGAGGAACTCCACTCCCACTATTCCCTCAGTGATTGGCTAGATCGATCAATTATAAACTAGGGAACAACTTATATGTGGCATGTTATTTGCAAATGACTTGTTTATTAAACTTGCTATGTGCTTTGTGTTACATTATATCAAAAACTTCTTGCAACTTCTACTCTTGATCATATGTGCTTCACTTTTACATGATAACATCTTCTTTCAAGCCCAAAGCAACCGATTTGATTATCTGCACCCTCATTACAAGCCAAAATGATAATTGGTTGCACAGACGTCCCTAGCTTGGATCCAGGTAAACGTTCCCTATGAACTTCCTTTTATTTACCACATGTTAAAGGGAATCATTATCTGGATCGTCATTGTTCCCTACCTATATTTTTGTTTGGATATATCTTTGCAATTTTGTGTGAACCCATTAAAATATCCAAACTAGCCTTTCCATCCACTCAAGCAACTCAGAGTCATCCGTATGGACTTTGCCTAAGGGGGAACTGCGTAAGGACCAGTGAAAGGGAACAGTCTGCTGAACGTTGAGAGTTGCAGGTGACTGTTGCTCTCTGCGCCACTTGCATTCAAAGATGATTTGATAGTTCTGCAAGTGAGGAACGATGTGATTGCGTGAAACGAGAAGAAAGTAGTCGGTACCTGTGGAGAGAGAAAAGATCCGGTTGCCATTTTCAAAGATGTCAATGGCGAGATTTTTGGTAAGCCATTCCTCACCCTTTCCTTAATCTTTTTCCTTCCCAAAATCACTTGCCTTCTATAAAACATCACCCTCACCACAACCCGATTTCCCACTATTTCACATATTCTCTCTCTCAGTCTCTGAAACCTTTCTCTCTTTGCCATTTGCCGTCTCAAACCCTAAATCATCTTCCCTCCTTTCTCCAAACACAACCATATCATCATGTCTATTCTCACTTCTTCTTCTACCCCCGCCAATGACGTCTCTGCTTTCACTGAGGAGCAACTCAGTGCTCTCAAGCACTCCATTGAGATGCTCTAGGCTGCTAAGACTCCGCAATCCAAGGACACCACCACCATGGCTGATGTGGTGGAAATAGCCAAAGAGGCCACCTCCTCAATCGTTGAGCTTCAAAAGGAACAGTCTCAGGAGGAACAGCCTCAAGGGGAACAACCATCAGTCAAACAGGTCTAAGAAACTGATGCCTCTAAGGAAATGGTGACCATCACTGAGCAAGAAGAAGAAGTTGACTCCCCTCCTAAATCAAAAGAAGTTGAAGAAGAGGAGGCCATGGCAGATGTAGAGGATGATCTAGGTCTTCATCCTCTGGAAACAGTGGAGCCCAGTCGCAAGCGCAAGCACACGATTGGCTCTGAGGATGATGAGCACCCAGAGGTTGAGTACTTAGGGGAACAACGTGCCCACACCGACTTCTCTACCCCAACTAAGTCCGCCGTCGGTGAGACTACTCCAGGAACCTTAAAGGCACGTCTGCGATCTGCAAAGAAGATTGAAGCCAAGTCTGAACCCAATAAGAAGGCCAAGCTGGAAGAAAAATCGGTTGATGGGAAAAAGATAATTCCCCATCTCCTCATCCCAGAAGGGTTCCTGGTCGCCAATGGCTTTGAAGATGTCTTGGAAAGGCTCAAGTTTCAAGGTTGGGAACACTTACTTTCCAACCGTGGCTTGGCCAACTCAAATCAGATCAGGGAGTTCTACCGCTCTTTTCAACTCAACACCGCCGCCACTATGGTGGGAACAACGTCGATCGACAGTGAAGATCTGTCCTTCACCGTGTCCAAGGTAGCTCGCCTGCTGTCCGTCTCTGCTGAAGGGTTCTGTGAAATCTCTAGAGAGAAGAACTCCGATGCTTTCAAAATGTCCAAGGAGGCTAGTGCTAAGAGGTTGTTCAAATCTAAAATTCCAGCCACTCATGTGTCTGCCCTTACACTGTCTCAAAGAATTGCTCATCACATTATCATGAAGGCTGTTGTTCCCGGGCAGGAGAAGAGTAACACCATCACTGCCACTGATCTGCTGCTATTGGATAGGTTTTGGCACATGGAGAAGATTGATCTTCCTAGGATCATTCTACAACACATGGTCAAATGCAGTGCCAAGACTCATTCTCTTGCCTACCCAAATGTCATCAAGCTGATTCTTCAAGCAGAAGGGGCCTACAAAGCAGAAGGCGAAGTTTCCCTGGTCACTGAATTGGATATGGTGAATGTGAACAAAATGCAGTTTCAGAGAGACCGGAAGGGAACTCTGCGTGTGTCTGATATTTTGAAGAAAGAAGCTGGAGAGGGAACATCTAAAGGTGCTTCTGTGCAAAGCCAGATGTTAGCTGAATTGCGTGAGATCAAAAACATCCTTTCACTACTTCTTGAGCATTTTCTCCAAAAGGACAAGGCCTAGAAGGAGGATTCTGAGTCTTGACTGGACATCTTCTCTTATCCAGCCCGTCTTACCCTCTTCTCTTCACTTTTACATGTTATCTTGTTTATGTGTTTGCATTTTGATTTTTTTATGGCTGTTTGTCAAGTTGTTTCTGCACTTTTGTAATCAATTCCCTGCTTGATATATATGAACTTGACTTTTGCTCTTACCTGCTGCCTTAGTTATGTTGTTCCATTGTTTACTTTTGATCCTTTGATGATGCCAAAAGGAGGAAGTGTGGAAATTGTGCGATAACTCAGTTATGAGAGGTAACAATTTACATTGTTCATAATTCTTTATGAATTTCTGGACGATGCTAGTGTTGAGGGGGAACGATGATGCAACTTGAAGGTATGAATTGCAATTATTCATTTGACATAAAATTTTGCTTATACATTTAAACTGAGATACATGTTGATTAATATTACCTTGCTTAATACTCTACTTTGATCGAACAATTTTTTTTATGGGTTTGTCATCACCAAAAAGGGGGAAATTGTTGGAACCTTGACGTTCCCTCTGGTTTTGATGATGATAAACACCATTAGGTTTTATGGTTTCTTGTTGTTCCTATGAGGTTCAAGTTTTTTGAAAGAATAAAGGAACAATGGAAACCAGTGTAGAAGAGAAAACATAGGAGCACAATGGAACGTTGTGAAAACAAGAAACAGTTCACACGCAAACAAATTGGAAATCTGGAAAGCGCGTGGTGTTTATACAAGGAAAGTTCTATTCATGGAAATCCCGCGTCTGAGGAACAACGCGAGAACGCAGAGATGCCAGCTGTTCCTAGACGGACTCAATTATACAAGGAAACAAGATTTAGTGTCTTACTTGGAGAAGAAGAAGAAAATATTGAGTCTTAGGAAAGTTTATACATGGAAACTATATGTTTATCAGCTTTAGTGTTTATTTGGAAACATAGTTGTTCATAGTTACCATATATGACTATTGTTAGATATTTAGAAATAGGATTTTTGTTAGACCCTATATATAGATGAGAACTGTCTTGGGGAAAGACTTCTCAGCTATTGTCATCTAGAGCTTTTGGGAACTGAGATCGGAAAGCTAAGGCAAGGTACGAGTAGTTCTTGCTTTGAGTTTTTGTTTTGTTCTTGTGTTGTTTAGAGGTGATTGCACTCAAAGTCTTTAGCCTAGGGTATAGGTGGAGAGAAGACTTGTGAGATTGTACAACTCTAATAATACAAGTACACGTTTGAGAACTTTGTTGTTACTTTAAATCTTTACTTATTTTCGCTGCTCAGGGAACAGTCACATAGTTCCTTGTTCAACGCACTAACGATTCAACACCTTTTGATTACCTAATATAGTTATAAATGATTGAAAAATAAAGACATTTATATTATTTAAGATAAGGGGCATTAATTTCTAACAAGTCTATTTGATATTTTATAAAAGATGTATGTAGAGATATAGATATATTTAATATGTATAATTAGTTATTTGTATTCATGATATGATTTTAATGTGGGCTCAATATTGTTGTGCAAAAAACAAATTTCAATGGGATATAATAGAGATTTATTTAAAAAATTATACTAAATCTATAATAAATGAGATAGTCATTAATTGTCTAAACTCCATTTTATTTATATTTTTATAAAAGATATATGTAGAGATATAGATATATTTAATATGTATAATTAGTTATTTGTATTCATGATATATTTTATTGTGGGCTCAATATTGCTGTGCAAAAAAACAAATTTCAAGTGGATATAATAGAGATTTATTGAAAAAACTATACTAAATCTATAATTAATGAGATAGTCATTAGTTATCTAGACTTTATTTTATATTATATATAGATATAGATATAGATTATAGATAGTATTAGGGGTGTTCATCCGGTCCGATAGACCGGATTTTTTGAAAAAGGTGGACCGGAGACCGGACCGGACCGAATAGGTCCGGTCCGGTTCCAGTCCGGTCCGGTCTAAGACCGAATTGGACCGGATTTTATTTTTAAAATAAATAAATTAAATTCTTATTTAAAATCTATAAAAAAATATCTAAAAAAATATATATAAAACATATATACTCCTAACTTATTAAATTAAGAAAAATATATATAAAAAAATACATATAAATCTCCAAAAAAACATATAAATTAAAAAATTCCAGTCCACCGGTCCGAACCGGTTTTTTTCCGGGTTTGGACCGGACCGGATTAAGGGAAAACTATGGACTGGAGACCGGACCGGAATTTCACCGGTCCGGTCCGGTCCGATCTTTTCTGGTCCGGTCTTTTCCGATCCGGTCTTTTCCGGTCCGATCCGATCCGGTTTTCCTATCCGGGCCGATTTTGAACACCCTTAGATAGTATTTCTTAAGTAATATGTCAACGTAATATAATTAACATAATCTTAAATGTAAAATAAATGTAAGTCGTGTCTTTATATATTACTAGAAATCGAAGCCCGTGCTTCGCACGGGCCTTTTGTGTATATGTAGTGTCGCGGTTTAAATGTGAGTTTGTAATATATGGATTGTTGCTACATGTTTTATCTTAGACGATATATTATTTGATATGTATTTAAATGTAATATCTAAGTATTTTAGGTATAAAATGCTATGATTGTACGAAGTACAATTTTATTTATTTATTTTGGTCAGAAGTTCATTTTAAATTTTGAATTAGGGGGTAGTTGTTTTTTGTAGGGATGTGTTTTTTTCTTTGAAAATATTTGGGGAATATTTTAGAAATGTCTATCTAATTATATGTTATTCTTGAACTGGAATATTTGTAAGAAACTTGCTACAACAACTCTCATTTCTTACACGCTCCACTATCCTCCACATTTCTATTTTTTTGCCTTTATCTTACAAATTTATTGCCTTTTACTATTGTTTTTTTTTTTGTTATGCTTTAGTTATTAATATTCATTAATATATCGTTTTATTTTTTTGGTCTGGAATATATATCGTTTTATTAGTCACATTGACTTTACATATTCCTAGACATTAATACCATTTTAGTTAAAATATAGTAGTCATTACTTCCTATTCTTATTAAATACGGAGTAAAAGAAATAATTGGTGACTCTGCATATTCTTAAACCTTGTTACATTTTATATAAAAGTACATTAGTTATTTTATTGGTACATGCTTACTCTTCTTAGCGAAATTATAATTCATAACTTCTTCCTTGTACATTTCATATGTGAGAGTGAGTACATGTCTATTATTTCGGCTTCCATCCTTGATTAATTCCTCTAGACCAAGACAAATGAGGCTAAATTTTGTATATATACACGATGAGTGTAAAATGAATATGTATAAAATAGAACAATAAAAATCATCCTTAACCAAAATAACAACACCACTTACCTAAATTGATTTAGTACAAAAAAGGAACTAAAAATACAAACCTAATTGAATTTATGCTACCAATAGTTGAAGGGTTTACATCGTCCATAAAATAGTTTGCTTTATTCGTTACTAACAATTAGTCGTCCTAAATCGATTGTCTTTGTCCTCCTTCTAGTGAAAGCTACCCGTGCATGATGTACACAATCGATGCCTCAATAATGCTATTAGATTATCCAATTCTCTGACAACTTCACATAAAATTAACCTATCTCAATCAAAAGACAATTATATTAATAAATTTAAACCGATATATATAAGTATTTAGTGCAGGTGTAGACTACAAAAGAGATCCAAATACATTTAATCAAGGATAGTTTACCGTGAGATGGATATATACTTGCATCCTCGACAATCGGGAATCCTCATTCACATCTTTAACATAATAATTATGCTTATTTCAGCGACCATGTCTTTTTAAGGTGTTGCCACTATCTCCTAAGCTTCACTATATGGCTTTTTAAAGCTAATTTTCATGTAGAAGAATGAGATGATGGATGCCCAGAGCAAATGAGCGGAATACCACCATTTTCGCCCTTTTATAGATGAAAATGTTACTTGGAAAGTGAAGTCATTTTGACATATAACTGTTTAGACATCTTGACTATAATTTGTTTTCAACCATTCATTGTGTACTAAATACGGGAGTTACGTGTAGTAATTGGATAATATTAAAACATGAGTAAATGAGAGCAAAATATAACGTATACACTATGTAGTAATTATCACTAATTGAGATTTAGGTGAAAAATTGAGTCATAACCTAAAGAGTAGTCTGTACGTAGATGCAAGATTTAACTGAAAAAAGTGTGTGTGGGGAGGGAATAATTACTTACAAATAGTGTTCATTTTTATATATACACATAATTATGCTATGGTATATTAAAATAAACAAAGAAAAATTAATTACTTAAATTACAAAGTAGCCTATAATTATACTTATGTATTTTATATTGTTTTATAAACCCTATAGTAAAAATCGATCGGATAAGCTAATATATTATAGACTAAGGGTGATAAACTAACACTACATGCAAACTATACCTTTAGGCCCATTTAAGCCTTTGATTTTGTCTTTAAAAGTTAGCATTCAATGACCTAAAATGCTAACTTTTAAATATATATAGATTAATGAAAGATATGTAGGACACATAAGATTTGAAATAACAATAGCATAACTTAAACAGTGTCTTGTAGATCATTGTAAGTTAGTTTGCACAACTCTAAATATAATTTTACATATCTTATATCTTACTTATAATGTATTATTAGATTATTACATCCATCTTATAATTATATAAATTGCATATACTAATATAATCCTACATAGTACATAATTTTGTTTTCTTCTTACTAAGAGTAAGTATGTAAACAAGTTAAAATATAACTCAAATAACTTAAATTTCAATTTTACAAGTGATTCTTACAATCATACATAAATCTAAAATTTTATGATCTATAATCTGATTCCGTAGATCCCTCATCAGTCATCAATCTAATCTTGGAGTTGCACATATATTGATAATTAGTAACATCTATCTTTCACATATTAAAAATTATAGTAGAATTCACATTACTTAAACTTTATCACTATCTAAAATTATAGAAGTTCGTCTAATAAAGAGTACTAGTTTATATATAGCTGTTAAAATTTTAAAATATTTTGAAAATTTAATAACTAATAGAGTAACATTCATTCTTGAATGATCTTTTTCCTCAGATTAAATGGTTTAAAATTCATTTCTTATCATTCTTGTTTTAACAAATAAAATTTATCTTATTTTTAAAAAGTATAAAACAAATCACTTTCTAGATTTTGAAAGAAAATGAGTAATTTTATCATTCAAAAAAGGAAATAAGAAACAAAATATCAACTAAAACAAAAAACAAAAAACATTTACAATACAAACCACAAAAATCTGGCCACCATTCATCAAAATCCGGCCACCTCTTGAGAACTATATAGAACGCCATTTTCGTGAAAAAAATGCAAGTTAGAAAGAAAGGGAAAAAATGAACGTATAGAAAGAATTCATTTAGCCATTCTAGACATACTTGTAATTAGTCTAGATATAGGTAGACTTTGTTTTTGAAAATTGTTACAGAAAATTAAATATTTAGAAATATTTTAAATTTACCTTACGCATGGTCAGTAAATGCGTTATAATGATCTAGACAAATTTTGATGACATGGACAATGGGGTAGACTACTCTTGAGGTAGGAATATCACTCTCCCGAGAAATGGGGCCTTCAATAAATCGCCTCTTGGTGTTGCAAGAAACTTCAAGTTGATGACTGAGTTTCCTCATGAGCAGGCAAGTTAATGCAAATCAGGTGAGTCTCTTTCCTTTACAACCCCTTTGTCTTTATAGACTTGGTACAAGACTCACTTGAACCCACCCATCTAAACAACCCTGAAAATCTTCAAACTCATATTTCCATATCCATGGCCAAGCATTTCCTCAATTCACTCTTCTTGATCAGTTTTTCTTCTGCTATACTAGTCTCAACCTCAGCTCAAGCACCAAAGGAGTTCATCTACAACGGCTTCAAGGGCGCTAATCTGTAACTAGACGGCATTGCTAACGTCCACCCAAACGGCCTTCTCGAGCTCACCAACCAAACAGACGAACAAACCGGCCATGCCTTCCATCCATTGCCTCTAAAGCTAAGTGATTCGCCTCAGTTTTCCACCACCTTTGCTTTCGCCATCAATCTTGTGCTCCCCAAACTAAAGGGCTATGGACTCACCTTTGTCATCTCCTCCTCCAAGAACATGACCCGCGCTTGTGCAAACGTGTTCCTTGGCCGCATCAACAACACGAGAAACGGAGATCCATCGAATCACGTGTTTGCTGTGGAGCTGGACACAACGTACAACCCTCCGATGGGAGACATGAACGACAACCACGTGGGGATCGACATCAACAACATGAAGTCGGTTGCAGCGGCTTCTGCAAACTACTATGATGAGCAACAACGAAATGTCACCTTGGATCTTGCTAGTGGCAAGCCAATGCAGGTGTGGATAGACTATGATGCTAAGGAGAAGCAAGTTAGTGTAGCTATATCTCCATTAAGAGAGCCAGATCCAAGACGATGTCTTCTTCGTTCGAACCAAATCGACCTCTCAAAGGTACTCTTGGACACCATATATGTCGGGTTCTCTGCATCAACCGGATCAGTATCAAGCAACCACTACATTCTTGGATGGAGCTTCAACCAATTAAGGTGGGAAAGCAAGCAACTTTGTTCTTTCAAGACTCCCTAAACTACCAAGACCAAAGAAACCAATTAGTGTCCCACTACTAGTTGTAGTACTCCTCCTAGCCCTTGTATCAACTCTCCTGATAGCGGTTGTGGGCGTAGGATATGCAATGAGAAGGAAGAAATATGAAGAAGTAATGGAAGATTGGTAAGAAGAATACGCCCTCCAAAGATTCTCCTACAAGGAACTCTACAAAGCAACCAAGGGCTTCAAGGAAACCGAGCTTCTAGGAGCCGGTGGTTTCGGTAAAGTGTACAAAGGAACGCTTAGATCCGCCAACGCTCAAGTAGCCGTCAAGAGAGTATCACATGATTCAAGACAAGGGATGAGGGAGTTTGTGTTTGAGGTTGCTAGAATGAAGAGGTTGAGACATAGGAATTTAGTGCCTCTTTTTGGCTACTGTAGAAGAAGAGGAGAGCTTCTTTTGGTGTATGAATACATGCCAAATGGAAGCCTTGATCAGTTCCTTTTCAACAAGGAAATTACACCAGCATTGTGTTGGAGACAGAGGTTTAGGATCATCAAAGGAGTAGCTTCAACTCTGCTTTACCTACATGAAGAATGGGAGCAAGTTGTCCTACACCGAGACGTTAAGGCAATGGTAGAGAACGTGCTTACAATGGTAGAGAACATAAGGTATAAATAGAAGACAATAAAGAAACTAGAAATTCTTCACATAGCCTTGTCTTGATTCCTTGGGAAAAGGAAGAGTTTGCAGCCCATTCATTGTATTGAGGAGAGAGATTAGCCCCTTCATTTCATGCATAAAATAAACTTATTAAATGATCAATATCATCTATATATTATGGCCTCACGTTGGTGCTTCTTGGTCTTCTTCAGCATTGAATTAGATGAGACAATTTCTGGCAAGAGTTGGATTGTCGGCAGAGACTGGGCTTTATGGGCTGTTATGGGCTGATTTCGTGGAATCCATTCACATGCTAATTGTAGATAATTCTCTTATCTTTCCAATGACTACTCATGTGCCTCTATTGGACATTCGTAGCTCCCAATATAGCCAAAATATTGAGGAGGTGTCGGAGGGACATATTCTTCGGTTTTGTCACCTTCCAACATCCGAGCACTTCCTTTGATTCAAGTTTTTGCTCTTCTTGAAATATGATTCCACCCATATTCATATCATTTATCCTTGTACGAGCTGAAGTGTTGAACATCTCGCATCGAATTGGTATTAGAGCATCAGGTTCGTTTCAGCTCGTTTTCTTTGATTTTCTTCATTACTTCATCCTAAATACATCTCAAACTTTCAGGTCACAAAGAACCCTAACCCAAACACATTTCCAGTCCACAAAAGAACCTTTCTAACACAAAAACAACCATGGGTGATCCGGTTCCCAGAAATTTGACTCTCGAACAAGCTCACAATGAGTGGGGAGATCGTCAAATCAATGAACTTTAGCAGGAAATGGGAGAGATTCTCACCCTTTTAAGGGATATGAATGGTAAAGGAAGGCCCCCGACACTAAGAGATTGTGAGGAGGCAAGCCAAACTTCTAGAGGAAGTGACGAGAGTAGTGATTCTTACCATAGCAGCCCGAGGCATGGGAGAAGAAACCATGCACGTGATGATTTTCGAGATGTGAAGGTTGAACCCCCATGAGTTTGATGGAAGCTTGAACCCGGAATTTTATCTTAAATGGGTGCAATCCATCAAGAGAGTCTTTGAGGCTAAGGGATATTCTAATGAGAAGAGCTTTAAGGTGGTTGTCGTTAAGCTCAAGAAGTATGCATCTCTTTGGTATGAGCACTTGAAGCACCAAAGAATGCAAGAAGGCAAGAGAAGTATTCGCTCATGGGCTAAGTTGCAAAAGCTCGTGGACAAGCGTTTTCTTCCATCCACTTACAAGCAAGAGTTGTACCTTCAAATGACCCATTTGAAGCAAGCCAATCTCAACATTGTGGAGTACACACGAGAGTTTGAACAACTCAATTTGCACATGGGAGTGAATGAAGAAGTTGAGCAAACCATCGCTAGATACATTGGTGGCATGACCTCCACCATTGCTGAAAAGGTGGATTTACAGCCCTATTGGACATATGATGATGTTGTCAAAATTGCTCTTAAGGTGGAAAAGCAGATTTCGGGTAAGAGATCCTTCTCTAAAACTTTTTCAAAACCCATTAGAGTAAGTTTTTCTTTAAATTCTGAGCAGCCACAAAGATATGAGAAGGAGAAGAGCAAGGGCAAGGAAGTTGCTAAAGAAGTTCCTAATAGGTTTGATGGCAAGAAGTGCTTCAAATGTCATGGTTTTGGTCATTTTCAAGCTGAATGTCCAAACAAAAGAGTCATGACCATAAGAGAGGTTGATGAGATCAACCATGAGATTGAGAACGATTGTAAAGAGCAAGGAGATGATGATGAAGAGACCTTGGTAGCTGATGATCATGGTGAATCCTTGATGATCAAAAGGGTTCTTCATGCTATTGAATCACCAAAGGAGAATGAGGAACAACGCGAGCATATCTTTCACACTCGTTGCACCATCAATGGCAAAGTGTGTGACATGATTATAGACAGTGAGAGTTGCACTAATATGGCCTCAACCTTAATGGTTGGCAAGCTTGAACTTTCCACGGTGGAGCATCCTCATCTTTACAAGATCCAATGGCTGAACAAAGGGAATGAAGTTTCGGTAACAAAACAGGCCCTTATCTCTTTTTCAATTGGCAAGATATATCATGAAGAGATTTTATGTGATGTTATTCCAATGGATGCTTGTCATTTGTTATTGGAGAGACCATGGCAGATTGATAGAGGAGTTATACATGATGGTAGCCATAGCACCTATTCCCTTATTACCAATCACAAGAAAATCACCATTACCCCCATTATCCCCACCAATCCACAAAATCCAGCCCGGGAAGGGAAACACAAGTGAGAAAGAGCTATTCTTGAGTGAAACACGGGTTAAGAGAAAAATTCAGTGTGGGAAACCCTTTTTCATCTTGCTTATCCTTGAGCAAACTATAAGCAAAGAGGAGATGACCTTGAACCCCATGGTGCAGCCCCTACTAACTCGTTTTGGAGATGTTTTTCCTAATGATTTGCCCACAGGTTTACCTCCGATTCGAGGCATTGAGCACCATATTGACTTGATTCTGGGAGCTATGTTTCCAAACAAGGTTGCCTATAGGTGTAGCATGGAAGAAACAAAGGAGTTGCAACGACAAGTTGAGGAGTTGACTATCAAAGGCTATGTACGAGAGAGCATGAGTCCTTGTTCAGTTTCGGCCTTGCTCGTTCCTAAGAAGGATGGCACTATGAGGATGTGGACAACCGTGCTATCAACAACATTACCGTCATGTATAGGTACCCCATTCCTAGACTTGATGATATGTTGGACGAGCTCCATGGTGCACAAGTCTTTTCCAAGGTTGATTTGAGGAGTGGCAACCACCAAATCAGAATACGAGATAGAGATGAGTGGAAGACAACCTTCAAGACTAAGGGAGGCCTCTATGAGTGGATGGTAATTCCATTCGGATTATCGAATGCTCCAAGTACCTTCATGAGGCTAATGAATGAGGTGCTTAGATCTTGCATTGGAAAGTTTGTGGTGGTGTACTTTTATGACATCCTTATCTATTCAAAGGATGAAAAGGAGCATTTGGAGCATCTTGAGCAAGTATTCTCAAATTTGCGCAAGCAACATCTTTATGCCAAGCTTGAGAAGTGTGAGTTCTTTTCATCAAGCATTGTCTTCCTTGGTTATGTGGTGTCCAAGGATGGGATTTCAGTTGATAAGTCCAATGATGTTGAACTGAGTAGCATGCCTAAACCCGAGCCGAGTCAAGATATTAAACATGAAGTATTATTCTTCTAGAATTTACTTGCATGTACAACCGCATCTTTTCTCGGTAATGGTCTGATTGGTTGTACTCTTCTTACTTGGCTTAATATGCTAAAGCATTGATGAGGACATGGGAATTAGAGGCAAACATGCACTTATCAGCCTTGGTAGTGTATTTCCTACTTTTGCTTTATTCATCTTTTCTAGATTCCTTGGAAGGTTGATGAATTAAATGCTATTGTTATTGGCTGAGCATAATTATGAATTATCTTGCATTTTCTAGGCAATTAAGTCTAATCTCGTTGATATTGAGGCTCCTCTATATATGGAGGCCGAATCTTTGTATTTTCAGCAGATTTGAATGATATTAAGCACCCCTTTGAGGTCATATTCTATTAAAACTGAGTTTTCTACCCAAATCTTGTTCTTTTTATCAAATTTAGGCTTGTGGTGAGTCAAGTGAGCCCTTTATCCTTGAGTTGGTGGTGCAGCCTTTATGCTCTTGGTGGTGAGCTTCATCTATCCTTGGTACTTGTTCTTAGATCTATCCTTGTACGAGCTGAAGTGTTGAACATCTCGCATCAAGTTTTCAATGCCACTCCCTCTACTCTGTAATGTAGCACATTGTTTGTATTCAGTTGCATTACACCCTAATTCTTTCTATAATTAGCTAGATTTATCTCGTTATTATCAATACATCCACAACTCAAACACGATTCAGCACATAAATATTGTATAATATATTTGCACTTAATCCCCCTTTAACTCACAATAGAACAACATCATTTCTATCTTAAGGCACTAAACATTGACAATCAACCGTAAAAAAAATCTCCCTACCACAACAAATACAACACGTTCCATAATTGACACTCCACGTGCCAAACACTGCACGATAAAATACGATATAAATTTTATTTTATTTTTCGGCTTAAGAAAGTACATTTTTTGTTGTACTTCATACATTGTTTGCAACTCAACACTACTATACTCTATTTATTCCATCAAGATCTTTTGCAATGTAGTCCCTTTTCGTACAATGCAAGTATTTTCTATGAATCATTCCAAAATCAGTTCAAAATAATCAAAACATTTTACAGTAAGAGTCCATCTATGTGCTACTAAGCTTAAATTTGCACACATATACATACATTAATTAATTATAGTTCCTAAAGTCACGTTGGATGGGCATATAAATAATTGAACACTCTTCGTGCTATTTTTTCTCATCGTATTGTGGATATCTTAATGTTACATTTGTACAAATTAATAAAGTGCCTTGTTTTTTAATGTCATTTTAATATGTTACTGTATATGTTTACAAAATCTGTATTTTATCATTATGTGCCACTTGTTATCCCTCCTCTTCTAATCTACAAAGTATATACAAACCCACTAAACCCTACTCCTTCCCTTATATATAATATATATATATATGTGTGTGTATGTGTGTGTGTTTGTGTGTGTGTACGCGCAAATTACCTCTTCTTTCTCACTTTTATCATAAACAACCCTTCACTTTCCACCTTCTCCACTGAAATCAACAGATAAGCATGACAAGGTAGCTTCAAGTTTATTTCCCCAGTTTGCTTCTGCCTCTATTTCTTTCTTCTTTTGTTCAACAAAACTTCGCAATCACTAGTGATTCGGCTTCAAGATGTGAAACTGCCAAATGTTTTCACATGTTGGCCGCTCGGACGCTTAATATTGTTAAGACAATCGCCAAGTTGCATGCATTCAGTTTATATGCGATGCATTCATTTCGATCATGCTTCCATGTTTAGGTTGCACTCGAAATTTGCCAAATATCCCATTCCTCTTTCTAATTCCATGTACATTTGTATTGCATGACTTGAAATGCAACATTTGTTTGTATTTACGAAAAAAATGTAATGCACTTGTGCAACAACCTTTCACTTCTTCAATTGCCCAGTTTGTTTCCCTATTATCCCACCGATTTCATAGTATTTTTTAAATCATCAGTCTAATTGCATACTTCCACTACGTTTGCCATAAAATTGTTTCATCTGGCCTTCAATGTTTCAATGGAAAGCTCAATTTTAGTTCTATCTTAACTGAATTTGTAAGTTTCCGATTGTGTAATGCTTTCAGGATCTAGATATATTCAATCGCAATTACTGATTGTATTAGCTTGCATGTTTGTGGATTACTAATGTTGATGTTGCGTTACTCGTTAATGCATGATCAGAAATGCCACACACACTTTTGGTCGGAACTACTGCCGAAATTCTTAAAGCAATCCAACCCTTTATTGGATCTTACTACACAGGCACCATCCTAGATTGGCTTCTTGCTAACCACTATGTGGTGGAGTACAATAATATTTTCTACGACGATGCCAAAACAAGAGTAAGAGAGTTGTTTTGCTGCACCCGAACTCGATTCTCACCACAAATCAGCTGCCCAAAACACTACTCCAAAGGCATGCTTGTTGATACCTGGACCAACGGCGGGTGGTACAAGTCGTGGTTTTATGCATCTGGTATGACACTTCTTTGTACACAGTTTACTTTCCCACCCTCGATCAGTCACTCAAGATCGAGCACAAAAGACTTTGTCCCCATGTAATTTCATCGTATCTTGGGTAGCCTCACAATAATGGTAAAAATGATGTTGTACTCCTCTCTTGATATGCACTTTTAAGGGATGTATACAAATTTTATCTCTGTTTCAGTATAATTAGCTTGAGTCGGTTGCTAGGAAGGTATGTAAACCCTAATTCTTGTTCTTTTTTTTTTCCTTTAGGGTTCTTTTTTTATATGTTTTTAGACCCTATTTTGGATTTTTGGATAAGTGACTCTGGGTTGTTGTTGTTTTGGATAGATTGTGCTTATGTTGGTGGGTTTTGAGTTGTGTTCTTTGGTTCAGATCTTCATCAATGTACCATGGTAATTCAGCTTGGTGTACTCCATTTGTGTTCTAAAAATCTCTGCCTAGGGCCGTCTAGGCGCTAAGCAGTCATCCCCCGCCTAGCACCCCGCCGAGGGCCACCTAGGCGAGAAGAAACCTAATATGTTTTGGAAGCAACAACATCCTAGGAGATTAAGGCAAGTTTTGGATTAGACTTTTAAAATAAGGTCTATAATAAATTATCAAACATTATCCTAACATAGTTTTATAAACATTAATTAATTTGGGAGAACATAAACAAATAATCACATGGATCGGACATTCATTTTTAATTCGCATAGGCCTCGCTTAGGCCCCCTCCTCTCTGCCCAACTCCCGCCTAGCGACTTTTGGAACATTAACTCCATGTTCACTCCATCTTCTTTAAAATGTATCGATTAAGTTAAATATGCTTTCAATAATTACTAACTACAAGTATGTGCATGTCTCATGTATCAATTCAAGTATATGTTAAGAAAATCGATCTCATGTCTCATTATTTACATTCGAAAACATTATTTAGATATAATGTATAGGGTGAATTGTTATATAACCAAGATATTTCTCTTCTTACCAAGGAAAAAATGACGGCAATGTGAGGTAAGCTCTCAAATGATTATACATTATAGTGGGCCATAAATAAATAAAAAAACTCTTTGATTTCCAAAACTTTTTAAAATTTAGTCTATTGATTGCATTTTGCTACACTTTTCGATACAACCAAAACATCAATATATCATTCTTCTTCCTTTATATATATATTTACAAAACATAGCTTTCATCTCACTACTTTTAGTCAACCTCTACACAAATCTTTATGTTTTTTGCCTTCACAACTGAATTTTAACTGACAATGTTACGTTATAAACTAACAGTATTGTCCTTCATCGAGTTTTTTAACGTGTACCATTGCATATTTGTTTATTTACTTCTAAGTCAACAAAAAAAATAAAAAGAGGATCAATATAAGGAGTAAACTAATAATTTATATGCCTTATAGGGTATTCATTCGTCAATAATTATATGTTATTTTTTCATTTTACAGGTAGAGTTTAAACCAATTTGTAAAATCAACATTAGTCAACCAAACAAAGCATGAATACATTCATACACCTTTTATCTATTAAGTTGTTGTTTACATCAATAATAAAGACACGAAATTATTTCATTTAAACCCATTATGTAATGTTATTACAAAACTAAAAGTACAACAATTTATACATATGTCAATTGACTTGTTTATTTCCTAAAGTTTTAATTTTAAAGCATTTTGCATGCAACTTTTCAATTTCTACACACATGCGGTAGGCTCCACATCTGCAATGTTATAGCCTTTTTTTGTGTAATTTAAAAGCTAATTAAAAAAAACATTCCATGAAATATATTACATTATATAGATTCGATATTTTCTTCCACATTTGTCCTTTGTACGGATATCCTCTTTTTGGATAACTATTATGTAAATTAAATTTAATTAGGCTTCATTCACATTCCTAGACACTACCTCTACTTATTTGAATATAAAAAAATGTCATAATCAAACCCTCATATTTAAACAATAGGTTTTTACATGGGATGACATCATCTAAAAAGGGTAATCATTACCCACATCTAGTAAATCTTGGTTGATGCCTAACTTGGCAATAAAATAATGTTCGCTTTATAAATTACATGTCTCTTATTTTTCCTAAATTATTCGAATCTTATCATGCAAGTAACAAATACCATGTTTGCATGTACGTTGTACTTGCCACGTGGTGAACAAGCAACACGTTGCACCACATCTTTTTCATTCTGTTCTGTTTGCTATTGCGTATATCGTGATCCATTAAAAATATAGTTGTCTTATCACAATATTTATCCTGTACTGAGTTAGATATATAAAATACCCCGATTTGTCTTAACAACGCGTTATTACGGGATATGCGGATAAGAGAACATAAGAGTATGTATTGATTACAAGCGCGTTGATGATTTCGCAAATGAGAACCGTTAAACATTGCGCTTGTACTTGGTCTCGCTATTTGTAATTAACAATACGCATATCCTTTTCCAAATGCTATAAAAGGAATATAAAAGAGTCATATTTTAGTGACATAATCGCGCTTCTATAGTAATTTAAACAATTGCAAACTTGTAACTAACGTGTTATATCTTTTCCATATTATCCTTGTCATTAGCTACTTATTGCGGCAATTACTAATAAGAGATATAAAACATCTCGTTTTTTTCATTATTTTGCTATGTGTATACTTCTCTGAAAAGAATCTCGATGTAAACAACCTTCGGTAATTAAACTTGACCTGAACTTGTTAGCGCATTGATTGTTTCTAAATATTTTGTGGGTAATGCTGTATGAGCACTACTACAGAACAAGGCAAATAACCCGAGCGTTTCAGGGTATATAACTCGGATCAAGTCCGGGTTAAAGAGCTACGCCGCATTTGCTCGAGGTCAAATAACCCGGACGTAAAATCGACACGCCCGGGTTATTTGCCTTCCAAAATTTTCCCACATTCCTTCAAAGTCCGGGTTATTTCGACATCAAATAACCCAGATATTAGCACATCTGGGTTATATAAAAAACCCAAATAACTCGAACATTAGCACATCCGGGTTATATAAAAAACATATATCCGGATTATTTAAATTGTCAAATACACTGGTTAGGTATATATCCGGGTTATTTGACCTAATCAAAAATACACCGGATTTTACAGGTCCGGGTTATTTGGCTTCAAATATTACCCGTATTTGTAGGTCCGGATTATTTCTATATTACGTCCGGGTTAGACTAAAATTTGTATGCAGTTTCAGTTGTCCTTAAATAACATACTTACAATTAACTTCAAATCATTAACTTTCTAATGTATATGCAACAAGTAATTCCATGTAAACATCCTTGGAAACAATTATGGTGGAGTACAAAACTATTCGAGTGGCGGGAAAAATAGAGAAATAAAAGAATGTTGTTGTGTTACATATACCCATATAACCAGACCATTGTGCTTCGTATAAGGTTGAGTATTAAACATCTTACTCTCCATAGTTACGGAATATTGCATCAAAAGCTCCATGTGCATCCTTGTTGTACTGGTTCGGTTTAAGTTCAGTGCCCTCCAGGGTGGGTGATCCATGACAGATATGAAGGGTCACCAAGTGGCCTGTTGATCAACCACAACACAAAAGCACAGGCTTAGCAATTCAGCAAGCATTCGCAGATCAAATAACCAAACCCGGTTAATGCAAAGAGCAAGCTCAAATCTTCATCTAGTATGGTTACAAGAATTGGCGAATTAGAGTCAGTAGGAGAGAGTTACCTTGGCTTGATCAAGTAGATGAGAGAGAATGACATGGTGAGGAAGAAGCACAGGCCACCAACGGTGAGATAGGCGATAAGGATGACGTGTCCAGTTTCAGTGGCAAGAGCTGATCCGGAAAAAGTTATTTAGCATCCTAGACATGCATAGATAAATTAAGTGAATAGATTGCAATTCACCAATAGAATTCAAAGTGTAAAACAATATCACGGTGACAAAGCATCCTAGTATAAGTTTAAACAATATCACGGTGTTAGCGATTGTGGTTAAAAGAAACTATAAAATATTAATGGTACACATAGCACTTCACAAAGCTAATATTTAAATTCGCACCTCAGCTTGTGCAATAGCATCGGGTTTAATCCAACGGCTCCAGAAAACTGCATCATGTTCAACACTGCGGAAATTTGCAACCTGACAAGCACATTACTTCAGAACCATACTACAATGGAACCTATTAACTGGAACACAGAGAAAACGTGAAGAAAGATGGGAACTCTGTAATTACCTTGACTTGAATTGATTCAAAAGCTCATTCTCTTCTACTCCTTCCATTCCATTGTCCCCAACTTTCTCTGCCCTCTCAAGAATTTCATCAATATCCATGTTGAGAAGTCTCTTCTTATTTTCCTCATTAGTTTTGTCTTCCTTAAAGAGCTCCTCAGCTCCAAACCTTAAGATTGCTGAGAGTTCATTCATCAGCTTAGCACAAGTACAAAGCAGGATAGAAACTAGAATAAATTAATGAACAGCTGATCAAACAGCAAAGCAAATGGAGTTCTCTTCGAAAGATTTTATTAAAAGCTTGGTGCAAGTACAAAGCTAAGATAGAAACTAGTATAAAATCAATGAACAACTGATCAAATAGTAAAGCGACAAAGCATGTGGAGTTCTCTTCACCTCACTGTTCAGGAAAGCCACAAACCATATATTTTATGAACAAAATAGTTGTCAATATTGTTGTCTTACTTTGAATTATCAAATGATCCATAGCCTTTGTACTAACATCGAGCCTCTGGAACTGAAAACCTCTCAGAGACAAATACTCTGCTAGTATATCCAACATCCTGATCGACCACCTGCAAAACTCATCATCAGGATTCAGCACCAAGCTTCAACATTGGTTCTTCTCTGTTTAGCAGGTGTAAGGCCATCTAAAAGTACATATACAGCTAGCAGCACTCTAGCAGATAGATTATGAAAATGAAATACCACCCCCTTTAGCAACAGATGCATGTGACTATATATATATATGTTAAATATAAATAAGCTCAATGTCTAAAATGTATCAGTTGCTATTGGGCTACTCACATGAGAAAAAAAGGAAAATGATTGTTGTCTATTCCAGGATGTAAGACCAGGACGTCAAGAAACTGTTGATGTCTAATTATGCATATTCAGGCAATGAGAGAAAAAAACAACTAAAGATGCTTGGCGAATTGTTACATAAACATTAGACATTGCTAATGCAGAGTGTTGGGTGACCGCGGCTCACACCTAGTATATTCTCAAATACACCTGGATCACATGCTCACATATGTAATTGAAGTCTCGTTTTGGGTAGAGTATATATAATGCATCACCACAATCAGAGATGCGACCAATAGGTGAAAGTCGACAATTGTACAAAATATGGAGAATGAAAAGAAACAAGTATATGTAGGATAGGGAAATTAAGAGGAGTAGGTCGAAGAAGAGGGTGTAGGTAGGTCAGGGGTGGAGAGGTGGTCCCCTTGACAAGGACGTCCGTAAGCCCAGCTGCAAAGCATGTAGTAGTCCAAGTTAAGGAAGCTGAGTCCTGCCAAGATCCAGTAGTAGTAATCGTAGTGCGCCTAGCAACCCGGCCAGCTCCCGGTTTGCAAACCCTTGCACTCAAACGCACCTTCTTTTGTGGGTTTTCAATTTGAAATTAGCCAAGTAGTGCCGGAAACAGAAGCAAAAGAAGGTGAGAAACTAGAGTAGTAGAGCTAACCCCTTTTACATACGGAGTAGTATATTGCAAAGATGAATCAAACAAAAAGTCCATCTCTGATTTGAGCATCAACCCCAAAATTAACAACTCTAAGCACGAAAAAAGGAGTAATTAATCAACCACAAGCATTATAGCACTCCGGTGGAACAGAAACCCAATGAAATTGGTAGCACAACATGCAATGAAATTAGAAGACTGATCGAGATGGGGTGTTACCAGGAAGCAGCAGATAGAACCAAAGCCAATGGTCAGAAACCTGCCGAGGAAAGAGTCGGCCATAAAAGCCCCCACGATTGGCATGAAATTGGTAGCAGCGGACCAGAGGAAGAGGACGTTGTTTCCTCTGGCAAAGCTCATCCCGTAATCATTCGTCAGGTACAGAATCATGTTCGGTACGAGCCCGTAGCTCGCCACTTTCTCCAGCGATTCATTCACTTCAAATCCGGAATCACGGAAGATCAGGACCACATCTAATTATCAATGAATACACAAACACAAACACTGGTTTCTACAGAAACAGCCGAGCAGAGGGTACGGTACCTATGATGAATGGCATTGTGATGAGGCCACCTTTCCTCCTTGCTTCGTTTTCATTCTGAATCTCTTCTACTTCTTCTTCTTCTTGCCACCTCTTGATTATCCCATCTACTGAGTCTGAGGGGTTCTCCATGGTTTGCTTTTTGTAGGAACCAATATCGAAACATAAACTGCAAGAAGAAATCGCACAGTGAATAAACGAAATTATACCGAACTTGAGAACGAAGCAGAGTCGAGAATGAGATCTCTCTCCTTAATTCTAAAAACGCCCCGTATTGCGACGGTTCGATGGCGTTCCGAATCCCAGGATACAACTGCTTGACGACTTCTGATTTGCGCAACCAAAAACCCAGAAGGCTACGAACCAATCTGTGTAGTACTCTCAGACACGAAATTTCGGGAAAAAATAGATAGCTAACTTGCCCAAGCCCGGCACGGCCCGCCCACCCCTACTCGGCTCGGCGCGCGTGTGGGCTTGATGAGCTAGGTCCTCTCCCCATTGAAAATGGGTAATGACCCAAGGCCACAACCTTGAGTCCATTTCTCCTCTATATATGGTGGTATTTCTACCTCCAAATTTTCAATGTGGGACAAGAATTTTGCCCCCATATTTCCCAAGTTTTGCACTTCATGCAAGATACTTTGGGCCTCCATTTCTCATTCAAACGGAAATCATTTTTGTCGTATGAGTACACTACGAGAATGTGCTCGCGTAGAGGAAGCCAATGCTTCCACTTTCCGGTGTTGACAATTGCCGGAGCCCATCGGAATTGTGCCCGGAAAAGTGCCCGGCGCCACATGTTAAAATGAGTTCCAACAATCCCCCACATGAATAGAAATGATTCTAAACATTGGTTTAAAAACAGAAAGACTTTTGAGAGTACAGTCGAAAAATCACTGCATCTGGGCTGGTAGCATGTTTCAGCCTTGAACCACCCATAGTGAGTAGCTATCGGATTTACTCGACCAGGTAGTGAACATGATGTCTTGAACCACCCGGGCTTTGATGTAAACCGAGACAATAACTATCACACAGTTTCATCTTCTCACAGAACTAGGTTCTCTTGTTGTGTTCATTTTGGCCTTGAACATCCCTGGTTATTCATGAGTGAACTTGGAGAATTTAGCCTCTCTTAATTCTCCTAGAAACGGCCCCATTTCACACTCATAAGGTGATTTCCATGAAGAGTATCCTGTCATACCCCACTTTTATTTCAAAGCTATGGAATCATTAAAAGCCAAGCTTAACCTTAACTCATACAGGTAGCACTGTTCATCATCCTAGGAACTGGGAGGAGACTTAAGTCTCCCAGTGCTCATCTTGATTCAGCTTGATTTAGTTGTCCCTTTGAACCTACTTCTTGGGATCTCCAGTCAGGTAGGTAGGGTTCGCCATCAAGCATCCTCTTTAGTCATAGGCTTTAAACTCATTCCTCTTGATGATTTAACAACTTGATCTCGTGACAAACCTTTAGTAAACGGATCCGCTAGGTTGTCAGCCGATTTGATATAATCTATTGAGATTATACCATGCGAGAGTAGTTGTCTAATGGTTTTATGTCATCTTCGTATATGACGTGACTTACCATTGTACAAACGACTCAGTGCCCGAGCTATAGCCGATTGACTATCACAGTGTACACCTACTGCTGGCACTGGTTTGTCCCACATCGGGATATCTTCCAACAAATTTCGAAGCCATTTAGCTTCCTCTGTTGCTTTGTCCAAAGCAATGAACTCAGACTCCATAGTGGATCTGGCCAATAGTGTTTGTTTGGAAGATTTCCATGAGACTGTTGCGCCTCCAAGTGTAAATACATATCCACTTGTGGATTTTGAGTTTCTTGAATCGGATATCCAGTTTGCATCACTGTATCCTTCCAAGACTGCTGGGTATTTACCATAGTGCAGCCCATAACTTTGAGTATATCGCAAGTAGTTCAATACTCTAGCTATCCATTTCCAGTGTTTGTGTCATGGATTACTTGTGTAGCGACTCAGTACATTTACTGAGTGCGCCAAGTCAGGTCTTGTGCAATTGGTCAAGTACATGAGACTTCCAAACACATGTGCGTACTCCAACTGTGACACTGCATCCCCCGAGTTCTTAGTCAAATGAAGATGGGGGTCCACGGGACTCTTTGCAGTCCCGTTTGAGTAGTTCTTGAATCTCTCAAGTACTTTTTCAGCATAATGTGCTTGAGATAGGATAATTCGTTCAGAATGTCTAGTGATTTTAATCCCTAGTATGACATCTGCTTATCCCAAGTCTTTCATGTCGAACTTCCCACTAAGCATGTTCTTAGTGCGGTTGATCATGTCCTTATTGCTTCCAATAATGAGCATGTCATCTACGTACAAACACAACAAAATGTAACCATTTGGAGTGTCCTTGAAGTAGATGCATTTGTCACATTCATTGATGCTGAAGCCATTTGACATCATGACATTGTCAAATTTTTCATGCCACTACTTTGGAGCTTGTTTGAGTCCTTATAGAGACTTGACAAGTCTGCACACCTTGTGTTCCTGTCCGGGAACAACATAACCCTCAGGTTGTTTCATATATATCTCATCTTCTAATTCTCCGTTTAGAAAGGCAGTTTTCACATCCATTTGATAGATTTTGAGGTTTCGTAATGCAGCTATTGCTATTAGCATTCTGATTGAAGTTATTCTCGTAACTGGAGAATAAGTGTCAAAGAAATCCAAGCCCTCTTTTTGCCGGAATCCTTGCACCATAAGCCTCGCCTTGTTCTTATCTACTGAGCCATCGGTTTTCAATTTGGTTTTGAAAATCCATTTGCACCCAAGTGCTTTACACCCTTGTGGCAAATCAACTAACTCCCATGTATGATTTTGCATAATGGAGTCGATTTCACTTTTAACTGCTTCCTTCCATGAAGGTGCATCAGGTGTAAACATAGCTTCTTTGAAAGTTCTAGGCTCATTCTCCAAAAGAAAGGCCGTGATGAACTCATGCCCAAAGGTTCTTTCATTTCGAGCTCTTTTGCTGCGTCTAGGTTCAGCTTCTATTTCCTTTCTTGCTCTTTTGCTTTGTCTAGGTTCATCTTCTGTTTCATTTACAGAAGTGCCTGCTTCACTTTGTTCACGAGTTCGTTTCGGATATTCTTTATCCTTGCACGGAAACACGTTTTCAAAGAAGGACGCATTCCTTGATTCCATTATTGTATTTATATGTATATCTGGTATGTCAGATTTATGTACCATAAACCGATAGGCACTACTGTTGTGTGCATATCATATGAAAATACAATCAATGGTTTTAGGTCCAATTGTGACCTTCTTAGGAGGTGGCACTGCCACTTTTGCTAGGCACCCCCCACACTTTGCGGTATTTGTACGTAGGTACTTTACCTTTCCAAGGTTCGTATGGCGTTTTGCCAGTAACTTTATGCGGTATCTTATTGAGGATATAATTGGTGGTAAGCAGCGCTTCCCCCCACATGTTCTGGGGTAACCCAGATTCCTGCAACATTGCATTCATCATCTCTTTCAGAGTTTGGTTCTTTCGTTCCGCAACTCCGTTAGATTCTGGTGAGTAGGGAGCAGTTGTTTGATGAATAATCCCGTGTTCTCTACAGAACGCGTTGAAAGGTTCATCATACTCGCCTCCTCTATCACTTCGGATTATTTTTATAGTTTTACTAAGTTGATTTTCAGCTTCCAACTTGTATTCCTTAAACTTTTCCAAGGCCTCATCCTTGCTTCTTAGCAAGTATACATAACAGTATTTTGTGCAATCATCTATAAAGGTTACGAAATACTTTTTACCGCCTCTAGTTTGCACATATTTTAAATCACACAAATCTGTGTGTATTAAACCTAGAGGTTCGGTTGTTCTCTCGACGTGTGGGGATGGCGTTTTTGTGAGTTTGGCCTGTACGCATACTTCACATTTGTCTTTACTTGATTTGTATTTCGGAATCAGGTTCATGTTCATTAGTCTTTGAATAGACTTGTTATTCACATGCCCTAATCGTTCATGCCAAATATTAAAAGACTCAACAACATAAGCAATAGGATTAGTCTTATTCATTGAAACCTCAGTTACAATAGTTTTTGGGATGACTATCATTATATTCATTTTGACCAGTCCATCCTTTACATAACCCTTGCCCAAAAATACCCCATTCTTTGAGAGAACCAACTTGTCAGACACGAAGTTGGTCGCGAATCCGTTCTTGCTCAGCAGAGTGCCGGAGATAAGATTCTTCCTTATGTCAGGCACATGCATGACATTGGTGAGAGTCAGCTCCTTTCCTGAAGTCAGCTTCAACACCACTTTCCTGTAACCTTCCACCTTGGATGTGGACGAGTTCCCCATAAACAGATGCTCGTCGCTCTTGCTCTGCTGATAGGTGGTGAATCATCCTTTGTCAGAGCAGATATGTCTGGTAGCACCTGTATCGTACAACCATTCCCTTGGGTTGCTTCCAACCATGTTGACTTCAGACACTACCGCACACAGATCTGCATCTGAGAGCCTGCCTTCAATCACGTTGGCTTGGGATTTCCCCTTGTCCTTGCACGGATCACCCTTGCTACGACACTCGTCAGCCTTGTGACCCATTTTTCCACACTTGTGGCACTTCCCACTGAACTTCTTAGCTGGTTGCTTCTTGAAGTTGTTGGAGCTTTGGGGCTGAAACTTCCGCTTCTTCCCTTTGTCCTTGTCCTTGTGTTCAGCCAGATTAGCCTTTTGTTCAACAGGCTGAACCCCATCTGCTTTGCGGTTGGTTGACTCAATCCACAGCCTGACTATCAAGTCTTCCACAGTCATCGCCTTTCGCTTGTGCTTCAGGTAGCTCTTGAACTCCTTCCAGCCTGGAGGGAGTTTCTCAATGAAAGCAGCCACCTGGAACGTCTCACAGATAGACATCCCTTCAGCAATGATCTCATGCGTAAGGAGCTGTAACTCTTCGACCTGTTTCATGATGGGCTTAGTGTCCACCGTCTTGAAGTCCAGAAACTTTGCCACTGTGAATTTCTTCGAGCCTGCATCCTCAGACTTGTATTTCTTCTCCAAAGCAGTCCAGAGCTCCTTGGAGGTCTTGATCTTGCTGTACACATTGTACAGTGGATCTATCAGGCGGCTTTGAACCCAACATTTGCACAGAAAGTCTGCATGAGTCCAGGCCTCAACGCTGGCTAGGAGGTATGCATATGTATTGTGAAGCGACAGCACATGCTTCTCCTCAGTCAGATACTTCTCAAGCTTCAACGTGGTCAGGAAGAAGAACATCTTCTGCTGCCATGTCTTGAAGCCAGTTCCATCGAACTTTTCCGGCATCAAGCCAGCGTTCACAGCGCCAGGCATATGGACTGTCGGTACAACAGTCTGAAGAGCAGCTGGGTGGACAGTCTGACGAACCTCAGAAGTTCTGACCATTGCAGATTAGTTGCTGACAAGTTTGCATCTTGCAGATTCACTGCTTGTACATTCCCTGTTGGCAGATTCACCGCTGGCAGACCACTCCCAAACTGAATTTGGGGCGTCGACTCAGTCGGGTTTCCATTTCCGGCCCCAGCAACCTCAGCGACAGATTTCTCGATGTTATCACCCATGAGATTTGAATCTGTTCACAGAAACGCAACCAGAAGTCAGTACAGAAAATCACGAATGCAACTTAAATTCGAATTAAATTGCAGATTCGAAATATTATTCAGAAATGAATTCGAAATAAATTCAAATGGCCAAAACGGATTCGAATGTTAATTCGAATGAAATTCCAGATGCGATTTTTCCTGCAAAACACGTTAGTAATCGCAGAAATATATCCGAAATAATTCGGAATAAGTCCTGCAAAAACGAGTTAGACAGAAAACAGCAAAAGAAACAACTCCACGAAACAGTGAATTAATTTTACGATCTGTAGACAAAAAATTAGCGAACAGCAAAAATGCAGAATCGAAAAATGCAAAATCGAAAAATGCAGAATCAAAAATGCAGAAACGAAACAACACAGGAAAAACTTCGGAAATAATTCGGGAAATCTGTCCTGTGTAGAAACGAAAATAATAAACACAGAATGTTAGTAAGCACACAGAATAATAAGGAATAATTTCCTGCATAGATACAAAATTAATTCAAGATATACAGATTCAGAAAATACAATTCGGAATGAATTTTTCTGTGCAGATTCGGAACACTAAAAATGCACAGAAATTCGGAAATGAAATCTGCAATTGTTCCTGCGAGAGCGGAGAAAGAAACTCGAACAGAAATTTTGTTAGTGCGATTTAGCAGTTTAAGCGATTTTCAGAATTAAGACTGTAGGGACGCAATATCGAAACATAAACTGCAAGAAGAAATTGCACAGTGAATAAACAAAATTATACCGAACTTGAGAACGAAGCAGAGTCGAGAACGAGATCTCTCTCCTTAATTCTAAAAACGCCCCGTATTGCGACGGTTCGATGGCGTTCCGAATCCCAGGATACAACTGCTTGACGACTTCTGATTTGCGCAACCAAAAACCTAGAAGGCTACGAACCAATCTGTGTAGTACTCTCAGACACAAAATTTCGGGAAAAAACAGAGAGGGAAGATGAGGATTGCTGGTGTTCGATGATCTTCGAATGAGAGGTGTATTGCTCTTATATAGAGCTTCGGAAGGAGGAGAGCGTTGCAGATCTTCTTTTGAACGTTGAGGATAACGTTACAGATCTTCTGCATTAGTGGAGGAGGACGTTATAGATCTTCGGATTTAATGGAGGAAGATTACATATCTTCTGTCATCAATGGAGGAAGATTAGGTCTGCGGCCCAAATCTCTCCATGTACCAGATCACAGCCCAACTGTCAAAGCCCACTAATGGGCTTCCGGATTGGCCCAAAAAGATAGGTGACTTGCAAGCCCAAGCACGGCTCGACTCGGCGCGCGTATGGGCTTGATGAGCTAGGTCCTCTCTCCATTGATATTGGGTAATGACCCAAGGCCACAACCTTGAGTCCATTTCTCCTCTATATATGGTGGTATTTCTACCTCAAAATTTCCAATGTGGGACAAGAATTTTGCCCCCACATTTCCCAAGTTTTACACTTCATGCAAGATACTTTGGGCCTCCATTTCTCATTCAAACGGAAATCATTTTTGTCGTATGAGTACACTACGAGAATGTTCTCGCGTAGAGGAAGTCAATGCTTCCACTTTCCAGTGTTGACAATGGCCGGAGCCCACCGGAATTGTGCCCGAAAAAGTGTCCGGCGCCACATGTTAAAATGAGTTCCAACACTTTTTGCCTGGTTTCTCGGCTTCTCAAGGAGGCCGCAGCTGCAACAAGGACACAACCGGTGGGCGTTTATACTACTTAGTTTGCATGAAAAATACTCCCTCTCACGTTTTCCACCCTTTCTCAGTTAACCTGTGAAACCATCTGTGAATATTGGAAAACGCCAGCTTATGTCCCCAACGTTTACATTGCTTAGTTTAGGAAACTTCTCAAATTTTTGGCAATAATTTAATTAGACAATATGTTACTCTTTTTGTAATTCTATTCATAATATAATATAATAATTTTATGTCAATTAATATGTTGTTCAATGTATATAGTTTGTTTTCTTTTATATCTATTAAATAATAAAGTTATAGTATGTAATTTAATAAGAAATCTATAATTTTAATAAATATTTCAATTAACATTGTTATTTCTTGTGAATATTGGAAAACGCCAGCTTATGTCCCCAACGTTTACATTGCTTAGTTTAGGAAACTTCTCATATTTTTGGCAATAATTTAATTAGACAATTTTTTTTTTTTTGTAATTCTATTCATAATATCATATAATAATTTTATGTCAATTAATATGTTGTTCAATGTATATAGTTTGTTTTCTTTTATAACTATTAAATAATAAAGTTATAGTATGTAATTTAATAAGAAATCTATAATTTTAATAAATATTTCAATTTACATTGTTATTTCTTGTGAATAATGGAAAACGCCCGCTCATGTCCCCAACGTTTACATTGCTTAGTTTAGGAAACTTCTCATATTCTTGGCAATAATTTAATTAGACAATATGTTACTTTTTTTGTAATTCTATTCATAATATCATATAATAATTTTATGTCAATTAATATGTTGTTCAATGTGTATAGTTTGTTTTCTTTTATAACTATTAAATAATAAAGTTATAGTATGTAATTTAATAAGAAATCTATATGTTTACTAATTTTATTTTAGTTTTTTTCAAATGAAAATGTGAAACAAAAAGCCGTTCTGTCCTGTGTCACATGATATATGTGCAAACTTTAAATTCATAACAACAGAAAGCAATATTAAGGGGTTGTAATGGGATTTGAAAATCGACTAACGACTCAACAATTTGTTAAGGAGGATGCTTACCTACAATCAAGGAGACCAATGACTTCGTGATTCCCAAATCGCAAGACCATGTCTTTGGCTTCTGCTGCCAAGATGATAAACATATGAAGAATTTTGATGGGAATTAATGTAGGTATTGGGATACTTTGATATATAATATAGAAGTTTTAATGGATTCAAATTGGAAGAATAATATCACTAAACATCTAGAGAAATTCTTTTCAAAAGAAAATCCAAGAAAATTAAATGAAATTTTATGTAGGAGTAACATATTTCCCCCCCCCCCCCCCCCTTTCTAAATCAAAACATATATTGATTTCAATATATAGCCGATACCTAATTGTATGCCATTAATTGTATATATAGTTAATACAATTTACATTATACAACTAAATAAATGTATACATGAGTTGAAAGAAAGATGGAAATATAAGCACACAATAATTCAACATTTTTTATTATAGATTAAGTTTTGAAATCCGTAAAATATCTTTCATTTACAATGTATTATAGTTTCCACTATAAATGCAAAAATGACCGAATCATGTATAGAGGGGGATTCCGGTAAAATAGATATTGTTGTAAAACGAGTAAATGGATGAAGAGCGTTGGATGAAAAGAGATGGGCGGATAGATGAGGGGGTTAAAGGCAGGTTATGATGGAAGTGATTCCTTAATAGTAGAAGCAAAACATCAGTTATCCTATTATGATGATAATTTTAATTAAAAAATCTTTTTATGAAAAATATTATGGAGAGAATATCAAGATATTCAACAAATCTTTCATTTCCAGAAAATGCAATTCACGACCAGCAAATCTGACACCATTGATGATCGTCCAATACCATAATCTTTATTGAAGCTTTCAAATTTATCCATAACCGTTGTTGTCAAGGATCTTTCTCCGAAAATATTGATTTCACGCAAATTTGTGCAAATCCAATCTGTGCAAAGGATCGAATCAGAATCATCCCTTCGTCGTCTTCTCCATCCAATTCAGTTGAGAGCTCTTCTTCAAAATTGTCTTCTTCGTCGAGATGAATAAAGGTGAGTGAATTCAATTTTTGTACATTAGCAACTGTATGGTTTGTAGGTTCTGTTGATGTGATTCGTCCGATTCCTTACCAAAATGTTTTTTTTTTGAGGTTTTTTCGTCCTCTCATTATTAGATGAGAAAGGTTGAAGATGATACGAACATGATTTTCCGTGTGATTCTTAGTATCTCGAGTACTGATGTGATGTGCATACTCGCTTCATCGATATTCATGATTTGTGTGTAGATGTTCATATGTGAATTATTTCTCACAATGTTGATGCAATGCGCTTGTGTAATGATATTCATATCATTTTACTAGATATTCAAGAATAGTGCTTAGATATAAAAAAACGACTAAACCTCACAAGAAAATAGCTAGCATATATACAACCTACTAATAAGGTTCATTTTCACACATTTTATACACAAAAGTTTCCAAACATCAACTTTTAGAATTTTTATCCCAACTTAATTAAGATCACTAATTCATTGTCGATTAAGGAAAAATATAATAAAATACAAGAGTGAACCGTCACTTGCCTTGAATTGAAGAGAGAAAACGAATTGTAAACAGGAGCGATCGCTTGCGATTAGCACTTAACCTCCTGTTTGATTCTGTTCCAAAAGACAATCCGAGACTTACCCAAATCACAATAAATAAATTATATTAGATAATTCATTTAATAACAAAATTTTAGATAGACAATCTCTCGGTTTTTAATTGGATTTATTTACTCATAAGTAAATCAATTTCAAGGCTTTTTGATTAAACGATTAAAAACTAATTAGTCGTATATTCTAATTAATCATTACATAAATAAAATAACAAAATAAATTATTTATAATCCTAAAATGTTCTAAGTCAAAATATTTTCTAAATGAATAGTAAAAAAGGGACCCATTCATAATATAAGATAATATTATAACAATTTAAATTAATTTAATTTTAAATTTTTATAAATTCAAATTATTTTTAAAATATTTTCCCATAATCTGGATTAATTAATTTAAACCAAATTAAGCCAAAACAAATTAAAATAAAAGAAAAAACAATTCCCGAATTGGGTAAAAATACCCTCTTGAAGTCAAACTTGGACACCCGGCGGTTTCCGGCAAAATCGGGGGTGCTCCGGTGGTTACACGGCGGTGTAAACTTAGGGCTTTTGAAGAGGACCTCCAGGCTCAACTAGGAATGCAACTAATAGCCAAAACCAAGCTCAAACGAGTGAAAATTCTGAGGATGAACAGCTCGACGCGATCTAGGGTTCTTCGGATGGAGATGGATGAAATTGGATGATTTGGGGTCGAATTCGAGGGCCTATTTTTAGGGTTCTTGAAGGTTTTAATGCCCCCAACAAAATACCTAGGATCCCTCCATCCAATTGAATCCGTTATGATCCAATTTGCGAAATTGAATTGCCCCAACCGAATGCCACATTCGAATATTCGAACAAAATACCGGTAGATTCGCCCCTCTTAATGCCAATTCAAGGATGGATTACGTGTAAGATAATCTCGTATTCAATTCCCACTAATTAATTAAGTCGATCGAATCCAAGAAATTTGAAATTCCGCCATTAAAATGGCTTGAGACCTTCACGGCTTGCTGGACAGAGAATCGGGAGGAAGGAGGTGAAGTTTTGGGGTATTTACGAAACTGGCCCAAAACTTTGGGCTTTTGGAAAAATTGCCTTCTTTACTTTTCATAAATTGCAAAAGTTTCACAAAATTAATATTTTAAAATTGTAATATATATTTTAACCCAAAATTAAATTATATAAAAATTTAACTTAGGCTAAAATAAGCTTAAGTTATTTTTCTTGTAAATTTAACCATACTTAAATCTTTAACAAAAATTTGTTAAACTTGATTTAAATATGCTAGGTCAAATTTGATAAGTTTTATTTAAATGAAGACTTAACATAATGTTTAGAATAATTTAGATAAATTTATAACTTACAATTTGTAACAACTTATAACAAGAACTCTATTTTATTTATATTTTTGGAATAATGAAATAATTACCAAAATTCCTTTATTTTGAAATAGAGTGGAAAATTACACAAATATCCCTACTAAAAATGAGGGTTATTATAAAAAGGAACTAATCTAAGCTTATATAATAAGTAGATAGCACTAATGGACCTCACACACGCGAGCTTCACAAACTGGGCCTAAGCCATTGCCCATGACAAGTTAAAACCAGGTCTAAGAAGATAGCTTAGGCTTCCATATAGGCGTCGTAACCCGAGTCCTCGGCGGGAGCGACAAAGGCATCCTCCTCGAGCCAACTTTGGATCCACTCGTGCCTTTCTTGTGAAACTTGGTCAGGGTGCTCCTCATGGTCTAACCTCGAGCCAACTTTGGATCCACTCGGCCTTTGGATTGATCACCTTGGTCACATCTCTCCCTTTGGCTGAATTAGGCTCCCACTTCTTTGAGCCACTATTGGAGCCCCCATGCCGACGCTGAAGGGAAGTGTAGACTTAAGATGCATAATGGAAGGCGTTATTGATGTGGTTGTACCTTTGAATCTCTACATGCGCACTCACATCAGAATTCAGTCTAGAAATAAACGTTAACAATACTTACCTCTCGGGAAACTTAAGTCCCATGCGCACAATGAGTTGGCAAAGTTCCTTGAAGTACTCTTCGGGTGATCGGCTTCCTTGGCGCAATTTCTCAAGCTTGACAAGGGATTGTTGTTCATAGTTAGAAGGCACGAAGCGGACCTTCATGGCTGCCTTCAACATAGTCCAAGTGTTAATAAGGGGATCCATGTTGCACACCCTAGCTTCTCGCTCCTCATTCCACAATAAGAGTGTAAAATCTGAGAAGTGGATAGTGGCTAGGTCTACCCGTTCTTCCTCGGAGTAGTTGAAGTAGTTGAATACTTGTTTCGCCTTGAGTTCCCATTAAAAATATGCCCCCGGGTCAAATGTACCTAAAAAAGTTGGAATATTTACCTTAACACATGGTGGTTGCGGTCGGCGGGGCGACATCACCGAGTCCTCATGGTTAGAGGTGGCGGGAACAAATAAGACGAGCAATGGTTTGAGACTTTACCTTGAAACTTACTCCGATACCAAATGATGTGAACCAGGCCAAAGATATTTGTACTGGATCAAGGAAAGTCGCCTCCAAAGGTACTTAGGTCGCCGACAAGGTAGAAGGACCACTAGAGGGCGTGAAATATAGACACTCAACACCTCCTTGGATATGTTCCACCAAGAAGACTTAAGATACTTGATTGAGGCTAGAATAGGTACTACCAAGCTTCAAACAAGGGTTGAACTCGTGCCGAGGAGGGATAGGCTCCACCTTCTCAATTAGAGCTCATGATAAGTGCTTAATGTCTCCTTGGATAGGTGTCACCAAAAAGACTTGAGTGACTAGTTTTATTCTTGGATAGGTACCACCAAGAAGCAAGCAAGGTTTGAACTTGATCGTAGGAAGATAGGTACCACATTCTTGGATTGAGTTCGGGGTTGATTTGTTGGATTGGATAGGTACCACCAAAGGAACAAATCAATGGAAAAGAAGAACCAAAAAGCTTGATAATTTGAACTTGAAAACAAATCTTGAAGCTAAGGTTTTGATTTGATCTTTATCTACGTTCCAAAAGGAACTCACATAAGCTTATATAATAAGTAGCTAAACACTAATGGGCCTCACACATGTGGGCTTCACAAAATGGGTATAAGCCCTAGCCCATAACAATTTAAAACCAGGCTCAAGAAGATAGCTTAGGCTTCCATATTGGCGTCGTAACCCGAGTCCTCGACGGGAGCGACAAAGGCATCCTCCTCGAGCCAACTTTGGATCCACTCGTGCCTTTCTTGTGAAACTTGGTTAGGGTGTTCCTCATGGTCTAACCTCTCAGATGGACCCATAGTTTTGCATGAAAAAGTGGTTGGATCACGTGATGGTGCGTGAGCCATCGTCTTAGCGCGCAACTTGTGGCTTGTCCTTGCCTCCTTGGTTTGGTTCCCTGACTTGGTTCATCAATATTCATCATCTTAAGCATGGTCCGACACATGCACTTGGTCTTGGTATCGTCACGTGACTTGATGTGGATCTGAATCACATCATGGGTGGATCAAGAGTTTTGATTTCTTTCACCAATATCTTTTAACCAAAATTGTTTTCCCCATATTTTATATAAAAAAATACATAAGATTATTTTTAATCATTCACGTTCAAATCAACGTATTTACATAATCATGATTTTTCTATGTTTGTTTAAAATATATTTGTTAGAATTTGATAATGTTAAAAAATACTAAAATTAAAATATTTCTAAAAAAATAATAATTATCGTTAAATTGTCATTAATGATTTATTAGGATATGAGACAAAAATATTATAAAACAAATATATTATAAATACAATATGAGGCAGAAATATTATAAATACAATATGAAATTAATAATTATATAAAGAAACAAAACTTTAAAGGTTAGTAATTAATCTAAGTGAGATTGAATGGATCATAAATCCTTGTGAAATGTATGTAGATATAAAAAAATCCTTGTGAGATGAATGGATATATTATAAAACACCGTATAAATAGATTATGATTAACCTTTGAAGTTTGATTAGTAGATGAGACTCACTTTTTAAATTTTTTAAAGACTTGATAATGTGGCAAATTGAAAGGATGACACGTATATTGAATAAATTGAAGCACTAGTATAAAAAGGGATGTACACCTTGCAATTTTTACTTCGCTTTTATTAAACCGGGGTAACAAAGATATCCGGTCCACGGTTATTAATAAAAGTGGGGTGGGCGATAAACTTTTTAATAACTATATTATGTCGGACCGCGGTTTTTAACAAATAACCGCGGTTCGGGTACCGTTTAATATTTCGGACTTCGTGTTTAAATGGCAACCGCGGTGCTGCTTCCTTTTTTTATTTAATGTATTCATCGGATTGCGGTTATAAATAAAAACGCGGTCCCGTTTATTTTTTCCCAAAAAACAACAAACGCCTTAGTATTCATCCTCTTCGATTTTCTGGTCCATGCCGCAGTTGTTTCATCCACACAAAAAAACTCCCAAACGCCGCCTCACTGCTCCTCGCTCTCCGTCTCGCCTCACTAGCTTCAACAACCCGATCGTCCGCCGTCCAACCACCAGACGCTCCGACCACGTACAGGTCAGTTCCCCTATCTCCCTCTTCCTACTTCCTAAATTAGGGTTCTTCAATCTCTTATGTAAATTGACTAGTTTGTGTTCGATTTCTGAAATTTGGAAGGAATAGCTATATCATGATTCGTCTTATGCTAGCCCAAATTGGAAATTAAGTGAAGAATTAACCAATTTTCCTGGAATTTGCCTGTGTCGCCCTCCAGCAAAGTAAGGCTGCCAACAAAAATGCGGACACACCGTAATCTCATACCTATTCGGAATCGGCTCCAGATGCTATCACAACGAGTGGTTCGAGATCACCTGCAACAACTCATTCAATCCAGCCAAGCCCTACATAACCAAACTCAATTTCGAAGTACTCGAATTCGCCTAACCTCACAAACAGTAAAAGTCAACATGCCGATGATCGTCAATTGCACGAAGGGAGTCACTCCATGGACGAGCTTAGACTTGGGAGAAAGCCTAGCTTCTCAAGACGCTTAAATGTGTTTATCCTTGTGGGTTGCAATGAAAGCTCCTTTTCTTATTATAAAACCGGGTAATAGAGATCTTGTATAAAGGAGAATCACTTAAAACGTCCAACTATAAAGAGACTTCGAATATACGTTATTGGATTAGCCAAAATTTTAACCGAAAAAATCATTCGTGTTATATTTGGTTCATGGATTGGAAGTTGAGATTATTTTCAGTTGACTTGAAATTGGAAATTATTTTTGGTCTATTAGTGAAAGTTGATATTATTTTTGGTAGTTTTTCCTTTTTTAAAAGGCAGGATGATATGACGAATGATGATAACATGTAGGCGTATTGAATGTGATGTTGACTGGTAGGATTTAGACATCTCTTTTAATATATATATATATAGATAGATATAAGTAGACACTAGATTTCACTTGTTTTTTGGGGCTTGTAATTTTATATCACTTTTTACAAAATATATAATTTAAAATATTTGGTACATTATTGCCATAAAATCTAATTTACCTTTTTTAAAAAATTTAAAATTAAAAAATTATTCAAATTACTAAAAACTAAAAATAAAAGAAAATTCAAAAAACATTACTTCCAAAATAGATAACATAAAAAAAAATCATTTCTTTTTCCTTTTATCTCTTCTCATCAAAGGAAGGTGGAGACCCACCAGAACCTACTTGCATCCCAAAACCACAATTGTCTAACTTCGCCGAAAACGTCCTTTGCCATTGCTATTTGACTCCTCCTTGGTTGTCGTAATTAACCCTTGCGTTTCTCTTCTCTTTCTTTTCCTTCTAATCCATACCTTCAGCTAGAAAACATCGTCGGCACCCCAACCGAAGTTAATGTTCTCCTTCAAGTGGAGTCGTGACTCTTAATGCCGTCCTCATCATCGCCACCATCCTCTGTTGAGTATTAGTCCGATATATCGAGGATCCGCCAACGCCATCAACAAACTCTCCAGAGAATCATAATGCAAACTTCAATGTTTCACAACACATTTGATGATTCAATGCCTTCTTGTGTTTTGAGGGACATGGAGATGGTGATTCGAGGCTCTATGGAGGTCAAGAGGATCATGACATGGTTGAATGAGGCACCTTAGCTACGTTTTGACTCTCCCACATGTAAGAGATGTTGCATGCTTATCCTTAGTTTCAATTTTAAAACTTACTATTAGTGACAGTCTATGAGACTGAAAGTTTATGCTTTTGCTATTTTTGGTATTTCCTAGATAGACTTTAATATTCACTTTATTTAATCATTTTAGACTTAGGATTAATTTAAGAGAGGATTAGGGCCGGCCATGTGTAGGGTGTGCCATCTCTCTCTCTTGCTCTTATGTTTTACTTATTTAAACTCTATCTTCATTTAATAAAAATCATATTGAGATTGAGGAATAACTTGGCTAAGTTATTCTTCAGACGTTCATACCAAGAAGACTCTTATCTTTATAACAATCAAACATTCAAACCATTACTTCATTCGTGCTCATCAATCACAACAATCGGATCCATTCTCTCGCGCAGATTTTCCGTTTTCAACATTGTGTCCTGAATTAGGGCACCAAGCCATCTGCAGTTCTCCTGTGCGTTTCGTGTGAGTTTTGAAGGAGTCAGAATAGACTTCTTGATCTTGATTCAGGATTTTGTATCACTCGATTTGGAGATCTGCATCAAAAGTTATACTTCGCCAAAGACGGGACCAAAAACAGAGATCGCTTGCGCGCGAAGGCGAGTATTTTCTCTTAAACTCCGTGGAAACCGAGTGAATTCACATCAAGTGGTATCAGATTACTAGGTTGATGCAAGTAATTCTTGTTTATGCATTCAGTTCTTCGAAATTTTTAGCTTTTGCATCCTTTCTTGTTCGATGCATCACCCAACCGCAACTAGATCTTGATTTTCTTATTTTTCCTTGTGTTTTCTTGACCCAAACCCACCACCACCGCACCACCACCACTCGACTACCCCCTGTACCACCTTGTTACCACCATCACCCACCTTCCGCCACCCCAACGACGCACCACAACCACAAAGCCCAACCTTTGCCGCATCAAGTCCCACTTTGCCATCAAAACCCTAGTTGGCTTTATGTTGTCTTGCACCCCAGGTTCTTCTCTTTAGAAGTAACTTTGGATTTTGATTGCTTAATTTTCATGTTCTTGCATCAAGTCCCACTTTGCCATCACTTTTTTTCAAACACTACTGTTGTAATCTCTATAGAAGCATCCATGGGTAAGTTTTGTTGTTGTCATGCTTAAAATCTTATCCTATCGGGATCCTTTTTCAACCTTACCGCGAGAGTAATATTCATGGGCTTGCGTTAGTCTAGCAATGAAATTAGTTTTGTTGGAGATAGATTCAACAAGTGGGGGTTCTTTAGGCCGAATCCGTACAAATCGTGAGGATGGAATGGAATGTTAGGGTTTTCACACGAGATGAAACTGAGAGGAAATGGAGATTTCATGACTTGCAATTGCTTTGGATCGGTTTTCTGAGGGAGATAAGCTCGATTTAAGAGAGAAAAAACAAACTTTCTTTGTTCGGGTCGAGGATGAGAACGGAGGTTTGAAAAGAGGTTGAGGTTTCGTGGTAGACAACGGTGAGAATGAGTTTTGGAGAGAGAGGAGATAGATGTCATTTGATATGTTTTTTATTTATTTTCTTGTTAATTTTAGCTATTTTAAATCATTGTTTTGTTTTTAAAAAAGAAAAAAAAGATTAATGAATCAATGAAATTGTCTTTTCTTAATAATTCAGTGTTTTAAGATTTTGTCATTTTTGCAATTGTTTTGGGTGATTTTTCAAATTTTTTAGGCATACCTGCAACACTAAACAAATAAGGTACTTTTGCAAATTGTTTGTAAAATGGGGTACCAGCTATTATTTTATCTATTTTTTATCCCCTTTATGTGAAAGTGTGATATTTTTTGCTAAGTCGCCTTATTTATTTTCACAAGTTTATATTGGAGTATGAAAAAATGCTACAGCAAAAGATGGGATAAAACTATACCTAATGCTACAAGTTTATATTTTTTGCTAAGTCGCCTTATTTATCTTTGTCCTTACATTAGGTATAGTTTTTTTGTTCGTTCTTTCCTTCTGAATTTAATTAAGTAGATGATCAATAATTTACCTTAAGGAAATGTATTAAAATAATAATATAAATAGGTTATTTGATTCACCATATGTACATATTTATCTTATAAAGTTGCTTTTAACTTTTTTTATCAACATAACTAAGTACCTTATCACTACAACGTACCTTATTGAAACATTATATCAAACAGACCCAACTATATGGCTCAAATTGCTTAATTTTGTACATGATTTGTTTTGCTCCTTATACTATGAATTAAGTCGTGCTCATGTGTGTCTGTGCGAAACAAGATTAAAGTCTACTATAAAATCTACAATAATATTAAAGTATAATCTCTCTAATGTCATGTGTCGACTTCAGAATAAGTCACAACATTTTTGCACCATGTCATCAACTTAATTTTGCAAATAATTTTATTTATTTATTAAAATCAAATGCATATCTTTTTTCTATTCAATTTTTTTTTTTAAATTATGAAAATATTATAAAAAAGTATAGATCTTCATAAAATACTATTTTATAATTTGATTTAGATAATTAAAATAAATCTAAATAAAAGTAAAAAAAAACTAGAACAATCATTAATTAAATATCTAAAAACGCAATTTCAACCTAATATGGTTGCAAATAAGACCATAGTTGGTGATAGAAATTTAATTTTCATTAGAGTTGAAGTTCGAATGTGGTGGGAATTTGGACAATCTTTACGAGTATGAGAATTAGTCATCCAAATGTCATAATGATTTAAGTTCACACATTTCTCCCAACTTATACAATGACGACTCATACCGCTCAATTTAAGAGGAACATATGTTAGAGATTTATAATTTTGTGTAGCCCATATTAATTAACTATTCATTTAAGTTTTATAATCATATTCATTTATAAATACTAGATACTTGAACTTGTGCTTCGCACGGGCAAAATATGTTATTGTTTTGTTTTTGTGTAATATATAAATAATAAGTTTGCGTTAATGTGTATTTGATTTTTTGTTTCATAAAAAGGCATCTGTTTAATTTTTATAGATTTAAGATCCATCTATTAACGATTTGTGTTTGTGTAATTTAGTATCATTTTTATCTTTATATCAATTTGTTTCTAATAACTCTGCTAAAGTATTTATATTATGTACTTCAAATGAGAAGTAATGTTATTTGTTGTACAATAGAGGAAATTAAGAGTTGAACTTTTTATAATACCAAATTAAAATACTAAAATTTATTAATTTGACCATAGTTTAATTTTTGACAAAAACTTAAAATAAAATAAAGATGATAATATATCAATTTCTTAATTGTGTGAAAATGATCTTTATTCTATTGAATATCAAATTTATTAATAAAAAATATTACTTTACATTTAGGAAAAGTATATAAATTTTTATTGTGGTATAAATATTATTAATAATAATAATGAAAATGCCCTAATTGTGTTATTTTGGGTGAACAGAGAGTGAATTTTTAAAATTGAAAGCATTCAAAAATTTAAACAGTATTTTAGAAATATTAACCAAATTAAAACAATTTTAGTTTGTATACCAACCTAAGCAGATAAGTTTAATTTAGTTTTGAATAGCTCATTTGAATTCCATTTTGTATAACATGCAACATTTAGGAATTTTATTCACTTATTTTTATAAATTAAAAAATAAATGAAACAATGTATTTTTTGTTAGAAATTAGAAAATAATTCAGGATTTGAAATATTTTTTTTAATAAAACAAATAATTACTCAATCACCTAAATCTCTCCAAATTTCATATTTTAATTTTACTATATGTGTATATATAGTATAATATTATTTTTTATCCACTTATATAGGGAGTTTTATTTGTTTTGATCCCTTGAAATGTCACTTCTTACTTCTAAACCAAACATGAGAATTATTACAAAATTTAATTATAACCATTTCATTGGTTGTGGTAGAATGTAAATAGACTTTGTGTTGTTTTTTGTAAAAATAGAGGAAATTTGACAAAAAAATCAAATATTTAAATGCAAAGAATTTAATTGGACTAAAAGCTAACTTTTAACCCCCCGTTTGGTTAATGTGGGAACTTAATTCCCGAGAAGTTGTAGTTCCTAGGAATTAATTTTTTGGGAATTAAAGTTCATGGGAAGTAGAGAATCATATTTGGTTCAAAATTATGTGATTTTGTATACATGAAGGAATTAAGAAAATTTTCATTTAAAAACATAGGAAGTATATCTTACCTACCCCATCATGGTATATATAGATGTAGATATATTTTAATAACTTTTTACTCTATAACTAATATTATATTTTTCATTTGGAGTATAATGATGTATTATGTAGATTATATATCGTATATGTGTAATACACAATAATTTAATCACTCGTGCAAGGCATGGAGAATCTACTTTATATCTACTAAACCACAACATCTCTAAGCCACATGGATTCTCCCTATTAAGTCCACCCCTCTTTATGCCACATGACTTCTTGTTATTCTTTCTGTCACATGATATTTTATCAATTTTTCTTTTTTCTTTAAATTTAATATAATAAATATTTATCAGATTCTCCTATTTCTAAACTAAACATATCAATCACAATAAATATATATAAGATTATTCTATTTCCAAAACTAACACATGTCAATCAAAGGCATATAACTTATCAAGATTTGTTCCTAAACCTAACCTAATCTCTTCGTAATTTACATACAAATCAATCACAAAGATTTTTAAATCAATTCCATATCTTCTTTTCTTTCCAATTTCAATAATAAGAGTATTATGAAAATATTCTCAATATATTTCTGGATATTTCTAAAATACTATTTTTTGTAATTTTGTTTAATAATTATAAATAAAAGTAAAAAAGTATACTATTTATCTATATTCTCTCTCTATATATTATATATATACACTAAATGAGAGACCTAAATCCTACGTGTCAGCACCACGTTCAATTCACATATGTGTCGTTACCACATTCTATTCGCCTACATGTCGGCCCTTGATATATACCACATCATTCGAGGTTTTAACAAAAGTTAAAACAGCGCGTCCCGTCTTAATTACAGAGTACTCAATACAATTAAACAAATTTGGTTTAACAAATTGATATCCATAAAATTACTTATTAATCTAATTTTTATATGTACGTGTTAGTCAATTTAAAAAATATTTCTATATTTTCAAATATAATCAATTTGAAAAAGATTTCCTATATGTATTAATTACTACGTAATTTTTCAAATCTAAACAATGAACTATCGCAATCCAAGATAATCAGCCTTTTAGTTACTTTATTATAACTTTGTAGTTATTATATTATTTATCATAAAATTACCTATTAGTATAATTAATATAATAATTTATAATTAAATAAATTATAACCAATAGCTTTCACATTTGAAATTTATATAAACATACATTTTTATAGTTTTTTCATTTTTAATATTTTAGATTATTTTGAATCTCATATGTGGTCTTTTAAACACAATTTTTTTTAAAGTTGTTTGATAATTATTAGTCATTACTAGATGATCTAAATCTTAATTAATTAAACTATATGTCTTTTTATTTCTGTTTTTAGGATTACTTTTGTTAGTAGAATTTTAGACCCATCCAATTCAATTTCATAATATCTTTTCATAAAAATATATATGGTTGATAGTTTATTTTTTTTAAATATCTTTTAAAATCTTATGCTTAGTATTTTTTTTTGATTAGGTAAAAATTAGACTGGAAACCACATAAGAGAAGATTTCTCAGTCTATAGCATCCTTTTGGATGAGAATTACAAATTCTAGACTAACTCGAATATCTTTCAAGGAACTTTGTTGGACCGTCTTTGCAATGAAGTCGGCCACCATGTTTGTTTCTCGGAAGACATAAAAAATTTGCACTGAAGAAAACAGTTGTAAAACACACAGGATATCAGAAATTAGCATTTCAATATCCCATGGACAGTGCCAGATTTGATTCAGAACATTCACAATGGTAAGGTTATCACATTCAAGTTGAATGTCGATAATGCCTAATTCATAGGCCTTTACCAAGGCATTTCTTACTGCAAGTGTTTATGTTTTTAAAGGGGTTGAGATACCACATTTATTCCCAAAAAGGAAGATTGGTTTACCCGTGTTGTTCCTGAAAATGTAGCCAAAGCTAGATTCACCATTAGTTTTGGTGGATCCATCTGTATTGATTTTAATAATGTTATCCGGTGGTTTTTTCCATTTCTTTATTGGTCGTCTGGCATTGTTCATTCTATGTGTTTTTAGTCTGTCATCTGCTAAGCAGTCAGGGTTCCAACTCTTCATCTTATTCCAGTTCTCAATTTGTTTTTTAATATAAATTAGTACATCCTTTATGGAGTCGGCATCATCGTTTGTTTTTCCAAAACTCTGTTGGTTTCTATAAAACCAAATTCTCCACCAAGAGACCATTAATTCTATAAATTGTGATCTATCAGTTTTTTGTCGAATTTCATCAATGATTTCATTGATTTTTTTTTTCCTATGTTTAGGGATGTATTGATACCATAGGTATGATAGTTCATTTTCTCTATTGTTTTTATGGTGTGGTTATATTGGAATAGGAGATGATTCAAATCCTCCAATTGAGCATTGCAGCGGATACAACCCTGGGGGATTGCTACACCTTTTTCTGCTAATCTAGCTTTTGTTGGTAGTCCGTTTTTCATTATTTTCCAGACAAAGTTTTTAACTTTGGGATATGTGTCCATTTTCCAGATCCATGAAGAATCATAGGCAGTATATTTCTTGTTTCTGTTAATTAATTCAATAGTAGAGTTCGTAGAAAACCAACCATTTTTGCTAGTTTCCCAGTACATTCTATCGTGAATATCATTTAAAGGTATCGGGATAGAGGTTATTTTTTTTGTTAAATCATGTGATAAACATTGTTCTATTAGGTCCTTATTCTAGGTTTTATTTGGCAACATAAAGTCAGCTACCAGGACATCCTTATTCAGGATTGATTATGTGTTTATGATATCACATAAAGGGGTGTTCAAGACCCAATTATCCGACCAGAATTTGATTGTTCTACCATTACCAACTTGCCAAATTAGTCCAGACTTGAATTCATCCATGAGTTCAATCATTTTGGACCATTGCCAAGAGCAATTTCCTTTTTTCTCGTAATGAAATATATGGATTGTTTTCAAGTATTTTTCAGTAATAACTCTGACCCAATAGTTATTCGGTTCTGCTAAGATTTTTCATAGTAATTTGAATTATAGGGCTTTATACATTGTGTGTGTGTGTAGATAACATAAAACTTTGCATAAGATAGTTTGGTCTTGCTGCCGGATTGGTTTTTATAAGTGTTGTTCTTCCTGCTTGGGAAATAGAGTTTGCTTTCCATTTAGACAGTTGTTGTTGGGTGCTAATTAATAGATCATCAAAGGTATTCGAGTTGACTCTACCATTAATGATAGGGCAACCAAGGTATTTTTCGAGAGACATCATATTTGTGATTGTGAGAATACATTGTATTGCTAATTTCTTTTGGTTGGTAACATTTTTTGTGACTTGAAAAGCCAATTTATGAAAATTTACTTTTTGTCCTGACATTTTGCAATAGTCATCAATAATATCATTGATTTATTTGCAATGTTCCTGTTTAGCTTTTGAGAAGATCACAATATCATCCGCAAATGCCAGAAATGGAATTCGTGATCCTTGTTGAGTGATTTGAAATCCTAGAGGATTACGAGGTCTTTCAGAAGCTTTTTGGAGTTTTCTAGCAAGGATTTCGGATCCTAAAATGAACAAGAAAGGGGAAAGGGGAAAGGGGGTCACCCTGTCAAAGTCCTCTTGATGGTTTAAATGTTTCTGTGGGTCCGTTGTTTACAAGCACCGAGAAAGATACCGTTGTAATGCATTCTTTTATCCAGTTGATAAATTTTTCATGGAATCCAAACTATTCCATAATTTTAATGATGAAGTTTCATTCAATTCTATCATAAGCTTTTTCCATATCTAATTTTAGGGCAATGAAACGTCCAGTTCCTTTTTTCGATTTAAATGAGTGAAAGATTTCATGAACAATCAAGATATTATCTTGAATGGCTCTGTTAGCAATAAAGGCACCCTGTAGGGGGTGGATTAATTTTTCCATTGTTCCTTTAAGTCTTGTTGTTATGATCTTCGAGATAATTTTATAAATTGTAGAGCATAGACTTATGGGTCTATAGTGGTTAGTAGAGTTCGGATTGTCACATTTTGGAATCAAGGAGATGAATGTGTGATTTATTTGTTTGAGCAATTTCCCGAAAAGAAAAAAAGCTTTTAACTGCTTGGATAACAGAAGGACCTACAATGTTCCAATATTTTTGGTAGAATTCCGCTGTCATACCATCAGGCCCCGGTGATTTATTCGAGCCAATGTTAAAGACAGTCTTCTTAATTTCTTCATTGGATACGTTTCTTATTAATTCTAAATTGTCCTCTGTAGAGATTTCAGACTGAATTAATTCAAGATTTTCCTGAAATAGTCTTTGGTTCAAATTCTCACTTCTGAATCTTTTAATGAAATCATTTCTGATTTCATTTCTAATGTTTTCTTCTCCAGTAATACTTGTTCCTTCTTGTGTTTTAATTTCTTTTATGATTTTTCTATTTCTTCTTCCACTTGCTATTTTGTGAAAATAGCTAGTATTCGTATCATTTAATTTGATGTGTTTAACTTTAGCTCTTTGGTTCCAGTAAATTTTCTGGAAACACAGAAGTTTTTCTTTTTTTTATATGATTCTAATTTGTTTTTTAATGAGATCATTTGTAGGGTAAGTATAGATTTCAGTTTGGATTTCAGAGAGCTGTTTTTCTATAGTTTATAATTGAGTAAATACGTTGTCAAAAGTACTTTTGTTCCAGATCTAGGCATGTTTCTTAAGTAATTTTGTTTTGGATACAAGATTATACAATCTCGATCCATGATAGTTAGTTCTCCAAGCTTGGTTGACAACATTTCTAAAATCCTTTCTAGTCATCCAAATTTTTTCAAATTTAAACGGCTGATTTTTAAAAGGTATTGTTGAGTCAAGCTCGATAGAGATGAGATAGTGGTTTGAGCTGGTAAAAGCAAAGTGTTTAGTACAGATATCAGGGTACCATTGAAGGATCTGGTGATGAATGAGTACCCTATCCAGTTTTTCATATATGTTATCTATTTCTATAATGTTCTTTCGCCAAGTATAGATGTTTCCTTGAATAGGGGTCTCCAGTAGTTCACATTCATTCTTAAAATGTCGTAATCTTGCAAATTTTATCAAAGGTGGTATTAAACCACCTAATTTTTCAGATGGGTCTTGTATTTCGTTCAAATCTTCCATAATAATGCACGGAAGAGAACAATTTTTAATAAAGGAGATGAGTCCGTCCCAGAACACATTCTTTGCAGATTCATTTGGTGGAGCATAAGTTAGGATTAACATAAGTTTTATGTTCGTGAGTAGGTTTGTATACTTGATACTAACAAATCTTGTTTCAATTTGGTCAATTTCGAGAATTTCATTTGTAAGTTGGTAAGTCTTCCATATTACACAAATGTCACCCGAGAAACCCGTAGCCGGGACACAGTAGAATTGATCAAAACCCGCTTTTTTCCACACTTTTTCACTTGGTTCTTTGTTTGTTCTAGTTTCAAAGAGTGCAATTAATTGAATTCGTTCAATCTTGCAGAAGGATTCAACATCCATCCAGAAACTTTTCTTTCCGACACCACGACAATTCCAGGTTGTAATCTTCATACAAAACCAATTTTGATTTTGCCCCATATCAAAAGACATCTAGGGGACTTAATATCATGTATAATTAGTATTATGTTTTTAGTGGTCTTGCTAAATAAAGGAGTTATACTACCTTTATTTATAAATAAATCATCAAGTTTGTTTCTTAGTTCATCAAGGAGTTTAGAGTTACCCTCCTTTATAGAAATGGTTTTATAGCTGATGTACTTCCATCTTAGTGGGTATTTTCTATAATTTTGTAAGGGTTCAATTAGTGCAAATGTGGTCAGCATACCAAACCAACACTTGTTATGGTTCAAAATCATTTTTGCACCAAGAATTATACTGCTTGTGTTCAAATCACATTTGGTATTGATTTTACAAACTCAATATTTGTCTTCAAGAGAATAGAATAGAGAAGTGGTATGGAAATTTGCAATATTTCCATTAATATTTAAATTTTTTTCGTGTGTGCACTATTGCAAGAATTGCTCTTGTTTGTAGAAAGGTATGTAAGCCTATAATGTTTGGAGAAAAACTCAAAAGCATATCAGGGATAAATTGGGAACCACCCAAACAATTTTGAGGAAATTTTGAGGAATATCTCAACAGCATACCAGTTTCTGTTCTTGTTAAGTCTTTTCATAGAGAAATATTTATCACTAGATAAATCTGAGTAAAGATCACAGAAATTCCAGGTCAAGATATAAACAAATCGGAGTCTGGTTCTAAGAGTACAATTGATCTCTGCTGCTAAAACAGTTTGAATGGAAACAACAAGAGGAGAACTCTTATTTTTCATACAAGCATAATGCATAGAGAGTTTGTTCAGAGGGCATTTGTTCGTGGAGTTTAATCTCCAAAATTTGTTCATATATTGTTGGTTTCTTTTTGATACTAATCCTTCTTTGCTCCTTAACACACTTTCTTGTATTTGATCTTCAATATTTCCACCCAAACTAATTCAAAAGCTCCATTCCTCAGCAAACTGTATGAAATAAAATGAAACCAACACCAAATGAGTTAAAAGTTCAGTAGTCTTTATTCTAGGGTTAGGATGACATACCTGGATAAAGCGTTTATTCCTAGTAATTTTGACACTAAATCTGTTCAAAACCAGAACAAGAGAAAGAGAATTACATGTGCAAACTCTATTTCCAATGTTATGATGATATTTGTTCATAGGCAGTTTGTTCAGAATTTCGTAGTTGTTCATTTTGCTCGATTTGTGTGTAGACTGCTGGATTGATCTTTTGTGCTAGATTCTTCTTTTTGAGAAATAAAGCCTTGGATCTGCCTGCCTATTAAAACGTTGTTTCGAAGAGCGGAGTTGTAGAAAGCAAGCCAAAAACCAGAGAAGGTCAAAGTTCACAGATAAATTTAAGGGGTTAGAGTAATTGGAATTGTAGAAAGGAAACAAATCATACCAACCACCCACCAATTTAGCATACATATTGTTCAAGGACATATCAGTCTTAGGAGTACCAGGATGCATCATCCAGTGAGAATATTAATGATCATCTCCCTTGTTTGGGTTCTTGGTTTGTGATATGATGTAGCACATATCCTTAATAGAGCTGCTAAGCCAAAAGTTGGTTGTATAATCCATATACCTGCTAGTAATCTGTCTAACCAAGACAGAAAATACAAAGTTGATAAGTGAATTCCAGATTTCATAATAACATTCTATAAGTTTCAGAATATTTTTTCTCACACCAGGTAGCTTTCTCAGGTAAAGTACCATGTCAAAAGCATAAGGGTGCATGAGACGTAAAAGGAGTCGTGTTTCTTGTTTGTTCATAGTATACTTTTGTTCACACAGATAAGATCTTCAAGATATCCAAGAATTAAACTGTTTGTTCAATTGGTATGGTTTCAGTTTCCTCATATTGTCCAGCACAAGTTGTTCTCCGCATTGTTTCATAGGCAGTAATTCAAAGGGCCAACCATAAACAATGTGGTGATGAAGAAAAGAAACGATATCACGTAACATTTCCACCAGAGTAAGGAGATTATCCTTAAGATCAGAAGAAGTCAAAGCCTCATGGTTCACATGCGAGTCAGATTCAGAGTAAAGGTTCTCAATCAAGGTTTTAATCCCCTTGGCCAAAGGAGCACAAACACAAGACAACCAATGATAATGGATCCATATCAGTGTAGGAGGTTCACAGTAAAAGAGAGAGTTGAGAAATAACAGATTAGGAGTTAACAAGTCAAGATCAGAGGGAAGAAAGAAAAATAACCAAGAAACACTCACAAAAAAAAGAGAAACAAACACATACATGGAGCAAGAGAGGGTTCGGGAGATGAGAGATTGGAAGGATAGTACCTGGATTCGCAGAGGAAGAGAAAAACGACAGTAAAATCGCTCCTCCAGGCCGATCTCCTAAAGCAATGAGGCTTGACGAACCACCAGACCACCACCACTACAACCTTGGAGACCAAGAACAGAAAAAGAAGCACCACGTCGACTCCGACTCGATGCCACCACCAGATCCAAGGGAAGCCACACCAGATTCGCTCCCACCAACAAGTCGGGATGTCGAGCCACCCGCCACCACTGCCAATCCGGGGGAAGAGAATGAACCAATCATCTTCGACGACCAGGCAGAGCAAACGATTGTTCCAAGAAGGGGATTTAAGGAGGAGAAGTATCCAAAAGAGCAGGGTCAAAGTTTGGTTCAACGGTGACTGCTTCTCGAGTTTGGAAAGAAAGAAGATATGGAAAGTATCCAAAAAAGCGGTGGCGGCTTCTCGAGTTGATTGTTGTTAGTTGTTATTGTGCCCTAATGATTTGTATTGGGTTTATATAAATTATGATATTCATTACTAATTAATAAAATTTATTCGATTTTCTTAAATGCAATATAAATTTTGTGTCATCATAATTCAACCATTGTCCATCACATAATCCAGCCTTTCAAAAAACTACAATAGTGGGTCCGTTTTAATTGTATATTAAACTTTGTTTAATTAATAATTTGATAATAACTAATTATTTTAATGAAATAAAGATATCAATTAGAAAAAAAAACTAAAATAAGCCTTATCAAATCTATTTTTTTTATCCTATTATTATTTTTACACAACAAATTAAATAATAACTAATTATGTTGATTAGACAAAAATTGCCCGTCTTAATTATAAATTTGATATTATTCAATTTTTCAACTAAATATAGTACTTGAATAATAAAATCTATCCCATAACAAATATTACTTAAACTTCAAATTTTAATTAAATTACAAATTAATCAAATTGAAATGCATATCGTTGAAGATTCTAAAACAAAATTTGTTTCTTTATGAGTTTATGGATAATTTTTTTATCCATGATTTTTTAAATCATATTTTAGAGAAAATGTTACAAAGTAATTGATGTAGGCTAAGATCAAGGATGACTCGGTGCAAGGCAATGCTCTCTGAAGGCTCCCACGGCAAGGCAACGGCAATGTAGGCTAGCGGCCGGCGATGGAGACTCCGTTGGCTATGGCAAGGCTTTTCCAAGGCAAAACTGAGGGAAATGCCTTAGAAATACCTAGAGAGGTTGTTGATGACGGTGGATGAAAATGGCTAGGCGGAATGCGGCGGTGAAGGTTGATGGTCGGCGCTTGAGACGATGAGGCTCTCTGCGGCAACGGCAAGGCTGGTTACAGTGGAGGATGGCCGACGTGAAGATGGATGATGGAGATCGTTGGATAGACTCCTTCCCCGGTTGGATATGACTCACCAACAAGGATCGGAGGTCGTTGACTCCCTTGAGATATGACTCACCCAAGGAATTCAACAAGGAGAAGGCTTTGATGTTACTCACAAAGCAGGAGACAAAAGAGAGAGTTTAATGAAAGCAAAATAACTGTAATTCTTCTCAAATCAATGTGTGTTCTAAAAAATGAAAGACATTTGTCTCTATAGGCAACAAAGGAAGGGAAACGCCTAAGGCTCTCAACCTCCTAATGGCCTAGCGGCCCAACAAGGCTCAACTCGGCCAAACTGAACAAAAACACAAAAAACAATCATAAATCATGTCTCAAAATGTCATAAAATCAACGAAATGATAAAAGCCCTTTATGTGCTTGGACGCGCCTCAAGTAGTGTCATGACCAGCAAGGAAATGAGGTGTACGATGCCTCCAAGGCTTGTGAGAGCCTCCATGCATAGAAGACCCATCTTGAGCTCTTCTTGAAGGTGTCTAGCTCGAGCTCTAGTGATAGCCTCGGGAGGAAGTTCGTCTTGATGCTCTTGGCCTTCACTAGACTCTTCTTCACTTGAGTCACCTTCATCACTTGAGTTGTCTTGGGAGTCCGGGCTCTCTTGAAGCTCTTGATGGGGCATGGTCACATCATCCTCCCTCTCTTGAAAGGGATTCGACCTTGAATCCAGCTCGTCAAGATCTTCATCGTCCTTCACCAAGAAAGGCACCAAATCAGCCACATTGAACACATCATGGACTTCATAGGACGGCGGCAGCTCCAATTTGCAGGCATTGTCGTTAATCTTCTCGAGCACTTGGAAAGGCCCATCCCCTCTCGGTTTCATCTTGGAGTTTCAGAGTGAGGGAAATCGGTCATTCCTTAGGTGCACCCAAACCAAGTCACCCAGTTCAAATAGCACCTCCTTGTGCCCCTTATCGGCTTGCCTCTTGTATTGCATGGTCCGCCTCTCTAGTTGCAACTGGGTCTCTTCATGCAACTTCTTTATCTTCAAAGCTTGATCAACCCCCTCTTTGCTTTCTTGGTCCCATATGGCATATGGCATGAGCTCGAGTGGCGTCTTTGGATTGATGCCATAGACCACCTCAAATGGAGTCTTCTTAGTCGTTGAATGGACCGACCTATTGTAGGCAAACTCAATGAAGGATAGGCACTCTTCCCACCTGCACAAGTTAGTTTGCAACATAGATCTAAGCAAAGCACCAAGGGTTCGATTTACTACCTTGGTTTGTCCATCCGTTTGAGGATGAAAAGTTGTTGAAAAGAGGAGCTTCGTTCCAAGCTTGGCCCATAGCGTCTTCCAGAAGTAGCTAAGGAACTTCACATCTCGATCTAAAACAATAGACCTAGGAACTTCATGCAATCTCACAACTTGGTCAAAGAAAAGGTTAGCAACATGAGATGCATCATCGGTCTTATGGCATGTAATGAAATGAACCATCTTGGAGAACCTATCGACCACAACAAAGATGGAGTCCCTCCCTCTCTTAGACCTAGGTAAACCCAAAACAAAGTCCATAGAGATATCTTCCCAAGGCACTCGAGGTATAGGCAAGGGTGTGTAAAGGCCGTGGGGTTGGCTCATAGACTTGGCACGCAAACAAGTAATGCATGAAGCACATAATTTCTCTACATCTCTAAGCATGTGTGGCCAATAAAAATGTTCCTTTAAAGTATGCATAGTCTTGAGAACCCCAAAATGTCCCATTAACCCTCCCTCATGAGCTTCTTGTACTAACAATCTCCTAGTAGAACCCTTAGTAATGCATAGTTTTTGACCCTTAAACAAGAACCCCGCATGCAAGTAATATTGATCTTTACTACCCTTACACACACATTCAACAAACACATCACATAAATCAGCATCACATGCATATAGTTCTTTCATGAAAGAAAAGCCAAGCAACTTTGCATCTAAAAGAGTTAGAAGTGAATACCTTCGGGAGAGTACATCAGCCACAACATTGTCTTTCCCCTTCTTGTGTTTGATGACATAGGGAAAAGACTCAATAAATTCGACCCATTTGGCATGCCTTTTGTTGAGCTTGCTTTGCCCCTTTAAATACTTCAATACCTCATGGTCCGAATGAATCACAAACTCTTTTGGCAACAAGTAGTGTTGCCACACCTTAAGAACTCGGACAAGGGCCAATAATTCCTTATCATAGGTGGGGTAATTCAGCTCAGCCCCACCTAGCTTTTCACTAAAATAAGCTATTGGCTTGCCCTCTTGCATAAGCACGCCTCCTAGACCTATGCCCGATGCATCACATTCAATCTCAAAAGTTTTATCAAAGTTCGGCAATGAGAGAAGTGGTGCATGAGTGAGCCTAGATTTAAGAGTGGCAAAGGCTTCTTCTTGGGTAGCTTCCCACGTGAAATCCACGCCCTTCTTTGTAAGCTCGGTGATGAGAGTAGCCAAGCTGCTAAAATCCCTCACAAACCGGCGGTAGAAGCCAGCCAAAGTAAGGAAGTTACGGACTTGAGTCATAATAGTGGGTATAGGCCATTCAGGAATAGCCTTCACCTTCTCTTCATCCACTCTCAAGCCATCCTTGCACACCATATACCCAAGAAATACCACATGATCCGAGCAAAAATAGCACTTCTTGAAGTTGGCATACCTCTTCTCTTTCCTTAGAACCTCAAGAACCTTTCTAAGGTGACCAACATGCTCATTAAGATCATGGTTGTACACTATGATGTCATCAAAGTATACAACCACAAACTTACCAAGAAATGGCCTTAGAACATGGTTCATGAGACTCATGAATGTGCTAGGGGCATTGGTTAGGCCAAAGGGCGTTACCATTCGTTCGTATAGTCCATATTTTGTTTTGAAGGTTGTTTTTCATTCATCTCCTTCATGCATACGAATTTGATGGTAACCACTCTTTAGGTCTATCTTTGAAAAGACACTTGCCCCATGCAACTCATCAAGCATGTCATCCAGCCTAGGAAATAGGAATAGGGTGGTAGTACTTGATAGTAATGTTGTTGATGGCTCTACAATCAACACACATCCTCCAAGTGTGATGCGATCCGGCATCGATCCAAGCCGGGCTACAATGAGCCCCATGCGTCCCAGACCTTGGTGACCCCCTTGGTTAAAGACTTAGTCTATTTTAGCTTTATATTTCCCATTTTAGCAACTTTCTTGTTTTAGCAGTTTCTCTTTTTAGCATTGTTATTTTTGGAACTTACTATGTTTAGTAAGTTTCCATCTTTGACACTTTCTATTTTAGGACTTACTATGTTTAGCACTTTCTATTTATAACACTTTCTATTTCGGGCGTGTGCCCCACTCTTGTAGAGTGGGCTAGCGCATAAGTGCGTTTCGGCCCAAGCCCATTAGGGTCTTGGCCGAGTTCATTGGCTATTTAAAGCCCCCTTTGTACTCGTTATTTCCCACGTTCAAATTGATTAATCTAAGTCTTAAAGTTGAGAGTCAATCCTCCTTATTCTTATATTCGAACGTCAAACACAGTCTGCTTCGCATCTCATTCATCTCTACTTCGCATCTCCTTCACTGTCTCGCCCCACCCTCGCCCAAAGCGAGCATAAGAGACCCGCAAATCACCCATTCGGTGGTTCGTATCTATCCAAGTTACCAAGAGAAGGGACATCAAGGTCGCTCCCTGCCTAGATCGGGCAAATCGTGTTCCGACCCCCCTCGGATCATATCAATTGGTATCATAGCAGCCAGTCGGCACACAATGCGCATTCCTTCTCCGACGACACCAGCCACGCACCCACGAGTGACTCAGCGGGCACCCACTTGCCTTCGCTCGCGCGCAGCCAACGACACCAGCAAACGCACCCGTGAGCACCCCAACGGGCACCCTCTAGCCCCCGCTCGCGGCGCGTCGACAAACCCGCTCTGACACCCGCTGTCGGCCGCGACCGCACCCGCCACTGAGCTCACCGCACCCGCCACCGCCACCGAGCCCACCGCACCAGCCGCGACCGCACCCGTAGACGTGCCCAGTAGCCTCTGCCGCTGCCACACCCAAACCCTAACCCACAATTTTTTTTCTTTTCCGCTGCCATATCTTATCGTTTCCTTAACCAACTTATCCTTTCCTTATCCAAATCCCCCATATCTTATCTTTAAGGCAAGATCAAATCTTTCCTTAACCAAAAGATCTTATCTTTTCCCAACATCTTATCTTCTCTTATCCCAGCCCACACCCGGACCTGTACTTGAGCCCAGCCAGACCCACACCCGGACCCGCACTTGAGGCCAGCCGAACCCAGACCTATACCCGGACCCACACCGGAGCCATATCCGCACCCACACCATGACCCGCACCTAGCCAACGCCGAACCCAGTCCATGGCCTATTGGCTCCACCACCCATGGGACTATGAAGGCGACGACGTTGACGGATGGTCCGAGTACTACAATGACCTTCGTTGCGAGGCAGACCCGGATTGGATCCCACCGCCCCGGACATGAACCCATGCATCCCAGCTGCGACGCACCCGCTACAGAACCCACAACATCGACCCGGACTGGATCCCGCCACCTCGGCTCAGCACCCATGTCCGTACCCATGAACGCGGCTACGAACCGACCCGGTACCGCGCCCACAGCCCCGACTACGACCAGACCCGATACCACACCCATGACAGCACCCGGTACCGCTCCCGTGACTACGGCTTCGACTCACCGCCTCCACGCCCCCGTGCACCCATATACGCACCCGAACCATGCCACTGGACCTACGTCACGCACCCGCCAGCATTCCCAATCGCGTCACCACACCCAGTCGCGCACCCAGTCGCTCCGACGTTCAGCGAACCCGTGCCCATGGTCGTAGGTCCGTATCCCAGCGAACCCGCACCAGCACCTATTGCAGCGACTCCGCCGACTGACGAGCCCATTTCTGCGCCCATGAGTCCGACCCCGACTACACCCGCACCCGTGCCCATGGATGCAGGTCCGTGCCCCCATCGAACCCGCAATCGTGCCCATGGTTGCAAGTCTGTGTCTCAGCGCACCCGCACCCGATGTCGTGCCCACTCCTGGACCCGAGCCTTACTTGATCATCATTGAGGTTCCATGAGCCGGACCAAAGACCGACACCTCTTTTCTCCTGACCACCGAGCGTCTACTCTCCTTGACCCCACCCAGCTCAAAGCGAGGACGCTTCGATTCTGAGGGGAGGAGAATGATGCGATTCGGCATTGACCCAAGCCGGGCTACAACGAGCCCCATGCGTCCCAGACCTTGTCGACCCCCTTGGTTCAAGACTTAGTCTATTTTAGCTTCATATTTCCCATTTTAGCAACTTTCCCATTTTAGCAGTTTCTATTTCGGGCGTGTGCCCCACTCTTGTAGAGTGGGCTAGCCCATAGGTGCGTTTCGGCCCAAGCCCATTAGGGTCTTGACCGAGTTCATTGGCTATTTAAAGCCCCATTTGTACTCGTTATTTCCCACGTTCAAATTGATTAATCTAAGTCTTAAAGTTGAGAGTCAATCCTCCTTATTCTTAGATCTGAACGTCAAACACAGTCTGCTTCGCATCTCCTTCATCTCTGCTTCGCATCTCCTTCACTGTCTTGCCCCACCCTCGCCCAAAGCGAGCATAAAAGACACGCGAATCACCCATTCGGTGGTTCGTATCTATCCAAGTTACCAAGAGAAGGGACATCAAGGCCGCTCCCTGCCTAGATCGGGCAAATCGTGTTCCGACCCCCCTTGGATCACATCAAAGTGCCATCCTTTTTAGGAACTAGGATGACTGGGACTGCACAAGGGCTAAGGCTTTCCCTCATATAGCCCTTGTCAAGCAAGTCTTGTACTTGAAGTTGCAGCTCTTTAGTCTCATCGGGATTGGCCCTATAGGCAGCCCGATTAGGCAGTGTTGCCCCCGGTATAAAGTCAATTTGATGCTCAATACCTCTTACCGGTGGCAACCCACTTGGGACGTCCTCTTGGAAGAGATCATCGAAGTCCTTCAAGAGTTGAGCAATGGCCTTAGGCAGTCCTTCAAGGTCCGAAGAGGCAAATAAGGTGTCCTTACACATGAGCAAGAAGCACACCTCACCCTCATTTAGAGCTTGAACAACTTCCTTAGGCTTAGCTAAGAGCATATGATTAGAAGCACCTTGATTGCTTCCAATGGCCAGCTTTTTGCCCTTAGCTTGCTCACTAGCCTTCCTTTGCTCCCTAGCCATATGGTCAGCCATAATCTCATGGGAAGCCAAAGGATATAGGGTAATCCTCTTGCCATTCATCAAGAAAGAGTAATCATTGGACACTCCTTGATGGACGACACCCCTATCATATTGCCACGTTCTTCCTAGGAGTAGATGGCATGCAGTCATGGGCAACACGTGACACACAACTTCATCCACATATCCCCCTATGGCAAACTGAATTGTGGTTGGTCCTTGACCTTAAGGGGGGTGTTGGAATTCAACAAATAAAGGGTGTAGGGTTGAGGGTGGAGAGTGGTAGATAGATTGAATCTACTTATCACTTCTTGGTCAATGATATTGCAACATGACCCACCATCAACTATGACACTACACACCTTTCCCTTAATGGTGCACCTTGTGTGAAAGATCGTTTCACGCTGGTTAGGCACACTAGGACTCTCCGAGGCGATCAATGCTTTCTTTACCACAAAGCACTCTCCCTCGGTTGCCACCACATGGAGCTCTTCGACTCCTTCCTCCTCCTCCTCAATAACTTCTTATTGGCACTCATCCTCGAACTCATAGTCCCCAAGAGTGTTAAGAAGAACTTGCCTCTTAAAGGGGCAATCCTTGTCCATATGTCCTATTCCAAGGCATTTAAAGCACTTAAGATCTCTAGTTCTCCCCCCCTCCCCCCCCCCCCCCTTGTGGTTGAGGCCGAATTTGAGCATCTCTCTTAGGCTGACTTTGTGAGTCAAACCTAGGCTCTAGGTCTCTTGGAGGAGCTTGGGAAGCACTACCATTGGCTAAGGTCCACGGCCGTGAGTTTGCAACTTGGGGGCGCCTTTGAGGGAGGTTCTTGTATACATGGTTAGTGTAATGAAGAACCTCTTCAATAGGCGTCCCACACACAAAATGTTGCATGTTCACCACAACCTTAAGATTCGGGTTTAAGCAATTGATAAACTTAGAAATAAGATAGCCCTCGGGGAATCTAAGTCTGGACCTAAACACCAAAGTCCTTAGCTCCTTATAGAATTCATCTGGGGTCTTAATCCCTTGTCTCAATTGCTCAAGCCGAGCATGGACCCTCTCATTATAATCGTCCGGCATAAACCGGCTTCTCAAGGCAGCCTTTAACTTTTCCCAAGTTTTAATTTAAGGATAGCCTCTATAGGTCATTTCCTCTTTTTCCTCTAGCCACTAATGGTAAGCAAAATCAACAAACTTAATTGAGGCTATAGTTACTCGTTGAGCATCCGAGTAGTTACAAAACTCAAAGATTTGTTCGGTCTTTTGCTCCCAATCTAAATAAGACTCTACCTCACATGTACCTCTAAATGGCTGAACTTCTAGCTTGATTCCATGGTGAGGTGGGCGACCTTGTTGATCTCCAAAGTCATCCTCATAAGCCACGCGTTGGGCTTAGTAGGCCGGCCTTGGAGCTGGATATTGTCCATGGACGACCAAACTTCTCCTCGGCAACAAGGGTGGCGTCGGGCTCCTAGGTGGGTAGTAGTCGGACTAAGCTTGGGTGAAGTCTCTCACTCCAAAATCTGAATGGCTAGGCCGCAAGGGAGGTATAGAATGGGCATTGGAATTCACATGAAATTCAGAGTTCATACCTTGGCCTTCACGGTGCAGACCTTGGCCTTCTCTAAGGGTGGAAACAAGAGGCACGTGGAAGGTAGTAGGCTCATGAAGGGACAGCCTTGATAGCTCTTGTGAAAAGCTACATGAGTGCCTCCTTCGGCTGCATAGGAGTTGGAGGAGCCACCTACTTCTTAGCCTCCACTTAAACGAGCACTTCCTTGGGCTTGCTCCCACTTGGACTCCATGCTTCTCATAAAAGCCACTTGGTCTTCCCTAATGGCTTGGATTTGTTGGTTCACCCGGGCATCCGTATCCTCTTTGTTTGCTTGGATGGCTTGGAGAAATGTCTCCAAGGTGATAGGAGCATTGGTTGGAGTTTCTTCATTTGAGGGCCCCTTGTCCTTGTTGTGGTCGTCCATTTGTCATGTCCTTGCCATGAAAGAGACAACAAAAAGCAGCCAAACAAGTAGTCCTCAAAGACACTAGACTAATCAATGGACCCTAAGCTAGAGAGGAGCTCTAAACTTGTTTTAAAGCCAAGACTTTTCAGCAAGCAAACACTCCTAATTTTGGCTAGGATCAAGGTCCCTAGACTCAATAAAATTAACAAAAGGGATAGCAACAAACAACACAAAGAATTTAAGACACTTGAACAACAATTAAAGCAAGCAACGCCAAGGAAGCTACTAAGCTCAATTGCCTTACAAATGGAAAACGTGTGTACAAAAACTGAATTGAAACTCACGTCTAAATGCAGAAAATTTGTGTTTGAATCTTGTCAAACGTTGATCCACTTTTTCTATGGCGTTCACTCTTTACCTAGCCGAGTTTTTCTGGATACAACCACTTTTACTTGACTCAAATGCAATGCTTTTCTCGTTTTTTTTATGACTGAAAAGAGACGTCTAAATGGAAGCAAAGATGTTTTACAATTTGGACAACACAATACAATCAAGAGCAATCGAGCATTTCCCATATCCTAGACGTTGAGGCCTAATACAAGCGCAAGTGTCATGCAAATTCAAGGATCGTTTGCAGCCAAGGAAGACGACCAAGACTCAAGCAAAATTTGAAAAACACGACCAATAAATTAAACAACAAAACTGAGAAATTTTGAGGGCTGCAACAACTAGGAAATCGCCCCCAACAAACCCAAGAAGAAATCCCTAAATTATAGGATCTAGTAACAAACTGGATTCCTTCTTCAAACGTGACTTCTCTCTAGGTTTTTCTGCTCATATTTGCAGCCAATTCAACGCAAGAATTCAAGACAACTCGACACAAACACAAGCCAAAACAAAGGACTCAAAGCAACAACACAAGATTGCACCCAAGACAACAACAACACCAAACCTAGGGCTTGGCGTCTAAGCTTGCAAACTAAAAATTCTTCAACTTTAAAGCAAGAATTCGAGCAATACCTTGCTACCTCTGATACCACGTGATGTAGGCTAGGATCAAGGATGACTCGGTGCAAGGCAATGCCCTCAGAAGGCTCCCACGGCAAGGCAGTGGCAATAGAGGCTAGCGGCCGGCGATGGAGACTCTGTTGGCTATGGCAAGGCTCTTCCAAGGAAAACTGAGGGAAATGCCTTAGAAATACCACAAAGAGGTTGTTGATGAAGGTGGATGGAAATGGCTAGGCGGAATGTGTAACACCCCCAAATATAACCTTGGAAGTATTACCGCCAGTGACCGATTCTGTAATATCCCTCAATTTTTAGTAAGGATATTCAGGTAATTTTTCCCAACCTTCACTAATTAATTATTTCGCTTTCAGTGGAGTTTGGATTTTCTGAAATATCCATGATATCCGAAATAATTCCCTGAGTGGTATAAAATACATTCAATGTATTTTCGAGACTTAGAATATTTGTTTGGATACAAACATATAATTTTCGGGGTTAAATACCCATACCAATTTCCATATTACTTCACGTACTACCAGAAGTATCGCCGAAAGCACTCCCGAAAGTGAGCGAAGTTGTCGCTGGCTCGAGCCCCGTGTTGGTCGGCTCTCCTGCAGCGTGGTCGGGGCTTCTCCTGGAGCTATATAAGGAGCTTGTTGGAGAAGCTGAAATGGGGACCGATCCGACTCTCTCTCGTCTCTCCCCTGTTCCTCTCGTCTCCTCTGGTTCGCGCCTCAGCCCAGCCCAGCCTTCCTCCTCTGTTGCGGCGTGGTGGTTGTGGTGGCTGAGATCGCCGACGATGAGAACCTCCCGGCGTCGAGGCGGCAGAAGCCCAGCTCGTCCCCCGTCTGCCGTCGCCAGCCGCCGAGCTCCCTTGTTCGCGTCGCCCTCCGCTCCTCTGTTTCGAGTTTCTCCCGCCGGCGAGCCTGGCGTGGTGCTCCGTCGTTGAGCTGTGGCAGGTGGTGCTCCTCCTCCCGCCGGCGTTGCCTTCCTCCCCGGCGTCAGCGAGGAAAGCCGGCGAGACCCCCCCTCCTCTGTTTTGTTCGAAGTGGTGAAGGAGGTGAACAGGAGAGGTGGGCCCCCTATCCTTTGTTTTGTTCTGATGGGCCGAAGGCCCATTTAGCCATCCAGTCCAAATTCAACCCGAAATTATTCGAGCGGTATAATTTCGATCCCCTTTCGTCCGTATTTTTCTTAGGAAAATTTAATAAATATTTTATGATTTAATATCATAGAAATTTATTAAGTATAATTCCTTAAATTCGTCCAGTCATATTAATTGATAGATAATTAATTTGTCAGTTAGAACGTGATTTGCTAGATCGCGTGTGGACTCGTTTTCTGGTAGAAATATTCTGAAGCTTAAGCCATATCCTCGGAAAGGATATTTTCGGTAGTCGTCTCGTCCAGATTCATCACCGAATCTATTCCAGGTAAGTGGCGGTTCGCTCTTGCTCATTCATTCCATATTTACATTAATTATCAGTAGTTTATCTGAGTAATTAATTTGGAATGATTATTGTGTTCATCTGGAAACGGTTTTGTTAACTGTTTTGGAAAACTAAAATATGATGTTATAATAGGTTGTATATCTGTTAGAACAACGCTATTATATATATATGTGATTAATACAGATATTATTATAGGTTGTATATTGTTAGAACAACGCTATTTTATCTGTAACTGGCCTTGAGGGCATTGTTATGAGTTATTGCTGTGTTGAACTGTTTAGTTAGCACGAGTATTCGTAGGAACGCTACTGTGTATCCAATTGCGAGTGCTAGTCGTTTCTTGATAACCTGGTGGTTAGGATTTAGTTCCTACCATCCTTCTCTAATGCCGTTTGTAGGGATTTAGTTCCCGACTCCGCCTTGAGGGATTTAGTTCCCGCGGGATTTAGTTCCCGATTCGACTCTTGGGATTTAGTTCCCGAGTCAACTCCGCTCCTAGGGATTTAGTTCCCGCGAGACTTAGTTCTCGATTCGACTCTTGGGATTTAGTTCCCGAGTCAACTCCGTCCATGGATTTAGTTCCCGACGGTATCTCTTTATCCCGATGGATGAGATGATTTAAAAGCCTATAACGTGATGTGCGTTTTGGAATTAAATAAGATAAAGTGCCCGAGTGCACATAATTAATATACCTTTGGCGAGTAGTGCAGCTAAGTTATAGTACAGCTAGGAAAACTCGTCTCGACTTTGATCATAGTACGTTCTCTTTCCAATCTGGATTCACTGTATGCGATGAGGTTGGTCGTGAACCGAAGCATCTCAGTCAACTTTTAAATCATTGTTGTATGATGCTGTAAACGTTCCAGATTTGTCATATTTCCTTAAAGACTCAATCTCTTGGAGTCTCTTTTCGAGTCAATTTCTGTGAAGATGAAGTCTTCCAGAATCTTCTTTCATGCATACCTCTTGTTGTTATTCCGTGAAAGTGTCGGGTTATGTATCGTCCCTTCGATTATTATTCGAGGGACAATGATAGTAAACGGTTACGATCACTCGAACCACTCTGCTTTTTACCCTTGCTAGTCTATTCAAGTAGACTAACCCACGAACATTGTTCTCCGCATGTGGGCTGGTGTCATCCGTTCGATTCGGCACATCAGATAGAGTGAAGATATGAGGAGACTAGATTGACTATGAAGACGACGGTTGTTTTTGGATGTTTTAATAATTACTTTTAATCAGGTTGAGATCCTTGGGCAGGTGATCATTACGATCACAACCCTTTTTGTAATATCTTTTATAAGTCTTCCGCTATACTTTGTTTAAACTCTGTGTTTGGCCTATTCGGGATTGGGTTGTAATCCCGTAACTCATGTTTCATTTGATTGATGTTTTGTTTTGGATACTTTGATCATTATGTATCATTGTATGCCTTAAATTGTATTTAAACCGGTAAAACCTTGGGTGATCTCGGTAAGGAACACTGGGGTCACTGGCGGTAATACCTTTCCAAATGGGTTAAGATTTGGGGGTGTTACAGTTGTGGTATCAGAGCGAGGTTTTAAAACGGGTTTGGGATTTTATAAATCATTTATCCGTTTTTGAAAATGCTTTAAAAGGGCTCTGAATTTTCAAAGTGAAAAGATTTTCAAAACACCGTTCATAGTCATGTCTTCTGTATAGTCTGATATAGTAAGCTTGCTTCTATGTCTAGAAAGACTAATTCATTTCCCGTTGCCCCGTTAGATATGGGTGCATTCTGTTCTCTTCAGAGGAACCTGGGAGAAGCCGAGGTGGTTTCGCCATCTCCAGTTAGGCTTGATTCCCAGTTCGCTCGTTGTGAGTTGAGGTTGTAAAACCTAGTAACTCGGTTTGAGTTCATCAATAGAAATTACCAAGTTGATCTATTCTAAGTTGATTTTACTACGATAAATATATCAGAATGATATTAATGTGATAAAATCCTTGGAATTTGATCGGTAAACAGATGGTGAACACGAGGAACGTTATCCGTGCTGGTGCTGGGCCGAGTAATGACCCCATACCAAACCCGAGGATTGATGCAGACCCGTCAGGAGAGCATGAGTCTGTCTTCAATAATAATCTAGGAGACAATGGCCAAGCTCAGGCCGACGCTCTAGTAGTGCTCGATGCAGCGACAGTCGCAACAATTCAGGGGATTGTTCTGCAAGCAATCATCGAGATAATGAGGCCAATCGCACCTCAGGCACAAGGAGTGCCAGTACCTCCAGAAGTTCCGAGGTTTGAGGAACAAGAGAACCAGGTACTACAGGGAGGCGTGATCAGGGATAGAGGAGAGTATGGCTGAGCGCTGAAGGCCATTAACTCTATGAGACCTGACAGCTATGATGGAAAGGGAGAGCCAGTCAGGGTGGCTCATTGGTTCTCACATATGGAACGGTTGTTTCGTAATGTTGAGTGCACTGAAGCAGAGAAAGTGCACATAGCTTCTCTACAGTTGAAGGAAGAAGCCAGTGAATGGTGGGAGAGTACCGGCTTAGATGATAGCCCGGTGTTGACCTGGTCAATGTTTAAGACCAAGATGACGGACCGTTTCTTCTCTCGTGCTATGAGGGAGGAGAAACACAAGGAGTTCCTATACCCTAAGACTGATGGATTAAAGGTGACAGAGCTCGCCACCAAGTTCAATCATTTGCTACAGTATGCTGGACCTGAGATATCCAGTGAGGCATAGAAAATCTGGTATTTCCATGAGTGGATGGGCCCAGATATTAAGCCACTGATGGTGCGTCACGGATGCTCGACTTTGGAGCAGTACGTGGATGCAGCCTACAAGTTAGAGGTGACTCTGGAAGAGTCGACCGAGAAGCGTGATAGCCAGAGGCAAGGGGAGAACCAGCCTAAGGAAAGTGGGTTTAAACGTCCCGCTCTACCATTTGATTTTGCCAAATCTGGCCGAGCAAAAACGAAAATGACTCAGGATGGGTCTATGCAACGTTCGGGTCAGGGCAATAGCCTGATCCAGTGCTACAACTGTGGTACCTACGGGCACAAGAGTAATGTGTGTCCGAAGGAGGAGAAAACGTGCTATGCCTGTGGAAAGGAAGGACACTTGTAGTTATTTTGTCCGCAGAGGAGACAGAAAGGGGCTGAGTCACAGCAGGGATTTGTTAATCAGAACAACCAACCCAGGTTCAGTCCGGTGGAAGCCCCTAGTCCTTCAATGCAGACAACTGCGAGAAACAAAGGGAAAGCCCCGGTGGCTTCAGGAAGCCAAGGTCAACGCCTATACGTGATGCATGAGGCGGATGGACCCGATGCTCCATTTGCTTAAAGTATTTTTGTACTACTTTTGTTAATGTGTTGTTGATGTGGGTGCTACCCAGACTTTCATTTTGGATGGTTGTAAGTTAAGTTGTGTGTGCAACGAGGTTGTGAACCTTTTGTTGTAACTCTTCTTATATATGAACCTTTGGTTTATACCAAGTTAATGTTTCGTTGCTTGGTATGGGGTAAGGTCTCGTGTTCGAGACTCACCAACAACCTCTTAGGAGATGGCTGCCTATTAATTAGGTGGAGCTACCAAGGATGGGTTGAGATGTATGGACAGCGGCTCATGGCAACAGTGGACGCTGGTAATGGCTGGGCCTGGACTCGGACCCACTAGTGAGTCGTCTGTGAACCATGTAGTGGGCTAGTCCAAGATGGTGACCATTTAGCGGGAACCAATCGTCTGTCGGATTGTCGATTACCATCAATGGTAAGAAATTCAAAGCGATTTGACCTAAATAACCATGGTCCCATACGATAATTATTCTCGGTATGGATTGACGGAAGCGTCATAAGGCAGTGATCGACTTCAGTTTTTGATATTCATGTGGTTAGAGGATTTACGGATGTCTTTCCAGAAGATATTCTTGGATACCCCGAATCGTGTTGTGGAGTTTGCAATTGATCTCGAGCCGAGTACCACGCCGATCTCTGAGGCACCGTACCGGATGGCTCCTGTTGAGATGCAAGAGTTGAAGAAGCAACTCAAGGATCTTCTTGACAAAAGTTATATAAAGCTGAGTGCATCACCTTGATTAGGAGTGCCCTAGTTTTATGTCTCAAAAAGAAAGATGGACCGTTTCGACTTTATTTTGACTTTCGAGAGTTGAATAAAGTCACGATCAAGAGAAAGTATTTGTTGCCAAGGAGTGATGATCTGTTGGATCAACTACAGGGAGCAAAAGTTTTCTCCAAGATCGACCTGAGATCTGGTTTTCATCAGCTCAGGATTCGTGAGGATGATATTCCGAGGATTGCGTTTCGGACAAGAGATGGTCACTACTAGTTTGTAGTCATGTCATCTGGGCTTACGAATGCTCCAGGAGTTTTCATGAATCAAGTGCATCGATGTTTTCACCAGTACTTGGATAAGTTCATAGTGGTCTTCATCGATGACGTTTTGATATTTTTTTGCCGAGCAAGGAAGCTCACAGGGAACGTCTGCGGATTGCTTTATTTGTCCTTAGACCAAATCGGTTGTACGCAAAGTGGTCTAAGTGCGACTTTTGGATCTAGAAGTGGCTTTCTTAGGCCATGAGAACAAGGAGAATGGGGTTGTGGGTAATTCCCCAGAAGAGTGGATCAGTAGTTGTTTGGAAGCGGCCTTAGAGGGTGAGCGAGGTGCGCAGTTTCCTAGAGGTTGCAGGACATTATAGACGGTTCATGGAAGGATTTTTCTAAGATCTCTCCACCTATGACCAGTCTGTCCACAAGGTTCACCAGAAGGTTGTCTGGGATGACAAGTGCAAGACTAGTTTTCAAGAAGTTGAACCAGTATCTGACTTATGCACCAGTTTTGGCATTGTCGGAAGGAATGATGGTTATATGGTCTATAGTAATGCTTCGAGAAATGGGTTGGGATGTGTCTTTGGTGCAGAGGGGCAAGGTTATTGCATACGCATCTAGACAATTGAAAACCTATGAAGCAAACTAACCAACACATGACCTAGAACAAGTAGCAATAGTATTTGCATTGGAAACTGAGGTTACTTGGGTGACCCAGAGGTCAGCAGAAGTTTTTCTCCAGAAGATTATTCGTTTACATGGCATTCCTAAGACCATTGTATCGGATCGAGATGGCCGATTCATGTCAAGTTTATAGCAAGAACTTCACAAGGCCATGGGAATTGAATTAAGATTCAGCAGCGTTTCATCCTCAGACAGATGGTCAGTATGAAAAGACCATCTAGACCCTGGAGGATATGCTAAGAAGCATACGTACTCGATCATCCAACTAGCTGGGAAGACAGCCTGAGTCTGATTGAGTTCACGTACAATAATAGCTGGCATGCTAAGATCAAGATGGCTCCGTTCGAAGCTTTGTTTAGTCTCAGATGCAGATCTCCGACTTGTTGGGATGAGAAGGCCGACAAGATTCTGCTTGGACCAGAGTTGGTCGGAAGGACAGTTTTAGACATTACTTTGATTAAGACAGAGAATGTTGACCATTCAGAGTCGACAAAAGTCTTACGTAGACCAGAAGCATGGAACTGCCAAGTTCAAGGTTGGTGGCAAGGTACTTGTCAGAGTATCGCCATCCAAGGAGTATTCAGGTTTGGTAAGCTTGTGAAGCTTAACCCTCGCTACGTGGGACCATTCGAGATTCTGGTTAGAGTAGGATCTCTAGCGTACCGTTTGGCATTGCCGCCATCGGCACACCCAGTGCATAATGTGTTCCACGTATCATTGCTAAGGAAATTCGTGCCAAGATGAGTCTCGTGTGCTGAGCTATAAGGACATCGAGATTCAGGCAAATGGTACTGAGAGGAGATGCCTGTGCGCATTCTCGAGTGCTGTGTGAAGCAATTACGCAACGAGATCGTACTGTTGGTACGAATTCTGTGGTCCAAGTCTGGGACAGAAGAAGTTACTTGGGAAACCTGAGAAACTGAGGCGGATATGCTTAGACGCTTTCCCGAGTTGTTTTCGGCCAAGTTTCGGGGTCGAAACTTCTTTTAAGGGGGAGGTGATGTAATATCCCTCAATTTTTAGTAAGGATATTCGGGTAATTTTTCCCAACCTTCACTAATTAATTATTTCGCTTTCAGTGGAGTTTGGATTTTCTGAAATATCCATGATATCCGAAATAATTCCCTGAGTGGTATAAAATACATTCAATGTATTTTCGAGACTTAGAATATTTGTTTGGATACAAACATATAATTTTCGGGGTTTAATACTCATACCAATTTCCATATTACTTCACGTACTGCCAGAAGTATCGCCGAAAGCACTCCCGAAAGTGAGCGAAGTTGTCGCTGGCTCGAGCCCCGTGTTGGTCGGCTCTCTTGCAGCGTGGTTGGGGCTTCTCCTGGAGCTATATAAGGAGCTCGTTGGAGAAGCTGAAATGGGGACCGATCTGACTCCCTCTCGTCTCTCCCATGTTCCTCTCGTCTCCTCTGGTTCGCGCCTCAGCCCAGCCCAGCCTTCATCCTCTATTGCGGCATGGTGGTTGTGGTGGCTGAGATCGCCGACGATGAGAACCTCCCGGCGTCGAGGCGGCAGAAGTCCAGCTCGTCCCCCGTCTGCCGTCGCCAGCCGCCGAGCTCCCTTGTTCGCGTCGCCCTCCACTCCTCTGTTTCGAGTTTCTCCCGCCGGCAAGCCTGGCGTGGTGCTCCGTCGTTGAGCTGTGGCTGGTGGTGCTCCTCCTCCTGCCGGCGTTGCCTTCCTCCCCGGCGTCAGCGACGAAAGCCGGCGAGACCCCCCCCTCCTCCGTTTTGTTCGAAGTGGTGAAGGAGGTGAACAAGAGAGGTGGGCCCCCTTTCCTTTGTTTTGTTCTGATGGGCCGGAGGCCCATTTAGCCATCCAGTCCAAATTCAACCCGAAATTATTCGAGCGGTATAATTTCGATCCCCTTTCGTCCGTATTTTTCTTAGGAAAATTTAATAAATATTTTATGATTTAATATCTTAGAAGCTTATTAAGTATAATTCCTTAAATTCGTCTAGTCATATTAATTGATAGATAATTAATTTGTCAGTTAGAACGTGATTTGCTAGATCGCGTGTGGACTCGTTTTCTGGTAGAAATATTCTGAAGCTTAAGCCATATCCTCGGAAATGATATTTTCGGTAGTTGTCTCGTCCAGATTCATCGCCGAATCTATTCCAGGCAAGTGGCGGTTCGCTCTTGCTCATCGTTCCATATTTGCATTAATTATCAATTGTTTATCTGAGTAATTAATTTGGAATGATTATTGTGTTCATCTGGAAACGGTTTTGTTAACTGTTTTGGAAAACTAAAATATGATGTTATAATAGGTTGTATATCTGTTAGAACAACGCTATTATATATATATGTGATTAATACAGATATTATTATAGGTTATATATTGTTAGAACAACGCTATTTTATCTGTAACTGGCCTTGAGGGCATTGTTATGAGTTATTGCTGTGTTGAACTGTTTAGTTAGCACGAGTATTCGTAGGAACGCTATTGTGTATCTCATTGCGAGTGCTAGTCGTTTCTTGATAACCTGGTGGTTAGGATTTAGTTTCTACCATCCTTCTCTAATGCCGTTTGTAGGGATTTAGTTCCCGACTCCGCCTTGAGGGATTTAGTTCCCGCGGGATTTAGTTCCCGATTCGACTCTTGGGATTTAGTTCCCGAGTCAACTCCGCTCCTAGGGATTTAGTTCCCGCGAGACTTAGTTCTCGATTCGACTCTTGGGATTTAGTTCCCGAGTCAACTCCGTCCATGGATTTAGTTCCCGACGGTATCTCTTTATCCCGATGGATGAGATGATTTAAAAGCCTATAACGTGATGTGCGTTTTGGAATTAAATAAGATAAAGTGCCCGAGTGCACATAATTAATATACCTTTGGCGAGTAGTACAGCTAAGTTATAGTGCAGCTAGGAAAACTCGTCTCGACTTTGATCATAGTACATTCTCTTTCCAATCTGGATTCGCTGTATGCGATGAGGTTGGTCGTGAACCGAAGCATCTCAGTCAACTTTTAAATCATTGTTGTATGATGCTGTAAACGTTCCAGATTTGTCATATTTCCTTAAAGACTCAATCTCTTGGAGTCTCTTTTCGAGTCGATTTCTGTGAAGATGAAGTCTTCCAGAATCTTCTTTCATGCATACCTCTTGTTGTTATTCCGTGAAAGTGTCGGGTTATGTATCGTCCCTTCGGTTATTATTCGAGGGACAATGATAGTAAATGGTTACGATCACTCGAACCACTCTGCTTTTTACCCTTGCTAGTCTATTCAAGTAGACTAACCCACGAACATTGTTCTCCGCATGTGGGCTGGTGTCATCCGTTCGATTCGGCACATCAGATAGAGTAAAGATATGAGGAGACTAGATTAACTATGAAGACGACGGTTGTTTTTGGATGTTTTAATAATTACTTTAATCAGGTTGAGATCCTTAGGCAGGTGATCATTACGATCACAACCCTTTTTGTAATATCTTTTATAAGTCTTCCGTTATACTTTGTTTAAACTCTGTGTTTGGCCTATTCGGGATTGGGTTGTAATCCCGTAACTCATGTTTCATTTGATTGATGTTTTGTTTTGGATACTTTGATCATTATGTATCATTGTATGCCTTAAATTGTATTTAAACCGGTAAAGCCTTGGGTGATCTCGGTAAGGAACACTGGGGTCACTGGCGGTAATACCTTTCCAAATGGGTTAGGATTGTGGGTGTTACAGTTGTGGTATCAGAGCGAGGTTTTAAAACGGGTTTGGGATTTTATAAATCATTTATCCGTTTTTGAAAATGCTTTATAAGGGCTCTGAATTTTCAAAGTGAAAAGATTTTCAAAACACCGTTCATAGTCATGTCTTCTGTATAGTCTGATATAGTAAGCTTGCTTCTATGTCTAGAAAGACTAATTCATTTCCCGTTGCCCCGTTAGATATGGGTACATTCTGTTCTCTTCAGAGGAACCTGGGAGAAGCCGAGGTGGTTTCGCCATCTCCAGTTAGGCTTGATTCCCAGTTCGCTCGTTGTGAGTTGAGGTTGTAAAACCTAGTAACTCGGTTTGAGTTCATCAATAGAAATTACCAAGTTGATCTATTCTAAGTTGATTTTACTACGATAAATATATCAGAATGATATTAATGTGATAAAATCCTTGGAATTTGATCGGTAAACAGATGGTGAACACGAGGAACGTTATCCGTGCTGGTGCTGGGCCGAGTAATGACCCCATACCAAACCCGAGGATTGATGCAGACCCGTCAGGAGAGCGTGAGTCTGTCTTCAATAATAATCCAGGAGGCAATGGCCAAGCTCAGGCCGACGCTCCAGTAGTGCTCGATGCAGCGACAGTCGCAGCAATTCAGGGGATTGTTCTGCAAGCAATCACCGAGATAATGAGGCCAATCGCACCTCAGGCACAAGGAGTGCCAGTACCTCCAGAAGTTCCGAGGTTTGAGGAACAAGAGAACCAGGTACTACAGGGAGGCGTGATCAGGGATAGAGGAGAGTATGGCCGAGCGCTGAAGGCCATTAACTCTATAAGACCTGACAGCTATGATGGAAAGGGAGAGCCAGTCAGGGTGGCTCATTGGTTCTCACATATGGAACGGTTGTTTCGTAATGTTGAGTGCACTGAAGCAGAGAAAGTGCACATAGCTTCTCTACAGTTGAAGGAAGAAGCCAGTGAATGGTGGGAGAGTACCGGCTTAGCTGATAGCCCGGTGTTGACCTGGTCAATGTTTAAGACCAAGATGACGGACCGTTTCTTCTCTCGTGCTATGAGGGAGGAGAAACACAAGGAGTTCCTATACCCTAAGACTGATGGATTGAAGGTGACAGAGCTCGCCACCAAGTTCAATCATTTGCTATAGTATGCTGGACCTGAGATATCCAGTGAGGCATAGAAAATCTGGTATTTCCATGAGTGGATGGGCCCAGATATTAAGCCACTGATGGTGCGTCACGGATGCTCGACTTTGGAGCAGTACGTGGATGCAGCCTACAAGTTAGAGGTGACTCTGGAAGAGTCGACCAAGAAGCATGATAGCCAGAGGCAAGGGGAGAACCAGCCTAAGGCAAGTGGGTTTAAACGTCCCGCTCTACCATTTGATTTTGCCAAATCTGGCCGAGCAAAAACGAAAATGACTCAGGATGGGTCTATGCAACGTTCGGGTCAGGGCAATAGCCTGATCCAGTGCTATAACTGTGGTACCTACGGGCACAAGAGTAATGTGTGTCCGAAGGAGGAGAAAACGTGCTATGCTTGTGGAAAGGAAGGACACTTGCAGTTATTTTGTCCGCAGAGGAGACAGAAAGTGGCTGAGTCACAACAGGGATTTGTTAATCAGAACAACCAACCCAGGTTCAGTCCGGTGGAAGCCCCTAGTCCTTCAATGCAGACAACTGCGAGAAACAAAGGGAAAGCCCCGGTGGCTTCAGGAAGCCAAGGTCAACGCCTATACGTGATGCATGAGGCGGATGGACCCGATGCTCCATTTGCTTAAAGTATTTTTGTACTACTTTTGTTAATGTGTTGTTGATGTGGGTGCTACCCAGACTTTCATTTTGGATGGTTGTAAGTTAAGTTGTGTGTGCAACGAGGTTGTGAACCTTTTGTTGTAACTCTTCTTATATATGAACCTTTGGTTTATACCAAGTTAATGTTTCGTTGCTTGGTATGGGGTAAGGTCTCGTGTTCGAGACTCACCAACAACCTCTTAGGAGATGGTTGCCTATTAATTAGGTGGAGCTACCAAGGATGGGTTGAGATGTATGGACAGCGGCTCATGGCAACAGTGGACTCTGGTAATGGTTGGGCCTGGACTCGGAGCCACTAGTGAGTCGTCTGTGAACCATGTAGTGGGCTGGTCCAAGATGGTGACCATTTAGTGGGAACCAATCGTCTGTCGGATTGTCGATTACCATCAAGGGTAAGAAATTCAAAGCGATTTGACCTAAATAACAATGGTCCCATACGATAATTATTCTCGGTATGGATTGACGGAAGCGTCATAAGGCAGTGATCGCCTTCAATTTTTGATATTCATGTGGTTAGAGGATTTACGGGTGTCTTTCCAGAAGATATTCTTGGATACCCCGAATCGTGTTGTGGAGTTTGCAATTGATCTCGAGCCGAGTACCACACCGATCTCTGAGGCACCGTACCGGATGGCTCCTGTTGAGATGCAAGAGTTGAAGAAGCAACTCAAGGATCTTCTTGACAAAAGTTATATAAAGCTGAGTGCATCACCTTGATTAGGAGTGCCCTAGTTTATGTGTCAAAAAGAAAGATGGACCGTTTTGACTTTATTTTGACTTTCGAGAGTTGAATAAAGTCACGATCAAGAGCCAGTATTTGTTGCCAAGGAGTGATGATCTGTTGGATCAACTACAGGGAGCAAAAGTTTTCTCCAAGATCGACCTGAGATCTGGTTTTCATCAGCTCAGGATTCGTGAGGATGATATTCCGAGGATTGCGTTTCGGACAAGAGATGGTCACTACTAGTTTGTAGCCATGTCATCTGAGCTTACGAATGCTCCAGGAGTTTTCATGAATCAAGTGCATCGATGTTTTCACCAGTACTTGAATAAGTTCATAGTGGTCTTCATCGATGACGTTTTGATATTTTTTTGCCGAGCAAGGAAGCTCACAGGGAACGTCTGCGGATTGCTTTATTTGTCCTTAGACCAAATCGGTTGTACGCAAAGTGGTCTAAGTGCGACTTTTGGATCTAGAAGTGGCTTTCTTAGGCCATGAGAACAAGGAGAATGGGGTTGTGGGTAATTCCCCAGAAGAGTGGATCAGTAGTTGTTTGGAAGCGGCCTTAGAGGGTGAGCGAGGTGCGCAGTTTCCTAGAGGTTGCAGGACATTATAGACGGTTCATGGAAGGATTTTTCTAAGATCTCTCCACCTATGACCAGTCTGTCCACAAGGTTCACCAAAAGTTTGTCTGGGATGACAAGTGCAAGACCAGTTTTCAAGAAGTTCAACCAGTATCTGACTTATGCACCAGTTTTGGCATTGTCGGAAGGAATGATGGTTATATGGTCTATAGTAATGCTTCGAGAAATGGGTTGGGATGTGTCTTTGATGCAGAGGGGCAAGGTTATTGCATACGCATCTAGACAATTGAAAACCTATGAAGCAAACTAACCAACACATGGCCTAGAACTAGCAGCAATAGTATTTGCATTGGAAACTGAGGTTACTTGGGTGACCCAGAGGTCAACAGAAGTTTTTCTCCAAAATATTGTTCGTTTACATGGCATTCCTAAGACCATTGTATCGGATCGAGATGGCCGATTCATGTCAAGTTTATAGCAAGAACTTCACAAGGCCATGAGAACTGAATTGAGATTCAGCAGCGTTTCATCCTCAGACAGATGGTCAGTCTGAAAAGACCATCTAGACCCTGGAGGATATGCTAAGAAGTATACGTACTCGATCATCCAACTAGCTGGGAAGACAGCCTGAGTCTGATTGAGTTCACGTACAATAATAGCTTGCATGCTAAGATCAAGATGGCTCCGTTCGAAGCTTTGTTTAGTCTCAGATGCAGATCTCCGACTTGTTGGGATGAGAAGGCCGACAAGATTCTGCTTGGACCAGAGTTGGTCGGAAGGACAGTTTTAGACATTACTTTGATTAAGACAGAGAATGTTGACCATTCAGAGTCGACAAAAGTCTTACGTAGACCAGAAGCGTAGAACTGCCAAGTTCAAGGTTGGTGGCAAGGTACTTGTCAGAGTATCGCCATCCAAGGAGTATTCAGGTTTGGTAAGCGTGTGAAGCTTAACCCTCGTTACGTGGGACCATTCGAGATTCTGGTTAGAGTAGGATCTCTAGCGTACCGTTTGGCATTGCCGCCATCGGCACACCCAGTGCATAATGTGTTCCACGTATCATTGCTAAGGAAATTCGTGCCAAGATGAGTCTCGTGTGCTGAGCTATAAGGACATCGAGATTCAGGCAAATGGTACTGAGAGGAGATGCCTGTGCGCATTCTCGAGTGCTGTGTGAAGCAATTGCGCAACGAGATCGTACTGTTGGTACGAATTCTGTGGTCCAAGTCTGGGACAGAAGAAGTTACTTGGGAAACCTGAGAAACTGAGGCGGATATGCTTAGACGCTTTCCCGAGTTGTTTTCGGCCAAGTTTCGGGGTCGAAACTTCTTTTAAGGGGGAGGTGATGTAATATCCCTCAATTTTTAGTAAGGATATTCGGGTAATTTTTCCCAACCTTCACTAATTAATTATTTCGCTTTCAGTGGAATTTGGATTTTCTGAAATATCCATGATATCCGAAATAATTCCCTGAGTGGTATAAAATACATTCAATGTATTTTCGAGACTTAGAATATTTGTTTGGATACAAACATATAATTTTCGGGGTTTAATACCCATACCAATTTCCATATTACTTCACGTACTGCCAGAAGTATCGCCGAAAGCACTCCCGAAAGTGAGCGAAGTTGTCGCTGGCTCGAGCCCCGTGTTGGTCGGCTCTCCTGCAGCGTGGTCGGGGCTTCTCCTGGAGCTATATAAGGAGCTCGTTGGAGAAGCTGAAATGGGGACCGATCTGACTCCCTCTCGTCTCTCCCATGTTCCTCTCGTCTCCTCTGGTTCGCGCCTCAGCCCAGCCCAGCCTTCATCCTCTGTTGCGGCGTGGTGGTTGTGGTGGCTGAGATCGCCGACGACGAGAACCTCCCGGCGTCGAGGCGGCAGAAGCCCAGCTCGTCCCCCGTCTGCCGTCGCCAGCCGCCGAGCTCCCTTGTTCGCGTCGCCCTCCGCTCCTCTGTTTCGAGTTTCTCCCGCCGGCGAGCCTGGCGTGGTGCTCCGTCGTTGAGCTGTGGCTGGTGGTGCTCCTCCTCTCACCGGCGTTGCCTTCCTCCCCGGCGTCAGCGAGGAAAGCCGGCGAGACCCCCCCCTCCTCCGTTTTGTTCGAAGTGGTGAAGGAGGTGAACAGGAGAGGTGGGCCCCCTTTCCTTTGTTTTGTTCAGATGGGCCGAAGGCCCATTTAGCCATCCAGTCCAAATTCAACCCAAAATTATTCGAGCGGTATAATTTCGATCCCCTTTCGTCCGTATTTTTCTTAGGAAAATTTAATAAATATTTTATGATTTAATATCATAGAAATTTATTAAGTATAATTCCTTAAATTCGTCCAGTCATATTAATTGATAGATAATTAATTTGTCAGTTAGAACGTGATTTGCTAGATCGCGTGTGGACTCATTTTCTGGTAGAAATATTCTGAAGCTTAAGTCATATCCTCGGAAAGGATATTTTCGGTAGTCGTCTCGTCCAGATTCATCGCCGAATCTATTCCAGGCAAGTGGCGGTTCGCTCTTGCTCATCGTTCCATATTTACATTAATTATCAATTGTTTATCTGAGTAATTAATTTGGAATGATTATTGTGTTCATCTGGAAACGGTTTTGTTAACTGTTTTGGAAAACTAAAATATGATGTTATAATAGGTTGTATATCTGTTAGAACAACGCTATTATATATATATGTGATTAATACAGATATTATTATAGGTTGTATATTGTTAGAACAACGCTATTTTATCTGTAACTGGCCTTGAGGGCATTGTTATGAGTTATTGCTGTGATGAACTGTTTAGTTAGCACGAGTATTCGTAGGAACGCTATTGTGTATCTCATTGCGAGTGTTAGTCGTTTCTTGATAACCCGGTGGTTAGGATTTAGTTCCTACCATCCTTCTCTAATGCCGTTTGTAGGGATTTAGTTCCCGACTCCGCCTTGAGGGATTTCGTTCCCGCGGGATTAATTTCCCGATTTGACTCTTGGGATTTAGTTCCCGAGTCAACTCCGCTCCTAGGGATTTAGTTCCCGCGAGACTTAGTTCTCGATTCGACTCTTGGGATTTAGTTCCCGAGTCAACTCCGTCCATGGATTTAGTTCCCGACGGTATCTCTTTATCCCGATGGATGATATGATTTAAAAGCCTATAACGTGATGTGCGTTTTGGAATTAAATAAGATAAAGTGCCCGAGTGCACATAATTAATATACCTTTGGCGAGTAGTGCAGCTAAGTTATAGTGCAGCTAGGAAAACTCGTCTCGACTTTGATCATAGTACGTTCTCTTTCCAATCTGGATTCGCTGTATGCGATGAGGTTGGTCGTGAACCGAAGCATCTCAGTCAACTTTTAAATCATTGTTGTATGATGCTGTAAACGTTCCAGATTTGTCATATTTCCTTAAAGACTCAATCTCTTGGAGTCTCTTTTCGAGTCGATTTCTGTGAAGATGAAGTCTTCCAGAATCTTCTTTCATGCATACCTCTTGTTGTTATTCCGTGAAAGTGTCGGGTTATGTATCGTCCCTTCGGTTATTATTCGAGGGACAATGATAGTAAACGGTTACGATCACTCGAACCACTCTGCTTTTTACCCTTGCTAGTCTATTCAAGTAGACTAACCCACGAACATTGTTCTCCGCATGTGGGCTGGTGTCATCCATTCGATTCGGCACATCAGATAGAGTGAATATATGAGGAGACTAAATTGACTATGAAGACGACGGTTGTTTTTGGATGTTTTAATAATTACTTTTAATCAGGTTGAGATCCTTGGGCAGGTGATCATTACGATCACAACCCTTTTTGTAATATCTTTTATAAGTCTTCCGCTGTACTTTGTTTAAACTCTGTGTTTGGCCTATTCGGGATTGGGTTGTAATCCCATAACTCATGTTTCATTTGATTGATGTTTTGTTTTGGATACTTTGATCATTATGTATCATTGTATGCCTTAAATTGTATTTAAACCGGTAAAGCCTTGGGTGATCTCGGTAAGGAACACTGGGGTCACTGGCGGTAATACCTTTCCAAATGGGTTAAGATTTGGGGGTGTTACAGTTGTGGTATCAGAGCGAGGTTTTAAAACGGGTTTGGGATTTTATAAATCATTTATCCGTTTTTGAAAATGCTTTAAAAGGGCTCTGAATTTTCAAAGTGAAAAGATTTTCAAAACACCGTTCATAGTCATGTCTTCTGTATAGTCTGATATAGTAAGGTTGCTTCTATGTCTAGAAAGACTAATTCCTTTCCCGTTGCCCCGTTAGATATGGGTGCATTCTGTTCTCTTCAGAGGAACCTGGGAGAAGCCGAGGTGGTTTCGCCATCTCTAGTTAGGCTTGATTCCCAGTTCGCTCGTTGTGAGTTGAGGTTGTAAAACCTAGTAACTCGGTTTGAGTTCATCAATAGAAATTACCAAGTTGATCTATTCTAAGTTGATTTTACTACGATAAATATATCAGAATGATATTAATGTGATAAAATCCTTGGAATTTGATCGGTAAACAGATGGTGAACACGAGGAACGTTATCCGTGCTGGTGCTGGGCCGAGTAATGACCCCAGACCAAACCCGAGGATTGATGCAGACCCGTCAGGAGAGCGTGAGTCTGTCTTCAATAATAATCCAAGAGGCAATGGCCAAGCTCAGGCCGACGCTCCAGTAGTGCTCGATGCAGCGACAGTCGCAACAATTCGGGGGATTGTTCTGCAAGCAATCACCGAGATAATGAGGCCAATCGCACCTCAGGCACAAGGAGTGCTAGTACCTCCAGAAGTTCCGAGGTTTGAGGAACAAGAGAACCAGGTACTACATGGAGGCGTGATCAGGGATAGAGGAGAGTATGGCCGAGCGCTGAAGGCCATTAACTCTATGAGACCTGACAGATATGATGGAAAGGGAGAGCCAGTCAGGGTGGCTCATTGGTTCTCATATATGGAACGGTTGTTTCGTAATGTTGAGTGCACTGAAGCAGAGAAAGTGCATATAGCTTCTCTACAGTTGAAGGAAGAAGCCAGTGAATGGTGGGAGAGTACCGGCTTAGCTGATAGCCCGGTGTTGACCTGGTCAATGTTTAAGACCAAGATGACGGACCGTTTCTTCTCTCGTGCTATGAGGGAGGAGAAACACAAGGAGTTCCTATACCCTAAGACTGATGGATTGAAGGTGACAGAGCTCGCCACCAAGTTCAATCATTTGCTACAGTATGCTGGACCTGAGATATCCAGTGAGGCACAGAAAATCTGGTATTTCCATGAGTGGATGGGCCCAGATATTAAGCCACTGATGGTGCGTCACGGATGCTCGACTTTGGAGCAGTACGTGGATGCAGCCTACAAGTTAGAGGTGACTCTGGAAGAGTCGACCAAGAAGCGTGATAGCCAGAGGCAAGGGGAGAACCAGCCTAAGGCAAGTGGGTTTAAATGTCCTGCTCTACCATTTGATTTTGCCAAATCTGGCCGAGCAAAAACGAAAATGACTCAGGATGGGTCTACGCAACGTTCGGGTCAGGGCAATAGCCTGATCCAGTGCTACAACTGTGGTACCTACGGGCACAAGAGTAATGTGTGTCCGAAGGAGGAGAAAACGTGCTATGCTTGTGGAAAGGAAGGACACTTGCAGTTATTTTGTCCGCAGAGGAGACAGAAAGGGGTTGAGTCACAGCAGGGATTTGTTAATCAGAACAACCAACCCAGGTTCAGTCCGGTGAAAGCCCCTAGTCCTTCAATGAAGACAACTGCGAGAAACAAAGGGAAAGCCCCGGTGGCTTCAAGAAGCCAAGGTCAACGCCTATACGTGATGCGTGAGCGGATGGACCCGATGCTCCATTTGCTTAAAGTATTTTTGTACTACTTTTGTTAATGTGTTGTTGATGTGGGTGCTACCCAGACTTTCATTTTGGATGGTTGTAAGTTAAGTTGTGTGTGCAACGAGGTTGTGAACCTTTTGTTGTAACTCTTTTTATATATAAACCTTTGGTTTATACCAAGTTAATGTTTCGTTGCTTGGTATGGGGTAAGGTCTCGTGTTCGAGACTCACCAACAACCTCTTAGGAGATGGCTGCCTATTAATTAGGTGGAGCTACCAAGGATGGGTTGAGATGTATGGACAGCGGCTCATGGCAACAGTGGACGCTGGTAATGGCTGAGCCTGGACTCGGAGTCACTAGTGAGTCGTCTGTGAACCATGTAGTGGGCTGGTCCAAGATGGTGACCATTTAGTGGGAACCAATCGTCTGTCGGATTATCGATTACCATCAAGGGTAAGAAATTCAAAGCGATTTGACCTAAATAACCATGGTCCCATACGATAATTATTCTCGGTATGGATTGACGGAAGCGTCATAAGGCAGTGATCGACTTCAGTTTTTGATATTCATGTGGTTAGAGGATTTACGGGTGTCTTTCCAGAAGATATTCTTGGATACCCCGAATCGTGTTGTGGAGTTTGCAATTGATCTCGAGCCGAGTACCACGCCGATCTCTGAGGCACCGTACCGGATGGCTCCTGTTGAGATGCAAGAGTTGAAGAAGCAACTCAAGGATCTTCTTGACAAAAGTTATAAAAAGCTGAGTGCATCACCTTGATTAGGAGTGCCCTAGTTTTATGTGTCAAAAAGAAAGATGGACCGTTTCGACTTTATTTTGACTTTCGAGAGTTGAATAAAGTCACGATCAAGAGCAAGTATTTGTTGCCAAGGAGTGATGATCTGTTGGGTCAACTACAGGGAGCAAAAGTTTTCTCCAAGATCGACCTGAGATCTGGTTTTCATTAGCTCAGGATTCGTGAGGATGATATTCCGAGGATTGCGTTTCGGACAAGAGATGGTCACTACTAGTTTGTAGTCATGTCATCTGGGCTTACGAATGCTCCAGGAGTTTTCATGAATCAAGTGCATCGATGTTTTCACCAGTACTTGGATAAGTTCATAGTGGTCTTCATCGATGACGTTTTGATATTTTTTTGCCGAGCAAGGAAGCTCACAGGGAACGTCTGCGGATTGCTTTATTTGTCCTTAGACCAAATCGGTTGTACGCAAAGTGGTCTAAGTGCGACTTTTGGATCTAGAAGTGGCTTTCTTAGGCCATGAGAACAAGGAGAATGGGGTTGTGGGTAATTCCCCAGAAGAGTGGATCAGTAGTTGTTTGGAAGCGGCCTCAGAGGGTGAGCGAGGTGCGCAGTTTCCTAGAGGTTGCAGGACATTATAGACGGTTCATGGAAGGATTTTTCTAAGATCTCTTCACCTATGACCAGTCTGTCCACAAGGTTCACCAGAAGTTTGTCTGGGATGACAAGTGCAAGACCAGTTTTCAAGAAGTTCAACCAGTATCTGACTTATGCACCAGTTTTGGCATTGTCGGAAGGAATGATGGTTATATGGTCTATAGTAATGCTTCGAGAAATGGGTTGGGATGTGTCTTTGATGCATAGGGGCAAGGTTATTGCATATGCATCTAGACAATTGAAAACCTATGAAGCAAACTAACCAACACATGACCTAGAACTAGCAGCAATAGTATTTGCATTGGAAACTGAGGTTACTTGGGTGACCCAGAGGTCAGCAGAAGTTTTTCTCCAGAAGATTGTTCGTTTACATGGCATTCCTAAGACCATTGTATCGGATCGAGATGGCCGATTCATGTCAAGTTTATAGCAAGAACTTCACAAGGCCATGGGAACTGAATTGAGATTCAGCAGCGTTTCATCCTCAGACAGATGGTCAGTCTGAAAAGACCATCTAGACCCTGGAGGATATGCTAAGAAGCATACGTACTCGATCATCCAACTAGCTGGGAAGACAGCCTGAGTCTGATTGAGTTCACGTACAATAATAGCTGGCATGCTAAGATCAAGATGGCTTCGTTCGAAGCTTTGTTTAGTCTCGGATGCAGATCTCCGACTTGTTGGGATGAGAAGGCTGACAAGATTCTGCTTGGACCAGAGTTGGTCGGAAGGACAGTTTTAGACATTACTTTGATTAAGACAGAGAATGTTGACCATTCAGAGTCGACAAAAGTCTTACGTAGACCAGAAGCGTAGAACTGCCAAGTTCAAGGTTGGTGGCAAGGTACTTGTCAGACTATCGCCATCCAAGGAGTATTCAGGTTTGGTAAGCGTGTGAAGCTTAACCCTCGCTACGTGGGACCATTCGAGATTCTGGTTAGAGTAGGATCTCTAGCGTACCGTTTGGCATTGCCGCCATCGGCACACCCAGTGCATAATGTGTTCCACGTATCATTGCTAAGGAAATTCGTGCCAAGATGAGTCTCGTGTGCTGAGCTATAAGGACATCGAGATTCAGGCAAATGGTACTGAGAGGAGATGCATGTGCGCATTCTCGAGTGCTGTGTGAAGCAATTGCGCAACGAGATCATACTGTTGGTACGAATTCTGTGGTCCAAGTCTGGGACAGAAGAAGTTACTTGGGAAACCTGAGAAACTGAGGTGGATATGCTTAGACGCTTTCCCGAGTTGTTTTCGGCCAAGTTTCGGGGTCGAAACTTCTTTTAAGGGGGAGGTGATGTAATATCCCTCAATTTTTAGTAAGGATATTCGGGTAATTTTTCCCAACCTTCACTAATTAATTATTTCGCTTTCAGTGGAGTTTGGATTTTCTGAAATATCCATGATATCCGAAATAATTCCCTGAGTGGTATAAAATACATTCAATGTATTTTCGAGACTTAGAATATTTGTTTGGATACAAACATATAATTTTCGGGGTTTAATACCCATACCAATTTCCATATTACTTCACGTACTGCCAGAAGTATCGCCGAAAGCACTCCCAAAAGTGAGCGAAGTTGTCGCTGGCTCGAGCCCCGTGTTGGTCGGCTCTCCTGCAGCGTGGTCGGGGCTTCTCCTGGAGCTATATAAGGAGCTCGTTGGAGAAGCTGAAATGGGGACCGATCTGACTCCCTCTCGTCTCTCCCATGTTCCTCTCGTCTCCTCTGGTTCGCGCCTCAGCCCAGCCCAGCCTTCATCCTCTGTTGCGGCGTGGTGGTTGTGGTGGCTGAGATCGCCGACGACGAGAACCTCCCGGCGTCGAGGCGGCAGAAGCCCAGCTCGTCCCCCGTCTGCCGTCGCCAGCCGCCGAGCTCCCTTGTTCGCGTCGCCCTCCGCTCCTCTGTTTCGAGTTTCTCCCGCCGATGAGCCTGGCGTGGTGCTCCGTCGTTGAGCTGTGGCTGGTGGTGCTCCTCCTCCCGCCGGTGTTGCCTTCCTCCCCGGCGTCAGCGAGGAAAGCCGGCGAGACCCCCCCCTCCTCCGTTTTGTTCGAAGTGGTGAAGGAGGTGAACAGGAGAGGTGGGCCCCCTTTCCTTTGTTTTGTAGCCATCCAGTCTAAATTCAACCCGAAATTATTCGAGTTGTATAATTTCGATCCCCTTTCGTCCGTATTTTTCTTAGGAAAATTTAATAAATATTTTATGATTTAATATCATAGAAATTTATTAAGTATAATTCCTTAAATTCGTCCAGTCATATTAATTGATAGATAATTAATTTGTCAGTTAGAACGTGATTTGCTAGATCATGTGTGGACTCATTTTCTGGTAGAAATATTCTGAAGCTTAAGCCATATCCTCGGAAAAGATATTTTCGATAGTCGTCTCGTCCAGATTCATCGCCGAATCTATTCCAGGTAAGTGGCGGTTCGCTCTTGCTCATCGTTCCATATTTACATTAATTATCAATTGTTTATCTGAGTAATTAATTTGGAATGATTATTGTGTTCATCTGGAAACGGTTTTGTTAACTGTTTTGGAAAACTAAAATATGATGTTATAATAGGTTGTATATCTGTTAGAACAACGCTATTATATATATGTGATTAATACATATATTATTATAGGTTGTATATTGTTAGAACAACGCTATTTTATCTGTAACTGGCCTTGAGGGCATTGTTATGAGTTATTGTTGTGTTGAACTGTTTAGTTAGCACGAGTATTCGTAGGAACGCTATTGTGTATCTCATTGCGAGTGCTAGTCGTTTCTTGATAACCTGGTGGTTAGGATTTAGTTCCTACCATCCTTCTCTAATGCCGTTTGTAGGGATTTAGTTCCCGACTCCGCCTTGAGGGATTTAGTTCCCGCGGGATTTAGTTCCCGATTCGACTCTTGGGATTTAGTTCCCGAGTCAACTCCGCTCCTAGGGATTTAGTTCCCGTGAGACTTAGTTCTCGATTCGCCTCTTGGGATTTAGTTCCCGAGTCAACTCCGTCCATGGATTTAGTTCCCGACGGTATCTCTTTATCCCGATGGATGAGATGATTTAAAAGCCTATAACGTGATGTGCGTTTTGGAATTAAATAAGATAAAGTGCCCGAGTGTACATAATTAATATACCTTTGGCGAGTAGTGCAGCTAAGTTATAGTGCAGCTAGGAAAACTCGTCTCGACTTTGATCATAGTACGTTCTCTTTCCAATCTGGATTCGCTGTATGCGATAAGGTTGGTCGTGAACCGAAGCATCTCAATCAAATTTTAAATCATTGTTGTATGATGCTGTAAATGTTCCAGATTTGTCATATTTCCTTAAAGACTCAATCTCTTGGAGTCTCTTTTCGAGTCGATTTCTGTGAAGATGAAGTCTTCCAGATTCTTCTTTCATGCATACCTCTTGTTGTTATTCCGTGAAAGTATCGGGTTATGTATCGTCCCTTCAGTTATTATTTGAGGGACAATGATAGTAAACGGTTACGATCACTCAAACCACTCTGCTTTTTACCCTTGCTAGTCTATTCAAGTAGACTAACCCACGAACATTGTTCTCCGCATGTGGGCTGGTGTCATCCGTTCGATTCGGCACATCAGATAGAGTGAAGATATGAGGAGACTAGATTGACTATGAAGACGACGGTTGTTTTTGGATGTTTTAATAATTACTTTTAATCAGGTTGAGATCCTTGGGCAGGTGATCATTACGATCACAACCCTTTTTGTAATATCTTTTATAAGCCTTCCGCTGTACTTTGTTTAAACTCTGTGTTTGGCCTATTCGGGATTGGGTTGTAATCCCGTAACTCATGTTTCATTTGATTGATGTTTTGTTTTGGATACTTTGATCATTATGTATCATTGTATGCCTTAAATTGTATTTAAACCGGTAAAGCCTTGGGTGATCTCGGTAAGGAACACTGGGGTCACTAGCGGTAATACCCTTCCAAATGGGTTAAGATTTGGGGGTGTTATAGATTCCACATCCGAAGCCACCCAAGGCTTAACCACTTTATATAAATTACAGAAGAATACTGATAATTCCAAATACCATAATCTTTATTCAAACCAAAGTCTCGGAATTACATCTGAAAATCCCAAATACAACAGCAATACAGAATATGTTTTAATACCGCGGAAGTCTTAAATAAATAACATAAGGGTCTTGATCGAAGCGATCACCCGCCTAGGATCTTCAACCTGGATAAAATTCTTAAAAACTTCATTTGCCTTCATCGTCGGATTCTAGCCTTCACGGAACGGAAGTTTACCCGGTGTGCCGTATGAGACGGATGACACCAGCCAACCATGCAAGGGAAAAATAACTAGTTGTTTAGTCTAATGAAAGACTATGCAAGGGTAAAACAGAAAGGTTCTAAATAGACGTATTAGGTTAGACCCATCGCTTCTCGAATGAAAGCCGATGACGATAGTAAACCTTAATACTTCCATGGAAAGATACGAAACAAAATGATCAAGAGAAGACTCCTAAAGATCGAATCTTATCGGAAACGTATGAAGAGAAGACTCCAAAAGATTGAGTCTTATCGGAAGTATGATAAGTGTTCGGGAACGTTATAATTTCACACAAGCGTTTTAAAAAGACTTGACCATTTGGATCCACGACCAACCTCACCGCGTAATGTGAATTCAGATTTGGAAGGAGGACTTACTCTAATCGAAGTCCGGACGGTTTCCACGTTGTACTCCTCGCCCAAGGGTATATTAATTATGTGTATAATCGCACTTATCTTATTTAATTCCAAAACGCACAATTACGTTATAAGCTTTTAAGATATATCATCTCATCGCGAGAGATATCGAAGGGAATAAATCCCGAATATCGGCACCAGTTGTTGTGCACCTACCCTGAGTAAGGGTACAGTCATGACTAGAGAAAGTACTAGGGAAAAATCCTCCTAATACCAGTTATAAAGAAACGACTAGACCTCGCAAGGTACATAGCGTTCCTACGAATACTCGTTCTAACTAAACAGTTAAAACCACACAATAGTCCACATCAATACCATTATGGCAATAACATATATAATAGCGTTGTTTCTAACAGTACATATAACCTATTATCATATCACTTTTTATATCACAAACGTTTATCAAAACTGTTCCCAAACGAAAACAACCTTCATCCCAATTTAATTAACAATTAAAACAATTGATAATTAATGGAAACATGAAATGATAAGCAAGAGCGAACCGCCACTTGCCTTAGTCTAGACGAACGATTGAGCGACGACGGGTTTCTGGGTCCGGAACGAGAACGGAAATCGGATTATAGATTCCTACGACAACGACCCATAACGAAACCCTAAGTTAGATTCGACAATAAAATAAACGAATCTAAGGAAAATGAACGAAATCGAAAGAACGAGAGTCCCGTCCGAGATCGGATCGTCCAAGGCCACGATCGCGATTGCCAAGGCAATCCGCGGTCGCGGCTTGGATTCCACAGTCGCGGGCGTCGAGGACAGCATTCGCGGATGACTGGACAGCGTCCGCGGTCACGGCAGTCATGTCCGCGGTCGCGGCCTGTCTGTTCATCGCCGCGGTCGCGGCAGTTCATGTCCGCGGCCGCGGCCGAGAACTTCGGCGACCCAAAACGGAGAAAACCTCACCGGCGACGACACTAGGGGGCTTGGTTCGAGAGGCATTCCACTCCAATCTTCCTTGTGCCTCCAAAGCACGACTCCAAGGCCACCATGACCACCGGCGAGAGCTCCGGCGACACCTCGAATATTCCGGCGAGGGCTCGAAACTCCGGCGACGAAGGAAAACGAGAGAGAGAGAAGGAGAGAATCTGATTTGGGTGCCAAAAACCCTCCAAATCGGTATCTATTTATAGCCAAAGGAGGAAGGCAGCCCCGACCAGATCGAAGATGGCTTAGTTGATCAACGGTGGTACGATCGACGAGGAGGAAGACGAAGCGTCGCTGGCGTGTCTACACTTTTCCGCGGTCACGGAAATTTCCAGTGCCCAGCGTCTATTATTCCGTGGTTGCGGAAAAGGCATTTCCGCGTCTATTTGCCCGAGGAAGGGTTTGGCATGGGTTTAAATCCCGGAAATTATATATTTGTACCCAACCAAATATTCTAAGCACCAAAAATACGTCGAATGTATTTTATACCACTCAGGGAATTATTACAGAGATCAAACACGTTACAGAAAATTCGAACTTCTGCGAAAGCGACATAATTACAGAACGGGGGTTGGGAAAATTACCCAAATACCCTTACTAAAAATGAGGGGTATTACATCACTTCCCCCTTAAAAGAAGTTTCGACCCCGAAACTTGGCCGAATAACCCCAAAAAAATGAGGCGTCACATCACTACCCCCTTAAAAAGGTTTCGACCCCGAAACTAGGCCGAAAATAGATCGGGAAAACAACTAAGCATATCCGCCTCAGTCTCCCAGGTTTCCCAAGTAACCTCTTCAGATCCAGCCTTGGACCGAAGAATCCGTACTAATGGTACTACCTTGTTCCGCAATTGCTTCTCGTGACGTTCGAGAATACGCACAAGTATCTCCTCGTAGGTACCATTTGCCTGAATCTTGATGAACTCATAACTCAGCACATAAGACACATCTAGCACGTACTTTCTCAACAAGGACACGTGGAACACGTTATGCACTGGATGCGCCGACGGCGGCAATGCCAAATGATACGCTAGAGATCCTACCTTGTCAAGGATCTCAAACGGTCCCACGTAGTGAGGGTTAAGCTTCCCACGCTTGTCGAACCTGAACACACCCTTGGATGGCGACACCCTGACAAACACTTTGTCACCAACCTCGAACTCGACAATCCTGCGCTTCAGATCTGCATAAGACTTTTGTTGACTCTGAGCTGTCAGCATCCTCTGTCTGATCAAAGCAATGTCCGAGGCAGTCCTTTCGACTAACTTTGGTCCGAGCAGAACCTTGTCAGTGTTCTCATCCCAACAAATCGGAGATCTGCACTTTCGACCGTACAAAGCCTCTAATGGAGCCATCTTAATGGTAGCATGCCAACTGTTGTTGTACGTGAATTCAATCAGACTCAGGTTGTTCTCCCAGCTAGTCGAACGATCGAGTATACAAGCTCTCAGCATATCTTCCAATGTTTGGATGGTCCTCTTAGACTGTCCATCCGTTTGAGGATGAAACACAGTACTGAACCTCAATTCGGTTCCCATGGCCTTGTGGAGTTCCTTCCAGAATCTCGACATGAATCGGCCATCACGATCCGATACAATGATCTTTGGAGTACCATGCAAACGGACAATCTCGTGTAGGAACACTTCTGATAGCTGATGGGTTCCCCATGTTGACTTGATAGCCACGAAGTGAGCACTCTTCGTGAGCCTGTTAATGATTACCCATATCGCATCCTTTTGACTCTGAGTCTTTGGCAACCCTGTGATGAAATCCATAGCGATATCCTCCCATTTCCACTCTGGTACTGGAAGAGGTAGCAATTCACCACCTGGTCTACGGTGTTCTATCTTGACTTTCTGACAAGTCAAGCATTTCGCCACAAATTCCGCTACATCCCACTTCATGTTGGGTCACCAGAATTTCTTTCTGAGGTCCTTGTACATCTGCTAGAGCCTGGATGTACAGAATAAACTGACGAATGGACTTCCTTCATCACCAACTAGTGAAGGCCATCAACGTCAGGCACACAAATTCGGTCCTGAAACCAGAGTGATCCATCCTCTTGAATCACGAATCCGGGAGCTTTCCCGTCCATCACTTCACTGCTTAGATTTACTAAGACCACGTCATCAACCTGCTTCTCCCTGATCTGATCAAGTAGCGTAGCTTGAATCTCAAGCATACTCAGGTACCCTCGACGCTGATCGTACAAGACTTAATTCTTGCACAACCCTTGGTTCAGCTTGGTCTGAGCAGTGAGTAGAGCTACTACAGTCTCGTGCGGCGTCTTCCGGCTCAATGCATCGGCTACTACATTAGCCTTGCCTGGATGATACAACAACTCGATGTCGTAGTCTTTGAGTAGCTCCAACCAGCGACGTTGTCTCATATTCAGCTCCTTCTGAGTGAACACGTACTTGAGACTCTTATGATCGGTGAAGACTTGGCACCTCACACCATAGAGATAGTGCCTCCAAATCTTCAACGCAAATACTACAGCTGCTAACTCCAGATCATGCGTCGGATAGTTTGCCTCATAGGTTTTCAATTATCGAGATGCGTATGCAATAACTTTCCCTTTCTGCATCAGTACACATCCTAACCCATGCTTTGAAGCATCACTATAGACCATATAACCATCAGTTCCTTCCGGTAGCGCCAACACTGGTGCGGAGGTCAAACACTCCTTCAATTTCTGAAAACTGCCCTCGCACTTGTCGTCCCAGACAAACTTCTTATGGACCTTACGGAGCAAATCGGTCATAGGTAGAGCGATCTTAGAAAATCCTTCCACGAACCGTCTGTAATATCCAGCGAGTCCTAAGAAACTGCGCACCTTCTTCACATTCTGAGGCCGCTTCCAGTTGGCTACCGCTTCAATCTTCTGGGGATCAACCATAACCCCATCCTTATTGATCACATGGCCTAAGAAAGCCACTTCTTTGATCCAGAAGTCACACTTAGACAACTTTGTATACAGCTGATTCTATCTAAGGACTGACAAGGTGATCCGAAGATGTTCCTCGTGAGCCTCCTCACTCGGGGAATAGATCAAAATATCGTCGATGAAGACCACCACGAACTTATCCAGGTATTGGTGGAAACATCGATGCATCAGATCCATGAAGACTGCTGGAGCGTTAGTAAGGCCAAATGGCATGACTACGAACTCATAGTGGCCATACCTCGTCCGGAAAGCAGTCCTCGGAATGTCTTCCTCACGAATCATGAGCTGATGGTAACCAGATCTCATATCGATCTGGGAAAAGACTTTTGCTCCCTGCAGTTGATCCAACAGATCATCAATCCTCGGCAACGGATATTTATTCTTGATCGTGACCTTATTCAACTCTCGATAGTCGATACAAAGTCGGAATGATCCGTCCTTCTTCTTGACGAACAAAACCGGAGCGCCCCAAGGTGATGCACTCGGCCTTATATATCCTTTCTCAAGAAGGTCTTCGAGTTGCTTTTTCAACTCTTGCATCTCAGCTGGATCCATCCAGTACGATGCCTTAGAGATCGGCGCGGTACCAGGCTCGAGATCAATGGTAAACTCCATGTCACGATTCGGGGGTAAACCGAGAATCTCCTTCGGAAAGACATCCGGAAATTCGCGAATGACCGGAATATCAAGAACTGAAGGCTCATCTCTCTTGGGCTTATCCAGATAGCACAGGTACCCGACACAACCTTGTCGAAGTAGCTTACACGCATCCATCACATTAATGAGCTTGCCATTATCAGCGTCATTACGACCCTTGAACTTGCATACAAACTAGCCCCCTGATGAAACTGTCACAGTCCTTGAACTAAAATCGATCACCGCCCCATGACGCGTCAACCAATCCATCCCGAGAATAATGTCGTATGGATCCATGGCTATACAGATCAAATCTGCTTCGAACTTCCTACCCTGAATGGTAATCGGAAATTCTCACAGACGCTTGGATCCTACTAACTGCTCACCATTAGGAAGATTCACTACAAAAGGCTCACAAGCCTCATTGCATACTAAGCCTAGCTTATTTACACAATCCTCCGAGATGAAAGAATGAGTAGCACCCGAATCAAATAGTATACACACAGAAGTAGAATGAAGGTATAGAGTACCTTGAGCAATAGGAGTGTTCGGTCCATCAGCCTCACGCATCTCATAGAGTCGCTGACCTTGACCTCCTGAAGCAGCAGGGCCTTTCCCCTTGTTCTGAGCAGTTGTTTGCGTCGAAGGACTAGGAGCCTCCACTGATCTGAATCTGGGTCTGTTGTTATGACTAACGGACCCTTGCTGTGACTCAGCTCCTTTCTGTCTCCTCTGCGGACAAAATGTCTGCAAGTGCCCCTCCTTCCCGCAGGCAAAACACGTCTTCCTTTCCTTCGGACATTCATTACTCTTGTGCCCGGGTGTACCACAGTTGTAGCACTGGATCGGATTCTTGCCCTGGCCCGAACGTTGCGTAGACCCTCCGTGAGTCATCTCCGTTCTAACTCGGCCAGACTTGGCAAAGTTTGACGGTGGCGCGGGTCGCTTGAACCCACTTGCCTAAGGCTGGCTCTGTGCCGGTCTCTGGCGATTGCGCTTTTTCGTCGACTCCTCCAGAGTCACCTCCAACTTATAGGCAGCATCCACGTACTGCTCCAGAGTAGAGCATCCGTGGCGCACCATCAGTGACTTGATGTCCGGATTCATCCACTCGTGGAAATGCCAGATTTTCTGCTCATCACTGGACACTTCCGGCCCAGCGTACTGCAACAGGTGATTGAACTTGGCCGCAAGCTCAGTCACTTTCAATCCATCCTTCTTCGGATAGACAAACTCCTTATGCTTCTCTCCCCTCATAGCCCGCGAAAAGAATCGATCAGTCATTTTCGTCTTGAACATTCCCCAGTTTAAACCAGGATGATCAGCTAGACTGGTGCTTTCCCACCATTCACTAGCCACCTCCTTTAGTTGAAGGGAAGCGATGTGCACCTTCTCAGCTTTTGTGCACTCGACGTTTTTGAACAATCGTTCCATGTGTGAGAACCAATATGCCACTTTGACTGGCTCTCCCTTCCCATCATAACTGTCAGGCCTCATAGAGCTAATGGCCTTCAGTGCTCGACCAAATTGCCTTTGTTCCTGGCCGCATCCTCATGGGGTACATGGATATCTGGCTCCTCGAATCTAGGAACCACAGGAGGAATTGGCACACCTTGTGCCTGAGGTGCGATCGGTCGCATAATATCGGTGATTGCTTGCATCACAATCCCCCGAATAGCCTCAATTGCCGCAGCATCGAAAATAACTGGAACGTTGACCGGGACTTGGTCACTGCCCATAGGATTATTGTGAGAAACTGACTCGTTCTCATCCACTGGGTTCACGGCATTCCCCAAATTCAGTCTGGGGTTGTTGCTTGGCCCAGCACCAACACGAATGGTGTTCCTTGTGTTCACCATCTTTTTACCGATCAAATTCCAAGTATTTCGCAACATTAATATCATTTCAACATGCACGACATATGAAATCGACTTAGAATAGACCAAACTTGGTAAACTTTTATTGATGAACTTTGAAACTGAGTTTGAAAAGGTCTACATAGAAAAGCTCTCCCAAGCGACAAGACAAAATTGTATGGAGACTACAATTCTACCAAAACGAAACGACAAAACACTAGAAAATAAAACGCTAAGCGCTCAACACCGGCCCTCATCATGGTGCCCTGAAAAGCTTCCTATAATCAGGAGCTCTTATGCACAACTTCTTCGAACGGGGTCTATCATCAGGGTCTGGCATCGGACTCCTTGCCCTAATCGGCTCTGGAGCACACGGCTCATTCCTCGACCTTGGTGCCCTCGGCCTTTCCCTAGGTACGGAAACACTCGGTACAGTCCTATCGGATCCCGGTGGGTAGCAAAACTCCTCCAGAAATCTTGGTTGGAAGTCTGCCCTGTTCACCTCATACAAAGGGTCGAGTAGCAACCTTGCTTGGCGGATATACTCCTGGAGCTCATGGACGTCCCCAAGCATTCGGGAGAGACCGAGCTCAGTCTCGTATGTCCTCTCCTCTATGTCGTATAGGGCGTTCGACCACTCCTCCAGTCGCTCCTCCAGTACTCGGGGCCTAGGCCTGGCCTGATGGGTCGGGACCACCCTCGGTGTACCCATCGCCTCCCAAGTCATTTCCCTTATGCGAGCACGCTCAACCATCTCTTATACCTGGCGACGAGCCTCAGAGGAAGCCATCTCACTCTGATGAAGCACGTGCTGAGAAGTAGGGCTCACCATCGGCCTTCTCGGAGTGGGGAAAAACCGCGGGTTCATCGGTGCATCCAGTGGCCCGTATCTCCTCCCGCTAATACCCGAGATCCCAAGCGCCTCCCAAGCAGTAGGGGACAACGGCGTATACTCCTCATCAGGCGGCAACTCTGGACTCGGAAAAATGATCTGCATTCCCGGGTCCTCGCTGTCCTCCAGCAAGTGCTCCAAGTTGTAGCCATATTCCTCGAGGTCCTCCTCCGGATCCTCTTTCGGGTCCTTCTCAGGATCTTCCTCTGGATCCTCCTCAATTTCAAAGTCGTCGTCGTAGTACCCTCCAAGGTATTGTGTCGGCTCCTCCTCTTCCTCGGTATCCTCCCTTGGGTCTGCTTCAGGCTCCGCCTCGGGAACCTCAGCCCTGTCAGATACCAATACCACCGACTCTGAGAGTACGGTCTTCACCTCCTCGGGTGGGCAACTGGGCTCCCCTACCTCAAAGCACGGAGGGGGAACCGGGTACTCGAGCCTAACTGGAGATGGCAGGGCCACCTCGGCTTCCTTTGGGTTCCTCAGTTGTGAAAAGAGTGTGCCCATATCCTGCGAGGCGACGAGAAAATAATTAGTCTTTCTAAATATAGAAGCGAACTTACTATATCAGACTGGAGAGAAGGCACGACTAGAATGGCAGAGATTTCAAAACAACACATTTTCTAGTCAAGTATGGTTTTATTCGGAAATTCAAAATTTTTGAATTTAAACAACTTTCTCAGTTCAAAAACGGATAAACGGTTGATAAAATCTTTGCTTTCAGTAAGACGATTTGAAACCCAACCCGTTTTAAAAAAAATCGGCTCTGATACCAAATCTGTAACACCCCCAAATATAACCTTGAAAGTATTACCGCCAGTGACCGATTCCACATCCGAAGTCATCCAAGGCTTAACCACTTTATATAAATTACAGAAGAATACTGATAATGCCAAATACCATAATCTTTATTCAAACCAAAGTCTCGGAATTACATTTGAAAATCCCAAATACAACAGCAATACAGAATATGTTTTAATACAGCGGAAGTCTTAAATAAATAACATAAGGGTCCTGATCGAAGCGATCACCCGCCTAGTATCTTCAACCTGGATAAAATTCTTAAAAACTTCATTTGCCTTCATCGTCGGATTCTAGCCTTCACGGAATGGAAGTTTACCTGATGTGCCGTATGAGACGGATGACACCAGCCAACCATGCAAGGGAAAAATAACCGGTTGGTTAGTCTAATGAAAAACTATGCAAGGGTAAAACGGAAAGGTTCTAAATAGACGTATTAGGTTAGACCCATCTCTTCTCGAATGAAAGCCGATGACGATAGTAAACCTTAATACTTCCATGGAAAGATATGAAACAGAATGATCAAGAGAAGACTCCTAAAGATCGAGTCTTATCGGAAATGTATGAAGAGAAGACTCCAAAAGATTGAGTCTTATCGGAAGTATGACAAGTGTTCGGGAACGTTATAATTTCACACAAGCGTTTTAAAAAGACTTGACCATTTGGATCCACGACCAACCTCACCGCGTAATGAGAATTCAGATTTGGAAGGAGGACTTACTCTAATCGAAGTCCGGGCGGTTTCCACGTTGTACTCCTCGCCCGAGGGTATATTAATTATGTGCATAATCGCACTTGTCTTATTTAATTCCAAAATGCACAATTACGTTATAAGCTTTTAAGATATATCATCTCATCGCGAGAGATATCGAAGGGAATAAATCCCGAATATCGACACCAGTTGTTGTGCACCTACCCTGAGTAAGGGTACAATCATGACCAGAGAAAGTACTAGGGAAAAATCCTCCTAATACCAGTTATAAAGAAACGACTAGACCTCGCAAGATACATAGCGTTCCTACGAATACTCGTTCTAACTAAACAGTTAAAACCACACAATAGTCCATATCAATACCATTATGGCAATAACATATATAATAGCATTGTTTCTAACAGTATATACAACCTATTATAATATCACTTTTTATATCACAAACGTTTATCAAAACTGTTCCCAAACGAAAACAACCTTCATCCCAATTTAATTAACAATTAAAACAATTGATAATTAATGGAAACATGAAATGATAAGCAAGAGCGAACCGCCACTTGCCTTAGTCTAGACGAACGATTAAGCGACGACGGGTTTCTGGGTCCGGAACGGGAATGGAAATCGGATTACAGATTTCTACGACAACGACCCATAACGAAACCCTAGGTTAGATTCAACAATAAAATAAATGAATCTAAGGAAAATGAACGAAATCGAAAGAACGAGAGTCCCGTCCGAGACCGGATCGTCCAAGGCCACGATCGCGATTGCCAAGGCAATCCGCGGTCGCGGCTTGGATTCCGCGATCGTGGGCGTCAAGGACAGTGTTTGTGGACGACTGGACAGCGTCCGTGGTCGCGGCAGTCATGTCCGCGGTCGTGGCAGTCATGTCCGCGGTCGCGGCCTGTCTGTTCATCGCCGTGGTCGCGGAAGTTCATGTCCGCGGCCGCGGCCGAGAACTTCGGCGACCCAAAACGGAGAAAACCTCACTGGCGACGACACTAGGGGGCTTGGTTCGAGAGGGCTTCCTGTAATACCCCTTAATTTTAGTAAGGGTATTTGGGTAATTTTTCCCATCATTCGTTCAATAAAAAATTTCGCTTTCATTGGAGTTTGGATTTTCGGTAAAATCCTTGATCTCCGTAATAATTCCTTAAGTGGTATAAAATACATTCGATGTATTTTCGGGACTTAGATTATTTATTTGGATACAAACATATAATTTCCGGGATTTAAAACCCATACCAAAACCATTTTTTTCCATGTCAATTGCAAGTCTGCCACGAATACTCCCTCCCGCGTGCAAATCCGCCACGAACCCTTCCCCGTGTGCAATTCCGGTGAGGGCACTTGTCGATTGGTCCAGCAAGCTGCCTCTCCTTGGGTTACAAATGGAGCCAGAATTGGAGGGGATCGATGGACCCGCAGAGCTCCCAGCTCCCTCTCCCCCCGTCTCTTCAGATCTCGGTCCACTCCCGTCGACGTCGTGTGTCCCGTCCCCTGTTTCGCCATCGCTTTCCCGCCGAGCTTCTGTGCTCTGCCGAACTGCTGCTCTCCCCGGCGTCGACGAGCTCCTTCCCGGCGAAGACGGAGTCGAGCTGCTGCCCGCGCCGAGCTCATGTGCTTCGCCACCGCTACTTCCTCCGTTCGACTCCTCTCCGGCGAGCTGCTGCTGTGCGAGAGGCGCCGAGAGCCGTTGTTGGTGGTGGCTGTCCCTCCCTGCGTCAAGAAGCCCCGGCGTCGTGAAGCTTCCCCTTCCCGGCGTCGTTAGCCAATTTTTGTGCCCCTGCTTCTGTTGTTGACGGGAGGTTGAAGAAGCAAAGTGAAGGTGGGCCTCCCCCCTTATTAGTTGTTGTTGGGCCGAGAAGCCCAATTCCCCTTCCAGTCCAAATTTAACCCGAAATTATTCGAGCGGTATAATTTCGATTCCCTTTTATCCGTATCTGTCTTTAGGAAAATTCAATTAATATTCTTATGATTTAAAATCATAAGAATTTATTGAATTTAATTCCTTGAGTTCGTCCTGACAAATTAATTGAGATTAATTAATTTGTCATGAGCTGGATCACGTGTGGACTCGTACTCTGCTAGGAATATTCTGAAGCTTAGGCCATATCCTCGGAAAGGATATTTTCGGTAGTCGTCTCGTCCAGATTCATCGTCGAATCTATTCCAGGCAAGTGGCGGTTCGCTCTTGCTCATCATTCCATATTTCCATTGATTATCAATTGTTTAATTGTTAATTAATTTGGAATGACTATTGTTTTGTGTGAGAACAGCTTTGATAACTGTTTTGGAAGATTAAAAGATGATATTATAATAGTTGTATATTCTGTTAGAATCAACGCTATTATATATATATTGATAGGTTGAGATATATCTATGATGATGGCCTTGAGGGCTTTGATATGATTATTACTGTGTTGAACTGTTTAGTTAGCACGAGTAGTTATGAACGTTGGAATCTTCGACGTCCAGTCGTTTCTTTATAATATATTAAATGGTGTGTAGGGTGGCAAAACCCCTAACATCATTATGTTGGTCATGACCGGCCTCTATACGCTCAGTATAGAGGTGGTGCACTTAGTCAGTGTCACAAATCTCGGGAGTTGCTCCCAAAAGATCTCTCGTCTCGGGACGAGCTGATCATAAAAGTTTATAACATAATGCGTGTTTTGGAATTAAACAAGATAAGTGACGTAGGTTCGCACATGATTAATATACTCCTCGACGAGTAGCGCAACTAAGTAATAGTGCGGCTAGGAAAACTCGTTTAGACTTGATCAGAGTATGTTCTCTTTCCAATCTGGATTCGCCCTGGGGCGGTGAGGTTGGTTGTGAACCGAAACATCTCGTCAGTTTTTGAACGCTTGTGTGTGAAAGTATAATGTTCCAGACAATTGTCATGTTTCCGATAAGACTCACTCTTTTGGAGTCTTCTCTTAGATATTTTCCATAAAACTCAATTCAGTTGGAGTCTTCTCTTGATCATATCTTTTGATATATTCATTCCAGTAGAAGTATGAAGGTTGACTATCGTCATCGACTATTATTCGAGAAACGATGAGTCTAACCTAATACGACTACTCGAACCATCTGCTTTGTACCCTTGCATAGTCTTTCATTAGACTAACCAACCGTAATTGTTCTCTGCATGGTTGGCTGGTGTCATCCGTTTGATTTAGCACATCAGATGAGTCGAGGATCCATGAAGGCTAGATCGACTATGAACATGAACGGTATTTGAAAATGTTTTAATCAGGCTACGATCTTTAGGCGTTGACTACTGAGGTCAATACTCTTGTAAATTATTTTAAGTCTTCCGCTGTATTGTAATAACTCTGTATTTTGTCGCATTTGGAATTGTGTTGAAATTCCGAGACTATGTTTTAAATGAAAGTTATGGTAATTTTGTATCATAATTGTTCTTTATGAATTGTGTTTCAATGGTAAAGCATGGGGTGGTTTCGGTGTGGAAACCGAGGTCACTGGCGGTAATACCTTTCCAAATGGGCTAAAGATTTGGGGGTGTTACAGATTTGGTATCAGAGCCAAAAGTTTTAAAACGGGTTTGGGATTTCATAAACCATTTACTCGTTTTAAATTGAAAAATGTTTTCAAAGGCTCTGAATTTTCAAAATGAAAAGAATTTGAAATATCACCGTTCATAGTCGTGCCTTTTTTAGTCCGATGTGAGAGGTATGAGAGTTACCTCTATATCTAGAAAGACTGATTTCTTCTTGTTGTTGTAAGACATAGGTATTTGTCTATTCTTTTGAAAGGACTCGGAAGGTGCCGAGATGATTCTATCATCTCTAGTAAGGTTAGATTTCCCTGTTTCTCAGAGATATTTTGAGGTTGGAAGACCTAGTAGTTCCCTCGAAGGTATCAAGTATGTGCTTCCTGGTAGTACTAATATTCTAGTGATGTAATCTCCGAGTAATTTGGTGTGAACGCTCGGGAGATTTGTGTAAATGAATCTTGTGCTCTCTGTTCATAATTCATCTATAGAATTACCAAGTTGATCTATTCTAAGTGATTTTATGGGATAATTAAGGAATTGCTCTTAGGAGTTTTGATGTCTAAGTGTGATGTCATTGTCGTTGACATTAATTGTTGAGAAAATGGATACAGAGGATTAATGCTCGATACCGTCGAGATTTGCCTCCGTATGAGGATTCATGGAACGAACCTAGGGTAGAGCTCGCTGAGCCGTTAAGGTAAGCCAACGGGATATTGTAATAACAACGTTTAAATGGAAGCGATTTCCAAGGGAACTCTAAGGAAAATCCCGAGGAAAATCCTAAGGAAGATCCTCAAGGAGAGGAAAATCCTAGGGGAGATCCTGAGGAAAATCCTCAGAAGAAGGAAGATCCGGAGGAAGATCCTCGAGAGGAGGAAGATCCTGCGGAAGATCCTTAGAAAGAGGAAGATCCAGAGGAAAACCCTGAGGAAGATCCTCGAGAGGGGGAAGATCCGAGGGAAGATCCAGAAGGAACTCCCGATGAGGACCCGGAGGAAGACCTCGTAAGGCAAGGCTAGAAGAGTATGATGCCTAAAATGTTCATTTATGAGTATCTTTTAGGAAATAAGAATATTAGGAGAAGTTATGGAAAGATTTGTTTCTTCTTGAGACATCATATTCCTAGTATTTGGAGGTATAGGTTATGTGGAGTTAATGAGATTAAGAGTTATATCTCACTTGTATACTTGGGATTTTTTTTGTTCCACTAGAAGTATATAGAGGTGGACTAGTGCAAAGTCCGGAATGTCTAGTTGTGAAATCATGATGTAGGCATTAGTGTGGATAAAGTGTTGTGAAGGAATAAGTTGGTTAAGGGAATAGTTCTATAAGAACTAGTTTCCCCTATTGCAATCTTGAGTAAGATTGTGGAATCAAGAATTATGGTGATTGGATTTATAAGTAAGTATGGCCAATGTAGGACCAATGGTTAAAGCTTTTGGGAAAAGCCAAGTGTACGAAATCATAGGTATCCTTTGGGGAGATCTATTTGAGATTCGTTGGAGGTAAAATAAGAAAATGATGTGATTAAGTCCTGGATGGATAGTAGATTGTGTGAGGATTATGAGGATTTTAAATTAGAAATAAGTCATTTAAGACGGTACGAGTCGTTGGACTCGATAAGTGGAATTTCCAGAGGATGAAGAGTTATGACTCTTGGGAATTGTCAAGGATTGATATCTTGTGAGTATGTCATCTATAAGGCTTATGGTATCATTCTCTTTGAGGAAATATGAGTAATATCTTATGTGATATGTTTCGAGGAACGTAGGAATAAGATATTGTGATTATTCTTGAATCTTAAAGGAGTTAAGTTAGAAATTGTTTAAAGAGATGTGTTAAATTATTCTTGTAAGAATTTTAAGTTAGAGATGGCGTAAGGTCAGTCTTACTTTGAGATAAATAATGAAATTGTGTAAAGTACCATTAAGGGAATTAAGAAAGTTAAGGAATCTTGAAGGTTCAAGTTATAAAGTGATTAATGGAAGAAGTTAAGTCATTACCGAAAGGATCCCAAGTTGGAATTTGGTATAAGGGCCAAAACCGATAATAATGAGTAATGGAATTGTGGGAGATATCTTTAAGGAATTAAGGAAGTTATGATTTGAGGTTACTAAGATTTAATATCTGAGTTATAAGAAGTTAATGTGTAAACCTTGGGTTTGTCTATAAGGAGATTGGAGGAGAAATGTGTGTTCTCCTATTAAAGGTGTAGTAATATCGTAATGATGGTTGTGGAAGACCATTATTCTAAGTTAGACATAATCTTGTGGAGGTAGTAAGAGTTATTACCTGGTATGTTATATGGAGATAAGGTTGTATAATGATGTTATGATTAAGGATATTAAGTTCAGGTAGTAAGATTGGTAGAGAGACCATTTCCTCGTTAGTAATGCAAGTTTCGGGGTCGAAACTTTTCTTAAGGGGGTAGTAATGTAATACCCCTTAATTTTAGTAAGGGTATTTGGGTAATTTTTCCCATCATTCGTTCAATAAAAATTTTTGCTTTCAGTGGAGTTTGGATTTTCGGTAAAATCCTTGATCTCCGTAATAATTCCTTAAGTGGTATAAAATACATTCGATGTATTTTCGGGACTTAGAATATTTATTTGGATACAAACATATACTTTCCGGGATTTAAAACCCATACCAAAACCATTTTTTTCCATGTCAATTGCAAGCCTGCCACGAATACTCCCTCCCGCGTGCAAATCCGCCACGAACCCTTCCCCGTGTGCAATTCCGGTGAGGGCACTTGTCGATTGGTCCAGCAAGCTGCCTCTCCTTGGGTTACAAATGGAGCCAGAATTGGAGGGGATCGATGGACCCGCAGAGCTCCCAGCTCCCTCTCCCCCGTCTCTTCAGATCTCGGTCCACTCCCGCCGGCGTCGTGTGTCCCGTCCCCTGTTTCGCCATCGTTTTCCCACCGAGCTTCTGTGCTCTGCCGAACTGCTGCTCTCCTCGGCATCGATGAGCTCCTTCCCGGCGAAGACGGAGTCGAGCCGCTGCCCGCGCCGAGCTCCTGTGCTTCGCCACCGCTACTTTCTCCGTTCGACTCCTCTCCGACGAGCTGCTGCTGTGCGAGAGGCGCCGAGAGCCGCTGCTGGTGGTGGATGTCCCTCCTTGCATCAAGAAGCCCCGGCGTCGTGAAGCTTCCCCTTTCTCGGCGTCGTTAGCCAAATTTTGTGCCCCTGCTTCTTGATAACATGAATTTGCCGTTCTAATTCCTACTATGCAAAGTATCCAAACAAACCCTAAAACGTAGTGCTAGGTAAGTAAGGGTCGAATCCGCAGGGAAACAAAGTCTATCGCAGTATGCAATATGTATGTCAATTTAAAGCAACCAAAGAGGGGTTTTGTTGGTTTGTTTTAGTAGCCAAGCATGCAAATGGTAAATAAGCAATTAAAGGTGATGAAATCAGTTATTGGGAAAACACTCAGTCAAACAATATCCACTATTCGAATGACAAGTTGATCATAGATACTACTCAAAATCGCATGCAATGGTAATTCCGATTCCTTTTCAGATGTAACTAATAGCACAACCAGATACTATTAGAACTAACTAATTAAACAACCCTGAAACTATCAAGATTCAGTTTAACAGCAGCCTTACGGATAGGAATATAGTTGGATATAACCCTAGAATAAAACAACCAGTTTTTACCCTAGAATGTAAATCAATTCTCTTCTGCATAAGATTAGCACAACCAGTTACTAACACGATGCAGTTGCTACTATGGAATAGATATGCTCAACCAGTAACAATCTAACCCTAGCAATAGATAAATAACGACAAAACCTAGTTGATCAGACTAGAAATTATCAATATCAATCTTAAGAAATCAAACAAGAGAAGAGATAAAAACCACGCAATATATTAGGAATAAGAATCTCACAACTGAATCACACGAAAAGCTTCAATGTCTGACTAAGCAAGAGAGGCTTAGTTCTTCATAGCAAGAGAATACGTAGAATAAGAAATTAGGGTTCCGAGATAGAAGAAACAAGTTTTCTCAACCCTTAAATACCAAAGGAAAAATAATCTGAAATTGTCCTAAAAAGAAATAATAAAAATGTAATAAAGTAATATAAAATAGATCCGAAGAGGAAATCGGCTCGGCGATGCTTCCGTCAGCGGCGGCGGCCGCTGCTTCTCCCACGGCGATCGCCGTAAATGCGGCGGGCGCCGCAATTAAATGGCGGTCGCCGTAATTACGCGGCGGTCGCCGCGACTCTGTTTCTTCATCCTTCGTTCCTCAGCTCCTAAGGCTCCAAAAACGCAACTTCCGCACCTCCTCGCCAAGTCTCCAAATCACCTCCAAAGCATCCTAAAACACCACTAAAATCATGCTAAAACTCCGTCAATACACACAACATAATCGTGTGTATCAAACTCCCCCACACTTGAATCTCTACTCGTCTCGAGTGGATAGAGAACTACCACCCATTACCAATGAAGCACCTAGATCATCAACATGTAAAGAGGCTTGCAACTAAGAGTAAAAGCATCTACATGAAAGCTCAACATCCCTCAACCAACCGACCACAACACAATTACACCCTCAACTCCAGCATCGTAATCAGCACAACATCAACACAAGCACACAACAATAACAATATACTCCTCAGCAGCAAACACGACACACATCCAAGCTTAAGGGCAAGCAGAATACTTCCCCCAAGCTTATCCCGGTCATCCAAAAATGTACGTAGCCACTAGTCCTAACCTCCATCTATGAATCCTTATGTCTCCCAAAGTGACCTACCCGACAATCCTTCTTTGTCTCCTCTTCTTATGTCGCCCCGCCGGTAAAATGAGATCCTAGAAAACACTCCTCTTCTTTTCACTCATTTTGCCGCCCTTTCGGGTTTTCATCCTAGCCACTCATTTCATTTTATCATAGATGGACTCACCGCCTCACATCACTCTGAATTCACTTTTGCCCAGGCCTAATGCCTGTCGGATTACCTGCTTTTTACCTGGACTGCCCTTTCGGGTTTTCAGTCCATCCCAGGATTTTAATTTGCCTTTTTTTTTTCATTTTGTGGCTCTTTTCTCTTTTTTTTCTCTTTTTTTTTTTTTTTTTTAGATAAAAGCAATACATAAGTACATAATCACCTCCCCCACACTTAAAATAATCATTGTCCTCAATGAAATCAGACATAATAAAAGAGGGGAAGGAAAGAATGTACCACTACTGCTGCGGCGGTGGAAAATCTGGATACTTGGAACCCATTAAAAGGTTCCACTGCCTCAACTGCTCCTCCAGTGCATGGATGTCTTGGGCCTGCGTCGCGTAATGATCCCTTGACTCCTGGCGGAAGTCAATGAACTCCTGGTGAATGCCCTGGACCATCTTCCACGTCTGTCTCTGGTAATCATGAGACGGCCCAGCAGTAGCGGCAGCCTGCACCTCAGGCATAGCGGTATCCTCATCATCATCCTCATCATCACTGTCATCATCACCCTCATTAGGCTGTACCACAGGGACAGCAGAAGAACTAGCGGCTGAACAGCCTACAACTGAACCACCACCAGCTCCCACACGGTGTCGGCGCACATCAAAATCCCTATAGCGTGGGCCACATGTCACCTCAAAGGGAAAAGGGATGGGGATCCGGTAACAGCCCCGCGAGCCATACAGCCAGAACTTCGGGTTCGACCCGGTCCCAGACACAACAGTGGACGTCTTGAGCTGCCTCCAATCATATCTAAAGGCAGCAGAGAGCTGCTGGGAAGGGTCGGGTTGCTCGAGGCCCAGGTGACGGCCGATCAGAGTAATCAGTCCCCCAATGACAATCTTGTGCTTCTTGTTCTCCTGAAATTTCCTGCAGGAAGCAATAAAGTGGGAGCGCCAACTCCACACCAAAGGGCACTCAGGGGTCATACTCCACACCGCGTACAAGTCGTCGTATGGGACCTTGTTTAACTCGGACTGGCCATGGAAGGCCATCCGCACCACCTTATGTGCTAGGCGCAGGCCCGGATGCGACCACTTGTAATTGTATTCTCCTCCCTGCGGATCATATACACGAGTCCCTGTAGAGTGATACCAGAATGTAAAGAACTCGTTGGCGTCCGCCCACGCCCTCTCAGAAGATGGTGGCCTGGTAATCCCAAGCGTTGTGTCAAGGTCCGCATAGGCCATCGAATGCCTGCTTCCATCTAGACTGAATGTAATACTTTCCGTATCACAATGATTCTCAAAACTAGCCAGGAATTCCACAGTCCAGACAGGGAAGGTGGGCGCCGCTAAGTGGTAGAAACCACCCAACCCGCCTTTAACAAAGAGCTGCTGTGTGCATTCATAAATCTTCAATTCCCGCATGGTCTCTGGGTCGAAGAATAATGTAGACTGGAACTCCTTATCCAGTATAAACTTCCGACGGGACTCCTCAACCCCCGATGATTTCTTACGAGAGGCCTCACCCTCCGATGATTTCTTACGAGACGAGAATGTGCGTTTCAACAGTCCAGACATCACAGATATAGACAGCAACACAATCAAAATCAGAAGCAGGGCATAGAAATCACCAGAACGCGAGGAAACGGCAGTCGCCGTGCGGAATACGGCGGTCGCTACTAGGAGCGGCGGTCGCGGCGTTGAATACGGCGGTCGTCGTGTGCAAAATTCCGCAGCCACGTCAGATCTGGGCAGCGGCGGTCGTCGGGTGGGTTGTGGCTTGCAGCAGGCTGGCGGCGGGGGGGGCTCCTGGTGCGGCGGTCGCTGGAATTTGGGGGGGGGGCTAGGGTTTGAGAGGTTCGGTAAGGGGGAGAGAGAGTGGGTAGGGGTAGAATGATAGGCAGGGGGTGGGGTTGGGTTATTTTACAGATCGGGGGGTTGGTTTTTTTTTTTTTTTTGGCTCTTACCCCGTTTGGTTTTAATGGGTTTCTTTTTCTGCCTTTTGCACCCTGTTTAAGGTTTTCTCAGGGTCCATTTTTATCTGATTTTTTACTCTTTCTCCCCGTTTAAGGTCTTTTCGGGGCCCATTTTTTTTTTTTAAACAAGGGATAGTAGTCGAACCTGAACCGGCGGCGATCGCTGTATTAAAACGGCGGTCGCTGTCATTTTGCTGCAAACAGCGTGAGTGAGGAAGGAGAAAACGGCGGGCGCCGTGGAGAGGGCGGCGGTCGCCGTAATTGCGGCGGTCGCCGTTTTCATGTCGTAGGCAGCTCCCTTGGTTGAGCAATTAACGGCGATCGCCGTAATGAAGCGGCGGTCGCCGTAAACACCTTCTTCGTTTTTCTCACGTCCCTGCAGGTGAGTTCGACACAAAATGCAAAAACAAAAGGAAAACAACTAAAAGTGATTAAGGGAAAGGGAAAGAAACTACCTAATCATCGGGTTGCCTCCCGAGAAGCGCCGTAGTTAACGTCGTGGCTCGACCTCATTCTGGCTCAATCACGTTTCAGCTTCGGGTTCCTTCAGGAACGCCTCTTCAATGGTGTCCTTGGTAAAACCTTCATGGTATTTCTTCACTCTTTGCCCATTCACCTTGAACAAAGTCTGCGCTGCCGAATCAAACAGCTCTATGGCACCATATGGGAAGACTTTGGCCACATAATATGGTCCTGCCCAGCGTGATCTCAGCTTGCCTGGGAAAAGTCTAAGGCGTGACTGAAATAAGAGGACTTTGTCTCCAACTTTGAAGTCCTTTCTCACTATGTTCTTGTCATGCCAGGCCTTAGCCTTTTCCTTGTAGTGAGTGGCATTGTCATAAGCCTCGATCCTAGCTTCCTCTAGCTCTTGCAATTGTAACTTACGAAGCTCTCCAAAATCATCCAATTTCATGCTACAATTCTTGACAGCCCAATATGCCTTGTGTTCTAGCTCTACTGGAAGGTGACAAGCCTTACCAAACACCAACCGAAAGGGAGACATACCAATCGGTGTCTTGTAAGCTGTCCTGTATGCCCACAGTGCATCATCAAGCCTCAAACTCCAGTCTTTTCTATTGGGAGACACCGTCTTCTCCAAGATGGACTTTATCTCCCGGTTGGAGACTTCAGCTTGCCCGTTCGTTTGAGGGTGATAGGCGGTAGAAACTCTCTGCGTGACATGATATTTCTTTAACAGCGCAGTGATTGTCCTGTTGCAGAAGTGGGTTCCTCTATCACTGATGAGAGCTTTTGGCACTCCAAACCTGGTAAATATGTTAGACTTCAAGAAATCTGCAACAACTTTAGCATCATCAGTCCTAGTGGCCTTCGCTTCCACCCACTTGGAAACGTAGTCCACCGCAAGCAAAATATATATGTTACCACAAGAGGTAGGAAACGGTCCCATGAAGTCAATACCCCAAACATCGAAAATTTCACAGAAAATCAACCCTGTTTGTGGCATCTCATCCCTATGAGATATATTTCCAACCCGTTGACACTTGTCACAGGATTTACAGTGGTTGTGCGCATCCTTGAAGATGGACGGCCACCAAAATCCTGCGTCAAGTACCTTCCTTGCGGTTCTTTGTACCCCAAAATGCCCACCACATGCTGCTGAATGACAAAAGGCAATGAGAGAATATATATGTTACCACAAGATTCTCAGCACCCTTCTTGTCCTTGATCTCCACATCAAACTCGCTGAGTAATAAGATCCACCAGATCAACCGTGGCTTGGCTTCCTTCTTCGTCATGAGATAGCGCAGAGCAGCATGGTCGGAGTAGACAAAGACCTTTGTACCAAGCAGGTACTGCTTGAACTTCTCAAGAGCAAACACCACAGCAAGCATCTCCTTCTCTGTGGTGGAGTAATTCCTCTGTGCGCCATTCAGCGTCATAGAAGCATACTGGATCACATAGGGAGCTCTACCATCCTTTTGGCCTAGCACGGCCCCCACAACATAGTCACTGGCATCGCACATGATCTCAAAGGGCTTAGACCAATCAGGAGCCTGAATAATTGGGGCACTTGTCAGGCGAGCCTTCAGTTCATCAAAGGCTGCCCGACACTCATCTGTAAACTCAAATCCCATCTCCTTCTTCAGCAGGTCACACAGGGGTGAAGAGATCTTGGAGAAGTCTTTAATGAACCTGCGATAGAAACCTGCATGGCCCAAAAAGGAACGAACTTCACGCACATTAGTAGGATAGGGCAAAGACTGAATTACTTCAATCTTTGCCTTATCGACCTCAATACCCCTAGACGACACAATATGACCCAAGACAATGCCCTGCTCAACCATAAAGTGACACTTCTCAGAATTCAGCACTAAATTGGTGTCAACACACCTTGCAAGCACAAGTGATAGATGGTTCAAGCATGCATCAAAATTGTCACCATATACAGTAAAATCATCCATGAATACCTCTATGAAGTTCTCAATGTACTCAGAGAAGATGCTCACCATACACCGCTGAAAGGTTCCTGGAGCATTGCACAACCCAAATGGCATCCTGCGATAAGCAAACGTGCCAAACGGACAAGTGAATGTCGTCTTTGCTTGGTCGTCTGGTGCAATGGCTATCTGGAAGTACCCTGAGTAACCATCCAAGAAGCAGTAGAAAGCACGTCCTGACAGTCTCTCGAGCATCTGGTCAATGAATGGAAGAGGGAAGTGGTCCTTCCTGGTCACTGCGTTCAGCTTGCGGTAATCAATGCACACTCTGTAGCCTGTCTGTAATCTCGTGGGGACGAGTTCTCCATGTTGGTTCTCCACAACTGTGACCCCTCCTTTCTTTGGCACAACCTGCGTAGGACTAACCCACTTGCTGTCAGAAATAGGAAAATCATACCTGCCTGCAGAAGCTTCAGAACTTCCTTCTTGACAACATCCATCATAGGTGGATTCAGGCGCCTCTAGGGTTGTCGCGAAGGCTTCTCCTCGCCTTCCAGCAGAATACAGTGCATGCATGTGGTGGGGCTGATTCCCTTTATGTCAGCAATGGTCCAACCAATTGCCGTCTTATACTCCTTGAGAACCACCACCAACTTGTCTTCTTGTTCCTTGGTGAGCTTATTGGAGATGATCACTGGCAAAGTTTCTTTGTCTCCCAGAAACACATACTTGAGGTGGTCAGGAAGTTGTTTCAACTCAACCACTGGTGCCTGCACAATAGAGGGCAAAAGCTTCTCGCTAGGCAGGGTTAGTGGTAAATGTGATTTACCCAGTAGCTCAGAAGGAAGCTTATAGTAAGCATCCAACTCATTGACAACTTCCTGTACGTCAGCAGATAGAGTAAAATCCAAACTAGAATCAACAATAATGGATTTCATATCATCTAATTGGTCATCATCAAAAACATCTTGCACCACAGGTTCAAGCACATCAATAGCACACAAAGAGTGATCATCAGTAGGATATTTCATGGCTTCATATATGTTATAATTAATAGTCTGGCCATCAAATTCCATAGTTAGAGAACCTGTGCTCACATTGATCTTAGTATTAGCGGTTTTTAGGAAGGGTCTCCCAAACAGAATAGGGGCTGCATGCTTGTCATGTTCCATGTTTAGCACATAAAAATCAGTAGGAAACGTAAGATCACCAACCATAACCAAGACATCCTCTACAATCCCTGTAGGACGCATGCTAGATCTATCAGCTAACTGAATGGAAATGTTGGTTGCATGCAAAGGTCCTAATCGCAAGGATTCACAGAGAGATGAAGGTAAAACATTGATGGAAGCACCTAAATCTAGCATAGCCTTATTGAACTTGGTGCCTCCAATAGTGATAGGGATAGTGAACATACCTGGGTCACCACACTTCTTGGGTAAGCGCTTTTGAAACACAACAGAGACATGCTCGCTTACCTTCACCTTCTTCTTGCTATTTCTGTCTTGGTTCCTCTTTGTTGTGCACATCTGCTTCAAGAACTTCGCATAATGAGGGACAGATTTGATCAAATTGAGGAGAGGAATGTTGACCTCTACGTTTCTGAACATCTCAAACATGTCCTTGTCCTGCGCAAGTGGCTTGGTACGCTTCAGAGCAGATGGGAATGGTGCAACAGGCTTCCACTCAGGAAAAATTGGGGTTCCAGACTCTTTCTCAGCATCAGCTTCGACGACAGAGGGGCGGCGGGCGCCGCAATTAGTACGGCGGTCGCCGTGATTTTCCTCAGACAGGTTGAGAGCTATATCAGATTCGCGGCGATCGCCGTGAATGTCTTCCGGATTTCCGAGAAAATGTTCACCGTCACGGCGGTCGTCGTAATTGTTGCGGCGGTCGCCGTGATTTTTTTCCGCCAGGTCGAGAGCAACTTCCATTTTACGGCGGTCGCCGTGTGTCTCGCAGCGGTCGCCGCTTTCACAGTGGTCGTCGTTCTGCTCCAAATCTGCACTTTCTTCCTCACTGCCCTCAGACTTATCTTCCTCAAGCTTCCTCCCACTTCTCAAAGTCACAGCACTGACATTTCGAATGTTCGGGTTCACCTCAGTTTGAGATGGGAGTTTACCAGAGTCCTTGGCGTCCAGTTTATTCACCACTTGAGAGATTTGACCAAATTGTCTTTCCACGTTCTGAATGCTAGCTTGCGTACTTTCCTGGAACTGCATGTGGCTCTTGGTCAGCTTAGCAACATTCTCATTAAGACTCATGTTGCTTTGCATCATCATTTTCATCATATCATCCACAGACTGCGAAGGGTTCGAGCTCTGCCCTTGAGGTCTTGGCACATAGGGTGGCCTGGGTTGTGGAGGGTTACCCTACTGTTGGTTTTACTCTGGGTCTCTCCATCTGAAGTTAGGATGATCCCTCCAGCCATGATTGTATGTACTAGAGTAGGGATCATGCCTGGGCCTCTGTTGATATCCTCCGACTGTATTCGCTTCCTCTTGCAACGTAGGACACGAGTCAGTAGGATGCAAGTCATCATGACAAATCTCACAGGCCTTAGCCTGCTGAGGCGTACCTTTCAGCTTCAGACGCCTCACCTCCTCTCGTACCACATCAAAATCTGCTTGATCAATCTTGGCTTGAGAGCTTGCAACTACCAGGCTTTGGGAGCCTCTCCCACTGTATTGTCTAGAGTCATCAGCCAGTGTAGCAAATATCTCCAGGGCCTCTTCATAAGTCCTCTTCAGAATATTTCCACCACATGAAGAGTTTACCATCCGACGGTCATCTTCACGGAGTCCTCCATGCAGATACAAAATTAGATCATGATTGGCATAACCATGGTAGGGGCAACTCTTCACTAGCTTCTTGAAGTGCTCATAATAGTCATAGAGGGACTCATTAGAAAGTTGCTCTATGTTGCAAATCTTCTTCTTAAGTTGATTGGACGGCCGCTGCTTCCGAAGAGGAAATCGGCTCGGCGATGCTTCCGTCAGCGGCGGCGGCCGCTGCTTCTCCCACGGCGATCACCGTAAATGCGGCGGGCGCCGCAATTAAACGGCGGTCGCCGTTTCCAGGTCGTAGCCTTCGTCTCTCAGAGGGAATTAACGGCGGTCGCCGCGACTCTGTTTCTTCATCCTTCGTTCCTCAGCTCCTAAGGCTCCAAAAATGCAACTTCCGCACCTCCTCGCCAAGTCTCCAAATCACCTCCAAAGCATCCTAAAACACCTCTAAAATCATGCCAAAACTCTATCAATACACACAACATAATCGTGTGTATCACTTCTGTTGTTGACGGGAGGTTGAAGAAGCAAAGTGAAGGTGGGCCTCCCCCCTTATTAGTTGTTGTTGGGCCGAGAAGCCCAATTCCCCTTTCAGTCCAAATTTAACCCGAAATTATTCGAGCGGTATAATTTTGATTCCCTTTTATCCGTATCTGTCTTTAGGAAAATTCAATTAATATTCTTATGATTTAAAATCATAAAAATTTATTGAATTTAATTCCTTGAGTTCGTCCTGACAAATTAATTGAGATTAATTAATTTGTCATGAGTTGGATCGCGTGTGGACTCGTACTCTGCTAGGAATATTCTGAAGCTTAGGCCATATCCTCGGAAAGGATATTTTCGGTAGTCGTCTCGTCCAGATTCATCGTCGAATCTATTCCAGGCAAGTGGCGGTTCGCTCTTGCTCATCATTCCATATTTCCATTGATTATCAATTGTTTAATTATTAATTAATTTGGAATGACTATTGTTTTGTCTGAGAACGGTTTTGATAACTGTTTTGGAAGATTAAAAGATGATATTATAATAGGTTGTATATTCTGTTAGAATCAACGTTATTATATATATATTGATAGGTTGAGATATATCTATGATGATGGCCTTGAGGGCTTTGATATGATTATTACTGTGTTGAACTGTTTAGTTAGCACGAGTAGTTAGGAACGTTGGACTCTTCGACGTCCAATCGTTTCTTTATACTATATTAAATGGTGTGTAGGGCGGCAAAACCCCTAACATCATTTTGTTGGTCATGACCGGCCTCTATACGCTCAGTATAGAGGTGGTGCACTTAGCCAGTGTCACAAATCTCAGGAGTTGCTCCCAAAAGATCTCTCGTCTCGGGACGAGCTGATCATAAAAGTTTATAACATAATGCGTGTTTTGGAATTAAACAAGATAAGTGCCGTAGGTTCGCACATGATTAATATACTCCTCGACGAGTAGCGCAACTAAGTAATAGTGCGGCTAGGAAAACTCGTTTAGACTTGATCAGAGTACGTTCTCTTTCCAATCTGGATTCGCCCTGGGGCGGTGAGGTTGGTTGTGAACTGAAACATCTCGTCAGTTTTTGAACACTTGTGTGTGAAACTATAATGTTCCAGACAATTGTCATGTTTCCGATAAGACTCACTCTTTTGGAGTCTTCTCTTGGATATTTTCCATAAAACTAAATTCAGTTGGAGTCTTCTCTTGATCATATATTTTGATATATTCATTCCAGTAGAAGTATGAAGGTTGACTATCGTCATCGACTATTATTCGAGAAACGATGAGTCTAATCTAATACGACTACTCGAACCATCTGCTTTGTACCCTTGCATAGTCTTTCATTAGACTAACCAACCGTAATTGTTCTCTGCATGGTTGGCTGGTGTCATCCGTTTGATTCGGCACATCAGATCAGTCGAGGATCCATGAAGGCTAGATCGACTATGAACATGAACGGTATTTGAAAATGTTTTAATCAGGCTACGATCTTTGGGCGTTGACTACTGAGGTCAATACTCTTGTAAATTATTTTAAGTCTTTCGTTGTATTGTAATAACTCTGTATTTTGTCGCATTTGGAATTGTGTTGAAACTCCGCGACTATGTTTTAAATGAAAGTTATGGTAATTTTGTATCATAATTGTTTTTTATGAATTGTGTTTCAATGGTAAAGCCTGGGGTGGCTTCGGTGTGGAAACCGAGGTCACTGGCGGTAATACCTTTCCAAATGGGCTAAAGATTTGGGGGTGTTACACTTCCACTCCAATCTTCCTTGCGCCTCCAAAGCACCACTCCAAGGCCACCACGACCACCGGCGAGAGCTCTGGCGACACCTCGAATATGCCGACGAGGGCTCGAAACTCCGGCGATGAAGGAAAACGAGAGAGAGAGAGAGAGAGAGAGAGAGAGAGAGAGAGAGAGAGAGAGAGAGAGAGAGAGAGAGAGAGAGAGAGAGAGAGAGAATCTGATTTGGGTGCCAAAAACCCTCCAAATCGGTCTCTATTTATAGCCAAAGGAGGAAGGCAGCCCCGACCAGATCGACGATGGCTCAGACGATCAACGGCGGTGCGATCGACGAGGAGGAAGACGAAGCGTCGCTGGCGTGTCTACACTTTTCCGCGGTTGCGGAAATTTTTCGCGATCGCGGAAAATTCCAGTGCCCAGCGTCTATTATTCCGCGGTCGCGGAAAAGGCATTTCCGCGTCTGTTTGCCCGGGGAAGGGTTTGGCATGGGTTTAAATCCCGGAAATTATATATTTGTACCCAACCAAATATTCTAAGCCCCGAAAATACGTCGAATGTATTTTATACCACTCAGGGAATTATTACAGAGACAAACACGTTACAGAAAATCCAAACTTCTCCGAAAGTGACATAATTACAGAACGAGGGTTGGGAAAATTATCCAAATACCCTTACTAAAAATGAGGGGTATTACAGAATGCGTCGGTAAAGGTTGATGGCCGGCGCTTGAGACGATGAGGCTCTCCGCGGCAACAGCAAGGCTGGTTACGGTGGAGGATGGCCGGCGTGAAGATGGATGATGGAGATCGTTGGATAAACTCCTTGCCCGGTTGGATATGACTCACCAACAAGGATCAGAGGTCGTTGACTCCTTGAGATATTACTCACCCAAGGAATTCAACAAGGATAAGGCTTTGATGTTACTCACAAAGCAGGAGACGAAGAAGAGAGTTTGATGAAAGCAAAATAACTGTAATTCTTCTCAAATCAACGTGTGTTCTAAAAAATGAAAGACATTTGCCTCTATATGCAGCAAAGGAAGGGAAATGCCTAAGGCTCTCGGCCTCATAATGGCCTAGCGGCCCAATAAGGCCAAACTGAACAAAAACAATCATAAACCATGTCTCAAATTGTCATAAAACCAACGAAATGATAAAAGCCCTTTATGTACTCGGACGCGCCTCAAGTAGTGTCATGGCCAACAAGGAAATGAGGTGTCCGAAGCCTCCAAGGCTTGTGAGAGCCTCCATGCATAGAAGACCCTTCTTGAAGGTGTCTAGCTTGAGCTCTAGTGATAGCCCCGGGAGGAAGCTCGTCTTGATGCTCTTGGCCTTCACTAGACTCTTCTTCACTTGAGTCACCTTCATCACTTGAGTTGTCTTGGGAGTCCGAGCTCTCTTGAAGCTCTTGATGGGGCATGGTCACATCAGTAATAATATAAAAGTACTCCACTAAATTAAAAAAAACCTCCATGAAATTATATAAAACTCATATGAATAAATTTTGTTTTTTTTTTCAAAAAAGATTTTTCAACTTTCAAAAAATTTACCTTTAATATATTTTATATTATATGGAGATCAATATGCAGTTTTGAAATGATGTTGATATGTATCTTTTTATTAAAATTGTAATGAAATAAGGGATAATGGCTATATAATATAAGTGACTGGGGAAAATTAAAAGGAAAGAACTGAACAAAATATTTTTATAACATGTAATTAAGAACAAATTCCTCTAAAAATCAAAAAAACACTTGAGCCAAGAAATAGATTATTCCAACTTCTAAATAAGAACAAATCCCTATAATAAAAACTCTTTAGAACCAAGATTTGAAGAGTTCAAAAAATTTAAGTATATGAGAACATATATTGAAAATCAAAGTAGCTTAATACAACCATGAGTAAATAAGATATTATATGCTAAGGATTAGAGCTTGAATTTGAATATTTGTATTTAACTTAGAACAATTATTTCTTCTGATTTCATGATATCTCTAAAATTTTGTTTATTTCTTATCTATTTTGTCAAATAAATTTTATGTGACTACACTTTTCAATAATATTATCAATACTAATTTGAATTTATATTTGATTTCAAAAATCATCATTAATGTAAATCGTTATTGTCAAGACCGAAATTCATATCTTATATACAATCGTGTCAATAATTTATTTAGGTGTATATATATATATATATTTATATTATAAATCATGGTTAGTGAATTAGTTCTATTAGACTATTGAATAGTTGTAGACATAAACCATAAAACATAGAAAATAGTGTAACATATATAAGAGAAAATCAAGAAAATTTGGTGGTTAGTCAAATTTGTTTCAATTTTTATCCTATTATAAACATAAACAATTAATTATTTAAAATCTATTATAATATTTTTGCATGTAAATCACAATGAGACTATATATCTAATGATTCTATAATTTATGGTTCTACGTAACAATCTAAGATATGAATATATCTACATACTCATACTCATTTATTCAATTATTAATTGATTTTGTAAATATTTTCATAATATGATATCTATATTATATATATACTAAAGGAGAACCCTACAAATTGAGTGTCATCACCACTTATTTATTTTCCTACGTGTCATCACAACATTTATATACAAGAGATTTTTACCTCACATTTAAAAAAATCACCACATACATTACAAAATCAAGTGTATTTTTTTTCAAAGTTAATTTTAAGAATTATCGAATAAGCTAAGAAATTAGTTAAAGACAAGAAACATTTCACTTTGATTAAAACTATTATGTAGTATAATATAGATTTTTATGTAAAATTAGTTTTTTGTAAAATTTATCATAGAAACAGTTCATTTTTTTGCTCGGATAACATAATATGACTTCTATTTAACATTCAACTTTGGTTTGGAGAACTATAGTGGTTTAATATTGGTTTTGATTATTATTGTTTTTCCTATAGTATGATGTTTTTTTATGAGCATTGATGTATACAAGTTAATCATCTATAAGTACCACTATATTTGACTTTATAAATTCTAATGTCATATTGCTAAACAAATTTAATATTTCGCCACCATTAATTCCTCTTATTTGTGGGAATATTGCAAAGTTCTTAATTTGATAAGAAACCTATGGATTCAACATACATATGATATCCAAGAAGCAAATGAATATTCTGAATAGGTATTAAGCATCAGAGATGGTATTGTAGGTGATGACAATGATGGAGAAGCACAAATACAAATTCTTGATGAGCTATTGGTGAAAGATTATGACTTAGATCTGATTCCAACAATTGTTAAGTCTGTTTATCCCTATCTTTTGGTCAATCAGTTGTCTCCGAAACACTTTGAAGAATGGGCAATTCTTGCACCAACACATGAAGAGGTAGATAGAAGTAATGACTATATATTGTCTTTGTTACCCGGTGATGAGAAAGTCTATCTCAGTTCGGATAGCCTTTGCAAGCCAGGTTTTATTGCAGATAGTGATGCAAGTATTTATACGTCTGACTACTTGAACAATATTAGATGTTCTGGTGTCCCAAATCATTTACTTGAACTTAAGGTTGGGATCTTATTATGCTGCTTCGAAATATTGGTCAGTCTTCAGGTTTATGTAATGGGACAAGATTGATAACCACGCAACTCGGCAGTCATGTCAAATAAGGAAGAATATTTCAGGCAACAATATTGAACATACAATTTTGATTCCTCGGCTCCTCGCATGCTCATGTCACCATCAGACATTTCATACCCGTTCAAGTTTCAATGAAGACAATTTTTCTTGAGTGTCTGTTTTGCTATGACGATAAACAAGAGCCAGGGCCAATCTCTTGCAAATGTCGGTTTGTATCTTCCAAGTCATGTTTTCACTCATGGTCAGTTTTATGTTGCATCATCAAGAATTACTAGCAAGAAAGGTTTGAAGATTTTGAAATGCGACAAAAAACAAAAAAAAAAGATCTAATACTACAACTGTAATAACTATAGAAAATTTAAAATTTTGAGTTTGACCCATTTCGATTTTAATTGGTTTTAATTACCTTATTGTATTAGTGCGGAGAATTCGAACCCAACCTTTTATATTTTGTTCCCATATAATTAATGAGTTATCTTTTAATCCCATATTTTGTCAATCACATTTCTATCCCTTTCTAGATCTTTCATTTTTACCCCATAAAATATTAATACCCTTTTCTTTCTTTTTTCTTTCCTTTCTTTTCTTTTCTTTTTTTTCGGTTTTTTCGCCTGGTATCCCTGAGGTAAGGCAAAATTCGCGAGGTGCCCCAAAGTTTTATCTATTTCGCGCGGTACCCTCGAGTTTTTTTTCCGCCAAATGCCCATCTATTAATTTTTTAATTTAAAAACCTAAAAAAATGAGAACAAACAAAAAAAAATCCAAAAATAAAGAAAGATTACGAACAGAACGCTGTGATTTTGGATGACCATTACAAATGCAACTATGAACCCAATTATCAAAATCCATCTAAACAAAAACCAAATTTGTTGGTGATTTTAGTGAAATCATTTCCATTTAATGTAATCGGGATTCATGTGACACTAAGGGAACTCATTTCGTTATAATACGAGCTCGGGTGTGTGGAGTACACGCTTGTGTAAACGACTTGAGTTCTAGAGGGAAACAAAGTATATGTTACATGTAAGGGTCAAGTTCCCTTGAAACAACTTGTATAAAGCTCTAGTTCCCTGGAAATAGTTTCAGTAAAGGGAACTAGATATTAGTTCACTTCATGTGAAGGGAACTGAGCGTTATTTCCCTTTTACGGGACTAGACACATGTGTATGACTGGTTGATTTTCTTGGCACGTGTTTAATGTGCTTGTAACTGTTGGTAAAACCAACTATGTAACCGCTATAACCGTCATAACCGTTTTGTAACTGAAAGTAACCGTTGGTAACTGTAGTGTGTCGGTTGGGAACGGTTGATAACCGCTGAAATCAGTTGGTAACCGTTTTCAACTGCCGCTGTAACTTCCTATAACTTCCGTAATTGATTCTAGAAGTTCTCCCTAATGCCTATATAAAGGATTTCGGGATTTAGTGTTGGAGATACACAAGTTATCTGTCATTCTACAGAACTTGCTGAAAGTTGAAATCCAAAACACAATTTCTATAAGTTTAGTTCTCTTCAGAAGCCTTGAAAGGAACTAGTAGATTTGTCTTATCTCACTTCAGATTTTGCGGATTCCCTGAGGCTTATAAGGGGCAAAATACTGATTTTGGAAAGTGTTCATCACGATTCAAATCTTATCCGAATACAGCCGTCATCGATTGGTCCCTTGGAGAGTCGTGTTCTGCAGCAGTTCCCTACCGCAGTTCCCAAGACGTATAGAGTTCCTAACAAAATTGAGGGGGGGAAATCAAGAAAAGAGAAAGAAGGATTACCAGTCACCATGGGGTGTCTGCTCATGGAACGGACTTCCATTGTAGTAGCAAGGTCAAATCATCTGTAACTTTGTTTTTGTTCTTCCGTATAGCTCAGTAATGAGGTAATCGGGTCGGGTTGTCGGGCCTTCTTATAGCTGTGCATCAGCCCTACCGTTTGCCAGTCGAAGTAGTCTTGGCACTCTGTTGAGAACAGCGTGTGGATCCTCCATGGAGCCTGATCCCCGACCCGAACATGACCCGATGACCCGATTACCAAAAAGGCCAGAAATGCCGATGATGTCGGGGTCGAAATCAGTGTCGGATTTGTTGATGACGTGGGAGGAGGCATTTCAGATGAGAAAGGGATGAGGAAGAAGGACATCCAGAAGAAGAAACTGGGGGAATATATTGAAATTGGAGAAGGGGAGTGGAAGGACAGAGGGTTAGGTTTTGAAGAGTAGGCAGTTTTTTTTCGGAAATGTAGAGGTTAAAAGAATTTAATACTCCCTCCGTCTCATAATGTTCGTCCTGTTTCCGTTTTGGGCGTCCCCTTTTATTTGTCCTACTTTCCTTTTTTATCCATCTTTTCTTTCCAATATTACCCTTATTCATTCCATCTTTTACACCATTTTATCCTTACCTTACACATCCAATCATTCTCACCTACCATCTTCATCCATCTCAAACTCCATTAATATCCACCATTTTTATCCATAACCTAAAACTTAATAAACCATTTTCCATTAACCTAATTAATTAAAATGTTAATTAATTAATTAAACTAATAAAATTAACCAAATTAACCAAACTACTCCTAAATTCATTAACTTAACCCAAATCCATTTTTTTAACCAAACTAACCCAAACCCATAATTTACCCTAACCCAATATCCCTAACCTATATTAACCTACCCCTAATCTACCCATTTAACCCGGCCTAATCTACCCAGCCCAATTACCGATACCCTAATCTACCCAGCCCAGCCCATTTCCCACCCTAACCCTAAATACCCCCTTCTGAGCTCTCTCTTCACTCTCTCGTCTCACTCTTCACCGCTCTCTTCTCTTTTCTTCTGAGCTCTCTCATTCTCTCTGAAACCCTAGATCTGAGCTCTCTTGTCTCCTCTCTCATCTGAGCTCTCTTCACCTCTAGTTCTCCTTTGTGCTCTCATCTGACTTCTCGCTCTCCAAAGAAGGTGCCTCTCCTTCTCTACGCTCTCGTCTGAGCCCTCTCTTCTATTCTGAGCTCTCTCTGAAACCCTAACTCACAAAAATGATCTCGATCTGTTGCAGATCTGCTCGCCGGCGGTTAATCTGCTCCGGCTGCCCCCAAAACACAGAAAAGGCTTGCTCCTCGTCTAGATCTACCCAGATCTCCCAAAACCCGCCCAAAAAAACCCTAAATCTCAGAGATCGTTGCTTTGAAAACCCCGGTCCCCTGGGTTCCCTTCTCTGTTTGCATAAAAAATGGGTGATTTGGACATATTTAAGTTCGATGGGTCCTGGACTTCTGATGCACTTTTTGTTGCTTGCTCTCAAGCTCCACAGTGCGAGTGGGGTGGCGATTGTGTTGGGGATCACAGATTCACTCCTGTTGGCTCAGAGGAAACTGTGGAGGGGAAGCTGCGCGAAGAGCCCCCAGAGATCGTTGAGCTCCCTGCTACCCCTGAGTTCGTTGAGCTCTTTCCTACCCCTGAGATCGTCGTCCTCCCTGATTCCCCTGAGATTATCTTCATCCCTAATTCCTCTGACGATGAAGCTGCGAGATGAATCGTCCCCGGTTATGGTGATGTTGCCTCTAATTCTGATTTTTAGCCAAGTCTCACTCTTTTTTAGTTGTTTATGCATGGGTACTTTTGCTGAGATTATTGCTTTGAATTATGCATGTTGTTGAATGAGTTTGTTGTGCTGTTGACTGAGACATTGGTATTCTGTTTTGTTGTTGATGTTCTGATGACTAAGACATTGGTATTCTGTTTAAGTTGATTCTCTATTTTGGTGTGTTGGTGTTCTGTTTTGGTGTTGCTGTTCTGATGTTGGATTATGTTGTGTTGCCTCTGTGTTGTGATCGGTGATGATGCATGATAACTGAGATGCAAAACCTTTATGTTCACTAGACTTCTGATGTGCCATGGCAACACTGTGTCACATGTAATTGATTGATGCTTATGTGTATGTTAAGGTACTGTGATTGGTATTGTATTTATGAGGGTTATGGGGACATCCAAGATTATTTATGCATTTCAATGATGAAGTCTTGAAACTGAGATGCAATACCTTTAATGTCACTGCCTTAATGTGCCATAGGAACATTTTTACATGTGGTTGATTGTTGCTTATGTGTATGTTGAGTCTTGTGATTGGTCTTGTGTCTATGATGGATATGGGGACATTTGAGATTATTTGTGCATTTCAATGATGAAGTCTTTTTGCTGAGATGCAAGACCTTAATATCACTGCCTTAATGTGCCATAGGAACACTTTCACATGTGATTGACTGATGCCTATGTGTATGTTAAGGTCTTGTGATTGGTCTTGTGTCTATGATGGCTATGGGGACATCTGAGATTATTTATGCATTTCCCTTGTCTGTCCCGAAATGTTTGTCCTAAAGTTCTAAAAGCTCTTGTGATTGGTGGTGTTATTCTCCTTGAGTCTATCTATGATGAAGTCTTGAAACTGAGATGCATTCCCTGCATGTTCACTGTCTTAGTGTGCCATTGGAACACAGTCAAATGACTGATTGATGCTTATGTGTATGCTAAGGTATTGTGAATGGGTTTGTGTCTATGATGGTATTAGGGACATCTGAGATCAAAGCTATGTCATTGTTGTGCCATTACTTGTGCTTGTTTACAAAATTACAAAAGTTCTTGCTCTGTACACAAAATGTTCAATCGTTGTCATATATTGCTAAATAAACTGTCTGTCTTCAAGTGCTTCTTCAGTGTCTTGATCTTCAACTTCTGTTGTCCCTTGTTGACTCTGTTGACCTGCTATTGATGTTCCTGCTTGATCTGCTTGTTGTGCACCCCCATGCACTATGTCCAATGCTTCTATGATAGCCCACATAGGTGCCTTGATCTCTCTTGGTAGATTTCCTTGAGCCATTAATTTCTTCTTGTTTACATGTGGTAAATCATACTCATTGCCTCCCTTGCTTTTAAGTATTTCATTCATAACAAATTGTAGTGTCATCCACACATCTCTTAGAGTTGTAGGGGCCAATTCAAAAAATGTTTCATGTACTGCTTCTATCATATGATCAATACTTTTTGACATCTTCTTGTGCATGAGTGACTGAATGCTTCTGAAAAATCCTAGATCTAAGATGTTTACATCTGGACTATTAGTTGGCTGTTGTATTAAGATGAAAGTGAATCCATCCTGAATGTATACTTGTTGCCATTCTGGATCTCTTTGAGTTATATGGGCCTTTGCATTGTCTTGTTGTATGAATATAACTCTTTGACCTCCATCTTGTGGCCACTTTGCCTTGATTGCTGGAATGATTTGGTTTATCAACATGTTCCTTGTCACTTGCTTGTTGACTGATTCAACTAGCTTTGTAACTAGTGTCTCCTTCTCTCTGTTTTTGGATGACCTTTTTGCTGCTTATTGATATGTGAATGGAAAGATTCCTATCTTCCCATCAAAAATGCACTGTCCCTCTGCATCAAATCTAGGCCTTGCTACAACTGCAGTGAACATAACTTTGGGAATGAATTTAGATGAATTTGCAGCTCTGTACTTGCCCCTTTCATTATGTGCTAGATATACTCTCTGTGATTTCTTTGATAGAAAAAACCACTTCTCATCCAAGTGTACAAAATCAAACATTGGATAATACACTGATTTTTCTTCTACTGTATCCCCACAAAGTAACTTCAGTACCCAATCCAACCTAACCTTCTTATGTCCCTCACTCAAACCAGGATGGATTGGATTTGTATGTGGCTTTATTGTACCTTGCTTGACCATCCTATACACTTTGGTCTTTGAAAGACTAAGTTTGCTAGCTAAGTCTCTAATGCATGACCTGTCTCCCATGCCCAGTGCTGTGATTGAATCCATCTCTACTTGAATTCATTTTCTACCACAGTTGTGATATTTTGTGCTTAGATTGTACCTCTGTTGTACATTATGTTGCTTCTTTGCTGTGTTCCAAAGTCTGCCTATGCACCTTGTTGACATTTTGAACTCTTCTGCAACTTTCTTTATTGCACCATGTGGTAATTGTCCCTCTCTAGATATTGCTAGCAGAGCATTCAATATGTGTATTTTTTTATCACTGTTGAGCCTGGTATTATGTGTTGGCTGATGATGTTGTGTTGCCTCTGTGTTGTGCTTTGCTTCTGATGACTGTCCCTCTTCATCTCCTGGTTCCTGGTTGAGATCAAAGCTATGTTCACTATCTTGTTCCATGCCCCCTGATGACTGTCCCTCTTCGAACTCTTCTCCATCATAAACGTACTGTTTATCTGGAAGTGGAGCTTCATTTAAGTCCCATAAAGCTGAGGCCATGACACCACCAGGCTGTGATGCAGAGACTGTTTACTTGCTTAATTTTGCTCTGAATTTTACTGTAAATTTGAATGTAAATTCATTTCCCAAAGCTGTAATCTCCTTTTATACTCTGTTTAGGGGCAATTTTGTCAGGGCAATTATGCCCTAAGTCCCCTTTTGTTTAGGGTAATTCTGTCCCCAAAAATTGTAAGTGATCCGTGTGCCCCTAAAATCAGCCTTCTCATTGGCTGAAATTTGATATGTGGTAAATAACCACATATTGCACTGTAGCAGGTCATGTCCCCTTGTGTACTTTGTTAATTTTCACTGTAGCAGGTCATGTCCCCAATTGTACTTTGTTAATTTTCTTAATCCAAAATTTTTTTATACTTTAGGACAAACATTTCGGAACAGAAAGAGTAGTAAAAAAATAAAAAAATAAAATGTTAAAGAATGTGCCACGTGACAGAAAGAGGGAAAGACAATGGGATTTAGTTTAATTGTATTGTATGTCAGCTTAGATCGGATCGAGTCATATTTCAAATCCTAAAGTTTTAATCGATATGTAGAAATGGACGGGGTTCGCTTTTCGGATCGGATATTATATTTGTCGGGTCAAGATTAAAAAAAAATCAGACTCGTTGGAGAAGATTATTTATGCAACGGTCATAATGTCAGATATGAGATATGCAGCAGCCAGCAGGAGAGATCCAACAAGTAACGGCTGGCACTGAACGAGCCTCATCTGATTGCCAATTAAATTACAGATTTGAAACAGCTGTTTTATTTATTTAATTATTCATGGTGGTACAACAAACAACCAAGTGCATGTAAGTGTAACAAAACGGCTACTTCACTTGTAAAAAGTATCGGTCCCCTGGAGCTGGACCCTCCTGGCCTCCTCTGCTATGCATAAGCTCATAAACAAGCCTTATTTGAATCTTGTTCAAATTAAGGACCTCCTCCTTAAGCTACAATTTGCGATGAACCAACAACATTTTCTACCACACAACATTACCCGTTTTGGGTTTAAATTATTTTAACAAGGGGATTACGGTTAAACATTAACTGTCGAAATAAAATGAGCTCTATGAGCACGGGACTAAATTCTTTAGGCGTATTAAATATTCTTCTCGATTTTTTTTGAGGTAACCTAATTACCTAATGTAATGTAAATTCAATTTGATATCCACAATTTCTAAATATTTATATGGTATATATATATATCCTTGAATTACACCGAAACTTCACATTCTAACTCATAATAGATGATTATATATAAGGGTAAGGGGCATTCTATTTAGCGGGAGATCTCGTATTCGATTTTCTCTTGTGCAAAATTTTCTTGGGTCAGTAGCACTCACACACCACGAGTAAAATTACTTGTATTTGAAACAAAAAAATAGATGATTGTATATGAGTTGAGTGATAATAATTTTGTACTTTAATGAATTATTATGGCCTTTTAAAAATTAAATATTTACCAACAAACTTGAGAGAGAAAAAAAATTGCACAATACACACTTCTATTATCATAACAAATTAAGTAAAAAAACACTATAAAAGGCAAGTTTATGAAGCTTAAAAAATAGGTTTCATATAATGATCAAAATTACTTGATAAATTAAGGTGGAAAAACACAAATAAAACAACAAAAGAGTTACATTCAATTGCTCAAATTCTCATGTAGATTCGAGAATAATGTGGGAATATCATGTGGTTTTTGAGGAAATTATAAATGCTAATCAAAATATGCAATACTTATACAGACAGTTTTTTTGTTTGTTCTGAAACTAATGTACCTATGCTACGAGCAAATCATCTGAAATTATGGATTTGTTTGTTCAACCTATTTATAAATGTGTTTCCAAAATTAAGTACTTATATCAAATAAGTATAATATTTAAAAAAAAATAATGACTTTATTTCTTAAAAGTAATTTTTTTTTTCATTTCTCCCACTTTCCTTTTTCTAGAAGACTTTTATTCAAAAAATGCTTTTTGACACGTTTTTCAAAATATCATAATTTTTAAAACATAGTATCGTTATAATGTGAAGTGTATTTATAATGATGTTAAACAAACAAATCCTAAATAAGAAAATAAATTTTGGCCAAAAAACGCATGTATTTCCACCCAAACAAATTCGTCAAATAAATTAGTGGCATGGTTTTTTATTGATGGTGGCTTGTAGCACGGTGGTTTTATTGCACGGTGGTTTTAAACTCCATTGAATCCAAATCAAGCTCATTCTTGGTCTTCATTGGCAAATAGGTTACATCTTTTGGCCTTGATATGCAAACAAGTAGCTGAACAAGGTCCTCGAGTAAGAATGAAATAAAGAAAAAAAACAACAAACACAGTCAAAAGTTCTTTGTTGTTGTGTGTCGTTGTTGTTGATTCTGTCGTTTAATCGGTGTCTCGAATTTTGAGGGATTTGTCCTGAATCTTGAATTTTTATTTTATAAAAAAAAAAAAAAAAAAAAAAAAGTCCTCGAGTAAAAGTTTGCATACCAAAAAATATTTATGTCTTCTTCCATTCATTTCAAATTCAACAAATCCTGCGATTTGACACCTATGCGCAAATTCATTTCATTTGACAGCAAGCACGCACCAGCTGGCGTATGTTTCACAAGTAAATGTGAGCTGTCAAACTGGTCCCTCAACCACCAAGTAAACTTATAAAAAAACTTAGTGTTCCGGTCAAATCAGTGAACCTATCTTTAAAATGCTGAGAATCTCGTTTTGAAATTCTTCAAACTGGAGCGCACCAAATTCTCTCTCGATCTCTCTCTTCATCATTGCTGTTTGAATTTCACCGTTTCAATTTTCGATTTCGACGAGGCACATAAAAACGCAGAGAACTTCGATCTATACAATCTGCAGCTGATCAAGATCAAGCATCCGAAACTCCTAATCCTCTGTACCGGAAACTGAAAGTTCCAGCGAATTTATGGACAGGAAGGTTCGGAGTCTAGCGAGGCCTCCGCCGCCGATTCCTGCCGGAGGTGCGAAGTCGGCGAGATCTCGAGCTCAACGTATCATGTCTTCACCGTCGGCAGAATCTTCGCCGTTGAAGAGCCATGAATTGGCGGCGATGTTCGATCTGGACGCGTACGTGTTGCCGGCGGGGGAATGGATGAGGCGGCGGCAGGCCAGTAAGGAAGTCTTGAAGAGAGCGCTTTCGCCGCCGAAGAGAAGGCCGAGCTGGCGGTGGAGGAATTTCCAGCCTAGACCCAGCCCTCTTTCCATTATGTCTTCTGCTTAATTAGATAGGGAAAAAATTATGTTTTGACTTGGAAAATTCTGTAAATGATCATCCTCTTAAATCGTTCATGATTTGTAGTGATTCGATTTAACCAATACTTCTCCATATTTTTTTTTTTACTCGTTCCGGTCCGATTATTATTCAAAGGTTTACTGAATCAATTCTTTAGTTCATCAATTCTTCTGATACTCGGAATATATCAGAGCAAGCCAAACTGGAAATTAGTTAAATTGGATACATGATTAAAATGCTACAGAAGCTCTTCGGCAATATCTTTTCATTATGATCAATAAGGTACAGAATTATTAGGACAATCCTGCTAAAAAATTACAATGATACTATTAACATTTTTGGATACACTGCAGTAGAAAAGGTAGTGTCACATAGCAACCACATGTACAAGTATGTTTATATGCATAACTCCAGCAATATCCCTCACAATTGAGATATTCCCCAACATCACATGACCACCAAGCCTGAATCCACCGCTAGATCTGATTCAATTCTTCTTGGGCCACAAGAACTAGAGATGGTACTAGAACAAGATCTGATTGTCTACACCTGAAAACGGTAGGTGAATATAGTTAAAAACGGGTGAGATTGGTAGGAGTGTTTAGAGTGAATAATATATTTCTGGAAGAAAGGATACATGCTGATTGCTGGAGTATTACTATTATATACCTCCGGAAGATCTGTTGATGATGTGGAATTTGTTTCAGCAGAGGCCTCAGCATTTCTTGCTTCTGATTTCTCATTTGAGTAACTAAAACACATGGAAATAAGATTTCAATCAGCAAATTAATGAACAAAGAGGTAAGATTACCCAGGAAAAGCAGATAACTATGTTGAGGTAATGTGAAGAACAAAGTTTAACAGTAAAAAGCAATGCAGAGAAAGTGCTCTTTATATTTCTATTGATGATTACCTTTTGAAAATTGGATCATTAAAAACTCAGTTTATACAATGTACTTGGTCTCTTTTATATTTGAATAATGTGAGGATGACCTTTAGAATTGAAGTCAGAAGAATTGTTCTGGAAAGTGAATAGACACTTACGTGGAAAGTATTGTCACCCAGATAAGCTCTATAGAGTCAACCCAAAGAAGTCTTTGTTCTACAGGGATGACACCGTAAGTAACTAGGTGCGCAAAAGGCCAAAGCTTCCATCCTGCCTGCAAAACAAGCCCAAATAATACCTTGTTAGAGAAAAGTAACGTTAGGAACAACTTAAAAACAGATATATACCAAAACCAACATTGAGAAATGAAAACCAAAAGAGAAACAGTTGGTCAAAAAAATAGTTCAATGCCTCACAAGGTCATAAACCTTCCAGTACAGGTAATGAACTGCTGATTACCCAAATTACATCCTTGCCATTGTCAAGATTTCATGTAGAGTAATTTTTCTATTAGACCATATGCAATAAAGTTTTAAGATTGGGAAGGGAAGGCACACACAAAAATCACTCAAAAGAGCGGACCTTAGGGAACCAACGAGATCTCAGGGCCAGATCTTCCACGAAGCCACAGGAAACTGACCACAAAGTTATTGCCTTTACTTCAAAGATGATATTTCCTGGATAACTAGCTAGAAGGTCTATTGACTTATTTACACAAACTTTTTATCCCTCATTTCACCTACGGTGACCTAACAAATCCCCTCTCATAGCCCAAACCATCGGAATTCCAAAGGCTTCCAGCTTATTCTTGATTCTTCCAGCCTCTTCTATCCCACGAGCATAACAATATCAGATGCAAATATATATATATATATATTTGTTGACCTTTAGAAGTAACCAAAAACATTGAGTAGGTTCACTAGATTAAAAGCATGTCTCAATTACAATCTTGTGGAATTTAGTGAGCAAGCTTTTACTTCCATTAGAAGAAATGCTGTGTGAACTGTGGAGCAATATGGCCTAGTAAAAGTGACTAAATACACCTTGGGGAGGCAAAAATGTAGAAATTACACCGGAAACGAAGATGCAAGATTTCTCCCTAGTGTTTCAACGTTCTAATGTTCTATGCAAACCAATGATTTTACTAAGCAAAGTAGAACTATGCAAACCAATGATTTTACTAAGCAAAGTAGAACTATGCAAACCAATGATTTTACTAAGCAAAGTAGAACGAAGAATCGAAGTTTTAGCATATGATATTAGTTTGACAATAATATGGACCAAGACAAAATCAGGTAAAATGAAAATGAAAATCCGTCTAGATATTCAAGATTATTTTCCACTCAATAACTCAAAAGAAACTGAAGAATATGAGCAATAAGAGCACTTACCGTCAGCATTGGCCAGAATGTTGCCCTCAATTCATTAAATATAGTAACCGGTGAATCACGTCGCAAGATCCCAACCACGGTATAGTAAATGCTGTTCCACAGTGCAGACCATGCAGTTTGGTCAAAGGCAACTTTAACAGGAACCACCCACCAGCCTTTGAAAGGAAACAGGGCCTGAAGAATCAGACAAGTGTTAGATTTAATGAAGAAGAATGGTGAAAAGAGAAGGAAATTAAGATGACACCAGAACATCAATCAAAATTTCTATGCAAGAGTAAATGACCACCTCACAGAATTCATAGTAATAATGTGATAGAGATCCATGAAGTGTGAATCCAACAAGTCCGGATCTAAACATACGTGCTCGGTCAAATTCAAACAAGGGCTTTCCTTCAACACACTGCAAACTTAAACACAAAAGAGAATTAGCAATGACGAATATCTTCAAAGATAGCAATCGAGTCTGGTAATCTGAAAACAAACCTGGGCTATCCAGTCTCCTGCAGAGTAGACAACTCCACTGATCATCATTTTTGCTAAGACAGGGTTTGTTTTAAGAGCTTCTTCATATGCACTCCAACTGTGCTGAGGCGCATATCTCAAGATTTCAAATATAGTCCATCCCTACAACCGAAAGATGAGAACAAAATAGAAGTTCAATAATCAAGTTGTGGACATTAGCTCAACTAATCGGATAAAGAATTCCTCCAAATCCACACCATTTGGTCTACACAAGCTATTAGAACAGTAGAATCAGTTCCGTTATAAACACCAGCAGCTAGTTTGGAAAAAATTAACTTGAATTAAGTTATGATTTTAGCCGGCTAGCTCTATAATATAAGGTAAAAATCAATTACATATTTTCACTATAAGTTTAACATTCATTTATCGTGGAATCGGAATTTGTATACAAGTACTTTGTCATCCAATTAGTATGAGAAGCTTCTTGGAAAAAAGTACTCGTTTGAAGTTGCTTACTCATAGTTAAAATGAACACTAATCAAGTAACCAGATCTATTTGCTTCACGAAATCAGAAGCTAATCTCCAACTAAATTCTCATTTATCCACAAATTACGATTATGATTCTCGAGCGGTCTCGGAATTTCAGGTGACACTTGAATCACAGCACGAATTAGATTCACTACACAGAAATAAAATCACTCCTCATACACCAAATTCAAAGCTGAAAAACTGAAAAACTGAAAAATGATGAGAACTCACATGCCAATAATCACGGTCGATAGTGAGCAGCTTGGTGACTGCAAAGCTCCCGGCAGCCAGAACAATGGAGGCGTTAATCGCCCTATCAATTAACTTTTCAATATCCTCTCCCCCGTCCTTCTTTCCCCCTCCTCCGCCGCCGCCGATACCAACCGCATCCACGCCACCGCTCACTCCATCCAACGACAGCCTCCCTTCGAAGCCACCAACCACCTGGCCTATGAGGTCGCCGCGGTCGCCCTCCCGCTCAATTCTCATTGCCATGGTGCCGTCCTGCTGGTCGGTAGAGTCGCCACTCTGAACCGGTAGAACATCGAGCTCCTTGGCCACCGATCGAGCGGCGAAACGGAGTTTCGGCGTTGAGGATACGGTGCTGAGACTCCGTTGTTGGAGAGGAGAGAGCTTCGACGAGAGTAGCTGGTTTTTGTAAGGTTTGATCACGGATTTGGATTTGGATGCGGGGGATAGGGTTTGAGGAGTTATGCCTGTGTGTACAGCGGAAGCCATAGATGGATGGACTTGCGGAGGAATCAAACCTCAATCGACGTGGTTTCTCTCCGAGTCAAGAATGACAGGGAGATGAAAGGGGAAGATTTTAGGAATAACAGTGTTATACGCTGCGATCAGGGATAGCGTAGAAGCGTGGACACAAAATTTTGACCGTCCGATGGATTCAAGGATGTAAATCTTGTGGGATTGACAGATTCTGGTTCAAAAGGTAGACTTTCAAGGTGGATCATCCTAGTTGGCAGTGATTCGGGAAATTTAAAAAAATACTGTACATGTCAATATTTGTTTTCAACATTACATTATCATAGGGGATTCATAGCCTATTTATCAAAAATTAGAAACTATTTGTAGTATATTATGATTGTAGAAAGTACGTGGATCGATAGATTGGGGGTCGTGTACACATAAAGTCCAGTATATATATTTTCAACTTTCTAATATGGGATGAGTTTTATATCCCAACACGCTCCCTCAAGTGCAACTGGCCTGGCCCAGTTGACACTTGGACAACGGGTCTAACATCTCAGTCTCTTTATAGCTAGTATAAGAACGGGTGACTAACAACTTGTTAAGCCCAACCCAAAGAACCAGGGAGACGATCGAACCCAAAACGGAACCTGATCTGATACCATGTAGAAAGTTCGTGGGCCGATAGACTGGGGGTCGTGCACACACAAAGCCTAGTATATAAGTCCAGTGGGATTCCATCCTAAAATCAATTGACAATAAGAGGAGTGATCCACTAAACTTATATACTAGTCTTGTTATTCCCAACTTTTCAATGTGGGATGAGTTTTATATCCCAACAATGATACTCCGTATTTTTAACTATATATTAACATATTACTAAAAATATAATGTTATAGTATATTATTAGAAGTTTTTTTATGGTGTTAAAAGAGGGGTTAAACCCTATTATTAGAAGTTTACTAATGGTGATGCTCGTGCTACGCACGAGAGAAGGTATTTTTTGAGGATATAAGTAGTTCAAAAATCTTAGTTTAGTTTGTGTTTTTTGTTTTATTAATTGGTTGTGGTTTCTATATATATAATTTTCAAAATAGCAATGGACGTAGTTTTTTACTTATGATTGTAATTGTTTTAAACTGTTTTTTTTAAATCATTCATACCTTTCAAAAAAATCATTCATAGATAAAGCTTTAGTACATGGCTATTTTTTATTTAGAGCTTTTCAATATAATAGCAATTCTCTCATGAACATACTTTTTTCTTTTTATATTATTTTGTTGTATTTCTTATAATATTTTCATCTACTTCTCTTTTGTGTTATAGAATTCCTAAGAAAATAAAACGGTCATTCAATTTCATCGATTGAAATATATTTAATTTATAGTATATTTTAGTATCATTTACTTCGTTCATTATAGTTTTCATAAGTAGTGCATACCTCGAGATATTACATACTTCACATACTTTTTCAAATAGTATCTAAAAATTCATTAATACATACTTCATTTGATTAAACAAATAAAATTACGATAAAAGCCTTTGCATAACTCTTACTTTTTACGGTAACAATTATGTTTTAAAAACTACTATTTTTTTCTATTCTCAAATTAAGGTGAAATTGAACACTACCGATCTTCGAAAATGGTTTGCAAGCCTCAAAAGTTCTTTAAAGATTTTCCATACGTGTTAGTGGACCCAATATAACATGATAAATAGGAGTTACACTTTTGAATAGAAATTTTAGCAGATTATTACGTTTTGATTTATTAATGGATTCAATTCATACTAAATATGTTGGTGACTGTTACTATATAGGAGTTACATGTTAAAATATGTTAAATGTTACCATATTTCATTTGTCTATATTTAAACATTTTAAATGCATTAGAATTGTTACAAAACTCAAAAGTATATTACACAATAAATGATTGGTTAAATTAAAAAATGACAGTTGGTTATTCTACAACTATTACAAATTACTTTTTTCTAATATATTTATTTGTTGTATATTAAAATACAAATCAATCATTTTGAGTTTTGCTTTAAAAAAACATTTTGAATTTATAGGTATAATTATAAGTTTATAATAGATGAGTTGGTGCATTGATTGTCTTAAACCTTATATGTATAATCTTTTATACTACATATATGTTGATATATGATGGGTATTGATTAGAAAACTCTACTCTATATGTTAAAAAAAGCATGCAAGTGTTATGTTTTCACATGCATTATAGATAATGTTATCCTCGTTTTTATTATTTAAAAATAGTTTTTTTTCACTGAGTCAAATAAATATAGTTCTAGGTGAAAGTTTTGATCCACATAAATATTGTACTACATTGTGTTTGAAAGCATTAGACTATATATTATTTTGTGATCGATGGTAAAAATGTAATGAGTGTTTTTCCAATAGATATAATATAGAAGATAAATTCAAAGTGGGTTTCATGAATTGGTTTTCTATTTTAATTTTTTATTGTAACATTTTGAATGTGAGTTGTAGGTAAAAGAAGATGAATTAATGACATGGGTCATTAATTACTCAAAGACTCTATTTTACATTATATATAGATAGATTGAGGAGCTCATATTATATACTTTTGAATTGTTTTCTTTTCTGATATCTTTTACACGTAATATTAGCATTTTTAAATGTAGAATTAGTAGTCCATAGTCCATTTTAGAAATACCTTTGCAAAAATATCCTAGTTTTTTCAATGTTGTATAAATACCTAAAATAATTAAATTTATGCCTAAAGTTATAGCAAGGAAATACCCAAATTCTAAAATAGATTTTTTTTATAAAAAAAAGTAAATTCTAATTTCATTAATAATTAAATTCATTTAAAAAAACATAATAATAAATTTTAAAATAAAAAAAGTAAAGTAAAATAACCCTAAAATTACTATACCCCCATCCCCTTTCTATTTTTTTGTTTTAAAATAAAAAGGACATAATTGTTTTGGCAAAAATACCCAAATAGACATGCTAGGGGTGTTCATCCGGTCCGGACCGGACCGGATTTTTGGGCATATGTGGACCGAAGACCGGACCGGACCGGATAGGTCCGGTCCGGTCTTAATCCGGTCCGGTCCGATCTTGGACCGGATTGGACCGGATTTAATTTTAAAAAATAAAAAAAATTAAATTCTTATTTAAAATCTATAACAAAATATTTATAAAACATATATACTCCTAACTTATTAAAATTAAAAAAATATCTACAAAAAAATACATATAAATCTCTAAAAAAATATATAAAACATATAAATTACAAAAAAAATATTATTTTTTTTAAATTCCGGTCTTTCGGTCCGGACCGGATTTTTTCCGGGTTTGGACCGGACCGGACCGGAAACCGGTTTTGGGGAAATGGTGGACCGGAGACCGGACCAGAATTTTATCGATCCGGTCCGATCATTTCCGGTCCGGTCCGGTACACCCATGAACACCCCTAAGACATGCTTTGCCATTTTATAGTTTTTGGGGTATTTCTACAAACTTTTTAAATAAGTAGCCTATCCATGCAAATTCACCTTTTTAAATTTTCAAAAACATTACATTAGAAACCTGTGCATGGCAAGGCTACAGATAAAGTATGGTCCTTACTAGAACACTTGGTAGAGAAAATATGTGGTTGTGCTGCATCGTTCAATTTATCCATATAATATCTAGACAAAAACTACAGAATCTTCACACTACAAAAACACGTAGAATCTCCAATGTCAAAAGTTGGACTGACCGAGTTCATACTTTGTACTCCCTCCATCCCTAAATATTTGTCCTGTTTGATTTTTAGACACTGTTCATCGTTAAAGAGAATTTTTAAGATTTCTTCCAATATATAAGAAAAAACATAATCATGTGGGGTCTTGTTTGATTCGTCTCAACGAGTACTTTAATAATATCAAAAAATTATAATTTTTAGGGTTATGTAATTAGAGATATTAACGATACAAAACCCGTCTCGACATTTGAACCCGGTCAAATCAGGACAATCTTTGCGGGAAAGAGGGAGTATTTTATTGGAAATTTTACTTAATGATTATAAATGAAATTCAAGATTATTTATTGTGGACCAGTGAAGAACCAAGTGGGTCCCACGTGAAGATGACTAGATGAGGAGCACAACACATGAAAAGTCTATCATACTACAGTTTGGCTGGCAGAAAAATCCAGAGTTTGAGTACTTGAGGTCATAGGATCCATATATAGCGTAGACTGATTGGGCTTTTGGGCCCTTGAAGATTTGTGGATATAAGATAATTGGGGCCCAAGATTGAGAATCTAATCTGTTGGAATATCTGCAAATTGTTCTTATTTTCTTGGGTCCAATTCTATGCAAAATAGTATGCAGTGTCTTTACTCTTCCATGCCAGAATAATAAATAATTAGCTTGTTTTTTGGATCGATATGACCAGGGATTTTCCTAATCATCTTTGTTCTCAATAGCAAACCAAGAAAACAAAACTCTAATTATTTGGAATTTTACATTAATGTCATTAATCAGTCCAAAAGAGATGGAAAGAGAATTTGCTGAATGATTCACTCTATAAACTCATATCGAATACAAATGAACAGAAGTGTACATTTGGCAAACGAGTGTAGTTGAAACATTTCAAGTAGACTCTAATGAGCATATCATGGGTCTTCGGGTAAGGACGAACCCAGAAAGAACAAAAATAAAATATATATCAATGATGCACAGAGCGAATTCAAGTTTCACTTGGAGGTAGTATGAGACGATCTTGACCTTCAACCAACTTTGCAGATCTTATGATATCTCCTGTCTTCATCTGTGGAAGAATCTCTCTACCAACTGTAGTGTAACTGCAAGTTTGAAAACCCACACAAATACAATGAATGTCTAGCTTGTACAAGTTCATGTGTATAATAAGCAAGAGTTCTTGATAGCTATATGAAGCACATACCCAAAAACTGAGAATTGACCTTCGTCAAATGACAAGCCTCCTAAGCCAGACTAAAACATCAATATAAGAAAATGGGTAAGGTTCAGGAAGTACAAGCACTTGCAAATCTTGACCAGGGATTAGCTCATTTCGACTGGATAAGCACTTACGTTCCTCTTGTCATATAGGTAGAAGAAGAACTGATTTGGAGATGAGTATTCCTCTGAAACATCACTATGTGCCATAACAACTGCTCCATAAACAGATAATGGAAGCACTGGCAACTCACCATCCTAACAATGCAGAATATGAAGGAAAAAAGCTATTGTTGTATATGGAAAAAGTGTAATTTGTTAAAGATATAAATATACCTGCACACTCAATGTTGTTTTGTATAGCGGCTCAAATTGACCAGAGGGCTTTATTTCCAAAGGAACGCTGTAGCCAGTGTTCCTATCGAGCGTGCTATCAGACAGAACAGCTTGATCAGTGATGCTGAGCTTCGTACCATTGTAGACCCCATCAATTACCTAAATCAATTCCAAATCATAAGGTACATAATTACCTTGATCAGTGAACAGAGCACTGTTGTTGTCTTTGATATGATATGAGGTTGAAGTGAATATTCAAGTACCTTACCAGTTTCGCAAAGTTCCCCGCTGTCAGCGGTGCTGAAAATCCGTCTATGACAATCTGTAAGCAAAAAGAAGATGATATTCTATTCAAACCAATAATTTCCAGCTTAATGTAGCTATATGTTGATAAGTTAATAACTTAAGATATTATCCTTTATGCACCTGAATTGTAGCTGTATTTTTTGCCACACCGGCTTCAGGCAAAAATGCTGAACCATCTCCCTTTTCAATGGTAAACTCAACAATACCTCTCCCTGTTAGTCTGCACATACAGTTTGAACTGTTAATATACTCCATGTGATGCTAAATTCATTGACTATTTGATAGTAGATACAGTTCAGAGCTTTCAGTATAAGTAGACGCAAATGATTCATTTGGCTTTCTAGTATTCTTTTATAAATTTCTGGTTAAAATTGTACATACAGAGAAAATCCTATCAGGTTGTATATAATTAATCTCACAAATGATGCAAATTCCTCATTGGAAGCCTACTAGCTAGTGTTAAGTGATGCCACAACTCTTAAGATATTATTAATATTCCTAGTAGTAATTATAGGATCACGACAACGAGGACAGGTGTACAAGGCCTTTGAACAAGTAATCTTTGCTTTAGCATCAAATTTAAAGGGTAGAATGATTCTCGAACTGATATCAATTGCCAAATTCTGCAGAATTTGACTTGCCTTGGGTATTTAGCATATTGTGCCGGCAACAAAAATTGCAACCCTGGAGCCTGTTCAGAACAAAACATATTTCCAACTTCAGACAAGCACATTGAAGATTAGATCTCGGCAATTGTAAAGTAAAATAAATCAGCAACTAGACTGTAATAATCCCTAGCTCATATTTAGACATATTTTCTCAGCGAAAAAGCTGCTTTCCTGCAGATTGATTGGGAATTAGTCAAAATTAAGAGATTGCAGGCGTATTGGAATTAAATTAGTTTTATAAGCATTAACGAGGTTGCGAATGGGATGTTTGTTATTGTTCTTGTTCAGGATCGTTCTCAATTAGTATATGCACAATGAAGCTAAATCCTTGATCTATGACATTCAGCATACTCACACACTGAACTTAAATAAACTTACCTGTAATAATTCCAGCTCTGCAACGGTATCCAGTGCAGAAGCAAGGCCTAATGATACTTTGTCTGGATCTTTATTTTTTATATTCTCAAGGAGAGCTTGCAATCCACCCTGAGAAGGCAAAATAAAATTCCTTTTTGATGCCCATGAAAATTCTTCAACAACATGGTATGAAAGGTCTATTTGACATATTAATGCAACATATGTGAAATTTCATGTCAAAATATTGTGGGTTTATTGCAAAGGCACTCTAGATTATTCAGCTCCAAAGTCCAATCCATACATTCACACAAAAAAGGGAAAAAAAAGAACCAGACACTACCCATTAAGCTGGAGTGTCCATTATATAAGTGATAGTTTAACAGAGTACCTTCCCATCAATTAGAGATGCATACAACACAGATCCCTTTTCCCTTAGATCCACTGGCATGCTTGATAAGATAGTATCCTTTTCATCCTTTGCTATCTGAAAAGGAAAGAGCATCACAAAGAAAGTATTATGAGCATACTGGTACTATACTAGTTGGCAACCTGTTCAGTTTCTCAGATTCGAAATCCTTATCAAGAAAAAATAGACCACCAAATTGGCAAAAGCAACCGGAAGTAGACTGAAGGATAAGGAAGGAAACTGATACATGTGACAAGGTAAGTATAAATTTTAGAACAAAAACAAAGAACAATACAACTTGATTTCATGTTATCCTTTTCACAATATGTATCACCATCGAGGTATATAGAATAAATTAGGTGCCTACCTTCAAGGCCTTCTTTACATTTCCCTCCATCGTTCCATATGGCTTCCTCTGCGGAATTCTCAGCAGGTATGAAATGTCTTCTAGTGATTCCTGGAAAAACTGTGAGCTTATTTTACCAACAAATAGAAACATTTATAGAGTGCATCAACAAAAAAGTGAGTTACCCATGTTGATTGTTCAGTTACTCGGCCACAAACAACTAACCTGAATAGTCTTCATATTTGTATTTGCAGGGATAGCTCTTCTTAAAGCAAGTTCGCCTGTTCTTGGAACTTTGGTATCTGGAGAGTAAAGCACTGCCTTTGCGGGAGGAATGAAGTGCTCGTCCAACCCTGAGAGAGGAAGTGGAGATGATATTTGAACAGCAACAAGCACTGCTGCTAGAGCACATTCCAGCCTCTTGATTCCATCCGTGAACATCAATATAGGAGAAGAATCAGAACAACGACGCTGATCTCTCGTTTCCTGCATCACTGTAAATCTCATTTATGAATTCAGATAACCATGAAACAGACATTTAGCTTCTTAAAAACATAGCTGTCTTTAAGTAATGTACTCGCTACACTTGCATTTATCCGTACAAAAACAAAACTATCAGGAGACCAAACTCAGATCCTTTCACGATTGATTTCAAAGGATATGTTAAACTTGTAGAATGTAGGCTTTTTGTAATTTATCGTTCCAATTTAAACACAACTTTCAACGATAATCGAACAGATGCTATAAGAAGTAGGAGAATATCATTCCGAACATATAAAAAACAATGCAATCAGCCGTTGCTAATTCCTACCAATGAATGCGAGACAAATAAAAACCCCTAAAAATGCCTCGCTACCGAAACAATAAACGATGAGATTGAACTAGTTTCAGCAAGCGTATGTGATGAATCTATGCAGAATGTAAGTCCTTCTGAACACCAAGGTAGAACAATCACAGAATAACAAACAAAGCTAAGCTAAAAAAACAAGAGATACCTCTGAGCGACAATGTGCATAAACGCGCCCAAATTTGGTGGTCACAGATGGCGTGTGATATGTGCGGAGCCGGTTAGATCCGAATAGGGAGCGAACGGGGAAGAACAGAAGGCGTTGGTGAGGTGAATTGAAGGAAGAAGAAGGTGTGATGGGAAGGAGAAAGAAAGGAATATGGGAAGAAGAGGATAAAGATGAAGCCATGGCTTTTGCTTGGTATGTCGCTCCTCACTCCTCAGCCAATCCAATACTTCCTTTTTATCTTCAACTCCTTTTATACTATTGTCACCTTTGGTAAATGTCTGATTTGCCCTTCCCTTCGGATTACTAAGGAATAAGAAAATTGGAAAGAAAAAAGGTCCCACCGAGATTTGAACTCGGGTTACTGGATTCAGAGTCCAATGTCCTGACCGCTAGACCATGGGACCGCTTCTTGTCATTCACTAAATATAGCTTATTTTATAGTAAATACTTTTTAGTCTCCCATGGGTTCAATACTTCAATTTGGTAGATGATAGATCTACATCTACAAAACTCTACTGAACATTGAGCTGACAATACTTCTTCGTACCTTAAATATAAGGATGACAAGTAATATATATCTTGTATGTGAGTATGACAATGAGCACGTATTACTTGTCACCATAGGATGTACCGTGTACGTATTCGTGGCAAAAAAGTTTCAAGAGTTCGAAATGTTTTATTGTTGCTCAAAACCTCTTTTTATGCTAATATGTTATGAAAACTCTTTTGTCACTAATGCATTTTGGATGACAAAATATATACTTTAGACGAGGATCTAGTTTGTCACTGTAATGAATGGGATTATACTATGGTCAGTGGTGTATGATCTAGTATAAATAGTAGAAGTTATTGTAATTGGAGATTATCCAGAAAATTAATCAAATCACTTTTTATCCCCGCTCTCTCTTTCTTCCCTATACTCCTCTCTTTCCTAACCTTTCTTCTTCCTTACTCTCTCTCTAAACTCTTTCTAGCTCTCCCTTTAGCTCCTGTCAAGCTCTTTTATGACAGCCTATCTCTTTTATTTCTTTTCTTAGTCATGGTCATGACAAATTGGTATCAGAGAATGTTAGAAACTACATTCAGCAAAACAACTTCATCATTCAATAATTGCTTGAAAAAAAAATAGATGCTGCAGTAGGCAAGTTTGATGAAGCATTGAAGCCACCTCATCAACCCAATCATGCATGAGTACTCAACCCTCTCTGCTGCACTTGATAGTAATTACTGGACTTGTAGCAGCCATGCCACAAAATCAACACAGCAGCATAGGACCCAACGAGCAAAATCAGCACAACAACCCAACTAGCAAAATCAGCAGCAACTTCACAAAATTCAGCCAATGGCACCAATGTGTAATGTGAGCTATGCCCCACTCCAACAGATGCAACAACTAGCTCAATTGGAGCAAATTGCAACTTCAACAAGGAGTCTCTTCTACGTTTGCTGCACACCACGCTTCCACATCAGTAAGTTCTTCCAAAGCACTTAACACTAGCCCCAAAGCAATTCACGAAATGTTCTATGTTGAAGCAAGTTCGGAACGAGTCAATTTGTAGCACAATATCAACACACTTCCAAATCCAGCAGCAACAACCGCAACCGAACTTCACAAAGACTACTACTGAAGCCAACAAATTAGTAGTTCATGTACACTACTTGCAATCCGACCCAACTCAATCACAATCAAGAACAGCACACAAAATATGCCCACTCAGTTATACCCGGGTCAAACACAAAAAATGCAGCAATGTTGTTATTTCCCAAATATGGTAGTAACACAAGATCTTTGCACACCTCCATAGTCGACTTTGCAGCGACCCTTCCAAATTGAGACGAGAACTCGTTGGTTGTTCCTGGGTCAAATACAAAGGTGCTAGGAGAATCGATCGACTCTAAAGAGTTTCCAAGAATACCCAACAATTCAAGAAGATTCACAACAGCAGGAACTAACAAGGGTTTGGGTATTTGTTCCTTCAAAGGAAAATAGGACCCAATAAGGACAATATCACTCTGTGACATTTCCTCGAGCATCTTGTGTGCACTACCAATTTCTGGAAAATCACTTGATTTCATATTAAGATCAGCCCAATTAATTCCTATTGATTCAATCGGCACAACAACAACTGCATCTATTCCCATTAGGCCACTTGAATCGGAAAACACAACATCCATTTTGCTAACACAATCAACGTGACCGCCGACAACTTCTAAAAAATCAGAACTTACCTTCAAATTAATCTTTTGGATTATCATCAAGATTCGAGACCACTTTGGTGTCCTCTTCCATCATGAATGATTGCAATTTCAGAATCTCAAAGGAAGAGTGAGCTGGTTTGGTTCTTGCCGATGCATCGAGATCACTTTGGTGCATAGAACTCGGCATTCCCAAACTCGAATCGACTTCAAGATCAACCGCTTCCTTCTCTGTCGCATAAGCAACATCAAGATCGATTGGCGTGGGCTTGTACGCCTCTGAATATGCACGATCAAGCTGTTGTAGCTTGATTGGACTGAACGAAACCGGACGAAGGGACTCCCGGATCTCATCGAATTGGCTATTCATTTCGGCCTTCTAATCCATGAGAAAAAGCTCGATCTTCTTGAGGTCTGCCTCCCATGTCGACATCGGTGCTCGGTCCGCCATAGATGGAGCTCGCACAACTTCAGTGAGGTGCTCGCTGCTTTGAATTCGGTTGTCCTTGTGATTCTTGTACTCAGGTACTCGGTGAAGCCTGCACCATTGCGCATAATTGGGCCCTAGTACTGCACGTCGCCATGAATCAATCCATGAGATTCTCGTAGCCATGGCTAATCCCGATTTTAGGTAAAAATTTTAGGGAAAATCAAATCAAAGATAGGTCACGGAATCACTGGCTCTTATACCAATTTGTCATGACCCTGACTAAGAAAAGAAATAAAAGAGATAGGCTGCCATGGGAGAGTGACAAGGCCGGAAATCGGTGTCATTTTACTGTCAAAGAAATCTTAATTCACCTACTAAGGAGTATAGCAAGCAAGTCATGGTCGATCCCATAGGGAGTCGGTTATCTATATGCAAAAGACATGTGACTGACAAGTAACAGAGGGGTTTTGTATGATCGCAGAGTAACAAGAATGCAAGCTTTATAGAAAGAATAAGTATGATGTGTGGAAGTATTCCACTAGACAAATATCCACACTGCAGATGATATAGGTTGATCACTGATAACTATTGTTCCATGTTCTTTTTACAATCTTATAGTCATTCCCATCCTGATCGTAATTAACTACCAATTCAGACAGCTGTTGGCAGTACTTACCACAATATCAATAGAAGAAAACCTTACTATCAATAAAACAATAACATTCAAACAAGGATATAGGATACATGCAAATAGAAGAAAACCTTACTACTTAACATGCAAATAACTCTCTCTCACAATTGCACACTCGTATTCCACTATATGTAACAATTGTGTTTGCGACTAGATATGCACTCGCATTCTGCTATATGCAAAATCCTAGCACTATGATAAATGTCGATAAACCTAGTTAGCTACTTTAGATAAATCAACACAAACCAATAGACAATATGCTCAAGAGAATTAAACCAACATAATAAGATAAAGAATAAGGAATAAAAATCTCACAACCAATCCATTGCAATGCTTCAATCGTCTAGCGAAACAAATGCGTTTAGTTCTCCATTTGTTCAAACCCTAGAGTTAAAATGAAAAACGAGTCTCCTATCTAAGACCTGGAAAAGATCTTAAATAGGCAAAGGAAAATAAGCTAAACCTAACAATAATAATAAAGGAAATAAAATAATAAAAATAGGAAATCCAAAAATGCAAAATAGGAAACAAATCTCCGCTGGCCGCGAGGCGTCTACGTGTCCACCGCGGGGCGGTGAGGTCCACCGCGGGGCGGCGGCTCCGCTCAGCTGCCTTCTCTGAGATCCACCGTAGGGTCGCGGTGGCTTTTGGCGCGGGGCGGCAAAGTACAGCTTCTTCAAGTCTTCATCTTCTGCTCTTCTGTACTACCGAGTGATGGTAGCCTTCCTCCATGAGTCTTAAGCAGATCTTCTCCTTCATCTTCTCCATCCTTCATTAAGCTGTAAATCCTATGATATCTTCACTTCTCAACCCTTCTTCTGGATTACAGACTTAGCCTAAATCTATACCGAAACTCCATCTAAATCATGTTAATAATCACTAGTTAAGGTGCATGAAATGACACCTATCAAATTCCCCCACACTTAGACCTTTACTTGTCCCGAGTAAATTAAAACTAATCCTACTCCAACCATCCAATACCAAGGCCTCAGGAAGTGCGAGCAAACATGATACCAGTAATTACAACATCTCAACAATCAGCTCCAGACAACCAAAACAAATGATGCGAGATAAATTTATTCGTAACTCATGTCTAGCTCCTTATCGCTCTAGAGTGACCTACCCGATCTCCTTATATCACCTCAGCTTATGACGCCAACCTCCAGAATGATCCTAAAATTCACTCTTTTTTCTTTACGCTCATTTTGCCTGGGCGCCCTCTCGGGTTTTCACCTAGCCACTCATTTCATTTTGCTAGACATCTCACATATACTCACATCACTCCAGTCCATTTTTGCACCGGTCTATACCAGTCGGACTACCTGCTTATTACCTGAACCGCCCTTTCGGGTTTTCAGCTCATCCAGGATTTTGATTGCCTTTTTTTTTTAGAATAGAAAGCTTCGAATCTGAGATGCAAAATTGAAATGCATAAACAAACTATGTACACTAACTATGATAGACAACAAGTTTAAATCCCTTCCCCACACTTGAATCACACATTGTCCTCAATGTAGAGAAGAAAATAGAACTAAATAGGGGGACAGAGAAAATAAACTCACTGGTAAGGTGGATATGGTGGATAGCCTGGCGGAAATGGGTACCGCCCAAAATAGTGCTCCTGCATGGACGTCTCAGCGGAACTCAACCGGCTCGTAAAATCACTCTCAATATCAGTCTGCAAAGTCTGTAGGCGAGTCAGCATCCCCTCATTTACAGCGTGTTGACCCAGCGTGAAAGCATCAAAATGAGCAAACACCTCATCCCAAGGAACCTCAGAAGTAGATGCAGAAGAAGAAGCAGCAGCATACGCAGAAGGATCAATATCCATAGGAATAGTAGCCTGGAATCTACCCTCAGAGATGGGACGAATGACCTCAGCGTCAGAAGGAATGAACCACTGTGTGAAATCCCGCGGATAGGTAAAATGATGAGGAAGGCGCAACATATGACCTCCAAAAGAACACTAGATGAATTGCGCCTGGGAGTTGCTCAACATACCACACCGTCGCAGAAATGGAATATCGTAGCGAACAGGCATGATCGGCTGAGGAATAGTGTCACTCTGAATCCTGGCAGCAGCAACCAAGGTGATCAGACCACCCTGCACAATGTCACGCGCCTCACCATCACGAATCCTCGTAAGGTTCTTGTGATACCCCGTAATTTTGTAAGGCTATTTTGGGAATTATGGATTTTTCCCGAGCGCCAGTTTGGTACGTCGGATTTAGTTCTGAGAGCTTAAGACATTCTGTAATGTGCTCTGTATTTGTAATATTTTTCTCAGTGAAGAATTATACAGTCGAGGTGTGTTGGGAGTTTATACTCGTTCATGTACGACTTTTGTTAACGCGGATTAAGATTGGTACAAGTTTATTGCCCAAGAGTTGTTATCTAATGGGCAATAGTACAAGATTCTTTATCCAAAGGTTTTTGTCCAAGAGCCATTGTCCAAGGGGCAAAAGGGTTTGGATATTGTCCAAGAGGCAAGGACCCTAAATTCTTCTATAAATAGAGGTGTTGGGTAAGGGTGGAAGAGGGTGCGAAAGACGCGGAAGTGCTCTCAGATTCTCGACTCTCAAAAACGCTCTCAAAGAAAACGCTCTCTCTCGGGAAGGCTCTAGTGGATCGTCGGAGCTCGTTTAGTGTCGTTCTCGGTGGCCAAGGGGAAGCTTGGGAGGCCGTTAGAAGCCTAGAAACCAAGCAAGGCGAAAGACGAGCCAAATCGATCGTCGAGGGTGAGTTTTCTCCTCTCGTATTTCTGTTTTCGTTCGCGACGACGACCGCATCGAGGATCACGGCGACCGCCGGCATGAGACGGCTCCCGCCGTGGTGAACGGCGACCGCCGTGATGAAGGAGGCCAGCCTCCGTGGTTGAGCGGCGCCCGCCGTGCTTGAGGCGGCGCCCGCCGTGATTGTTGTGGCGCCCGCTGGCAAGTTGTTGTTGGCCGGGTTATTGGTGTTGGCTTCCGTAGCCTTCGTTCGGGTTTCGTTTCCTTCGATTCCTTTCGTTCTTTCGTAGATCGGTATTGTTGTTTGTCGAATCTAACTTAGGATTTCTGTATGGGTCGATCCGAAGGTACCGGTGTTGGCATATTCGTCTCTGTGTCGAGCCCGGAATCCCGTCGTTAGACTTCGTTCAAACTCTGCGGATTAAGGCAAGTGGCGGTTCGCTCTTGCTTATCGTTCCATATTTACATTAATTATCAGTAGTTTATCTGAGTAATTAATTTGGAATGATTATTGTGTTCATCTGGAAATAGTTTTGTTAACTATTTTGGAAAACTAAAATATGATATTATAATAGGTTGTATATCTGTTAGAGCAACGCTATTATATATATTTATATATATGTGAATTAATACAAATATTATAATAGGTTGTATATCTGTTAGAACAATGCTATTTTATCTGTAACTGGCCATGAGGGCATTGATGTGAATTATTACTGCGTTTGTAACTGTTTAGTTAGAACGAGTATTCGTAGGAACGCTACTGTGTATCTCAATGCGAGTACTAGTCATTTCTTGATAACCTGGTGGTTAGGATTTAGTTCCTACCATCCTTTTCAGGGTTTGTGCACACAACTGGTGCCGCTTGTAGGGATTTAGTTCCCAATTCCGTTATTAGGGATTTAGTTCCTGAGGGATTTAGTTCCCGAGCCGCTTGTAGGGATTTAGTTCCCGAGTCAACTCCGTCCATGGATTTAGTTCCCGACGGTATCTCTTTATCCTGATGGATGAGATGATTTAAAAGCTTATAACGTGATGTGGGTTTTGGAATTAAATAAAATAATGTGCCCGAGTGTACATAATTAATATACCTTTGACGAGTAGTGCAGCTAAGTAAATAGTGCAGCTAGGAAAGCTCGTCTCGACTTTTGATCAGAGTACGTTCTCTTTCCAATCTGGATTCGCTGTAAGCGATGAGGTTGGTCGTGAACCGAAACATATCAGTCAGTTTTAAATCATTGTTGTATGATTCTGTAACATTCCAGATTTGTCATACTTCCTTAAAGACTCATTTCCGTTGGAGTCTTCTTTCGAGTCGATTTCTGTAAAGATTCAGTCTTCCAGAATCTTCTCTTGTGCATACCTCTTGTTTATTCCAGTAGGAGTATGGTGGTTGACAAGCGTACTCGATTATTATTCGAGGGACGAGGAGTCTAACCTAATACGACTGCTTCGAACCAGTCTGCTTTTTACCCTTGCTAGTCTATTCAAGTAGACTAACCAACCGTAATTATTCCTTGCATGGTTGGCTGGTGTCATCCGTTCGATTCGGCACATCATATCGAAAGTAGCTCAGAAGATTAGAAGGACTGTGGAGTCGGTGGTGGTTTTTGAACGTTTTAATCATTTCTTTAATCAGGTTGAGATCTTTTGGACAATGACCTTGCTTGTAATGTACTTTATAAGTCTTCCGTTGTTTTTGGTTTAAACTCTGTGTTGGCCTATTCGGGATTGGGTTGTAATCCCGTAACTCTTGTTTCATTTGATTGATGTTTTGATTTGAATACTTTGATCATTATGTATCAATTTTATTCCATGAATTGTATTTAAACCGGTAAAGCCTTGGGTGATCTTGGTAAGGAACACTGGGGTCACTGACGGTAATACCTTTCCAAATGGGTTAAGAGTTGGGGGTTTTACAGTTGTGGTATCAGAGCCAAAGGTTTTAAAACGGGTTTGGGATTTTATAAATCATTTATCCGTTTTTGAAAATGCTTTAAAAGGGCTCTGAATTTTCAAAGTGAAAAGAATTTCAAAACACCGTTCATAGTCATGTCTTCTGTACAGCCTGATATAGTAAGCTTGCTTATATGTCTAGAGAGACTAATTCCTTCCCCGTTAGATATGGGTGCATTTTGTTCTCTTCAGAGGAACCCGGGAGAAGCCGAGGTGGTTTCGCCATCTCCAGTTAGGCTTGATTCCCAGTTCGCTCGTTGTGAGTTAAGATTGTAGAATCTAGTAACTCGGTTTGAGTTCATCAATAGAAATTACCAAGTTGATCTATTCTAAGTTGATTTTATTACGATAAGTATATCAGATTGATACTAATGTGATAAAATCCTTGGAAATTGATCGGTATATAGATGGTGAACACAAGGAACGTTATCTGTGCTGGTGTTGGGCCGAGTAATGACCCCAGACCAACTGTAGGAAATGTTGGACAAGACGAGCAAGAGTTTGGTTCCAACAACCATCCTAGAGGCAATGGTCAAGAGCAGACCAACGCTCCAATGGCATTTGATGCTGCAACATTAGAGGCAATTCGGGGAATGGTCATGCAAGCAATGACTGATATACTGCGACCGAGTATGCCACAGGCACAAGGTGTGAAAATTCCCCCACCGGTTCCCAGATTTGAGGAGCCAGGAAACCGTGTATTCCAGGAGAATATAGTCAGGATTCGAGACAACTATGGTCGTGCACTAAAGACCATTAATTCCATGAGGCCTGACAGCTATAACGGAAAAGGGGAACCAGTCAGGGTGATCCATTGGTTCTCCCACATGGAACGGTTGTTCCGCAACATTGATTGTACTGAAGCTGAGAAAGTACATATAGCTTCTCTTCAGTTAAAGGAGGATGCTAGTGAGTGGTGGGAGAGTACCGGCTTAGCTGATAGCCCTGTTTTGAACTGGGAGATGTTCAAGACAAAGATGACAGACCGTTTCTTCTCTCGTGCTATGAGGGAGGAGAAACACAAGGAGTTCCTATACCCTAAGACTGATGGATTGAAGGTGACTGAGCTGGCAACCAAATTCAATCATTTGCTACAGTATGCTGGACCTGAGATATCCAGTGAGGCACAGAAAATCTGGTATTTCCATGAGTGGATGGGCCCAGATATTAAGCCACTGATGGTGCGTCACAGATGCTCGACTTTGGAGCAGTACGTGGATGCAGTCTACAAGTTAGAGGTGACTCTGGAAGAGTCGACCAAGAAGCGTGATAGCCAGAGGCAAGGGGAGAACCAGCCTAAGGCAAGTGGGTTTAAACGTCCCGCTCCACCATCTGATTTTGCCAAATCTGGCCGAGCAAAAACGAATATGACTCAGGATGGGTCTACGCAACGTTCGGGTCAGGGCAATAGCTTGATCCAGTGCTACAAATGTGGTACCTACGGGCACAAGAGTAATGTGTGTCCGAAGGAGAAGAAAACGTGCTATGCCTGTGGAAAGGAAGGACACTTGCAGTTATTTTGTCCGCAGAGGAGACAGAAAGGGACTGAGTCACAGCAGGGATCTGTTAATCAGAACAACCAACCCAGGTTCAGTCCGGTGGAAGCCCCTAGTCCTTCAATGCAGACAACTGCGAGAAACAAAGGGAAAGCCCCGGTGGCTTCAGGAAGCCAAGGTCAACGCCTATACGTGATGCGTGAGGCGGATGGACCCTATGATCCTAATGCTTAGAGTACTTTGTATCCGCGTTACGCTTTTGTTAATGTGTTGTTGATGTGGGTGCTACCCAGACTTTAATTTTTGGATGGTTGTAAGTTAAGTTGTGTGTGCAACGAGGTTGTGAACCTTTTGTTGTAACTCTTCTGATATATGAACCTTTGGTTTATACCAAGTTAATGTTTCGTTGCTTGGTATGGGGTAAGGTCTCGTGTTCGAGACTCACCATCAACCTCTTAGGAGATGGCTGCCTATTAATTAGGTGGAGCTACCAAGGATGGGTTGAGATGTATGGACAACGGCTCATGGCAACAGTGGACGCTGGTAATGGCTGGGCCTGGGCTCGGAGCCACTAGTGAGTCGTCTGTGAACCATGTAGTGGGCTGGTCCAAGATGGTGACCATTTAGTGGGAACCAATCGTCTGTCGGATTTTCGATTACCATCAAGGGTAAGAAATTCAAAGCGATTTGACCTAAATAACCATGGTCCCATACGATAATTATTCTCGGTATGGATTGACGGAAGCGTCATAAGGCAGTGATCGACTTCAGTTTTTGATATTCATGTGGTTAGAGGATTTACGGGTGTCTTTCCAGAAGATATTCTTGGATACCCTGAATCGTGTTATGGAGTTTGCAATTGATCTCGAGCCGAGTACCACGCCGATCTCTGAGGCACCGTACCGGATGGCTCCTGTTGAGATGCAAGAATTGAAGAAGCAACTCAAGGATCTTCTTGACAAAAGTTATATAAAGTTGAGTGCATCACCTTAAGTAGGAGTGCCCTAGTTTATTTGTCAAAATAAAAGATGGACCGTTTCGACTTTGTTTTGACTTTCGAGAGTTGAATAAAGTCACGATCAAGAGCAAGTATCTGTTGCCAAGGAGTGATGATCTGTTGGATCAACTACATGGAGCAAAAGTTTTCTCCAAGATCGACATGAGATCTGGGTATCATCAGCTCAGGATTCGTGAGGATGATATTCCGAGGATTGCATTTCGGACGAGAGATGGTCACTACGAGATTGTAGTCATGCCATTTGGATCTACGAATGCTCTAGCAGTTTTCATGAACCTAGTGCATCGATGTTTTAGACCAGTACTTGAATAAGTTCATAGTGGTCTTCATCAATGGCATTTTGATATTTTTCCCGAGCAAGGAAGCTCACAGGGAACATCTGCGGATTGCTTTATCGGTCCTTAGACCAAGTCGGTTGTACGCAAAGTGGGCTAAGTGCGATTGTTGGATCTAGAAGTGGCTTTCTTAGGCCATGTGATCAATAAGAATGAGGTTATGGTTATTCCCCAGAAGAGTGAATCAGTAGTTGTTTGGAAGCGGCCTCAGGGTGTAAGCGAGGTGCGCAGTTTCCCAGAGCTTGCTGAGCATTATAGACGGTTCATGGAAGGATTTTTCTAAGATCACTCCACCTATGACCAGTCTGTTCCGCAAGGTCAACAAGAAGTTATCTGAGATGACAAGTGCAAGACCAGTTTTCAAGAAGTTGAAACAGTGTCTGACTTATGCACCAGTTTTGGCGTTGTCGGAAAGAATGATGGCTATATGGTCTATAGTTAATGCTTCGAGAAATGGGTTGGGATGTGTCTTTGATGCAGAGGGGCAAGGTTATTGCATACGCATCTAGACAATTGAAAACCTATGAAGCAAACTAACCAACACATGACCTAGAACTAGCAGTAATAGTGTTTGCATTGGAAACTGAGGTTACTTGGGTGACCCAGAGGTCAGCAAAAGTTTTTCTCCAGAAGATTATCCGTTTACATGGCATTCCTAAGACCATTGTATCAGATCGAGATGGCCGATTCATGTCAAGTTTATAGCAAGAACTTCACAAGGCCATGGGAACTGAATTGAGATTCAGCAGCGTTTCATCCTCAGACAGATGGTCAGTCTGAAAAGACCATCTAGACCCTGGAGGATATGCTAAGAAGCATACGTACTCGATCATCCGACTAGCTGGGAAGACAGCCTAAGTCTGATTGAGCTCACGTACGATAATAGCTGGCCTGCTACGGTCAAGATGGCTCAGTTCGAAGCTTTGTATGGTCTCAGATGTAGATCTCAGATTTGTTGGGTTGAGTACGCCGACAAGATTCTACTTGGACCAGAGTTGGTCGAAAGGACAACTTCGAACATTGCTCTGAGTAGACAGAGGTTGTTGACCGCTCAGAGTCGACAAAAGTTTTACGCAGATCAGAAGCGTTAAAGTGTTGAGTTCGAGGTTGGTGGCAAGGTACTTGTCAGAGTATCGCCATCCAAGGTGTTTTCAGGTTTGGTAAGCGTGGGAAGCTTAACCCTCGCTACGTGGGACCATTCGAGATTCTGGATAGAGTAAGATCTCTAACGTACCGTTTGGCATTGTCGCCATCGGCATACCCAGTGTATAATGTGTTCCACGTATCATTGCTAAGGATATTCGTGCCAAGATGAGTCTCGTAGGCTGAGCTATAAGGACGTCGAGATTCAGGCAAATGGTACTTGAGAGGAGATGCCAGTGTGCATTCTCGAACGCCGTGTGAAGCGACTGTGCAACAAGATCGTACTATTGGTATGGATTCTGTGGTCCAAGTTAGGGAAAGAGGAAGTTACTTGGGAAACCGAAGCAAAGATGCTTAGACGCTTTTCCGAGTTGTTTTCGACCAAGTTTCGGGGTCGAAACTTCTTTTAAGGGGGAGGTGATGTGATACCCCGTAATTTTGTAAGGCTATTTTGGGAATTATGGATTTTTCCCGAGCGCCAGTTTGGTACGTCGGATTTAATTCTGAGAGCTTAAGACATTCTGTAATGTGCTCTGTATTTGTAATATTTTTCTCAGTGAAGAGTTATACAGTCGAGGTGTGTTGGGAGTTTATACTCGTTCGTGTACGACTTTTGTTAACGCGGATTAAGATTGGTACAAGTTTATTGCCTAAGAGTTGTTATCTAATGGACAATAGTACAAGATTCTTTATCCAAAGGTTTTTGTCCAAGAGCCATTGTCCAAGGGGCAAAAGGGTTTGGATATTGTCCAAGAGGCAAGGACCCTAAATTCTTCTATAAATAGAGGTGTTGGGTGAGGGTGGAAGAGGGTGCGAAAGACGCAGAAGCGCTCTCAAATTCTCGACTCTCAAAAACGCTCTCAAAGAAAACGCTCTCAAAATGCTCTCTCTCGGGAAGGCTCTAGTGGATCATCGGAGCTCGTTTAGTGTCGTTCTCGGTGGCCAAGGGGAAGCTTGGGAGGCCCTTAGAAGCCTAGAAACCAAGCAAGGCGAAAGACGAGCCAAATCGATCGTCGAGGGTGAGTTTTCTCCTCTCGTATTTCTATTTTCGTTCGCGACGGCGACCGCCGCGAGGATCACGGCGACCGCCGGCATGAGACGGCGCCCGCCGTGGTGAACGGCGACCGCCGTGATGAAGGAGGCCAGCCGCCGTGGTTGAGCGGCGCCCGCCGTGGTTGAGCGGCGCCCGCCGTGCTTGAGGCGACGCCCGCCGTATTTAAGGCGGCGCCCACCGTGATTGTTGTGGCACCCGCCGGCGAGTTGTTGTTGGCCGGGTTGTTGGTGTTGGCTTTCATAGCCTTCGTTTGGGTTTCGTTTCCTTCGATTCCTTTCGTTCTTTCGTAGATCGGTATTGTTGTTTGTCGAATCTAACTTAGGATTTCTGTATGGGTCGATCCGAAGGTACTTGTGTTGGCATATTCGTCTCTGTGTCGAGCCCGGAATCCCGTCGTTAGACTTCGTTCAAACTCTGCGGATTAAGGCAAGTGGCGGTTCGCTCTTACTCATCGTTCCATATTTACATTAATTATCAGTAGTTTATCTGAGTAATTAATTTGGAATGATTATTGTGTTCATCTGGAAACGGTTTTGTTAACTGTTTTGGAAAACTAAAATATGATATTATAATAGGTTATATATCTGTTAGAGCAACACTATTATACATATTTATATATATGTGAATTAATACAGATATTATAATAGGTTGTATATCTGTTAGAACAACGCTATTTTATCTATAACTGGCCATGAGGGCATTGATGTGAATTATTACTGCGTTTGTAACTGTTTAGTTAGAACGAGTATTCGTAGGAACGCTACTGTGTATCTCAATGCGAGTACTGGTCGTTTCTTGATAACCTGGTGGTTAGGATTTAGTTCCTACCATCCTTTTCAGGGTTTGTGCACACAGCTGGTGCCGCTTGTAGGAATTTAGTTCCCAATTCCGTTATTAGGGATTTAGTTCCTGAAGGATTTAGTTCCCGAGCCGCTTGTAGGGATTTAGTTCCCGAGTCAACTCCGTCCATGGATTTAGTTCCCGACGGTATCTCTTTATCCTGATGGATGAGATGATTTAAAAGCTTATAACGTGATGTGGGTTTTGGAATTAAATAAGATAATGTGCCCGAGTGCACATAATTAATATACCTTTGGCGAGTAGTGCAGCTAAGTAAATAGTGCAGCTAGGAAAGCTCGTCTCGACTTTTGATCAGAGTACGTTCTCTTTCCAATCTGGATTCGCTGTAAGCGATGAGGTTGGTCGTGAACCGAAACATCTCAGTCAGTTTTAAATCATTGTTGTATGATTCTGTAACATTCCAGATTTGTCATACTTCCTTAAAGACTCATTTCCGTTAAAGTCTTCTTTCGAGTCGATTTCTGTGAAGATTCAGTCTTCCAGAATATTCTCTTGTGCATACCTCTTGTTTATTCCAGTAGGAGTATGGTGGTTGACAAGCGTACTCGATTATTATTCGAGGGACGAGGAGTCTAACCTAATACGACTGCTTCGAACCAGTCTGCTTTTTACCCTTGCTAGTCTATTCAAGTAGACTAACCAACCGTAATTATTCCTTACATGGTTGGCTGGTGTCATCTGTTCGATTCGGCACATCAGATCGAAAGTAGCTCAGAAGATTAGAAGGACTATGGAGTCGGCGGTGGTTTTTGAACGTTTTAATCATTTCTTTAATCAGGTTGAGATCTTTTGGACAATGACCTTGCTTGTAATGTACTTTATAAGTCTTCCGCTGTTTTTGGTTTAAACTCTGTGTTGGCCTATTCGGGATTGGGTTGTAATCCCGTAACTCTTGTTTCATTTGATTGATGTTTTGATTTGAATACTTTGATCATTATGTATCAATTGTATTCCATGAATTGTATTTAAACTGGTAAAGCCTTGGGTGATCTTGGTAAGGAACACTGGGGTCACTGGCGGTAATACCTTTCCAAATGGGTTAAGATTTGGGGGTGTTACAGTTCTGAGCCCACACTAGAACCCAACATGGAATCTCTTCATCCAAAGGGTCAAGCATCGGGAGAAGCAAACCAAGGTGTCTCAGAGAAACCTTCCTATCTTCCGCACTCCCACAAAACGCTCGCACCAGCACTCTATGAACTAAGCGCAGACAAGGATGTACTAGTTTGTTACTAGACTCTCTACCTTTCTGAAAATCAGGCATTCCTGTAGCAGTAGTCCAGAAGTCATTAATTTTCGTCTCGTCAACTCCCTTCTTCCACCAAGCCGTAGGTGGTCTAATCACTCCCAACATTTCCCTGACTTCCTCCACCGGCATTTCATAGGCTCGTCCCTCATACTTAAACCGTATGCCAGCAAGCACCTTGCGCACTTCACCATTAATAGTACATCTATCTGTATATCTTGTCATAGTGGCAATAAATTGATAACAGAGCTCGGGAAAAGCAGGGGCATACTTGTCAAGCAAGTCACTCAACCCCAACCTATCCAAACACAACTGGACCATCTCCAACATTCCCAATTGGGCCAATGTCCCTCTATCAAAGAATCGAGATGGGTGCACAGCTCTCTCCGCAACCACATTATAAGCCTCATTCTCCTCCACAGTCATACCAACCTTCCTAGCTCTTGGCATAATTAAAGTATTTGAATGCGTTGGAATCAAAGAGCTGGGCAAAGACGACTTACAAACCAAAGACGGACATTCACCAGGGTCTTGCCGCGGGGCGGTATGCTTCACCGCGGGGCGGCGGTGAAAACCAGTTTTTTCTACTGAAAGATTCCGCCGGGTCGCGGTGTGGACGGACGCGGGGCGGTGAACTGTTCAACCCTCATCTCCAATTCAAAAATTCCCGAATCACGCGAGGCGGTGATTGTGCGATCTCCCTACCTCAACCTCCAATGAGCCTAGATAAAGCCCAACGGCCCTCCAATCACTCCTCCAAAACCCCTCAACACCCCCTTCAACCAATAAGCACCGTAAAGCGGTCGGACGAGCGCAAGAAGGTGGCTAGGTATGGGACGCTGAAATTGGGTTCAAGAATCACCACAGATGAGTTTAGAACAAGGGAAAGGCAGAGATTTGTGCAATTTTGGGCGAGGGTTTGCGAGGAAAAAGGGGAGCGCGGTGCGGCAGAAAAAAGAAGAAAGAAGGGGGTGAGGAGGTTAGGGTTTGGCGGGAAGTGTTTAATGGGTTTTTATTTGAGTTCAAGGGAGAGGGATGGGGGTAAATACCCCCAACCGGACCGCAGGGCGATCCAAATAACACCGTCAAATCCTTCATATCCAACTTAGAAAATGATTTTGAAAACAAAACAGTTTTTTTTTTGGCGGAGTTGAGTATAAATACCCAGACTTCACCGCGGGGCGGTGGTGGATTTCCTGGAAAAATAAACTCGCCTCCATTTACTTTAGTACCTGAAACGTTAGAAGCAGGCGAACAAAACAAAGCAAAAGAAACTACGAAAATGGTTTAATGAAAGAAAAATCAGAAGAAAAGAAAAGAAAAGAAAAGGAAACATACCTCGGGTTGCCTCCCGATAAGCGCCTTGGTTAACGTCGTTGGCTCGACGTAGGCTGTGGTCTATTGTTTATCAGCTTCAGGGACCTCAAAACTCACTTCATCAAATTGGTTCGGGTTGAAACCTTCATGGTAAGGTTTCAATCTTTGGCCATTCACTTTGAAAACTTTGTTCGTCTTGTGGTCAAGCAAGCCAATGGCGCCATGGGGGTATACTTCATCAATTACATAAGGACCTGTCCACTTAGATTTCAGCTTCCCAGCAAAAAGCTTAAGCCGAGATTGAAATAGAAGGACCTTATCCCCTGGCTTGAAATCTCTTCTCAAGATGTGCTTGTCATGCCATTGCTTGGTTTTCGCCTTGTAACTAATAGAGTTCTCATATGACTCAAGGCGTAATTCCTCTAGTTCTTGCAGCTGTAGCTTCCGGAAATCTCCCACTTCATCCAATTGCATGTTGCATTTCTTTATTGCCCACCATGCTTTATGTTCAAGCTCTACAGGGAGGTGGCATGCTTTTCCGAAAACTAATCGGAAAGGGGACATTCCTATTGGAGTTTTGAAAGTTGTGCGGTATGCCCACAGTGCATCATTAAGTTTAGAACTCCAATCCTTTCGATTAGCTGCAACTGTTTTCTCCAGGATAGATTTAATATCTCTATTGGAAACTTCGGCTTGCCCATTAGTTTGAGGATGATAGGCCGTGGAGACTCTTTGGGTGACGTGATACTTCTTCAGCAGGGCGGTCACTGTCTTGTTGCAGAAATGGGTTCCCCGATCACTAATTAAAGCTTTGGGTATTCCAAATCGTGAGAAAATGTTCTCCTTAAGAAAACCTGCCACCACTTTAGAATCATCAGTCCTGGTGGCCTTCGCTTCCACCCACTTGGAAACATAGTCCACCGCAAGTAATATATAGAGATTCCCATGAGACCTAGGAAAGGGTCCCATAAAGTCAATACCCCAAACATCAAAGACCTCACAAAAGATCAATGATGATTGCGGCATCTCATTCCTCCTGGAGATATTTCCGACCCTTTGGCATCGTTCACAGGATTTACAAAAGGCGTAAGCATCCCGAAAAATGTGTGGCCAATAAAATCCTGCATCCAATACTTTCCTAGCAGTCTTATTTGCCCCAAAATGACCCCCACATGCCTGAGAATGACAAAAGTTAAGGACGGATTGTACCTCATTATCCGAAAGACATCGGCGTACTACCTGATCGACACAATGTTTCCATAGGTAAGGATCATCCCAAACATAGTGACAGGCTTCTCTTCGTACCTTCTCCTTTTGAGCTCTAGTGTAATCTGGGGGTAACTCCTCTCGAACCAAATAGTTCACGATATCTGCGTACCATGGTCTAAAAGAACGGAGCCCGAAGACGGCCTCGGCTATGTGATGAGAGGGTACAGAAGTACTTACAGAGCAAAGTGTGAGTCTGGAGATGTTGCCGCGAGGCGGTGATGTCACCGCGGGCAGCGGTGAGTTTCGCTGGCTCTCAGTTGAACATGCTGTTGGGTCGCGGTAGGTGTCGCCGCGGGGCGGTGGAGCTTCCAATTCCACAACTTCTAATGACCGCCGGGTCGCGGTAGTGCAGACCGCGGGGCGGTAGGCGTTACCCGAAATTCTTTTGACCATAAAGAGTGTGTCATCTGGAAAAGTTCCGTGAATGGGGCTCTGCACTCTGGGCTTATCTTCTTCATGTACGAGCCTACTCAGGTGATCAACTACTAGGTTCTTCGCTCCCTTTTTATCTCATATCTCAACATCAAATTCAGTGAGTAGGAGAACCCATCGGATTAATCTTGGCTTTGCTTCCTTCTTCGTCATTAGGTAACGAAGGGCATCATGATATGTGTAGATGATCACCTTAACTCCCAAAAGATATTGCCTAAATTTTTCCAAGGCAAACACAACTGCCAGCATTTCCTTCTCAGTGGTAGAGTAGTTCCTCTAAGCTCCATTTAGAGTCATGGAGGCATAATGAATTACATGGGAGGCACGTCCCACTTTCTGGCCTAGAACCGCTCCAACCGCATAGTCACTGGCGTCATACATGATCTCAAATGGGCGAGACCAATCAGGTGCTTGAATGATAGGTGCACTTGTCAGGCGTTCTCTCAAGCAATCAAACGCCTTCTTGCACTCATCGGTGAACTCATAGGTCACCTCTTTCTTCAGTAGCTCGCATAGAGGTGAAGAGATCTTAGAGAAGTCCTTGATAAACCTTCGGTAAAAACCCGTATGACCTAAAAAGGAGCGCACTTCACGCACATTAGTAGGATAAGGCAAAAACTGAATCACATCAATCTTCGCCTTATCGACCTCAATACCCCTAGCAGAAACAATATGACCAAGTACTATACCCTGTTCTACCATGAAATGACACTTTTCAAAATTCAAAACCAAATTGGTTTCAACACATCTTTCAAGTACAAGTGCCAAATGGTTCAAACATGAATCAAAGCTAGTCCCATGCACTGTGAAGTCATCCATGAATACCTCAATAAATTTCTCAACATATTCAGAGAAGATACTAACCATACATCGTTGAAATGTACCGGGTGCGTTACACAAACCGAATGGCATTCTGCGGTATGCAAAGGTGCCAAAGGGGCATGTAAATGTGGTTTTCTCCTGGTCCTCTGGCGCTATAGCCACCTGAAAGTATCCTGAATACCCATCGAGAAAACAGTAATAGGGGCGCTCAACAAGGCGTTCTAGCATTTGATCAATAAAAGGTAAGGGAAAATGGTCTTTTCGAGTTACCGCATTCAGCTTACGGTAGTCAATGCACACCCTCCATCCTGTAGTGGTCCTTGTAGGAACCAAATCCCCTTGTTGATTCTCTACTATAGTGATACCTCCTTTCTTAGGGACAACCTGAGTTGGACTTACCCATTGGCTATCGGAAATAGGGAAGATCATATCAGCTTTAAGAAGTTTCAGCACCTCCTTCTTGACCACTTCCATAATTGGAGGATTGAGTCTTCTCTGTGGTTGCCTAGATGGTTTGGTTCCATCTGCAAGTAGAATCCTATGCATACAAGTCGAGGGACTTATCCCTTTTATGTCTGTAATGGTCCATCCTAGCGCAGTCTTGTACTCCCTGAGCACGCCTAATAGCTTCATTTCTTGGTCTTCAGAAAGCTTATTAGACACAATGACTGGCAGAGTATCATTGGCTCTAAGAAAGGCATACTTGAGGTGATCCGGCAACGGCTTTAATTCAATCTCGGGAGCCTGTACAACAGAGGGAACAAGCTTCTCGCTCGGGTTTAGTAAATTGGGGCTAACGCCCAAAGGATCTATAGGAGACTTACCATATGCATCCATCTGAGCTATGATTTCCTACATGTTAGTTGGTAAAGAGTATTCCTTATGGGACAAATCCAGATTATTCTCAACAATGGACATCAACTCATCAGGACCAGATATATCAAATATATCTTGTGCAATAGAATCAATCACATCAATGGAGCATAAAGAATGGTCTTCATTGGGGTGTTTCATAGCTTCATAAATATTATATTCCACCTTCTCCCCATCGAATTCCATAGAAAGTGTCCCACTTTGCAAATCGAGTTTAGTCTTAGCAGTTTTCAAAAATGGTCTACCTAACAGTATAAGAGTCGCCTTTGTATCCGTATCCATATCGAAGACATAAAAATCTGCAGGGAATATCAATTTATCAACCATAACAAGAACATCCTCTACTACTCATCTAGGATAGACACTAGACCTATCAGCTAATTGAATTACAATTCTTGTTTCCTACAGAGGTCCAAGTCTAAGAGATTCATATAGGGAATAGGGAAAAACATTAATGGAGGCACCAAGATCAAGCATAGCTCTTTCAAATTTAGTGTCACCAATAATACAAGGAATGCTCCACATACCTAGATCGCCACACTTCTTTGGCATACGCCTCTGGAATACAGCGGATACGCGTTCGCTGACCTTGACTTTTTCCTTGCCCTTTAGCTTCTGATTTCTCTTGATGGTGCATAGTTCCTTTAAAAACTTAGCGTACCTAGGTACACTCTTTACAAGCTTAAGGAGAGGGATGTTTACCTCACACTTACTGAAGGTGTCGAAGAGGTCCTTGTCGTCGATTATTCTCTTTTCCTTTAGTGCCTCCGGAAAGGGGGCATGGGGCTTTTTAGAACCAAGAGGAGGAAAAATTGGACGAACATATGGGTCTTCTTCTTCGTCACGATTAATATCCAGATCTGGGCTTTCACCGCGGGGCGGTGTACTTGGCCGCGGGGCGGCGGTGGTAACTCAGGAGAACCGAGAGTTTGCGTCGGGTCGCGGTCGGAAGCACCGTGGGGCGGTAAGATTCATCCATCTTCAATTTCAACTTTGTCGTCCTTTTCAGCAGTAGGAGCGACTTGCAATTGCTTGCCACTTCAGAGGGTTACAGCACTTACACTTTCTTGCGAGACCCTTTTGTCCAACCTAGTGACCACATCTGTTAACTGACCCACTTGCTTTTCCATGCTCTTGATGCTTGCCTCAGTTGTTTGCACATGGGTTGTGAAGTGCATTGCTAAGGCCGTGAGCAAGTCGTTAGTTGAAGGGGAGCTACTAGCTTGGGGAGCAACTGGTAGCTCATCAAAGTGAGGTTGTGGTGGTTGTTGTTGTAGCTGTTGTTGATCATGTCGAGGTCTAATAGGTCCGTAACCTCCAGCAGCGTATACTTCAGCAGTAGTGGCATCCTGAAGTTGGGGACAAGCATTGGTGTTGTGAAATGGATCAACGCAAATTCCACAAGCATTGTGCTGTTGAGGTGATTCTTGTTTACCCATCTTCGCAATTACGTCTTTCAATGAAGCAATTTCTTGTAATAAATGTGCATCATTGGAGTTGACAACATTAACTCCTCTGGTCTTTGGGGCTTCATCGAAATCCCTTGTGCTCTCAGCCATATCATGAAGTCTAATCATGGCCGCATCAGGGGTCATATTCAAGATACTACCACCACAAGTAGCATCTATGATTCTTCTTTCATCATCCAGCAGCCCATTGTAAACATAGAGTACTAGAGCTTTCTTGTCAAAACCATGGAACGGGCAACTAGAACAAAGTCGTTTGAACCGCTCACAATAGTCATAAAGGGTCTCCTCCTCTCCTTGTTCAATACTGGCAATCGCCCTTTTCAAGGCGTTCGCCATCTTGGTTGGGAAATATTGTGCGAGGAATGCCTTATGTAGCTTAGCCCATGAATCTATGCTTCCGCCAGGCAGATGGTAGTACCAGTCTTCAGCATCATCCTTAAGAGTGAACCCGAAGGCTCTCATTTTAATTTGATCTTCAATGACGTTAGTTGGTTTAATGCTCATAATGACGTTGTGGAATTTACCCAAGTGTTGGATGGGGTCCTCTCCACTTCGTCCATGGTATCTCGGGAGCAACCGTATTACTCCTGTTCTGAGCTCAAATGTCACACCATCCGCAAGGGGTGGAATGATTACAGCCAAAGGCTGCTGTATCAGATCTGGCGCAGTCAACTGTCGGAGTGTCTGAGCCATTCGTACCTGTCTCTGTATCAACTTCAACAAGTAGTGAATCAATAGCAAAGGTGCGGACCGTAAGATAGATCCACACCACAGTCAATCACAAATAATCACAAACAGAGTATTTGACTCCCCGGCAACGGCGCCAAATTTGACAAGGCCGGAAACCGGTGTCGTTTTCCTGTCAAAGAAATCCTAATTCACCTACTAAGGAGTATAGCAAGCAAGTCAGGGTCGATCCCACAGGGAGTCGGTTATCTGTATGCAAAAGACGTGTGACTGACAAGTAACAGGGGGGTTTTGTATGATCGCAGAGTAACAAGAATGCAAGCTTTAGAGAAAGAATAAGTATGATGTGTGGAAGTATTCCACTAGACAAATATCCACACTGCAGATGATATAGGTTGATCACTGATAACTATTGTTCCATGTTCTTTTCACAATCTTATAGTCATTCCCATCCTGATCGTAATTAACTACCAATTCAGACAGCTGTTGGCAGTACTTACCACAATATCAATAGAAGAAAACCTTACTATCAATAAAGCAATAGCATTCAAACAAGGATATAAGATACATGAAAATAGAAGAAAACCTTACTACTTAACATGCAAATAACTCTCTCTCACAATTGCACACTCGTATTCCACTATATGTAACAATTGTGTTTGCTACTAGATATGCACTTGCATTTCGCTATATGAAAAATCCTAGCACTATGATAAATGTTGATAAACCTAGTTAGCTACTCTAGATAAATCAACACAAACCAATAGACAATATGCTCAAGAGAATTAAACCAGCATAATAAGATAAAGAACAAGGAATAGAAATCTCACAACCAATCCATTGCAATGCTTCAATCGTCTAGCGAAACAAATGCGTTTAGTTCTCCATTCGTTCAAACCCTAGAGTTAAAATGAAAAACGAGTCTCCTATCTAAGACCTGGAAAATATCTTAAATAGGCAAAGGAAAATAAGCTAAACCTAACAATAATAATAAAGGAAATAAAATAATAAAAATAGGAAATCCGAAAATGCAAAATAGGAAACAAATCTCCGCTGGCCGCGAGGCGTCTACGTGTCCACCGCGGGGCGGTGAGGTCCACCGCGGGGCGGCGGCTCCACTCAGCTGCCTTCTCTGAGATCCATCGCTGGGTCATGGTGGCTTTTGGCGCGGGGCGGCAAAGTACAGCTTCTTCAAGTCTTCATCTTCTGCTCTTCTGTACTACCGAGTGATGGTAGCCTTTCTCCATGAGTCTTAAGCAGATCTTCTCCTTCATCTTCTCCATCCTTCATTAAGCTGTAAATCCTATGATATCTTCACTTCTCAACCCTTCTTCTGAATTACAGACTTAGCCTAAAATCTATACCGAAACTCCATCTAAATCATGTTAATAATCACTAGTTAAGGTGCATAAAATGGCACCTATCAGAGAGCTTGGCAAAAGCTAAAGGGAGAGTTAAGAAGGATTTAGAGAGAATAAGGAAGAAGAAAGGTTAGGGAAGAGAGGAGTTTAGGGAAGAAAGAGAGAGCAGGGATAGAAAGTGATTTGATTAATTTTATGGATCCCTCTCCATTATACTATTGATGGGTATTTATAATAATCTATTAAACACCCTAAACCCCATACATGACATACCATCTAATTAATAACAACTGCATGTTAAGTTTGTTAAATATATCTTCAAAGTATTTAGTTTTATTTATAAATCAAACTATCAAAATTTATAATATAGAAAAAAAAATTAACATAAAATTTATGGGGCCAGAATCGTTCTGATGACTCGAAAAGCAATAGCCTTAATATGTATATATATATATATATATATATATATATATATATATATTTGTTTACTTGTTTCTAAATATCATTTTGATTTGTTTTTATTCTGCCAATTTATTTTTAAATCACTCATTTATATTGGTATAAAGTTCAACATATTTAAGAATAATAAAATCTTAGCAAATTAACATCCGAGATACCCAAAATACTAAAGTGAATTTCCGAGTTCAGTAATTCAATTTCCAAAAATACCTTAATTATAATAATTAGTTATTAATTTTCTTAATCTCAATTTCTCACAAAATAACACGATTATTATAAAAAAAATTGAAATCAATTTCTGATATGATAAACCTTCTAGATTTGAGGGATTTGTTACACAATTAAAGTATATTATTCATTCAAGTAAAAATGAGACCCACAATATTTGATGATATTTAAAAAAAATTAAGTGTAATGTTTTAAAAAGCTTGATGACCTAACAATAACATCATCCAACACTAAAATATTTTATTTTAACAATTATCAAATTACTTTATACTTATTTTAAAATGTGAAATCTTTCAGTTGAAAATTTGTTAGGTAGAACAATTTTTTTTAAATGTATAATTAAATTTTCAGGGTATAGTAATTTTTTTCAAAGCCATATCTAGTTGAGAAGTTGTTAATAGCAAATTTAGAGATTCCGTATATGAGCGCACATAAAATCAACATTTAAAAACTTGAAACTATGTAGAAATTTTACAATTTTATGATATGAGCACAAATAAAATTTATACAATTGAGAGTTATTATTTAAAAGGGAATATGCTTTAAGAATATGATATAATTAAATAAATTTGGATGTGACCTTAATAATACAAAAAAGAGAGTACAATATTAAATAATATTTTTATAGGATTTAAAGCAATAGCTAAACTATTAAGTAGATATAAGAAAGCCACAAACTCATATGTATATATTGTTAAGATCAACCTTTTATATTGTTATATAAATCACATAAAAAACAACAACAAAATTGATAATAATAGATTTGAATTGAGATACTAAAAAATAGGTAACAAACCACATAGTAAAAATTGATTTATAGAAAAAAAATAATATAATTTATTATAGAAAATTAATGATAAATTGACACATATGATTTGTGGGGCCGGAATCAATATGGTGGCTCTAAATTCTTTTGCTTTAATATATATATAGATAATAGATAGATAGATAGATATAGTGTTTAATAAGAGTATTTATAAATGTATTTATCCTTGAAAATTGTGAAAGAACAACTATACATTTTTCAGTGCATTAAAAATACTTTTTTTTCTAATAAATGTCTTTATATATATAAAAAAAGCATTATAATTGCATGCACCAAACAAACCGCAAGTTCCCCAAAAGTCGGTTTCGACAACTTCCATTACTCACTTGCCGCTGGTTTCTCTGGTGGTATTTGTGCAATGTGGAAATCCTACCAACTGCAAAATGAAATTTGCGACCTTATCCATATTGATAACCGCTTCATAGCTATTAAATACAAAGTTCTTGATAAAGACATATGTATTATGCTTATTTTCGCTTATGCTTCTCCTAGAGATAACGAGAAAGACTACTTCTGGTCTACACTAACAAATTTTGTCTTACAAACACATCTACCATGTCTTTTAATAGGAGATTTAATGAAATCCAAGATAACTCGGAAAAAAATTGGGGGCATTCGAACCCCATTATTGAGATTACAAAGACTCCATAACTTCAAAAATAACTGTGACTTAATAGATATCCCAACACAAGGGGGTGATTTTACATGGAGGAAAAATAGAACGGAGATTGACAATACATACTCCAAACTAGACAGAACTCTAATTCATAAATCTTACGATGGTTAATTTCCGGGTATTTATACTAGAAATCACGCCTTTACTTCTTTGGACCATTGCCCCATCTCTGTTGATATAGAGAACCATTCAAATATCAAAGCTCAACCCTTCAAATTTGAAAAGATGTGGACCTACATAAAAGATTTTTGAAAATATTGTCAAACAAGCCTGGCATATTAACACCCAAGGTTCGCATATGATTAATCTTACAAGGAAAACGTATGCATTAAAAGTTAGTGCTAAACACTGGAACAAAACTACCTTCGGGAACATTTTTAAGCAAGTTAAAGAAGTTGAAGACACACTAACCATAATCCAAAAAGACATCATTCTCAACCCCAACCAAAATTTGGTTCTCAAACAGAACAAATTAATCTCCAAAAAAGAAAAAAAAAATCCTTTCTTTCTATAAAAAAAAATTAGAGTCAACGAGCCAAAACAAAACACATCAAATCCATTGACACCAACTCGAATTATTTTCACCGAGTGGCTATCGGTAGACGTAGTAGGAAAATAATTAGAGAAATCCGCACCAATGAGGGTAGAATCATTATAGGTCATGAAAACATCCGTCGAGAAATTCGAACTGACTTTGAAAAAAGATTTTAAAAAAGTAATATAAACAACCATACTCTCACTGAGTACCTTAGAAATATTAACAATGAAATTACAAGACAAGATAACAATGATTTGACAAAACTTGAAACTAACGATGAAATCAAAAAAGTTGTTTTCTCTATTGGTAGTAACAAATCCCCTAGGTTGGACGGTATGTCTGCTTTTTTTTTATCAAAAATACTGGCATATTGTGGGTCCAACTGTGATCAAAGCAGTTAAAAGTTTCTTTCACTCCGGAAAACTTTTAAAACAAATTAACCACACTTTTATTACACTTATTCCTAAATGTGATAACCCTAATTGTACCAATCATTATAGAACCATCAGTCTCTGTTCTACTATTTATAAAGTAATTTAAAAAACCATGACTGAAAGAATGAAACTCATTCTAAATAAACTTATTCACCCTCTACAATGTGCTTTTGTTGCTGACAGAGCTATCCAAGATAATGTGTTGATTGCACATGAAATTTTTCACTTCTTCCGTAACAAAAAAAGGCAAGGAAGGATGGGTCGCGATTAAACTTGACATGGAAAAAGCATATGACAAAGTAGAATGTGAATTCATTCTTAAAATCCTAGAAAAAATTGGTTTCTCCACTAAATTCACCGGATGGATAAAAGAATACATTAAAACTGTGACTTTCTCAGTCCTAGTAAATAACGGCCCAACATATGTATTTTTCCCCAAAAGAGGACTTCCTCAAGGTGATCCTTTATCACCTTTTCTATTTATTCTAGGTGCATAAATCCTTGCTAGAATACTACATGTTGAAAGCAATCAAACCGTTAATCAACTTGGTTTTAAGATCACCAGAAGAGGGACCAATATCCCATTCCTTGCCTTTGTGGATGATATTCTCATCTTTGCAAAAGCAAATCAAACTACTTGTTCTAAAATTAAAAATATCATTGAAGAATATTGCTCTATCTCGGGTCAATATGTTAACTATCATAAACCGGCCTTCCAAACTACTAACAATACAACAAGTTCTACCAAAAATCTGATACAATATGTTCTTAATATTCCAAATTCCACTTCACTGGAAAAGTATCTTGGATGTCCTATTATTAATGGGAAAGTAAATCATGACACTTTCAAAGATACAATTACATCTACTTATAATCAACTCACAAAATGGAAAACAAATTCCCTTTCACAAGAAGGGAGGAGCACCCTTATTAAGTCTAATCTGGCTGCCAAACCTAATTTTATTATGCAAAGCTTCATGCTACCGTCCTACATTCACAACGAATTAGACACCATTAATAGAACTTTCTTATGGAACAAAGACACTTCATATAAACCCTTAATAGGATGAGACAAAATCTGTAAAAACAAGGACAATTGAGGTACTGGAATTAGGAAGACACAAGATATGAACAAGGCACTGTAAATGAAACTCTTATGGAAAATTCCCGCTGAACCGGACAACATTTGGGTCAAAGTCATAACTGAAAAAAACCTTAAAGATATAAATATCCTCCAATATAAGAAAAAAGGAAACCTTTCTTGGCAATGGTCACAACTAATAAAGCTTAGATCAGAATTTCATTATGGTCTTCAATGGCTAGTGGGTGATGGAAAAACCATACAATTCTAGACTGATAACTGGCTACCCAACCTGAATCTAATCAACAACATCCTTCCACAAACTATAGTTAACCACTCCCTGAAAGTTTGTGATTTCATAAATAGCAATCGCACTTGGAACAAAACAAAACTTGATGATATTCTTAACCAACAAACTGTACAACATATTATAGATATTCCTATTCCCCAACATCCTATATCGGATAGATTATATTGGACCCCGAGTAAAAATGGTTGATTCTCTACTAAATCAGCTTTTGAATTAATTTATAAACAATAAAATCCCGATAAAAACAACCTATCTTGGATTTGGAAACTAGATATTTACCCAAAAGTCAAAAAAGTTTTCTGGAAAATTTGTCACGATAGTTTACCATCAAAATACAGATTCAGCCAAAATCATATTTCAATTCCCCTGGCATGTGATTCTTGCAACAACCTAGTTGAAGACCTAATTCACCTTCTTATAAAATGCCCCACCAGGCTACCACTATCAAACAAATTGAAACCCAAAGTATCACACATAGAAATCTAGTGGTGAACTTAGATGTTAACAACAAAAAACCAAAAGAAATACTAATTGAATTACAGTCCCTTCTTACCAAAAAAGAATTCATACGCCTCTCTACTATTTGGTGGGGTGTTTGGATCAATAGAAATCAAATTATTTTTAACACAGATTCAAATGATAAAATAAAGGATTTAAAACAATACATATATACACTGATTAATAATTGGGATAAAACAAAAAGAACTGAACTGGATGATGACTATATCTAAAGAACAAAACCACAACAACACAAAAAAACAAGATTGTTAAAATGGGAAAAACCAAACCAAAATTTCTACAAAATCAACTTTGATGGAACAAAACAAACAACTGGTGAAGCCGGGATTGGTTTCATCATTAGAAACGACAAAGCAGAAGTTAACCATATGAATAACAAACGTTGTGGATTTAACAATATTCTCATGACCGAAGCCCTAGCATTAAAACATAGTATTAAATATGCACAATCACAAAATTTAACAAAATTACAAATCGTAGGTGACAATCTCTGCCTTATAAATTCTATCAAAGACATTTGGGTTTGTCACTGAGAAATTGAAATGATTGTGGCTGATATCTTAGTCGACATTCATTCTTTCCAGGATGTTCATCTTAGACACATTTTCAGAGAGGTGAACCGCACTGCTGATCGTATTATTAAACTCAACTTTTCACCAATTGTGTCTAATTTTAGAAATGATTCAGAACTTCGTGTTCTCATCTGCAAGAATGCTCTAGGTTGGTCTTCAAATAGAAACTGAGACCATCCTAATTCTTTCCTCATAAAAAACCCCTCGCAAGTTCCCCGTTAAAATCTAAGTTATATGCTAGTCGCAAAGGAATTTCAAGGCAATGTATGATAATCGATATAAAATTATTTCCATATAAATTGAGTACAATTTATGTTGTAGTTATGCAACATATCTTTGGTTCATATTTTATGGCTCATATAAATCTCACAAATCATACATTTTCAATTTTTTAACGCTCCACCTGAAATCCTATAATCTCTTTTTTTAGGTCTAGATCGCCTGATTCGACCGCTTGGAACCGCTCTACGTCCAAATCGGAGTACTGTTGACACATAAAGTGGTATATCCCTCCCAACATCAATATATCCATACACGCCTTCAGTAGGAATCAAACTCGAGATTTCTGAATAAAACGTTTAAGAAAGTCTAGCACCAAACCAACTGAATGTTGATATTCTATAATTTCTTTTTCATCGGGATTTGGTGGTACTATGAAAACAATAATGTTGGGTGACTGTCATGACCATGACTAAGAAAAGAGATAGACTGTCATGAGAGAGCTTGGCAGAAGCTAAAGAGAGAGCTAGAAAGAGTTTAGAGAGAGAGTAAGGAAGAATAAATGTTAGAAAAGAAAGGAGTATAGGGAAGAAAGAGAGAGCAGAGATAGAAAGTAATTTGATTAATTTTCTAGATAATCTCCAATTACAATAGCTTGTATACCTGCTCTCTCTTTCTTCCCTATACTTCTCTCTTTCATAACCTTTCTTCTTCCTTACTCTCTAAACTCTTTCTAGCTCTTCCTTTAGCTTCTGTCAAGCTCTCCCATAACAGCTTATCTTTTTTCTTAGTCATGTTCATGACAAATTGGTATCAGAGTGGTCCGGTTCTTGCGCGAAAAATCAAGGGATTTTGTGGAATTTGGACCTAAAACTCGTCAGGTTGAAATTCATCAATGGTGACTTTCAACGAACAACTCAAGGAGATTGAGCGTTTCCTTCTGGAATGGAAGGAAGAAATGAATTGCCAATTCAAAGAGCTTCGCGAATGTCTTCGACCTACGCCGATCGATCTTGAAATGGACAGCAGGGCGTGAATTCGGCGGGGCCGCGTGTTCTTGATGCTCCGATTGAGGTCGATCGGATTTCTAGAGCGGCGTTGGCGGACGGAGACATAGTGAGGATTCTTGCTTCGTCGGATTGGATTCCAGGACAATCATACATCGATGCTAATTTGAATCGTGGATCTTGTGTTGAAGACTTTAGCAGGAAATCGAGTGAAATAGACCCAATGCCACTCAATCTTGAGCCTCGAATTGAAATCGCTACAACGGGAGGGTTCGGGCTGACCTCTTTTCCTTTTGAAATTTCCGAGTTGCAACAGACGGTGGTCAAGGAAGACTTTGCTGAAGTTGATTTTGTGGCCTTGTGGAGAACCGGATACAAGAGGACATTCCGTTAGTTCCGAATCTTGATCGGTATCCGAAACACTTGAAGGTAACACTCGATCCTCTAGAGGTGGACATGCTTAAACTGGTGAAATCAAGTCTTGACGGGAATTCAACAGATTTGAAGGTTGTTCAAGTCACTAAAGAGCCATTTGTGGATGCATACCACCTGTTCGATGAAATGCCAAAGAGAAATTTTGAGGTGTTTCAACAGTCGAAGGTAATTTTTGTTCTTCTGTCGACTCTAATATGGTTTATGATGACATGGGTGATGTGTATGATCATTCGATTGACTGGATCGAAAGTAGGGTATATGTCGGCGTGACAAAATCGATCGAATGTTTGGGTCATCACCTTGCACATAAGGTGTTTGTAGGAAATTCTAATGGAGAAATGCCTACGGAATTCAACAAGGTTGTCGTTTTTGACCCGGGGGCTGCTCTTGCCCATGATTTGTTTGAGAAAATGTATGAACAAGGAATGGTTGGTTTCATTGGATTACTGAGTACTTTTGGAGATGATTTCGACTCGATCGACTTTTCTAGCTTGTTTGCATTTGATCCAGGAAAAGAAACAGAATTCTGTTACGTAGTCATCTTAATTTTTGATCCTGGAATAGCTTGCAAAGTGGAGGACAATGGTGAGTATTCATTTTTGGTGCTTTTGCTACTGTTGTTCACATGGGTCTTTGAGGTGTGCTGCATTTTCTGGCTTGACAGGATAGTTTTGTTGTTCTATGGCTTGACAATAGTGATTTGCTGTTGAATTTTGCACACATATTTGGGAAGGGTGCTTAGTGCTGATCTTGTATGGGAAATGGTTCAAGATCATTCATTTCTTGATGGGGGATGTGATGCGAATAACCCCTGAAGTGTTGTCTGCAACGCAGGATCTTGGGTTCCTCAAGCTTGAACTTGATTCTTCTCTCCGTAGCCAAAGTGATGGCTTTCCTAGGGTTAAAGAGATAACCCTCAAATGCGTCAAAGAGATGACGAAGATATCAAAGAGATGATCTTGAACACCGAAGAGACGATGTATAATTGCTCGAAGCGACGAGCTACGGGATAAACGATCCGTGGGATCGAAGAGTTGACGTTGGAACTCAAGGGAAGGAGCGTACTCAACTTTACTACTCAAATTCAACGTAAAGAATACAAACTAGGGTTTCAAGTCTTAAATAACGTCAAAAGAATTAAAAGGAATTAATAATAAAAAATTGTTCAGCAAACGAGACGAAGAGAACTCGCTGACACGGGCAGTGACTCGGTCCAGAACTCGGTCGAGTTCTGAACCGAGTTGCTGACTGTTGCACCAACTCAAGCGGGGGACAACAACTCGGCCCAGAACTCGGCCGAGTTCTGGGTCGAGTTCTCGACTGTTGCAAAGACTCGGCCAGGGTTGACAACTCGGTCCAGAACTCGGCCGAGTTCTGGGCCGAGTTCTTGGCTGGAGCGACAACTCGGTCTAGAACTCGGTCGAGTTCTGGGCCGAGTTCTTGGCTGCTGCTCTGCTTCCGCGAACTCGTCGTCGTCTTCTTGGCGGGATTGGCTAAGACGGGACCTCACCTAATCCTTCATAGGTCAAGAGGAGGACCCATTTAGGACTAGATGAACCCGCGTCACCTGCATACGCCCGCGAGACTAAGGATTGTGTGGCTCGTTCCATTGCCTTTGCGCGGGCTCTTGTCACCGGGCCATTTTTACACACATTCATTGCTTCCTCTTCATCCTTCGCCGTCATCGAGGGGGTCATAGAGCTATCAATCTCCCCTTCTTGACTGCGAAGCGTCCCCGCTTCGTCCTCGTCGTCAAAAGCAGGAGGCGTATAAGGAGAAAGGTCAGCGACGTTGAAAGTCGGATGTGCGCCATAGTCATCGGGTAACTCCAAGCGGTAGGCGTTGGCCCCAAGGCATTATAGTACCTGGAAAGGACCATCACTACTCGCGTCCAGCTTGTGGCGTCGCTTCAATGGAAAGCGTTCCCTGCGTAAGTGCAGCCACACCAAGTCGCCGGGTGCATATGTAACCGGGTGGCGATTTTTGTTGCGCTGAGCGGCTACTTGCTCGGACTTCCGCTCCAGCTGCTGTCTCGTCCTCTCATGCAAGGTCTTGACCTGGGCCGCACGCTCCACTCCCTTGATGCTTTCCTTTTCCTTCATTGGCCGTGGAACGAGATCCAGAGGGGTGAGCGGATTGAGGCCGTAGACAACCTGGAAGGGAGTCTTCTGCATAGCCGAGTGCATGGACCTGTTATAAGCAAATTCAACAAACGGCAAGCACTCTTCCCACTTGCGGAGGTTAGATTTTAACATAGTACGCAATAAAGCACCCAAAGTCCTGTTAGTAACCTCCGTTTGGCCATCCGTCTAGGGGTGATAACTAGTAGAAAACAACAATTTAGTCCCCAGCTTGGACCACAAAGATTTCCAGAAATAACTCACAAATTTAGCATCACGATCGGACACTATACTCCTAGGGATACCATGCAATCTAACAATATGCTCAAAAAATAAAGAAGCAATCTCTTGTTAGTAGTTTTGCAAGCAATGAAGTGAGCCATCTTAGAAAACCTATCAACTACCACAAATATCGAGTCCCTCTCCTTCTTAGACATGGACAAACCAGTGATAAAATTCATACTAATATCTTCCCATGGGACATCCGGGATATGCAAAGGGGTATACAATCCTTGGGGACTCGACCTAGACTTAGCATGCACACAAGTAACACAAGCCTTGCAAAAACGTATAACATGATGCAACATTTTAGGCCAATAGAAATGTTCCTTTAATGAAGCCAATGTCTTAGGAATACCAAAATGACCTCTACCCTCATGAGCTTCCTGAATGAGCAACCTACGTATAGAAGACTTTGGGATACAAAGTTTCCCGGCCTTAAATAGGTAGTCATTATCAACATAGAATCCATTAGACTCTCCTTTTTGCATGCATGTTTTAAAAATTGCAGCAAAGTCATCATCATGCATATACACATCTTTAATCAAGGAGAAATCTAAGATAGAAGCATCAAGATGGGTAAGTAAGACATACATGCGAGAAAGTGCATCAGCAACCACATTCTCCTTACCTTTCTTGTATTTGACCACATAGGGGAAGGTCTCCATGAACTCCACCCATCGTGCATGGAGTCTGCTGAGGTTGTACTGGCTCTTCAAGTACTTCAACACCTCATGGTCCGAATGAATGACAAACTCCTTTGGCTATAGGTAGTGCTGCCAAGTCTTCAACACCCGAATAAGAGCATAGAGCTCTTTGCCATACGTTGGGTAGTTGAGCTGGGCGCCTGTGAGCTTCTCGCTAAAGTAGGCAATGGGGCGCCTATCCTACAGCAAGACCCCTTGATCAGCACTATTTTATAGTGCATTTCTAGGAGTTGTTACCAGGTTTGAGGTGCCATTTGGAGGGATTTAGAGCACAATTGTAGAATATGGAGTTAGAGCGGAGAAGTGTGGATTTGGTGGTCTGGAGGAGCTAATTGAAGACATCCAGAGGAAGAGGAGTTGACCACCTGAGGAGACGAAGAAGAACCAAGGAGAAAGCCACACGAGAAGTGAAGAAATCATGTGATTTACAGAGGTTTGAAGTGCATTGAAGAGTAGAAGAACATTGTGCTGAATTCAATTGGTTCGTTCTCTTTACTCAGATGTCCAAATGGAGTGATTCCAATTCGAGGAGTTAGATATTGAAGTCTACTACAAGTCCTCAAAATATGAGCGCAATCCGAGTTGAAAATCAAAAGTTATGGCGTTTGTACGAAAGCAACGCGGAGCTGAAGACAAGGTAGCGACCGCGATCGCGGTGGAAGAACCGCGCCCGCGGTTTAATCGGGGCTGAAAGTCGATAGCGAGAATCAATTAACCGCGATGGCGGTGGGTTCGCCGCGGTCTCGGTTACACACGGGAGGCGGATGGCGAGGATTTTCCGAAGTTTTACTTTTATTTATTTATTTGTTTTTTCTTTTATTTCTTTTATTTCCGTTTATTTCCTTTTAGATATTATTTCCTATCTTATGGAAACTAGGTTTTGCAAACTCTTTATATTCTTTCTTTAGAACATTAGTTTGGTAAGTTGGGTGCTCCCCAAGTTGGGGTTCTACCTTTCTTCGTCTTTTCCCTTTTCTTAGTTTAGTTCTTTGTTTTGTTTTGCTTTTGGCTAGACAATTGAAACCTTGGTTTGAATTTGATATTGAGGTTATTCCTTTACTCTTTTTATGATTGTTTTAATTCTCTCTCGTGCTTAATCTCATTGATCATATATCGATTCCCCTTGATTTGTTGATTAGGAAATCAAATAGATTGGTAATAGTAGTTCCCTCTAGATTGACAACCTAGAGAAATTAGTATTATGCTATTGGTTCCCCTTTTCCATACAACCTGTTGAGATTGTTATTGATCATACTACTAAGGATTGGAGGAGACTAGTTGAGAATCTTGATCCCTTAGTTTGTGTAGAGAATTAATTGTATGCAATTATATGACTGGTTGCTACACTTGCATATACCTATCTATCCCTGAATTCATTGCTGCTGTTAGATTTATCTTGACAGTTTCTTGATTATTTGATAGTTAGGGTTATTAGGACTAGTTGGACTGGTAACTATTTCAGAACAGGGATTAGGACATTCATGAGGATTGAGAACTAGGGTAATCAATGATTGATCAACCAAACTAAAGGTGGATATTTATTTGCCAAGTTTTATATGTTTTATTTATCGTTTTCTTAGTTAGATTCAACAAACCCCCCCCCCCCTCCTCCCTTTGTCTTTGTTATCAATTGGTGAATGATTTTGCAAACAGGAAATATAACTTGATTCTCTGTGGGATTCGACCCTTACCAGACTACATTAGTTAGGTTTATTTAGGATTATTTTGTTTAGGTGTCACGACAACGCCTATCACCCCTCCAATTCCATGATGAGAGGCGTCACTACTCCTATAAATCGATATTATCGGAAACCACCCGAATAATGGACGCCGTTACCAAATCACCACCCATCCCCTAACTCCGTCTAAAATCCGTTAGGGTCAATTACCGGAAACCACCCGTCCAATAGGCCATATTGCCCCAAACCACCCCTATAAATCGGTATTACCGGAAATCACCCGAATAGTCTCACACGTCCTTTTTTTGAATATTACTATATTAATTTTGGGTTAAATAATATTAGAAACATAGATTTATAAAATAAATAAGTTTGAGTAATTTTTTAGAAGCTTTTAGGGACATTTTTGCCATAATTTGGAAAGTTGGGCAAAATATTGCAATTAAACCAAAAGTGGGGGCGGCCCCGGTTACTGTTCATCGTCTCCCCCAAAACAACCCATCTCCTTGGTCGAGCTCTCCACAATCCGTTCGATTAAGGTATCCTTGTAGCTTGGATTAGAACGCGTAAGATCTCCATGAAATCGGGATGAATAAGTCGCGGACAAGATCGAATTTTCTCGTTTAAGGCAATAATTTTATCCGAAAATGACTAATGATAAATCGAAGAAATCGGGGCCAATTCTAGATCGTTTTTATTGATATTTTATACAATTTTGAAGATCTTTCCAAGCTCTTTTCAACCCCTATAAATAGGGTTGCAATCGTTGAAATTTTGGTCATCCAATTTCGAGATCAAAGCCGCGAGCCCTAGAATTTTCAAAGCCTATGTTGTCGTACAGTTTTCGGCCACCACCGAGCACCTCCACCTCAATTGCCGCCACCAATAGTTGCGTCGGGAAGCCACCTTCAAAGGCCCTCTTGCCCCGCCGTCGGACCTCCATCGTCGAGGCCGAATTTTGGTGTTGAACCGCAGGTGCCGCCGCGAGTCGTTTGGGAATCTCCGGCTTGGTTCGATTTTCGACCTATTTATTTTTTCTTTATTTTTATTTGGCTTCATCATGGTTAATTAGATTAATCTAGATTACTGATATTATTTAACCCAAAATTAATATAGTAATATTCAAAAAAAGAGTACAGGTGATGGGTGATGATTTGGTAATGGCGTCCGTTATTCGGGTGGTTTTCGGTAATATCGATTTATATGGGTGGTTTTGGGCAATATGGCCTATTGGACGGGTGGTTTCCGGTAATTGACCCTAATTTTTATTTTGGAAATTTCACCTGGTAACCCAGATTTTTTGATTTTTTCGCGAAATCCCCTCAGATTTTGACAATTTTGTGTGGTAACCCTGAGCTATGGACTTTTTTTGCGAAATACCCCTCCATCCATTTCATTTAAAATAAATATAAACCTTATACCTAAACCCCTAAGCCCTAAACATAAACCCTATACCTAAACCCTAAATCCCTATGCCCTTAACCCTAAAAACTTTTTTAGGGTTTAGGATTTATTTTTCTACAAAAATGAAACTGTTTGTATTTAACGATTTGGATATTGTGCAAAAATCATAAATCCCAAAACCCTAAACCTAAATCCTAAGCCCTAAACATAAACCCTAAACCCTAATAATTTAGTTTGTGTCTAATATCCCATGTACACACAAATAGAAAATTGGAGTACAAATGACTAAATAATTAATTAGTTTATATAAAAAAAATTAAATTATAGTTAATGAATACAATGTGTAAATTTGGTCAACTTTCGGTAAAATAGCTAAAGGACAAATAATACTAAACAAAATTTTAAGTCTAAAAGAATAATTCAATCTCAACGGAAGGACTTTTATATCATTTAAATAAGTATATCATAATAAATGAATTATGAATTCATAGTTTAACAATGGTGAACTTTTAATATGAGAAGCTTGATATTTGATATTAATTTGTTTTCCCCCCGGAAAAAGATGCAATATTGCTAAACTGAAAAACGAATAATATTCTTATACTATTAAATATTTTGAGAAAATATAAGCTAGCTAAAATGAAAAATATTTTATATTGAAATATATACTGATAATAGAAATTATAAACTTCCAACCTAAGGTATATAGTTTTTTGTAGTTTACAATAAACTACTAAGAATTCAATTTATTAATTTTTGTTTTACGTGACTCAGTAGTGTTCGTAGCTTATTGTACATCTCTCTTCAAAAATCACATAAAAATGGTTAGAAAACGCGATTGAACTGAGATAATAATTGAATACATAAATGTTCTTCTTTGCTTCCATTTTCTGTCTTTTATTTTTTACATTTTCTAAATAGTGATAGTTATAATATCATCATGAAAATGTTATAATAAGCTGCATTAATATCTTGGTTTCAGAAAAAAGAAAGTATTATCATTCAAATACTAAGGGATACTATACAATATAACATTTAATTTGATTTATTTCCACTTCTTAAGATAATTTTACAAAAAAAATAATATAAAAAGTAAGCTAATTGCCTTTAACATTCTAGGAAAACATACTATTGTTTTAACTTACTTCTTTATGGTAATTTTCAAATGTTGAAATTTAAAAAGGGTTAACATAAATCGAGGGCATAACACTTTTTGAAAACGACTGTTTAAAATATTCATTCACATTATGCCCCAATATATTTAAACCGAAACTTTCACTATATGAAAATGGTTTATATATATATATATATATATATATATATATATATCTATATCTAAATGCAAAACATGAAACTCTATGAAAATGCATGCATTTTATACTATTATAATTAAAAATAAATTTTACAAACGAAGACCCAAATGATTAGTATAAAAGAACATGTGTAATGATATTCACAATCTTCACCCCAATTTTACAAAATTAAAAGACACTATAGTAAATAATATTATCAAAAAATAAGAGAATTGTTGTTTTGGATTTACTGGCCGAATGTCGTTAATTCAATTATTTCTTTGTCAAGTATAAATTAAGCTATAGTATCATATTAATCACCTAAAATTAGATAACATAAATATATACAAAAGAAATTAAACCTTATAATATTTAACATTCGAGCTCATACATAATATTTTAAAGAGAAAATAAAACAAAAGCTCCTAAAGTAAAAATGAAAAATTGAATGTAATTAATAATGTAGATTTATGCAAAGATAACATATAACATTTAGATTTTTTATTACAAAATACAGACAAACATATATGATTATGACATTGTGCTAACTTTTTATTTATCCATACTTTTGTTTAAAATATAAATATTATGAAATATTATTTCATTAACCATTCTATATAGGCCCATAGAGTAAATATTCAATTGTTAATTCAAGTTGTTATCCGAGTCATTTTTTTGTTTGAAATATGCAAACTATGTCTAATTTGAAAACTTTCATTGAAAAATTAACACTACTAGCTCCTTTTGTAATCAATTCCAATAATTATATATTGAATCATGAAGCTTAAAGCTTAATATATAATAAAACATATCTATCTTAGGAGGTAAAACGCAAACATGATTTAGTATATATAAAGTAAAGATATTTAAGACATAACAATTATATATATAATAAAATGTCAAGCAAAATAAGTTTAATATAATTTAATAAAGTACGTGCATAGCAAGGGCTTATACTACTAGTTGCTTACAAATCTAAATAATAGATTTGATTACGTTTTTTGGAAATTTATATTATTTAGAAATTGTTAATAAAGTTATAAAGCTTTTTTATCTTTAGCATGATTTGATTTCATAACAACGAAATTTAACAAATTTTGCAATCTAACTTTTACAACATATTTTTATTTAAAGTATGCCAATAAAATAAACTGAATATACTATTAATTTAATGTATTATGTTTTCTTCTTCTATATTTTGGGTAATATATTATTTAGAAAATTTGTTATCGTTTTCTATTTATTTCTCTTATTAGTCATCATCTGATTTTTGTTACAATGTAGCTTAACAAGTTTTGGAATCCAAGCGTTAGTATATTTTTATTTAAATCTAATATATAATACTAAAAATAGAATTTTCCTAAAATCATGTGTCGCCTCCAAAATAAGTCATGTCATTTTTGCCACATGTCATCACCTAAAGTTCTACGTAATTTTGCAATCTTCTTTGTTTTCATACTAAAGAGCAATAATATTTGAAAATATTCCTCAAAATATTTCTAGATCTTCCCAAAATATTTTTTTAAAGAAAAAGTAAAAAAAACTAAGATAAATATCAAATATCTAAACACAAAATTTTAAACCTTCATAACAATCATTTTATTTTAAAGTTTCTTAGTGTGGTTGCAAATAGGACCATAATTGTGATAGAAATTAAATTTTCATTAGAGTTGAAGTTTGAATATGACACAAATTTGAACAAATTTTATGAGTAGAAAAATAGTCATTTAAAAGTTATAATGGTACTCAACTACTAATACAACTCAACTTTAAGAGGAAAACATATAGCAGATTTATAATTTTTTGAAAAACATATTTATTAACTTTTCATATAACTTTTATAATCATATTCACTTAAAAATACATTTTCAATATCTTTCTTAATCTCCGTAACTAATATTTTATTTTTCATTTGGCTATGATAATTAATTATGCATATTCTATATGAAACTATGTAGGACATACAAAATAAGTTACATGTGAAAAACACATGAATCTATATATATACTAAAGAGGAAGCCTATTTCCTACGTGTCAAGCCTACGTTCAATTCGCATACGTGTCGTCACCATGTTCAATTCGTGTATGTGTCGGCCTATGAGATCTGCCACCTCATCTGCCCCCTCATCCATCCACCCAAATATATTATAATACTAAATACTAAATCCTTAATTATTATATATTATATAAGAAGATAATATCTAATAACAATAATTTTGATAATTTCGCATATCTTCCTTTTTGGTAAAAAGAAGATAATCTATATCTATCTCTAATAGTAATTATTATTATATATTAATTAACTAAAAAATATAATATCTAATAATCATAATAGTAACAATAATTTCATTAATTTCGTATATCTTACTTTTTTTTGGTAAAAAGAAGATAATTTATATATATTTATCTCTAATAATAATAATAATAAATTTTAGTATGATATCTACCTAATAAAATATCTTTCTTATCTCGAGTAATAAAATTACCTACCCAAAAATTTCTTTGATAATTAATAACATTATTTTATAAAAGCTTATAACCCTAACGTGTGCATGACACGAGCATTATGCTAGTTAAGCTACTATATATTAAAATAATCCAAATCTCATTTCTCTATTGTCTCCATGTTTGCCCAGTCTATCTATTATATATCTATACATATTATTTGGTTCTGGTGAAACAACTATTTAGAGTGAAACAGAAGTACAAATGACAACCCTTAGATTAGAAGTAAATTAACAGCCCAGATTAAATCTAAAAATGTGTATATTGGTACAGTGGATTGCACGTACCTAATTAAATATTATTCACGTGATTTTAGGATTTTTTTTACACCAAAATCTCACGACTCTTCACCTTCCCTTTTTACAGATCCCCTCACCGACTACTTTCACTCTCGCTCTCACAATCCTCTCAGTCTGCCGAGACCGCCATTGACGTCTTCAACAACCCAGTTCGTCTCTCTCTCACTTCTCCTCCTCGTGGTATTGTCGGCGTCAGCGTCATCTCTCTCTCTCTCTCTCTCTCTCTCTCTCTCTCTCTCTCTCTCTCTCTCTCTCTCTCTCTCTCTCTCTCTCTCTCTCTCTCTCTCTCTCTCTCTCTCTCTCTCTCTCTCTCTCTCTCCCCCCCCCATGTTCCTCTTTGCATTCGGAAACCACCATTAACGAGTTCGCCGGAGCTTCGATTCCCCCGCCATCTCCTCGGTTTATCATCGTTGTCGGTGTAAATTCTTCGATTCTCATCGTCGATCGCTTCTCCACATGTTTGGTTCGCTAATTTTTTGAACCATAAATCCTTTGGTTTCTTACTCTAATTTTTTGGGTTTTTTCTCCATTTTATCCTTCGATTGCTTCACTATTTAGATCCATGTTGCTTGTTTTGTCATATATCGTCGTCGATTGCTTGTTAATTTGCACTCTTTCTCAATATTTTCAATTTTTCAATGTTAGGGTTTATACATAGTTAGGGGACTGATGGGAAAAGACAGAATGTCCCCAAAGAGGAAGCTTGGCAAGTGTAGAAAACTTGTTAAAGGTAACCATTGTTGTGTGTGTTTTGATTTCTCTGGTTCGAATATTGTATAAATAATATTCAGTTTGTTTGCGGTGGTATTCGTTACATTGTATAAATGATATTCGGTTTATTTGTGGTGGTATTCATTATAATAATGTTTATATGCATGTGGATTGAGATTGTGCTTGATGATGCTGTTTTATGTGTTGTTGACCATTGATATTCACGTTTTTATATGTGATATTCACATGTTTCATACTATTAAATTTTGATGGACTAATTGATGTGGTTTCGTGTTGTATGCTCTTCCTTGCCAATTGGTATTCAAATCTTGTGATGTGATATTCAAATTAGAAAAGTTTTTATTCTCTTTGGTGCATTTTTGTAGTTTAGTTATTCTTGTGTGAACCTTATGTAATTGATATTCAGAATTATTGATGTGATATTCAATAAAACAATTCTGATCAATCATTTATAGTTCTTCTTATGTTATATTTGTTGTTATGCATTTTGATATTCATTGTTGAACAATTGATGTGGACGTGTGATTGTTTGAGCTTGTTTGTTTTGTTATTCAGAATTCATGAAAGCAATGTTGCTATTCATTATTTATGTTTTATTATTTTTATGAAATCATTTACAATTTCTCAAGGTATTATTGTTATTCATTGTGAAAAATATTAAATTATGTTGTATTGTATCAAACTTTTAATAAAATTATTTATGATTTCAGGTCTTCCAAAAAATCAGGTTCAAGATCAATCCCTACCTTTATAGCATAACAACCCTGTGCAAAATGAGATTGATCAAGGTGATGAACAACCTTCAGCTGTGCAAGATAATGTTGATACACAACAATCAGAGCAGGGTGTTGGTGAGCTCGCACGGGTGGCGACAGTGTCACCGTCTAAAAAATGACTGAAGCTTCCTACCCGTGGCGCAAGGAAGAAGACAACAATAGAGGTTCCAATGCTGATTGAGGCAAATGATGAAGACGAAACCTTGGCAACCTTGATAACCAAGAGAAAACACATGGAGGCTGGCGATGTGCACATTGGGGATGATGATGATGAGGATGTGTCATTGTCTATGCACACGTACAAGTTGGAGCAAAAGAGGAAGAAGCATGTGGCAGTTGAACCGACCCCAGAAGTTGTTGAAGGTACGATTTTTTGTTTCGATAAATAAAATTTAGTCCATTCCAACCAAACATCATTGAAGTCACTTAACCTTATATGTTTTATGAAACAGATTTGAAGGCTAAGAAAAGAAAGATTAAAGGCAAAGCTAAGATGGATGAACCGGAAGATATAGAGTCGAATTTTGGCGACAACGCACCTCGTCCATTGACAAGAAACGAAAAAGTGGCCTTCGCTAAGATCAAATTTTGGGGTAAACTACAAGTATTTGTTGATTCACTACGAGATATGTGTAACACCCCGGGCCAGAGGTGCTACAGTGCCATAGTCCCGAAGGACTATAAGGCGGGTGAAATAAAAATTTGCGAAACATAACCCATATATATATCAAAAGCAGCACAGCGGAAAACCTGTACAACCTGTAAAACCTGTCCAGAGTTTGAAACCACAATCAAACTTAACCTACAGAAAATACAACACTTTACAAACCAAAAACCAATACAACAAGTTCGACCCATACAAGGTCCAAAACCAAAACGACACGCACAACCAAGTCAAAGTCCAAACCAAAAGAGTAAAGCCTTCGACTCCAAACCGACGATGATCAGGATCCTCCTTGCTGGCGCTAAATCTGCAAAGCCTGATTGACTGGGGGACCCGATACCCCAGCCAACCGCGGCACGTAAACCGCAGTTGGTCAGTCTTTTGAAAGACTATGGCAAGACTAGCCGAGCCAAAACAGTTTCAAAACCATAGAGTTATCACGACAATCAAACAATACCAAACAACAACAGATCATACAATATATACATACAATATATGCCATATCAACCAACCAATCAACATAAAATACACGCCTAAACACAAACACACTCTATCACATAATCATCCAATACTCAATCTTATCCAATTCTACACGATACTAATCTCTTCCATCCAACCTCAACTCATCACAAACATAAATGAAAAGAACGATCCAATCCAACTTCCTCTCCATTACTAATACCTCAAACAACAACTCTATGCACATACACATCTTACGACTGACTTACAACCACAGCTAATCAATTAGACTGAACTCACTACTGCACTACACAACAAATCCAATTAACCTTCACAACAACAAACACATAAGCATCAACGATATAATCATTACTTAATACAATCAACCAAAATAACGATCCAGGCCAGCCCCCCTTCTGGTGTCGCCGATTCGTCAACCACGACTGTAACTCGTACCTTCAAACTCAACTCGTATTGGCCCATACCCTCAAGATGGAAACCAATCTATATCCTCAATCAACACAACCAACCTTCATAATCCACTAGCTACCAACAACAACCATACCAACAGAAATTTACAACCTTGACCAGTTACAATCAACCACTATAACACATGTAATTTAACAACCACAACCGATGGCCACCAATGGCCCACAACCACAACTAATAACAATCAACATCCAACATAACCCAATTACCAAACATACAACCAAATTACCAACACAACCACTTAATTAAGTACATAATCAACATTCCTCACAAACCACGTATTCAGGTACACAACCAACACTTAACACATATTAGATATCACAACAGTCAACCAATTATAAACAATAATAAACATATATCAGTCATCACCATATCCGACCAAATCAACCAAGAAGATAACTCAACTCATATTGAACCAATCACAAATAATTAAAATATACATATATCTCACTTCAAACAACCACTTAATCAGGTACGCAAGCAACCCTTTCACACAATTACCACTTCACAACATCTCCGTCTCCACCCCCACATCACCTAGGTGAGACAATTCACAACATCCCCGTCTCCACCCCCACATCACCAAGGTGAGACAATTCACAACATCCCCGTCTCCACCCCCACATCACCAAGGTGAGACAATTCACAACATCCCCGTCTCCACCCCCACATCACCAAGGTGAGACAATTCACAACATCCCCGTCTCCACCCCCACATCACCAAGGTGAGACAATTCACAACATCCCCGTCTCCACCCCCACATCACCAAGGTGAGACAATCAACACACACTTTCTAGATGGGACTTTCACCATCCAACAACATTCCACCACTACCCGACACCAATTCAAACACTTCATACGACAACCAATCAAATATCACATAATCACATACACACACACAATCCAACACACACACACACATTCAATCCAACACACGCACACACACGATCCAACACACGCACACACACACACACACACACACACATTCAATCCAACACACACACACGATCAAACACACACACACACACACACATTCAATCCAACACACACACACGATCTAACACACACACGCACACATTCAACACACACACCCATTCAATCCAACAACACTATTTACAACAATCAATCATATTTAGTCACAATTGACTACCACGTCCACATTTAATCAATCACGATACCATACAATTACTATCACGCACACTTACCCATTTTCAACCAAGCAACGATAAACTTAATTATGAAATAAATTAAGCATAAATCAATTTATAAAAAATATATAAGTTAGCAATGATCCTCTTGCCTCAAGTCGAACCGCAACGACCCCAGAGGTCTCCAAACCACTCGAACGAACCTGCGAAATCAATCCGAGCAAAACCCTGGCGTTAATTAACTCATACCAATCCACAACCAATAAAACCCCCAAATTCAAACCCTAAATTCATAATACCTCCAAATCTCCAATGTTAGCAAAATCCCACACAAATCAACTCAAACCTTCAGCAGATCGCTGCACTTGCACAAGGACCACGAAATCAGTCCATAACAGACTCCAATCTGCTGAACACCAGCCCAATTTCAACAAAAATCTGTTACCCAAAAATCATCAATACCGAACCCTAAAATTTCAAATCAAAACCCCTAAGCTTACCTTGTCGACAACCAAGCGGTAGTCACCGGGAAGAGGCTCCTCGTCGCCGGAACCACAACAACAACAATGAACATCAGCTGCACAACCCCAAAACACCATAATTTGCTGCACAAATTCTGCAAGGAAATGGAGTCTGAAAATCTAACAGACCAACACCCCCTTTCTTACCTCGTCGGCGACCACAATCTCAGCCCCGGGAACACCACCTCTCGCCACCGGAAAGCTACAGTACGACCGGACAGCAGAAGCTCGAACCAGCAGTGACGAGCTCCACAGTAGCAGCTACGAACAACACGCAGCAGGGAGGAGGAGGAACAACGGCGGCGCGGTCCAAGTCGGCACGCCGGAGATGAGCTGGCTGAGCACATGAGAAGGTCGGATCGCCGGGGGAAATGGCTGGGCACATGAGGGAGAGACCACGTACAGGGGATGAGTTCGGGAAGGAGACAACCGATTATATTGAGGGATTTAATCCCCAAAATTCTATTTCTCCCACTTCAGTAAAATTCCATAATTAATTTACCCTTATGTCATTCTCCTTATCTTATTTGGGGTATTTCATTCTCCCCCCCTTACAATAGTTTCGTCATCGAAACTCAGATCAAACAGGTGCGGATAACTGCCTCGCATAACTGATTCCAGTTCCCAAGTCTCTTCTTCGGTTCCATGCATAGCCCATAACACTTTCACCAAAGGAATAACTTTGTTCCTCAACTTCTTCTGATCAACCGCTAGAATCTTTACAGGTGATTCCTCGAACATGCCATCAGGTAGAAACTCTATCTCCTAAAAATTCAGAACATGAGTCGGATGATACACATACCTCCTCAGCTAAGACACATGAAATACGTCATGCATTCCACTCATCCTTGGCGACAATGCAACTTGGTAAGCCACGACACCAACTCTCTTCAGAATCTCAAAGGGACCAACATATCTAGGACTCAACTTACCTCGTTTCCCAAATCTGAATACTCCTTTAGTTGGCAAAACTTTAATAAACACATAATCTCCCACACTGAATTCCAAAGGACGTCTACGAACATCCGCATACGATTTCTGTCTGCTCTGAGATGACAACAACCTCTGACGGATCACATAAATGTCATCCTTAGTTTTCTGCAGAAGCTCAGGAGCAACTAACACAGCATCAGTCAAATTATCCCAACACAATGGCAATTTACAGCGACTATCATTCAAAGCCTCATAAGGTGCCATCTGAATCAACGCATATCAACTACTGTTGCCGAAGAATGACTTTCCTTGAGAATCACCTTTCTAATCTCTTTATCAGCTATCACACATAACCGATTATGAATCGTAATATCCCATCCTCATGAATGAAAATTCCGGGTGCCTTTCCTTGAGCAACTTCACTGCATAACTTGTTCAACACAGAATCTTGCGATTGTTTCTCTTTGATCAACTCTATCAATGCTGATTGAATTTCCATTACATTCAACTGCATCATTTCCTTCTCAGACCAACTCTCAAACTCACCCCGCACAAACTCTTGTTGCAACTCTGGCAGAACTGATAAGCAAGCAACCGTATACTCGAGAGTCAACTTTCTACTCAAAACATCAACTACCACATTAGCCCTTTCTGATTGATACACAATATCTTCTCATAATCCTTAATCAATTCTAGCAGCCATCTGTATCTCATGTTCAACTCTCTCTTATACAATTTGAGCTGACGAGAAGCATATGCAATGACCTCCCATTCTACATTAGAACGTAACCCAAACCTTGTTCAGACACATCACTGTAGATGACAAACCCTTCTGTTCCTTGCGGTAAAACTAACACTGGCGCACTAATCAAACACTTCCTGAGTTCTTCGAAACTCTCTCCTGACATTTCCCATCCCATTCAAAATTCCTAGCCTTACGTAACCTGCCACAATCTGTCTATAGTAACCTGCGCATTCTACTTCTCAACTCAGCCGAACCCATAGTCGCGAAATTCCACTTTTTCAGATGCAACTGAGTTCTCTGTTCCTTACTACTTCCAACATCAATAGTCTGATCAAAATAATCTATAGCAGTCTCCATAATCAATCACTCATCAATACTCAAGGATTGTACAGCTATGCCTTACCACCAAAGTTCATCTCAAAACACAACAATATCTGAATGCGCTTAATCTGTCCTGCTCAACCCTAACAATAACAATAGCACAACAATTTCATACAGAATCATCACTACTAAACTACCTGCATCAACCACTTGACGATAAGTCCAACGGCCTCATCCTCTATCACACCCATACCTTAATAGTCTCCAACACGTCCCACTTACCAGGGAACACATCTTAAATATAATTTAACAACTCTAAACATCACATATAAAATATATCAAACATTAGCACAAAACATCACAAACAACCAATACTTACCAACACAACTCACTACGGTTGACAGCAAGGATTCCTGATCACCCGATCGTTCACAACAACAACGTATAAAAATTCTCAAGTTAAAAACTCGGAAAGAACACATTTTTTTTTTGAAAAGAGCTCTGATATCAACTTATGTAACACCCCGGGCCAGAGGTGCTACAGGGCCATAGTCCCGAAGGACTATAAGGCGGGTGAAATAAAAATTTGCGAAACATAACCCATATATATATCAAAAGCAGCACAGCGGAAAACCTGTACAACATGTCCAGAGTTTGAAACCACAATCAAACTTAACCTACAGAAAATACAACACTTTACAAACCAAAAACCAATACAACAAGTTCGACCCATACAAGGTCCAAAACCAAAACGACACGCACAACCAAGTCAAAGTCCAAACCAAAAGAGTAAAGCCTTCGACTCCAAACCGACGGTGATCAGGATCCTCCTTGATGGCGCTAAATCTGCAAAGCCTGATTGACTGGGGGACCCGATACCCCAACCAACCGCAGCACGTAAACCGCAGTTGGTCAGTCTTTTGAAAGACTATGGCAAGACTAGCCGAGCCAAAACAGTTTCAAAACCATAGAGTTATCACGACAATCAAACAATACCAAACAACAACAGATCATACAATATATACATACAATATATACCATATCAACCGACCAATCAACATAAAATACACGCCTAAACACAAACACACTCTATCACATAATCATCCAATACTCAATCTTATCCAATTCTACACGATACTAATCTCTTCCATCCAACCTCAACTCATCACAAGCATAAATGAAAAGAACGATCCAATCCAACTTCCTCTCCATTACTAATACCTCAAACAACAACTCTATGCACATACACATCTTACGACTGACTTACAACCACATCTAATCAATTAGACTGAACTCACTACTACACTACACAACAAATCCAATTAACCTTCACAACAACAAACACATAAGCATCAACGATATAATCATTACTTAATACAATCAACCAAAATAACGATCCAGGCCAGCCACCCTTCTGGTGCCGCCGATTCGTCAACCACGACTGCAACTCATACCTTCAAACTCAACTCGTATTGGCCCACACCCTCAAGATGGAAACCAATCTATATCCTCAATCAACACAACCAACCTTCATAATCCACTAGCTACCAACAACAACCATATCAATAGAAATTTACAACCTTGACCAGTTACAATCAACCACTATAACACATGTAATTTAACAACCACAACCGATGGCCAACAATGGCCCACAACCACAACTAATAACAATCAACATCCAACATAACCCAATTACCAAACATACAATCAAATTACCAACACAACCACTTAATTAAGTACATAATCAACATTCCTCACAAACCACGTATTCAGGTACACAACCAACACTTAACACATATTAGATATCACAACAGTCAACCAATTATAAACAATAATAAACATATATCAGTCATCACCATATCCGACCAAATCAACCAAGAAGATAACTCAACTCATATTGAACCAATCACAAACAATTAAAATATACATATATCTCACTTCAAACAACCACTTAATCAGGTACGCAAGCAACCCTTTCACACAATTACCACTTCACAACATCTCCGTCTCCACCCCCACATCACCTAGGTGAGACAATTCACAACATCCCCGTCTCCACCCCCACATCACCAAGGTGAGACAATTCACAACATCCCCGTCTCCACCCCCACATCACCAAGGTGAGACAATTCACAACATCTCCGTCTCCACCCCCACATCACCAAGGTGAGACAATTCACAACATCCCCGTCTCCACCCCCACATCACCAAGGTGAGACAATCAACACACACTTTCCGGATGAGACTTTCACCATCCAACAACATTCCACCACTACCCGACACCAATTCAAACACTTCATACGACAACCAATCAAATATCACATAATCACATACACACACACACACACATAATCCAACACACACACACGAACTCAATCCAACACACACACACACACATTCAATCCAACACACGCACACACACGATCCAACACACGCACACACACACACACACATTCAATCCAACACACACACACACGATCAAACACACACACACACACACACATTCAATCCAACACACACACACGATCTAACACACACACGCACACATTCAACACACACACCCATTCAATCCAACAACACTATTTACAACAATCAATCATATTTAGTCACAATTGACTACCGCGTCCACATTTAATCAATCACGATACCAGACAATTACTATCACGCACACTTACCCATTTTCAACCAAGCAAAGGTAAACTTAATTATGAAATAAATTAAGCATAAATCAATTTATAAAAAATATATAAGTTATCAAGGATCCTCTTGCCTCAAGTCGAACCGCAACGACCCCAGAGGTCTCCAAACCACTCGAACGAACCTGCGAAATCAATCCGAGTAAAACCCTGGCGTTAATTAACTCATACCAATCCACAACCAATAAAACCCCCAAATTCAAACCCTAAATTCATAATACCTCCAAATCTCCAATGTTAGCAAAATCCCACACAAATCAACTCAAACCTTCAGCAGATCGCTGCACTTGCACAAGGACCACAAAATCAGTCCATAACAGACTCCAATCTGCTGAACACCAGCCCAATTTCAACAAAAAATTGTTACCCAAAAATCATCAATACCGAACCCTAAAATTTCAAATCAAAACCCCTAAGCTTACCTTGTCGACAACCAAGCGGTAGTCACCGGGAAGAGGCTCCTCGTCGCCGAAACCACAACAACAACAATGAACAGCAGCCGCACAACCCCAAAACACCACAATTTGCTGCACAAATTCAGCAAGGAAATGGAGTCCGAAAATCTAACAGACCAACACCCCCTTTCTTACCTCGTCAGTGACCACAATCTCAGCCCCGAGAACACCACCTCTCGCCACCGGAAAGCTACAGTACGACCGGAAAGCAGAAGCTCGAACCAGCAGCGACGAGCTCCACAGTAGCAGCTACGAACAACACGCAGCAGGGTGGAGGAGGAACAGCGGCGGTGCGGTCCAAGTCGGCATGCCGGAGACGAGCTGGCTGAGCACATGAGAAGGTCGGATTGCCGGGGGAAATGGCTGGGCACAGGAGGGAGAGACCACGTACAGGGGATGAGTTCGGGAAGGAGACAACCGATTATATTGAGGGATTTAGGGATTTAATCCCCAAAATTCTATTTCTCCCACTTAAGTAAAATTCCATAATTAATTTACCCTTATGTCATTCTCCTTATCTTATTTGGGGTATTTCAATATGAACAAGGTTCAATGAAAGCAGGTGGTGGAGATTGGATTTGAGAGTTTGTTCAAGCTTTCATCATTTGAAATGCCACTGTAAGTGTTTGATGTGTATAATATGCAGTTACATGTTAAGAATTAATGTGTTACTCATATTACATTTTCATAGTGATATATTCAATATAACAATAAAAAAATGTTCATCTTTATCCATTTTTTGTCTCCTTATGATGATCTTTGAAATTGTGATAATAGATATTCATTTGATGTATCTGGTATTCACTATTTTGTTATTGATATTAATGATATGTCATTTGATAGGTTGTCACTATTTTGTTATTGATATTCATTTGATGGGTTGCTATTGATATCAATCAAATATTAAATTCATCATTTATAATGTGATATTTTCCATCTTGTATATGATATTCATTATACTTTCTTCGATATTCATGATTTTTGGTGTTATCTTGTATTCATTATTTTTTATATGCTGAAATTACCCTATTTTGTTTCCAGCCATTTATGCCAATTTTTTGTGGATAATTACAATCCTAGGAAATGGAAGGTTAGCCTACCTGATGGATATGTGCTGGAAGTGGCTGAGAAGGATGTGGAGATATGTCTTGGAATCCCACGCGGACCAGTCGAGGTTGTAAAAATTGATCCATCAGTCAAATTTGTTGTTGTGGAAAATTGGAGGAAGCATATCGAGAGAAATAATCCCGACATAAGGTATTCAGACGTCGCTGCCAAAATTTTATCTTGTACAAAAGGAGGTAAAAGGTTACTCCAAGACTTCATTCTGTTATTCCACTCATGCATCGTCGAACCGCTATAATCTAGGGCTGCTAACCAGACTCTTGTGCGGAGCTTGGAGTGTGTCAAGGGGCTGGAGAAAAAGAATTGGTGTGGCTTTGTTATCAAATGTCTCATCGTAACCAAGAAGAAATGGGATAGCAACACTGAGGCTTACTTCACTGGTCCCTTGCTTTTCTTAACGGTAAGTTTTATTGATTTGTTTTATGCGTTTAAATTAATAAGAGATGATTACTAACTCATTATTTTCATGTGTACAGGTGTTGTATTTGGACACAGTTGTTTTATACAACAGTAGAGTCGTACTGAGGGCAATCCCAACATTTATTAGGTGGACTCAACAGTTGGTTATAAAGAGGGAGTTGTCTGAGATGAGCTATGAAGATTTTGGTGATGGAAATGTTGAACCCCAACAGCAAATCCCTGAAGTGCGTGTTGAAACTCGCCATGATCATAGAGTAGTTCCCGAGGAATACCCAAGACATGTTAGTATGGTTATTCACATTGTTACAGTTTGTTTGTTTTAATATTTTTTGTTTTTGATTTTGTATAAATTATATTCTTTTTCTATGTGTTGTTATTCAATATATGAATGTTGATATTAATGTAGCTTCAGAATCTGCTTGTTTATGTAGTTGTATGAGTTCTTGATCTTTGATATTCACGTTTTTACTTGTGATATTCACTCGTTTCATAATGTTATTCATGGTGGAATAATTGATGTGGTTTAGTTGTCGATTGAGCTTCCTTGTCAATTGATATTCAAATATTGTGATGTGATATTCAAATTGGAAGGGTTGTTTTTCTCTATGGTTCATTCTTGTACTTTTTGATGTTCTTGTGTGACCCTTATGTAACTGATATTAAGATCTTATGATGTGATATTCAAGCTTGAAGAGTTGTTCTTATTCTCTTTGGTTCATTTTTGTAGTTTTGATGTTCTTGTGTGAACCTTAAGTAATTGATATTCAGATTTTATGATGTGATATTCAAGCTTGAAGAGTTGTTGATATTCAGGCATGAATATCACATCATAATATTTGCATACCAATAACCAAGAATGTTAGGGGTTTAGGGTTTAAGGCTTAGGATCTAGGGTTTATTTGTTTAGGGTTTATTTATTTAGGGTTTCATGTTTATTTGTTTAGGGTTTAGTGTTTAGGGTTTATTTGTTTAGGGTTAATTTATTTAGGGTTTAGGGTCGATGTTTAAGGTTTAGGGTTGAGGTTTAGAGTTCATAGTTGTAATTTAGATATTGGATTTATAGTTGATATTCAGATTTACTGATGTGATTTTCAATAGAACAATATTGATATTCAAATTTACTGATGTGATATTCAAATTTACTGATGTGATATTCAATTGAACAATATTGATATTTAGATTTACTGAGGATTGAAGTGTTTGCTTACATATGTACTTGCAGGAATTTAATAGGGCATTGGAGCATGATCTTATAGATTTGGCGCATGTCATAGTGAGGATTGCCGAGAAGACCAACAATGTTCCAGAAGAATGCAAGGATGACGATGTGTCGAAGGCACTTATTGCCACGACTAAGGCATTGTTGGGTTCGAACACAAATTCTTTGCATGATCCGCGACTCGGTGTTTCTAGTCAGGTTGGCAAGGCGCTAACTCAGTCTCAAGACCCATTTTGGACAAATCTGAAGCTTATAAAGATGGTCGAAGAGATTGATGCCGCAATCACGAGCCGCAACGACATCATCAAGGCTGAAAATGAAGATTATGACTTTAACTCCAACTACATGTTCCCAGACAATGAACAACACGTAGATGGTGAGCAGTTGATATTTTAGAAATGAGGTACGTCAAGACAGGAGGTCGAGGATCCCGTTCTAGCTCCCACAGTTATGAATGCTGCAGAAATGGTAATTGAAAATTTATTTATTTGTACTCATTCATCTTGTTTTGGGGGTTTTTTGTTATTATATCTAATATTTATACAACTTAATAGGTTGAGATTGCGAGTATTGTTGGCGAGGAGCAGGTAACAATTGAGGAAGCTAGAAAACAAGATGAGCGGGTATCAACCGAGGGTCCGAATCTTGTTGAACGATCGGTAGTTGAAGAGGCACCATCGGCGCATACCGCAACAACTAATGAACTACAAGTATTTGAATAGTTTTATATTAATATTCATGATTTTTAGGATTGATATTCGTGTTAAATCATCGTTATAAATTTGTCTGTTTTCCTTTTTCAAATTTGACCAATTTATTATTATCCACATGACCCGATTAACCCAGGTGACGTTGTCAAGGATGTCTTGAACGACATTGTTGCAGAGCATGGTGTCCCTAAGCCTTCATCTGACGTGACAACAATACAACCAATTCTTGCATCAAAGGCAGCTTCGGTCAAGCTGAAACCAAAAAATGCACCCAAACCATAGGGCCCGGTAAGGAGGAGTGGTAGGATAAGGGTGAAGATAAGTCGTTGAAACTTTGTGATTTCTAATATTTCATATAACTGCACTAATATGTACTATTTTGATGTGCTTTATGTGTATTTATCTTGTATGTCATTTGCCTGCTTTAGTTATTGTTTTGGGTATTTTGGGTCACCTAGGACATAAATTATGAAATGGCTTGTATGCCATAATTTTGTAACGGCATTATATGTAACCATTTTGATAAGAACAACAATGGTATGTTGATTGGGTTGTGTGGTCACCATAATATTTAAGGGAGCGTTTGGTAAAAATTAGGTATCGGGTTGGAATGAGGTATCGAATTGAGAATGTATGGATTTGAAAAGTGATAGATGAATTTATTTGTTTGGTTAGTATATTGGAATGAAGTTTTGAAGTCCATTTTCTCATCTTTTTTCCATACCTCATTCCTTCTTTTCAACCCCAAAGAAATTGAGGGGGTTGATAACTTGGGTTTGACTTGATTTGGGGAATGAATTTGATTCCAAGATATCAAACACCAAACACTAAATTTTGGGTTGGGATTCCCCAACCCTTTCCAAATCATTCCTCATCCCTCAACCCCAACAACCAAACACCCCCTAAGTTATAATCTTCACATTATTAGATGCAACCTTAATGGATGGTTAATCCCATTTATTGTGTGTGAATGTGTTTGATGTAGTACAATCTTGATTGATGTTCAAGTGAAACAAAATACGCCTTATTCATATTTGCTTAGGCGTTATTCGTGGTAGTGTAATTATGTTGTGTTACTCGCTTTACTTTTATAAACCAGGCATTGAAGAAAGTATAAGAAGATGGTGAAGATTTTGTTAAACCAATCAACCGGGGCAAACAGAATGCAAAGAGGTTGATAAAGTTACATGCTTCGAGCAAGAGCCCATTTTTCCCGAAGGTCATAAACTCGACTAAACCCACCATAAGAGAGCAGTGGGATCTATATACACACGTGGGTGATGCCGCTGATGGTTAAGTATTGATAAATGTGACGCATTTTGTGTGTTATGAATTCTAATGTTTCGTTCATATCGATCATTCATTACAGATAGGTGCTATTTGATTACAATGGTAGAACACTCGAAGCAGTCGAATTCAAATCACTAGAGGATAATGAACTTGTTACGATCAGCATTATAGACTTATGGTGCATGCATCTTAACAAATTGGAAGAGTTTCGATCCAACACGACTCCATCACGGATGTTTGTTAATCCATCAAACTTGGTACGTGTTTTGATGTTGTTATTGATGTTTTCTATAATGGATATTCATATTCAACGACGTGATATTCAAGTCAATAATATTGATATTCATAATTCTTTTTTGATGGTGTTGTCTTAACTTTTGCTCATTTATATTCACATGATAATATGTGATATTCATTATTTCTATACTGATATTCATGGTGTAACACTTTCAGTATTTTTGGTCTTTGTTTGAGCAATGTCGTGCTTCGTATTCAAATTCCATGATGTGAAATTCTAAAAATCAATGTTGATATTCGTTGTAGATTGGTCCACTCATGGACGTACCAGTAGGACATGAGAGCTCGCAGAGCCATGAGAAAAGTTTTTAAGTTTCAAATCTGGGATGGATGAACTGGTTCGTTCGTCAATCACGCATCACTCGTTGATGTAGATTTGGTATGCGCTAATTGTTCAATCATATTAACATACAAGCTTGCGATATTCATACATATTTAAATCGTATTCATTAAATTGTGTACTTGTTCGAATATAGGTCTTCTTCCCAATATGTATACATTCACATTATCATGTGGTATGTTACAACTTCGTCCGGTCTAGTGTAGAAATTATTGATAATTCCTCGTCCGGTGATGTGACCCCGAAGGAAAATATGGCAACACAATCTCATTATTGGTAAGCAATGATAACTTTTTATAGTAAATGAATTCCTTGCACTTATTAGTAATTAAATGTCTCATCACGTGATAATATTTTATTAATTCCTTACATAGACCAAGTTGTTTGCCGAATACATGGGCTTAATGAACGAGTTTTCAAACAAGAAGCCTGAAATTCTTAAGATGAAGTGGCGCGACTCCAACGACAAGGTTGATTGTGGTTTATTCGCCATGCGTCATATAGAGACATACCGAGGTCAAGATGCAAAGCATTGGGAAACCGGCTTCAAGGCAAACTCCAAGAAGAGCATTTTGTCATTGCGGTCAAAGTACCTACACGCAATCATTACATCCAAGATGAACAACTTGAACAAAGTGATTATGGAAGAGGCACACAAGTACAATGCAATAGTTAGACTTGCTAATAAGGCAGAGAGAGAGAGAGACAGAGAGAGACGGGCTAAAAACCCACCACAATAAAAACCACGAATATTCTTAGTCTAGGGATTTACTTTTGTTATGGATTTCTTTGTTATTGGGATTACGTTAGCCTTCAAATCGAACAATATGTTTGTTGCCCATCTCTTATCTAGTTCGTTCAATTTATTCAATACGAAGGCAATAATGAATATCCTCGAACGAAACTTGAATATCACCACAAACAATGTGAATACCAAACTTGTTATTGAGAATTCGTTTACCTTTCGTACAAGTATAAATACCAAGTTGCACACAGACTGATTTAATATCACTTTTAAAACGATTAACAGTGTAATATAAATCCCATCATAAAATCACAAATTATCTAATGCACAGCACGAACATGCGTTCGAAGAACATGAAAATGTATAAGTGGAACCCAAATATCAAAAAAAATCATTTATATCCAAAACAAGCTAAATCCTTATAATGTAAACATGTGAATATCGACTTGTACAACTTGAATATCTATGACCAGAGTACGAATAACGAATATTACAAGACTTCTTTGCAATTCTGATTGTCATGTTTGGCATACTTGTTGCACCTCTTGCATTTTCTCATGCCCTTCTGCATTTCCTTTTGAGCCTTCCCCTTCCCATCCTTGTACCTTTCACTGGAGCCTTTATTCTTTGCATGCCCGGGGGTTGGATTGAAACATCATCGGGTGTATCGATGCCAACAAAACCCTCAACCATTATAGATCTTATTTGGTCTTCTCTGTTGACATCTTCCTCAATAGGTGTGTAGTTTCCCTTCTTACTTTTCAGTGTCAACAGAAGATCTGTAATCTTGTCTTTGTCATTCTCAACAACTCTAACACAAGAGTATATGACAGACCATAACTCATTCAACAAACATTGTTTCTCTTCTATACAGACACTTTGCTCCCATACCTCGTTAGCCACCCCACCCTTTGCGATTTTAGCAGCACCCTTCCTCCACATGTCCAATATTATTCTTTGTGGAATCTCTTCTAAACCAATACATTTCAAAGCCGTAAAAACATGTCGACAAGGTAGCCCAATTCGGTTGAACATCAAGCAACTACATGTGATGTAGTTGTCTTCCTCTTTGTGTTCTACTTAGAAGTACTCATCACAACCTTCCTTTATTGTGTAGAACACACGACCTTCACCTGCACAGGGTAAAGCAGATGTTCAGATAACGGTGTTGCAATATTCAAAAATAAGTAGACTGATATTCGTTAAGAAGAACATACCAGGCGTCTCAATAGTCACACTACAATCGAAACAAGCTTTGGTGATCTCCTCTTGTACCAGAACAAAAATCTTAAGAGTGTACACTTTTGATGCATGCTTCTTAATCAACAACGGATTCTTCAAAACGTGTGCCCTTGTACCCGAATCAATATCATTCCTCAGTTGATGATGGCGTTGCGTTTCCATTGCACTCTCAAAGTGCATCAACAGCTCCACCAAGTAAAAATTCATGTTCGAATAACCCCCCAAAAAAACTATTCTGTGATTTTGAAATTGATGTAGTACGGACCAGTCCACCAAGCACTATATCCATAAAGTACGATGGTATCCAATTTCATCGTAGGTTGTACATGTCCTCGAACCACGACTTCTTTTCAAGGTCGTATTCCGCCACAAATTATTTCCAACCCTCTTCAAATTCACTAATGAAAAGCTTATCATCCCAAACCAATCTGCCTAATTTCTTTTTGAAATCCTTCGAATTTATTTTCTTGCACCAACCTTTTTCGACACCTTTTCCATGATGTGCCACATACATAACCGATGTCTGGTGTGGGACAATACATTTTGAATCGCAATCTTCATAGTAGGATCTTGATGAGTCACCAAAATATTTCGGGCATGGCCCATAGATCTCGTGAAGTGTCCGAACAACCATTCATAAGATTCAACATCCTCCTTCATCACCAACCCGACACCAAATGTAAGACACTTTTTTATGGTTATCAAGCCCAGTGAAAGATGCAAATACCATGTAGTACCTGTATGAATATCGCAAAAGAAAGTATGCATATCAACGAAGACATTATGAATACCAGGAATTTGAAGGATGAATATAATATTATGGTTTTATGAATAACATGCCAATTAAATATGAATATCACCAAAGACATTTTGAATACCGCCAAAGACATTATGAATATCAGGATATGGAAGTATGAATATCACGTCATGGTTGTATGAATATCAGTATATGTGAGTATGAACATCAATACATACCATGCAATACCTGTATGAATATCGTAAAAGAAAGTATGCATATTAATGAAGACATTATGAATATTAGGATTTTGAAGGATGAATACAAAATTATGGTTGTATGAATATCATCCCATTTAAATATGAATATCACCAAAGCCATTTTGAATACCGCCAAAGACGTTGTGAATATCATGATATGGAAGTATGAATATCATGTCATGGTTGTATGAATATCAGGTAATGTAAGTATGAACATCAGTACATGTAATTATGCATATCACTAAAGATATTATGAATACCATGTCATGGTTGTATAAATATCATGTCATGGTTGTATGTATATCAGTACATGTAAGTATGAATATCAGTACATGTAATTATTAATATCACCAAAGACATTCTGAATACCATGAAAGACACTGTAAATATCAAAAGATTGAAGTATAATTATAAGTAGTTTTAAGTACTTGTTTGTCATGTACGTCGAGTCGAAGGAAACAACATCCCCAAAGGCATCATAGTTCCGACGTGAATATGGATCAGCCCAGAACAACCTAGTCAATTGTTGTTAACTATTTACAAAATACTCAAAGTAGAACGCATTGCATTGTTCCTTCTTCTTTATAAACCTATTGATCACCATATGCGCATCAACGAATGTTATATTTTTCATCAGGTCTCTCTTGAAATTCTTGAAGCCAATAGCCATTGCCCTCACGTTTCCGTAACCTCCGACCATCTTCTTTAACACCTTGTAAGACTTCATTGGTCCCAAGTTTGCCTTCGCACAGCTCATCGTGAATTTCTGATGGCCAATGTCCATCTTCCTACTACTCTTCAGAAAATGCCTAATTGTGTTCGATATCATATCGTGGTTGTGTTTCTCAATGAACTTGTCAACCACGTAGTCACTGTCATCACTAGATTTAAGCGTGATTTTTGCTTCACATGCAATTCTGTTAAAAGTCGTCTTACGCTTTCCCGTAGAATCACCTACATGTAAACCATTCCCTTGTGCATACAAAGTACTTTAGTTTAATAATATTTGAGCGATTGAACTTGTGTGATGTGCTTGATCTTACGTCAAAACCAATTGTTGAGGCATACTCACGGTAGAACGAATCTCCTTCAGCGAGTGATATAAATGTGTGACCAACTGCTGGTTTCATTTGATCAGGACAGAGTAAAAACCAAAATTTTGAGTTTCTATCATTCTCGTCAAAAATGCACTCCGTACCAAACACGAAATCAGGCTCGTCTTCTTCTGGTATCTCATTTTCTAATACATCAATGTCTTCCTCTGAGCTTTCTGACATCATATATTCGCTTGAAACACTCTTTGTACGCGACCGTGAAATATGCAACAAATATTGAATATCAATACATAATAAATGAATATCATTATAAAATTCAATAATATGCAAGTGAATAGTCGACAAGTAGTACTATAAGATTGGATATTCATATCTCTAAGGGAGATATTCATTTCAATAATAATATGAGGGTTGAATGTCAATTCACAATACATGAATAGCGTTCACTATATTTTGAATATCGTGAAAAAGCATGAATATTCAAAATGGTAACATCGATATGCAGGACACAATAAACATATAGCAACGCCTATCTATGTACTATAATGAATATCTATTACAATGATATGAATATCATTGGACAATTGCACTTCATCAACACCGTGAAGAAGTAATTTGAATATGAATATCTACACACAAATAATGAATATATGTGAATAGAGAATGAATATCACGTAATTACTCGGTATACGATGAAACCCACAGGAAACCATATGAATATCTATACACAAATCATGAATATCCATAAACCGATAATGAACATCAAGTAAGTACTCGAGATACGACGAATGCAACATAAAACCATATCAGTCTCACACACAAATAATGAATATCAAAGAAGCGCGTACGAATATCGCGTTGATAGTCTATATTTGACAAATCCCTAAGAAAACCATGTTCGTATCATCTTCATCCTTACTCATCGAAAAGTTATTGTCGAAACAAACTCGAAAAATCAAAATTCAGTAATTAATCAAACCAGTCTCATCAAAATAACCTATAGTCGCATGGAATTGAAAATTAATCAATAATGGATCAACTGACCATGGTTCATGTCGCCTTAAAAACAGAGAGTTTGGCGCGGCGATGAGGAAGAAGATGGTTGTTTGGAGATCTTCCAATGGAGGTTTGCTGGAGAAGAAGATTGTTATTCTCGAACCAGATTTATATGGATGGAGCTATGACGGTTGAAGAAGACGTGGTGAATAATCATATGCTCGAGCGCTTGAAACTGCAACAGTTTTCTCTCTCCAAATCCTATCCTAACTTCCTATTTTGTAGGATCTTATTTTTAGTAATTCAAAAATTATGTTAGGATATTCAAATTCAATGTGAACCGCCCCACGTAGCTTCTTTGTACCTTCAAATCCAGCCATTCAAAATCCTCAATCCGATGCTCCATGATTGTCCTCCCGTTTTACCATAATTACCGGAAACTCTCTCTCTCTCTCTCTCTCTCTCTCTCTCTCTCTCTCTCTCTCTCTCTCTCTCTCTCTCTCTCTCTCTCTCTCTCTCTCTCTCTCTCTCTCTCTCTCTCTCTCTCTCTCTCTCTCTCTCTCTCTCTCTCTCTCTCTCTCTATCTATCTATCTATCTATCTATCTATCTATCTAGGGTAAAACGAGTGTACAAATTTCAGCCCTTAGATGAAGATGGAATTAATGTACTAGATTTACTTGAAGGACGTGCATAATTGGAACGGTGGATTGCACACACCCTATTAATCTCACCAAGCAGATTATGTGGGATTATATTTTACCCACCATCCCAAAATTTCACACGGTTGTTTCAGATTCCAAAAATACCGCTCCACTCATCTCTCCCATATCTCCCTCAACCGCCATTGAAGATACTCGTGAAGCTCCACTTCTTTTACATCTCGGAGTCCTAGTCGCCGACCGTCATCCACCTCCAGACCGTCGTTACTCTTGAATTTCTCTTTGCTGACACATGTAACCTTCTTCCACTCCATGTTTTTCATTTAATTAGGTGTTTTCCATATTTAATTTCATCGTTTTGGGTTAAAATTGTGTTACACTATCGATATTTATACAAATTATTTGTTAATTGGTTGCGTCTGGTTGTTTTGTTGATTCTAGGGGTTAGTAGTTTCCAAAAGTTTCGATTGTTTATCATCGATTTTATATGAGATTTGAGTGTAGTTGATTGAATGTGATGGATTCCGAGTTCTAGGGTTTATTGTTTGCACAAGTTTGCCATTGAAGATCTGATCCTCAACCGACTAGTCCTTTTTTTCTTCTAAATACCCGATTAAATTTCATCGTCCTCGATTGAGAGTAGTGTGTATTTGTTTGAGATGCGATGAATTTTAATGTTTAGGCTTTATTTGTTGGACAAATCCGGTATGAATATTGTTGATATTCATATGGGATTAGTTTTGGTGTTTTGTTGGTGTTGTTTGTACTGTTCGCAATTGATATTCAAATTGTTTGATGTGATATTCATACAAATTCTTTTGATATTTATGTTGGTTGTAGGTTTCATGCTTTGAGTAGTTGATATTCAAATTTTACGATTTGATATTTACTATAATGTTGTTGATATTCATGTTGAATCGATTTTGGTGTTTCGTTGGTGTTGTTTATACTGTTTGTAATCGATATTCAAATTGTTTGATGTGATATTCATAAAAATGCTTTTGATATCATGTTTGATGTACGTTTCATGCTCTGAGTAGTTGATATTCGAATTTTATGATGTGATATTCACTATGATGTTGTTGATATTCATGTTGGATAAGTTTTAGTGTTTTGTTGGTGTTGTCTGCACTGGCTGCAACTGATATTCAAATTGTTTGATGAGATATTCATACAAATGCTTTTGATATTTATGTTTGATTAGTTTTGTGCTTATGTTTAGGGTTTAGTGTGCATGGATTTAAGGTTTATGGTGTAAATGTTTTAGGTTACGGTTTATTGGTTTATGGTTTAAGGTTTAGGACTTATTGGTTTAGGGTTTAGGCTTTAGGGTATATTGATTTAGGGTTTAAGTTTTACTAGTGTTGTTTGTATTGTTTGCAATTTATATTCATTATAATCGTATTGATATTCATGTACGAGTAGTTTGATGTTTTGGTGGTGTTATTTTAACTTTTGGTAATTGATATTCAAAATTTATTATGTGATATTCATTATAATGCTTTTGATATTCATGTTGGATGCATGTTTGATGCTCTGAGTAGTTGATATTCAAATTATATGAAGTGATATTCATTATAACGTTGTTGATATTCATGTTGGATCTGTTTTGGTGTTTTGTTGGTGTTGTTTTTCTTGTTTACAATTGTATTCAAATTGATTGATGTGATATTCGTACAAATGCTTTTGGAGTAGTTTGATGTTTTGGTGGTGTTATTTGAACTTTTGGTAATTGATATTCAAATTTTATTATGTGATATTCATTATAATGCTTTCGATATTCATGTTGGATGTATGCTTGATGCTCTGACTAGTTGATATTCAAATTATATGATGTGTTATTCATTATAATGTTGTTGATATTCATGTTGGATCAATGTTTGTGTTTTGTTGGTGTTTTTTTTATTGTCTTCAATTGATATTCAAATTGTTTTATGTGATATTCGTACAAATGCTTTTGATATACATGTTCGATCAATTTTAGGGCTTACGGTTTAGGGTTTGGGGTTTAGGATTTAGGGTGTTAGGGTTTATGATTTATAGTTTAGGGTTCATGGTTTAGTGTTTAGGATTTAGGGTTTAGAGTTGAATGCTTGGGATTTAGCATTTATGATTTCGGATTTCTTGTTTAGGAATTAGGGTTTAGGGTTTATTGCTTTATTAGTTTAGGGTTTATTGATTGAGGATTTAGGGTTTATTGGCTTAATGTTTAGGGTTTATTGGTTTAGGGTTTAAGGTTTTGGATTTATTGGTTTAGGGCTTTTTTATGTATAATGATGTTCAAGTATACATAGAACATGTAGAGTTCTTTTTTCTCCTTTATATCCTTAAATATCAATATTCACGTTTTTGTTCTTGATATTCATGTGTACTTTGATGATATTCAGGAATCTAGGCGCAAAGTTCAACGACTTTGCCAACAAGAAGCTCAAAATTCTAAACATGAAGTGGTGTGACGATAAAAATAAGATTGATTATGGGGTATTCACATATGTCATGTGGAGGCACACCTAGGTCAAGATGTAAATATTGTAAAACTGCATTCAAGCATAATTTCTCAAAGTACATGATTGGATATTCTTGTATGTTTTTTCAATGTTTTCAAATGATTCTACCAGTGTAAAACACAACAATCGTAACTCTATGCACGACGTATGCATGAATATCAAATGTAACTCAATGAATGTCGTACAAAAATTCACGAATACTAACAATTTAGTTAAAGTGAATGTATGAAACACGAATCTTATTATCAAACATACAAGTTTTCCTTGCAAATTTGCATACCGTATGTTTGAAAAATCACTTATAAATTCATGAAAATACATACACAAATTCAATCATAGTAATACAAACATACAAACTTTGATAGACAAATCATGAATTTATGGATCATGTATATGAATATCTAGTATTAGGATATGAATACCAGATCATATATAACACATGCCCAATGCTTATTAATGCAAAATGTGTGAATATCGCTACTTAAAAAATGAATATCTAGAATAAGAATACAAATATCTAAACTATAGGTTTTCTTTGCAATTCCTATGGTCATGTCTTGCATAATTGTTTCACCTCTTGCATTTCCTCGATCATGGCCTTCTTCATTTTGAATATGTCTTAACAATTCCTGATTATCATCAATAAAAATATGCATATCAATACAATGCAAAGAAACATGAAGGAACATGATATCTAATAACACTAGCTACTTGTATTACTTGTAATGGATTTAAAAACGAATATCAATTTCTACTAAGTGAATATCTATTCATAGTCTGTGAATATCAACATGAATACGACAAAACATGAACAAGACTAATAAATATTCAAAAAACCTTGAACGATATTCACAAATTTAGTGTCGGTATGCACAATGTTCACTTTCAACTAAGTACATGCGTAATAAACATAGTGAATACAAATACACAATTCTTGAATATCATTTATATATAAAAAAAGTGCATGTTGTACATATCTTGATATTCAAAAACCAAAGAACGATGTTCAAAATTTTACATATTGATACGCACGAACTTCCATTGAATATGCGTATGAACTAAAATCACAGTGGCTTGCATATGGCTTTAATTATAGTACCCGAATATCATAAATTATGGTATGCATATTGAATCAAAGCATACAAACATAAATCCATACAACATCGAAACCCTAAATCCATTAAATCATAATCGGTGTGTAATGAAATCGGCATGGATTATATAATAATCACGTTCAATATTCACCATTCACCAAAATCACATCAAAATCAATTTGAGTATCGTTCAAAATACACGAACAACAACCCATACATCCACGAAACCCTAAATCATAGTTTATATTCTATAAAACTAACATGCATATTCAAAATATCATAATCGGTATTAGAAAACCGCAAATCAATCAACTAACCTTCTTCCATATTCAAGACCAGAGATGGAGGATTATCTCTTTCGCGTCTGGTAACGGAGAAATGCGATGGATTTGAAGCATATGAAGAAGACGAAGACGAATATGGAGTTGGGGAAGATTTGTTTAACCGTATGAAGACGATGGAGTGACGATGCTTGTTGGATTCGATTTAATTTTTTCGCAAATCGGAGCTCTTGTAAATTGTAATGTTGGATTGTGGGAGTCGAACCAGATCTGGTGGAGGATCGTAGTTGTGAATGGACGATCTATGCACTCTCTCTCCAAATCTCCTCTAACTACCTAATTTGGAGGCGATTATTTTCTAAAATTCAGAAAATATGTTGGGATATTCAATCCCATGTTTCACGCCTTCATACACCCTTAATTTCCTCTCCTGATCCAGCCATCCATTACCTCTAATCCGACGCTCCACGTTTATTCACTCGTTTTATTATAACGTTCGTTTTACCTGAGCGTCTCTCTATATATTAAAGGATAAGTCATTTGCTGTAATATCCCTCATTTTGTAAGGGTATTTTGGAAATTTTCCAACTCCCGTACTACAAGCCGGATTAAATTCAGAGAAGTTCGGACATCCTGTAATATGTTTGATCTCTGTAATATTTTTTCTGAGTAATATAAAATACAATTGACGCATTTTCGGGGTTAAATAGTCGCTCGTGTACGAATATATTTAACCCGGGGTTAAGATAATTAACCAAAAGGTAAACCGGTCAAAAGAGGGCAAAAATGGCCTTGATCGCACCTTGGCCGCACCCTGCCGCACCCGCGGTGGAGGCCAATTCCTGAGGCGGTCACTGAGTCGGCCACCGCACCTTGCCACACCTTGCCGCACCCCGCGGTAGTCGTCATCATTGTTGTCATCGCGATAAGATTTTTACAGCGCCGGGGGGGGGGGAGGGGGGGTGTGCAGGCCTAGCTCGCCTAGCCGTCCCATTTGGTTCCCTTGCAAGTGGTGGTAGCTTGGGCTATAAATAGAGAGGAAGCTGAGGAAGAGAGGGACATTTGAAGCTCTCATCTTCCTCCCCTGAATTTTCTCCCAAAAACTCCATTGTTGTCTGAGCTTGCAAGCTTCGCCGGAGTGTCGCCGGAATTCTCTTTGAGTGGTAAAGGTGCTCTCAAGTAGTGTTTGAAGGTACAAGGTGTTTGGAGATCAAACCCCAATCGAATCGAGGCCAAATGAATCGGATTTGGTGAGTTTCCTCCATCGTTGTTGTCTTGTCCTCTGCCCCTGTCACCTGACCGCACACGCGACAAGCGCCCCACCGCACCCGCGGTGAGCTGGGTTCGTGGTGTGTTCTTGGGTGTTGTGGTCTTGGGCGAGGCTTGGCTCCTTCGATTCCTTTCGTATTCTTTTAGATTCATATATGTGGATATTGAATCTAACTTAGGGTCTCGTTATGGATCGTTCCTTAGGGATTTAGTATTCGAGATCTGTCCCTGCTTCTGACCCAGGAACCCGACGTTTCTAAGCTTGTTCAAGCTCTCGTCTAATCTAAGGCAAGTGGCGGTTCGCTCTTGCTTATCATTCCATATTTTCATTAATTATCAATTGTTTAATTGTTAATTAATTTGGGATGATTTACTATTTTCGTTGGGAACAGTTTTGATAAATTATAATTAAAACATGATATTATAATAGGTTGTATATATGCTAGAACAACGCTATTATAGATGTATGTTTATGATAATTGCCTTGAGGGCATTGATGTGGACTATTGTGTGCTTGAACTGTTTAGTTAACACGAGTATTCGTAGGAACGCTACTGTGTATCTCATTGCGAGTGCTAGTCGTTTCTTTATAACCTGGTGGTTAGGATTTAGTTCCTACCATCCTTCTCTGGTCATGACCATACCCTTACTCAGGGTTTGTGCACACAGTTGGTGCCGCTTTTAGGGATTTAGTTCCCGACTCGACTTTTAGGGATTTAGTTCCCGACTTTGTATCTCAATATCCTGAGGGATGAGATGATTTAAAAGCCTATAACGTGAATGTGCGTTTTGGAATTAAAATGAGATAAGTGCTTTAGTGCACATAATTAATATACCCTTGGACGAGTAGTGCAGCTAGGCAATAGTGCAGCTAGGGAAACTCGTCTTGACTTTGATCAGAGTAAAGTTCTCTTTCCAATCTGGATTCGCATTGTGCGGTGAGGTTGGTCGTGAACTGAAACATCAAGTCAAGTTTTTAACGCTTGTGTGTATAAATATAATATTCCCCAACATTTGTCATGTTTCCGATAAGACTCAATTCGTTGGAGTCTTCTTTTGGGTTGATTGCTGTAAGACTCGGTCTTCCAGAATCTTCTTTTGATCATGCCTTTTGATATATTCCAGTAGGAGTATGGTGGTTGACTATCGTCATCGGTTTTGATTCGAGAAACGATGAGTCTAACCTAATACGACTACTTCGAACCACTCTGCTTTGTACCCTTGCATAGTCTTTCATTAGACTAACCAACCGAATTTGTTCTCTGCATGGTTGGCTGGTGTCATCCGTTCGATTCGGCACATCAGATAAGTTGCCATTCCGTGAAGGCTAGAACGACTATGAAGACAGTTGATGTTTTGAAGTGTTTTACACAGGTTGAGATCCTTGGCGGTTGATCATTGCGATCAAGACCCTTTTGTTAGTTATCTAAAAGACTTCCGCTGTATTAAATATGTCTTGTATTAAGATTACTCTGTATTTTGGTTATATTTGGAATGTACGGTTGTAATTCCAAGACCATGGTTTAACTAAGGTTGTGATGTTTTGCACCACAGTTGTTGTTCTATGATTTATTTAACCGGTAAAGCCTTGGGTGGCTTCGGATGTAGAATCTGAGGTCACTGACGGTAATACCTTTCCAAGGTAATATTTGGGGGTGTTACATGCCTCCTCTAATTCATCCAAAATTCATTTAATCAATGTGTTAGCCTAACACATCATCAAACCTTTGAAAAAATTTCAAATAGTTAGTTTCACTTTAATTATAAATTAACCCTTAGAATTTTTTCTTTTAACCATAAAGATTTTGTTTGAAATCAAATATCTTCATTGAAATATCTTAACATAGTTTTAATGTTATACATCAATTGTTTAATTTTTTGTGCAAATACTACTTTCACCGTAACACGAATTCAAGCCTTTTAAAAAAAAATAGTAATTATATGTCCAACCTACATCAATAATTTTATAACTAATAGTTTTATACTCTAAGTTATTACGTATAAGTGTATAACCAATGTACGTTTATTTATTTTCTTTTGATTAATTTGTTATTTAGAAATTTATGAATTTAATCTATTAAATTTAGTTAGTTTTATTGAATTAGTTACTTGAAATTTTATTCTTATTTGTATATTTTATATTTGTTGTTCACCTGCATCAGTGCATGATAAGTTTTATTAGTATCTTTATATTGTAAATTTGGTAAATCAATATGCAAGAAATATGAAGTTCAAATTTATTGTTCAAAAATATTATGAACATAACTAATATGATATTTATTAACATCCAATAACTTAATATGATATTTATTTAAACATCCTATATTGGCTTGGACAACAACATTGACCATTTTTCATTATTTTTGTCTTTTCTATAATATGAGATTTTTATGACTATTAGGTTAGCTAAAAAAAATCTCCCAGTACGACAAAATGTATGATTTTGTAAATTTCAGCGTCATATTATTTTAATATTTAATACATTGAAAATTCAAATTCTTACTTGACACAAAGAGTATGCTAGTTATATATGTACTAGATTTGTAACAGTGCAATAATTTCCCCAATGTCTTTTCCATCTACCAGTCCCTCATATTATTATAATGGGAAGCATTTTCTCATAATCTTGTGTCATCAATGGTGGACAGAGGTGGGGCCCAGTGGGGCTACAGCCCCACTGGGATTTAAAAAAAAAAAAAAAATTTATTTTTTATTTTTTGGATATTTCAAACATTCCTTAAATTTCTTTCTTAAAAATTTCTTTAAAAGTTTTTAAAATAATATATATATATTTTTCAATATAATTTTTATATAGGATTTGTTATGCATAATCCTAAAAAATACAAATAAAACACAACTTATCCAAATTTACACACAAATTATTCAATAAAAATGTAATACTTTATGTATATCTACTCTTATTTGTGTTAATTTTTTTTAAATTTAGGGTTTAAAGATTTGTAAATTTTAAAATTAATTTTTATACAAATTTGTTGAAATTACACTGAAAGTAATAAGTAATGATGAAATTTGTTTTAGATTTGTGTAATTTCTAATCATTTTTAAATAAAATTTCATTTGGAGTTCAAATATAGTGTTTGTTGTTTGAAATTAAAGTTGTCTATACATAAATAGATGATAAACTTTGAAATTAAGGTTTTATTTAAGATAAACGCTATATTTTTCTCTTCAAGATTTTAGCCCCCACTGGACTAAAATCCTACGTCCGCCCAGTGTCATTAATGGGAAATTGTCAAACTTTCTGCAGTCTCAACAAGAAAACACTGAAAGATTTTGAGGAGAGAATTGCACATTTTACATTCAAGGAATATCAAGGTAGCCGATAAGGTTCAAGAAGAAGACATGTTATGAACCCTGTCTCTGTTTGTAGAGCACAACATGATTATTAATACCTATACCCTGAAACAGATGTTCAGAGATGAGAGGATTCCCAACTAGCATAAACAGCCCCAATAATCTTCTCATGAAGAATGGCGCCAGAGCAAGTGATTATACCCCTGTCGAGGCCTTCTAAGAATATACCCTTTGAGAAATCCAGTGGACGTCCTCCAGCATCCGTTACTACGCCTCCAGCCTCCTGCACAATCAGCACTCCAGCAGCATGATCCCATATCTTCTCCTTATATCCAACACTTGCAAATTTCATGTAGATTTCAGCATCTCCGCGAGCTATGGCAGCGTATTTGACCATGCTGTAGACACGCAAAGGCTGCTTTCTGCCAGTAAGATGTGGCAGGAAATTCATGAGGATTCTCAAACCTAGAATAGTTTGAATAACTATTGATGTAGCAATTAGCATGCATACGAAAGTCATGTAGAGGAATAGTCCAACAGCACCAAGATAGGATACAAAAAAAAAAGTCAATGGCTTGATGCCTAGAGTCTTTTAATGAATTGGAGTCTAAAAATGCACACAATTCCATCACTTCAGTTTTGCACTACATCAACCGGCACATCTTTGGTCCAGGAAAATGCTAAGGAAAAAGACACTCCTAATATAAAGATAATACTCTAGAATTCAGAAAGGGTAAACATCATGATTAGCAATCATTTTATCATGAAAGAAGAAACACAGAAAAACAATCATTGATCTTTTATCCAGAAATTGTAATTTGTAATTAACATTCTTTTACATGAAGAACATCTTTCTTATGCTTTATTCATAATGCATTTAGGTCTAGACTTTCTTTATATATAACACATAATGAGTTTTAAAGCCATCATTGCAAGTGAACATAAAGGCAAAAAAAAAGCAATGAAGAATGTTCATATACCTAAGGCCAACACTTTCAGCAACCCCCTTGGTAAAAGAATGACTAGAATTAGCTTTCTCCACTGGCTCACAGAAAGTTGCTAAAGATGGATCTTCGATTGAGGAAACTCTAATCAAACTTGCAGATTTCATCCAATCAAAAGTCTGTTCAGAAGGAGCTAATGTTTGCATCCATGCCTCACCAGTACCTCTTCTCGCATACATCACACAACCTTTTTCCCATGTGCTTGGAGTTGGAGAGATTGGAGATGATTTCAAGGTGGGTTTGTGATGATGATTTAGCATCTCCCTTTTGACTGGATAATTAGGGCATCCAAGAACTCCGAGAACAACTTTCCCTTCCTCAAGCAATGCTAAGGCGACAGCATACTGATTACCACGTACAAATCCCAAAGTACCATCAACAGGGTCAAGGACCCAATGCCTTCCTGCAAGGCCTCCAGAAGAGTTGCATCGACTAATAGCTTCAAGTATTTGCGAATGCCCAAGTGGGTGACTGGGATTTTTTAGACCAAATCTAGATGCTTCAGACAAGCACTCATTTACAGTCTTCACAACATCATTCAATAAACCTGATGACTTAGCCTCTGACAGCATTTGAGTATCTTCTTCTGCAATAATAGAGACATTTTGGCTCCCAAAAGATTCTGATAGTATCCAGCTAACAACAGCTTGAACACTAAAATCTGTTCATGCAGTAATGCCGTTCTGTCATCAAATTCACATACAATCGAGTTGTAACATGGCAAGTTGAACTGATGTAAGGATTTACAGCTTTAACCACACTGAAACAACTTTTTACATCTTAGAAATCAAAGCATTAAGCATGCAGATTATGAAACAAGCACATGAAGGCGAATCAAACTACTTTTTTTTAGCATTGTAGCATTATGTAGTGAAAACAATGTTAGCTTCCAAGTAAAAGATCTTCGTCTATTTTCTTATAATGATATTTTCTCATTCAACTATAATGTTGCTTTGACACCCCGTGCAATGATTGCCTTCCCTTTTCAATTTGAGGAAAAAATGCACTATGTTCCTGATGTTTGCAAATATTAGATATATAATATTCATGAGAAAAGAGTTTATCTCTCCGCATTCTAGTAAAAGACCGAAAATAGTTTAGAATTTGTTCCAATTGTCCCAAACCTAGGAAAATTCTTTAGATTTGTCTTCAGATGTCCTATCCCATCTTCTTTAATAGAATAATGCAGATAACAAAAACAACAGACTGATATGACACCGCACCAACTAGGCTTAAACCTGAATCCTCTTAAGGTATGAGACAGCTCCAAACTCATTATTTTATCAAGGCATTTCTTCAATTGCGGTATTAATGTAGTTACGAACTACCAAAAGATAACAATATATGCTGAGATAATTTCCATCAGGCAATGCAAAATGAAGCAAACCAAAAACCAGCAGTTCGACCTATTTATCTACCGAAAAGCAAAAATCAAGAATCCTAATCACTCTCAAGTGCAATTACGCGTTATCATTTTCTCACAGACAAATCATATAGTGAGCTCAGCAAACCAAACAACTAGGAGACACAAATCTCCAAATGTGTAAACTAATCACCAGAATCTGGACCAAAAATTTCATTCAAACAAAAGAAAATAAAGGAGCACAGAAATACCGGCAACAGTAACAAGGGAATCGTCATCCTTGGACTTGACCTGATCACCGTCCGAGGGAAGCAAATTCCTCTGCACTCTCTGACAGAGATTGCAAGCCAAGTGTACTACTCGAACCGCCACATCCAATTCTGTAGCGAACTCATCCTCCATTGCCGGCGCTCTCGTTTTTCGTTCGTCGGCGAAAAATCGACGTTACAGAGAGAGAAAAGGAGAAAATAGGAAACGAAAAGCAGAAGCAAAATATAAAGGAGAGGGCAATTGGTGAGAAGTTGAGAGGCAACGGCGTCTAGATTGGGAGACTATTCGCCTTATTAGGTGGACGGTGGGGACGAGAAGAATCAATGGTTAACGCTTAACGTGTGAGTATGGGACTCTAGGGGGCACTCGCGTCGGCGTGCCGAATCATTTGTTGGTCTGGAAGGAGGATATGCGAGCACGTGACCATCACGTGGATCAGGCCGCGGCCCGTTGTTTCTGGTATTATGGGCCTCTGAGAAAACGGGCATCTTGGCCCACAAGTGAAGTGGGTCTGGTACGACAATCCCAATATTCTTTCCTCGGCGTGCCTTCTTTGGTAAAAACGATCATATTTCAAAAGAACTTCTATGATCAACCAAATTATATAAAACCATCCTTGCAGTCTAAGAGGGAGCTTAACAAAGAATTGATTTATCCATGTAGAATAATTATACCACTTATTTGTGACTTTTGTATCTATTTTGTGAGTGTTTAATTGAGAAATCAAAGAAGTAAGAATGGCAAAATATTTTCTTCTGTTCTATTCAACTCAGGAACAATTATATATATACAGAAGAGTTTGGCTTGGGCTCTAAGCCAGAAAAGTCTATCTCTAGAAAAATAAAATATCTGCTAAATCTAAACAAGGATAGATATATGCATAAAGATAGAATCTATATCCATAAGATAGTATTTTATCTAATACTCTCCCTCAAGTTGGAGCATGTAAGTCTCTAATGCCCAACTTGGAAAGAAGGTAAGAAAACTGATGTTTTCCTAAAGCCTTGGTAAAAGTATCAGCTAGTTGATCACTCGACCGAACATAAGATGCAGAAATGCAGCCAGATTGAAAAAGGTCCCGAACAAAGTGACAATCAATCTCGATATGTTTGGTGCGCTCGTGAAATACCGAATTTGCAACGATGTGAAGAGCAACTTGACTGTCACATACGAGTTTCATGGGCGAAGAATGATGATATCCAAGAGATAATAAGAGAGCCTTGAGCCAAATGAGCTCACAACATGCAGCTGCCATGGATCGATATTCGGCTTCTGCGGATGAGCGAGAGACCGTTGGCTGTTTCTTTGTCTTCCACGAGACTAGAGAGTCGCCTAAGAGGACAAAATAACCAGTAAGAGAGCGTCTTGTAATCGGGCAGGCAGCCCAATCGGAGTCACAATATGCCGTTAAGGTGATGGAGCTATGACGAGATAAGACTAGGCCTTGGCCACGATGACCCTTGATGTAATAAAGTACTCGAAGTGCAGCGTTCTGTTGGGCCTAGACTTATCCCATGAAAACGGATCAAATGAATTGGGCCAAGGTCCAAGCAGAATCGGAAGCTAAGAGAAACCAGGAGGAGGCGTCGGACATCTCTCAGACGCGTGGGATCCGACCAGCTCTGAAGATCTCGTCCAGGGCATTAAATGCTTGACCAATGTTGGGCCTAACATTTTCCTAAGAAGTCAGACGAAACGGAATGGGCCCAGGTCCAAACAAGATCGAAGTCTGAGAGGAAGCAGAAAGAAGCGTCGGACCCCCTGCAGTCGGGTACCTCCCGACCAACTGCGAAGATCACGCTGAGCATTGAATGCTGGATTGAGGCAACGACAACTACATTCAATCACCGGAATAATGATGACAATAAAGGCCAAATCCCAGCAATCACTCTCAGCATTAAATACGAGATATTTCCCAAGGATGAGTAACGGTCGGAAGAGGACACTTGCCATATATAGACCACAAAGAAGACAACAAAGACAGACAATTACACACGATTACAACACACATATACTGATTTGCTATGAGAAAAACCAAAGAATACACCCATTCTAGCTTACTCTCCTCGGAATCCCGCTCAGCCTCCACCGGTCGAGCCCCGGAGTCACCGGTCAGACCAGATCCGATCTTTTGTCCTCCAAGGATAAGTTATACCTTGATCTGATTCAATCGTCAATACATTAATAAAATTACTCTACTATTTTGCATTTCTTCTTTATTTGTTGATTGTCTACTTGGTTTGGATTGATTTCTATTACCCGATAGACTCGTTACCCCGTCTAAGGCGATTTAGGTCATCTGATCTTTTCGCCCTAAAACAATTTGGCGCCCACCGTGGGGCAACTTGCCGATCACTCTCTTGAAACCTTCCAACCATGACTATCAACCCACCTACCAACACCGAGGAGCCAAGCCTCGAAGACAACACCCAAGCTCAAGGAAACATGACCCCTACCGAAAATCCTACTCCAACCCAATTCCAAGAGCTTGCCCAGAAAATGAATGCCCTCCAAGAGGAACTTGCCCAGCAACGCCAAAAGACTGAAGCCTTATCCGCCTTATCCGCCTTATCCACCCAGTCCGAAGCCGAGATCGCGCAACTAACCCGTGAGAATGAGTCTCTTAAGTCACAAGTACAGTCAATGGCTTCTGGATCTAGGCGCATGCCCATCTACAGCAGCGTCCAGACACGTCTCGACATGGATGGCATCAAACCAACCCCTCCAAGCGTGCGACGATCCGGACACACAGAGGATAAGTCTCGAACTCCATTGGCTAACCCGTTTTCCACTAACAATGTCACTTTCTTCACACCGATCGGGTCGGCAGGGACCCGAATCGATAAACCACAGGTTACCAATCCTCTCGACATCCTAGCTCTCGTCCAGCAGACGCTTAATCAACATATGAAGACGCTCGACAATCGCATCGCAAGGATTCCTGGAGTCCCACAACCGATCGAGAAGGAAGCGCCAGGCGGATTTGAAGAATCCCCGTTCGTCGAAGAAATCGCTAGGGTCGAGATCCCTAAGAAGTTCCATCTCCCCACCATGGCGACATTCGACGGCACCAACGACCCAGATGACCACATCTCTCTCTATAAACAAAAATTAATGACTGCATCCGTTCCAAGGGAGAGCCGTGAGGCTGTCATGTGCAAAAGTTTCGGCACGACCCTCGCGGGCCTCGCACTAACTTGGTTTATGCGTTTGCCTCAGGGGATGATCACATCGTTCGCAGATCTAGTCAACTCCTTCAAAAGCCAATTCGCCAGCAGTCGGAGGCTCGAAAGGCAATCAAGTGACCTCTATCGGATCACTCAAAGGTATAACGAACCTCTCCGAAGTTATCTTAACAAGTACAATAAAGAGAAAGTCGCGATCCCCCATTGCGACGTCACCACCTCCATCGAAGCCTTCCGACAAGGTTTAATCAAAGACAGTAACCTCTACAACGAAATCACCAAGTGCCCATGCATAAGCTTCGAAGATGTCCAGACCAAAACCATGGCCGAGGTACGTCTAGAGGAAGATCGTGAATCCAGGAAAGCCTCCCTTGGACCTGACCAATCCGATCGCAAACCACCCTCCGACAACCGTCGAGACAGGCGTCACCACCCCTATCCTCGTAATCGAAACGAGCAAAATCAGGTAAACTCTTTCCAAGACAGGTCTCAAGACTGGAGAGACGGTCCGACGTTGCCTCCTAGGGTCCAATCTTATAACTTTAACGTTTCCGTGTCGGAGCTCGTCAAGAGTTTCGACAAGTATAGAAAGGAGGTAAGATGGCCCCGAAAGAGCGACCGACCAGACGTCAAGAAGGACTCGAGCCGATGGTGCGAATTCCACGGCGACCATGGTCATTCGACAGACGAATGCATCGCCCTGCGAAAGGAGGTCGCTAGGTTGCTTGCACAAGGGCTCCTATGCGACGTAATCTCGGAGCGGGCCAAGGCCACCATGGAACGACGAGACCAGGTAAAACAAGACAAACCTCCATCTCCTGTTCATACAAAAATTGTCAACACTATTTCAGGTGGTTCGGACGTATGTGGAAACACATACTCCGCAGCCAAACGATATGCAAAGGAGAGTAAAGGTGATAGGCCCAAGGCGCCAGAGTTCAGACCAAGCAAGGTCTCCGACCTCCCGACGGTCACATTCGACGAGTCCGACGCCGACGGGTCGGAAAGCCATCACGATGGTCTGGTAATCTCTTTATCTATCGGAAACTGTTTGATACGTAGAGTACTAATCGATACAGGAAGTTCGACCAACCTCTTGACCTTCGACGCCCTCAAAGGGATGGGTCTGGGTGAGGACGATCTGATTAAGAAATCGACTCCACTAGTCGGGTTCAGTGGCGAAGTTAAACACACTATCGGTGAAATCGTTCTCACAACGTACGCCGGAGGAGTCAACCAACAGGTGAAATTTCTAGTCTTAGACTGCCCGTCTCCCTATAATTGCATTCTTGGCAGGACATGGATACACGCTATGAAGGTGGTACCCTCGACATACCATCAAATCATCAAGTTCCCTACCGAGTGGGGAGTCCAAGAAATCAAGGGCGATCAGAGGGCAGCTAAAGAGTGCTACGTCGCCTCCATGAAAAACGCCGTCTAGCACAAGATCGCATAGCAACCACAGAGCGACGAAGGACCTAGTCGATACGTCGAACCAGAGATGGAAAAACTCGACGAGATCGTACTGGATCCTTCAAAGCCAAACCAAACGGTAAGGGTCGGGTCGGACCTGGACGACTCGACTAGACAACAAATCCTCAATTTTCTCAGATCCAATATTGATTGCTTTGCATGGTCACACGAGGACATGGTCGGTATATCCCCGAACATCATCACTCATAAATTAAATGTAGACCCATCTCATCCCCCTGTTAAGCAAAAACGCAGGAAGGACGTGCAAAAGCTGACAGGTTGGATAGCGGCTCTAAACATGTTCATTTCAAAGTCGTCTGACAGGTGTAAACCCTTTCACGACGCCCTCAAGAAGAACAAGTCCTTTCAGTGGACGGAAGAGCATGAAACCGCATTCCAGAACCTAAAGGAGTATCTTGCTAGTCCTCTACTACTAACCAAGCCCAAAGACGATGAGCCACTATTGCTCTACTTGGGAGTGTCAGAATTAGCTGTGAGTGCAGTGCTAGTCAGAGAAGAGGATGGCAAACAGTCACCAATATACTACGTCAGTCGGACACTACTGCCAGTAGAAACAAGGTATTCGTCGCTTGAAAAACTTGTACTATCATTGATAATGGCTTCGAACAAACTCAAACCTTATTTCGAATCTCATACTATAATTGTCCGCACTAATCATCCCATGAGAGCAATCATAAGGAAACCTGAGTTTACAGGATGAATGACCAAGTGGGCCATACATCTTAGCGGCTACGACATCGAGTACGAGCCCAGAACAGCGATCAAGTCGCAGGCCTTGGCTGACTTTGTGACAAACTTCAGTCCAACCCTAGAACAAGAAGCCGCCAAAGAAGCAGCACAATTGCTCACAACGGAAGGAACATGCAAATGGGAGCTCCACACAGATGGCGCATCGAACGCCAGAGGATCGAGGCTAGGGGTCGTGCTGAAATCACCACAAGGAGACAAGATAGCCCAAGCCGTGAGATGCGAGTGGGACGTGACCAACAACGAAGCTGAATACGAGGCACTCATATTCGGACTCATTCTGGCTCGTGACCTAGGAGTCCGAGAGATCGAAGTCATCTGCGACTCCCTACTGGTCGTAAACCAAATACAAGGGTCATACAATGCAAAGGACGTCAGAATGATAGCCTACCTGGAGGTAGCTAAAAAACTGATTAGCCAATTCCAAACGTTCGACACAGACACGTACCGAGAGACCTCAATTCTCAAGCTAACGCACTCACCAACCTAGGGTCCGTCTTGGACCCAAAAGAATTTCCATGCATCCCATTGGCACACATCATGACGCCAGCCATCCCAAGAACATCCGCTGATCCAACCACACCATTAGAAGAACTTGTCGCCACGGAGATAGGCGATCAACCGGAAGAAGACGTCATCAACACCCATGACGACTGGACCTTACCTTACATCAAATGGCTAAAGGACGACATCCTACCTGACGACAAAGCAGAAGCAAAAAGGCTCAAGATTTGGCGTCCCATCAAAAATCGTGTGCGACAATGGCTCCCAGTTCATCAGTCATAAGACTCGAGCCTTCTGCGACCAATGGAACATCAAGTTGGTCACCTCCATGCCCCGGTATCCACAATCCAACGGACAGGCCGAATCCAGCAACAAAATCATCATCAACAACCTCAAGAATGCCTCACAGGGGCTAAGGGCAAGTGGGCAGACGAACTTCCATTCATTCTCTGGTCCGACAGGACCACCCCAAAGAACGCGACCGAACAGTCGCCTTTCTCTCTCGTCTATGGAAGTGAGGCAGTCATTCCCGCCGAATTATTGGTTCCGACCGCTCGTTGCAGCCTTCAGACAAGTGAGCAGAACGACGTCGAACTAGCACACAACCTAGACACGATAGATGAAACCAGAGAAAGAGCCCGGATAAGGATGGTCAAGTTCCAACAACAAGTCACAAGGAGTTACAACAAGAACGTTCGAGCCAAGGTCTTTAAAGTCGGAGACTGGGTCCTCAGGAAAACGTTCCAGAATACCAAGAACCCGGTCGACGGAAAGCTTGCACCCCAATGGGAAGGACCCTATCGGATCACTGAAGTAGTCAAACAAGGAGCATACCAGTTAGAAGACAAGGACGGACAACCACTCCCAAGGAGTTGGAACGCGACACATCTGAAACTATACCATTTCTGAATCAACAAGGTAACGCACTAACATCCCTTCACCTGTCATACATTGCTTATTGTCGCATGCGCAACTACATATCTTCACATGTCATACATTGCTTATTGTCGCATGCGCAACTACATATCTTCACATGTCATACATTGCTTATTGACGCATGCACAACTCTATATCTTAAAATTGAACATTTGACACTAAGTAAGGACATCCTCCTTGCAAAAAGCATGAGTACATAACGACATCGACATACATACTGGATCCAGTCATCCGCAAAAAGCGCTTACACTACATTTACACGATCGATCGAAACACGGGGAGATGAACAAACAGGCACGTCGGCACACCGCCCGCCTTATACAATACATAAGGTTAAGACACCTTATTACATTTACGCAATAGAAACATATTGCTTACCTCCCCGGCATAAAGTCATGACTACACATAAACACATACATAAGGCCTCTTTCTTTACATACATACGGCAAGCCCTACTCGACGGAGCACACGAGCAAACCCGACATACATACGGCAAGCCCTACTCGACGGAGCACACGGGCAAACCCGACATACATACGGCAATCCCTACTCGACGGAGCACACAGGCAAACCCGACATACATACGGCAAGCCCTACTCGACGGAGCACACGGGCAAACCCGACATACAAATCAAAGGCATCAACGACAATCTTCTCTAGAAGAATCCAACGAAACATACGAACACAAGACAAGCTTGGCCCTTTGTAAAACAGATTACGTCAATAAAAGTTTAAAACTTTTACATACATACGACCTGCGATGGTCGATGGGTCGCCAAAGCACATTGTCTGCCTACACACACGCATGGCTTCAAATCGTCCACAAAACACATTCCGCAACCCGCGATGGTGGACGGGTCGCCAAAATAGAAAGTATTCTACCCACACACGGGTGGAGGCACAAAAACAAATTTCAAAAAAAAACAATCAAGGGTCAGGATTTGCAACGTCATCGGCAGCAGGGGCCAAGTCGGGAGAGGGCTGGGGCTCAAGCGGCACGGTGTCACCAGAATGGACCTCATCCTCGCCGGCCCTTTCGTCCAGAGATTCCTCTCCGACGCCAGCCAGATGGAAAAGCTTCAAGCCTGGATTCCCCTTCGGAAACAAGGTCTCCATGACCTCCTTTTCCGCCTTCAAATCCCAGGTCCCCTGCTTGCCCTCTTTAAACTCCTCGATCATCTCGACACGCGACTTCAACGCGTAAAAAGCGCCTACGTCGGCTGAACCCGACCAACCTCGACCCTAGCCTGCTTCACTTTCTCTTCAACACTTGACTGGCTCTCGCTGAGCTCTCTCCGACAAACGTCCAAGTCATCTTGGCAATTCTTCAACTCCCTGACAAGGTGGCGCTCAGCGTCCCTACAACGGCTCTCAAATCCCTCCAACTTGGTCTTTAAAGACGCCAGATCGGACTCTGACCCAGCAGCCCTGTCCAAGGCACTCGTATTTTCCTACAATACATACAACTCATCCCCGGACACACAAAGCATGCTACATTACAGGTCGTCACGACCAAACATTTCGCGTCACTGCCAAGGCGCGATTGACAAAATCAAGTTGATCAATGTACACAAAACACAATCACACATAGCGCTTATACATTACACGATCGATCGGTACACAAGGAATAGAGGAACAAAAACACGATACAATTTTACAAGACCTGTCCCGCTTGAGGTACACGTCTTATACAAGCACTACAATGCTCTTCCCTGAAACTACACGACATGTCACACACAATTACATGTCTACTCGACCAACATCACACGACTTGACCAAGAAGCGACTGATGAGTCCACCTGCAAAACAAAGCAAATGACAAACAAGGAGCGGTATCCTGACCCTTCGTCATCACAAGAAACGCCCTTAGTCATCTTCACACGATTATTGGCTATGTTAAGTTGATTCTCAGTTCGAGCAATACACATGTCGGCCCCGTCGCCAGAACGCCTGTAACAAAATCAAGGTCACGCCAAAAGAAAGAGAAGTTATAAAATCAAACCGTCCCATCACTTGACGCTCTGGCCCAGTTTAATTTTGGGGCTATTGTTGGCCCAAACTTATCCCATGAAAATGGATCAAATGAATTGGGCCAAGGTCCAAGCAGAATCAGAAGCTAAGAGAAACCAGGAGGAGGCGTCAGACATCTCTCAGACGCGTGGGATCCGACCAGCTCTGAAGATCTTGCCCAGGGCATTAAATGCTTGACCAATGTTGGGCCCAACATTTTCCTAAGAAGTCAGACGAAACGGAATGGGCCCAGGTCCAAACAAGATCGAAGTCTGAGAGGAAGCAGAAAGAAGCGTCGGACCCCCTGCAGTCGGGTACCTCCCGACCAACTGCGAAGAGCACGCTGAGCATTGAATGCTGGATTGAGGCAGCGACAACTGCATTCAAGCACCGAAATAATGATGACAATAAAGGCCAAATCCCAGCAATCACTCCCATCATTAAATACGAGATATTGCCCAAGGATGAGTAACGGTCGGAAGAGGACACTTGCCATATATAGACCACGAAGAAGACAACGAAGACAGACAATTACACACGATTACAACACACATATAATGATTTGCTCTGAGAAAAACCAAAGAATACACCCATTCTATCTTACTCTCCTCGGAATCCCGCTCAGCCTCCACCGGTCGAGCCCCGGAGTCACCGGTCGGACCAGATCCGATCTTTTGTCCTCCAAGGATAAGTTGTACCTTGATCTGATTCAATCGTCAATACATCAATAAAATTACTCTACTATTTCACATTTCTTCTTTATTTGTTGATTGTCTACTTGGTTTGGATTGATTTCTATTACCCGATCGACTCGTTACCCCGTCTAAGGCGATTTAGATCGTCTGATCTTTTCGCCCCAAAACATGTTCCAATGATCATCCTTGGGAGATTGCATAAATTGGGATAAGATATGCACAGAGTAGCTCAGCTCAGGACGCGTAATAGTCAAGTATATGAGATGCCCGATGAGACGGCGATAGCGATCTGGATGAGCAAAATCAGGTTCGGACGTCAGACTGAGATCATGATTTTGGGGCAACGGAAAATCAGCGGGTTTTGCGCCAAGTAAGCCGGCTACTGACATGATTTCCAAGGTATATTTGCGTTGGCTGATATACAAACCGTCAGGTCCATGGGCGATTTCGATGCCCAAAAACTACTTCAAGGAGCCCAAATCTTTCATATGAAAGCAGGAGTTCAAATAAGACTTGAACCGGATAATAATGGAGGACTCGTTGCCTGCGATGATCAAATCATCGATGTACACTAAGACGTGTAGATTAGTAGAACCACGAATATAAGTAAACAACGAGTAATCGGCATAAGATTGCTTGAAGCCAAACTTTAAAAGAGCAAAGGTAAGCTTAGCAAACCAATTTCGTGGTGCTTGTCAAAGTCCATAAAGTGACTTTCGCAGCCTACAGGACATGCCGGCGGGCGTTGTGTAGCCAGGAGGGGGTCGCATATAGACCTCCTTATCTAATTCTCCATGCAAGAAGGCATTATGGACGTCCATTTGATGTAGTTCCCAACCGCGAATAGCTGCCACAGAAAGAAATAGACGGACCGAGGACATCTTGGCAACGGGCGTAAACGTTTCATGAAAATCAATGCCTTCAACTTGCTTATTTCCAAGAACTACGAGCATGGCCTTATATCGCTCAATAGTTCCGTCAGACTTGTATTTGATTCTAAACACCCATTTGCAACCAATGGGAGTTTTACCGGGAGGTAAAGGTTCAACAACCCATGTACCGTTTCGTTCGAGTGCAATGAGCTCATCCTTCATGGCGGCCCTCCATTCTGGGTGACGTACAGCCTCATGAAATTGAGCGGGTTCAGTATGAGCGGTAACAGCCGCCAAGAACTGTGTATGAGATGCAGAAAATTGGTCACAATTAACAAAATTTGCTATTGGATGTTGCGTACCTGATGAGGACGATGAGGCAGGTGATGGGGCAGCAAGGGGGGGTTTGACGCGCTGAGTTGTGTGGCAAACGTAGTCACAGAGGTGCGTGGATTGCTGGCGAGGGCGATCGTTGTGATGAGTGAGATGTGATGTGTCAGCTATGTCGTTGCGGAAGGTTGGTCAGCCGAGGCAGGGGCTGTAGTAGAGGGAAGAGTAGATGGAGATAGAGGAGCATGTAACAAACTCCCCCTATCATCAGGCGAGTCAGCTGTCATAGTGTCGGTAGAGATGGGAAATTGTTCATCAAAAATCGAAGGGTGATCAGTAGAGGCGGGGTCTGCTGTTGAATCAGTCCCCTGTAGGTGGCTGAAAGGGAATGATTCTTCATTAAAGACAACATCTCGGGACTCAAAAATGGTGCATGAGTCGAGGTCATATAACCGCCAAGCTTTCTTCCCGTAAGGGTACCCAAGAAAAATACAACGCCGGCTACGAGAAGCGAATTTGTCCGTGCTCCGAGGCAAAACAGAGGCACCCAAAAATCTTGAGATGATCATAAGATGGAGATTTACCAAAAAGCATCTCGTAGGGGGTTCTGCCAGCAAGGATCTTGGATGGAGTTCTATTAATCAGATAGGCAGCGGTGAGGACGCATTCGCCCCAAAAACGGATCGGTAGAGAGCCTTGAAAGCGAAGAGCGCGTGCCACATTAAGTAAATGACGATGTTTGCGCTCGACATGTTCGTTTTGCTGCAGTGTAGCCATGCAGGAGGTCTCAAATATGACACCAGTAGAGTCAAAAAATGACTTGAGAGGTCGGAATTCAGTCCCATTATCCGATCGGAATCGTTTCACATCTCTGTGAAATTATTTATGCGTAAAGACACAAAAATTTTGCACCAGACGAGGAACCTCAGTCTTACTTGTCATCAAGAAAACCCAAACGCAACGGGAGTAATCATCAACCAAGGTCAAGAAGTAGACAGCTCCACAAGTTGAAGGAACCCGATAAGGACCCCAAACGTCAGCATGTATGAGTTCAAACAAATCTATTGTTTTATTGCTACTCAAAGGAAAACAATCACGAGTTTGCTTAGACTGTAAACAAATAGAACAAGAATCAACTACGTCTTTGCTAGCGGAGCGAACTCCTGATAAATTTAAAACTAATGAATAAGTAGGGTGACCCAAGCGAAGATGCCATAGCCTTGAATCAGATAGAGATGTCGCAGTGACTCGACCAACCTCGCTCGTGTCTGAAGGTGTGCAAAGCCAGAAAACCCCGTCCCTTGCTTCACCGGCCCCAATCACCGTCCTCGAAGTGCGGTCTTGAATAACACATAGTCGATTGATTAATGTAACGAGGAGACATAATTCACTCATTAGAAGCATAAGAGAAATTAAGTTGCAGGTAAACTTAGGAACATATAAAACATCGCTAATTCGCAAATTTGGTCCCAAAATTGCGGTGCCGACCTGTGTAGCAGTGGACGAAGAACCATCAGGCAAGAAAATCAGAGAAGGGAAAATATCATGCAAAATTACAAGTAAATCCTTGCGCCCAGTCATGTGATACGAGGCTCCCGTATCGAGTATCCATCGTTCGGAAGGCTTACCCATCACATTGTCAGGAGAGGAGCCCTTGAAGGACTTCAGCATTTGAATCATATTATCCCACTGATCATTGGTTAAGGCCGGAGTCAAGGCTTGGCGATCCTGCGACGTAAGAGACAAAGGAAAAGAAGGTTGATTTCCAGTGACTTGTGCAACATTGACAACACCTGAAGTGCAACCTTGACCCGGAGGATGGGAGGAAGACGATGTGTGGAAGATGACCCACTGCCACGCCCAGTCCCGGTTTAGGTAGATTGATTTTCAGCCTTCTTTTGACGCAAGTCCTCCCACCACTCAGGATATCCAATGACCTTGAAGCAGGAGGTGACTTCGTGACCTTGACGTCCACAATGAGTGCAAGTAGGTTTGTCCTGGCGACGACTGGAATTAGATCGAGGCGCTGAAGGATGAGATGTAGAAGATGTAGAAGATGATCGACCTTGAGCAGCAAAAGCAATTGCATCATTGCGCGTAGCCCGTTCGTTAGAGATCGTTTTGTGCCTTTCTTCTTGGACAACAAGGGAGTAAACTCGGTTGAGGCCAGGAAGCAGATCCTGAGCAAGAATATGAGACCGTAGAGTCCCATAAGAGTCATCTAATCCCATCAAGAATTGATGAACATATTCCTCATCACGCTTAGTTTGGAGGTCTGTTACCCAAGTACACTTGCAGCCACTGCAAGTACACCGTCGGGGTTTAAGGTAATGTTGCAATTCATCTTGCAAGTGCTTCAATCGGCCAAAGTAGACTGTCACAGTCTGCCCGTTTTGTTGACACCGAGCAAGTTCAGTTCTATGTTGGTGAATTCGGGGAGCGTTTCCGATAGAAAAACGATGCTTGATCTCGTCCCAAAGAACCTTCACTGATTCAGAGTATGACAAGGAAGACCGAATAGAAGGATCAACGGACTGAAGTATCCATCCCACCATCATGGAATTTACACTACACCAGTCCTCGTAATTGTCTGTGTTCTCAGTCGGTTGAGAAATCTTGCCATCGATAAATGGAAGCTTGCGGCGCGCCCGAAAGGCATTTCGCAGAGCTTGCTCCCATTCTTGACAATTGTCGCCCTTTAAGACCACCGGGATAATCTTCATACCCGTATGATCAGAGGGATGTAAGTAGTAGGGAGAGGTCATGTTGAGAGCCTCTCGTTTCGTTCCAGAAATCGTATCGTCATCGGTCATGATAGAAAGAAATAAAGAAAATTGAGGGAGATTATGTAGTTTGCGGAGGAAATCACGAAGGTAAGGTTTTTGTTTTAAGGTTGTGGCTCTGATACCATGAGAAATCAAAGAAGTAAGAATGGCAAAATATTTTCTTCTGTTCTATTCAACTCAAGAACAATTATATATATACAAAAGAGTTTGGCTTGGGCTCTAAGCCAAAAAAAGTCTATCTCTAGGAAAATAAAATATCTGTTAAATCTAAACAAGGATAGATATATGCGTAAAGATAGAATCTATATCCATAAGATAGTATTTTATCTAATATTAATACATATATTTATCAAATGTTTACTCTCTCTTCAGATTATTGTCACAATAAATTGCAACATCACACGACAATCATATACCATAAACTACAAATCTCTATTAATCAATGACACCTTATATAATATGAAAGTCAAATTAGGTGACAGATCACAACGTCTAACCAAGCACATTTCTTGGATGAGACCTAAATCCTCCTATAAACTCCACTTTGATGGTTTGCGTAATGACAATGGTTAGTGTATGTTTAGGTATGTCATTCAAGATTGTAATGCTGATATAATTATCATGAGCACATGCCTATATGGCTCATTCCCTGTGCGGTTTGCATAAGCAATGCGGTTTAGGAAAGGATTAGTAACAACAAAGAACATTAATATTACTAAATTAAAATTTGAGGATGATAATATATGCGTTATTAATGCCCTTACTGTTAAATGAATTTGTTTTAGTGTAATTTGAATTAATATTTCTGACTCCAAGGTATATTTGATAGGCTTTTCAAAAACAAGTATCGAACATATTTTTAAAGAGGTTGTTAACTGAGTGGTTGATAGAGTGATAAAATTGCACATTTACGCTGCACAGTCTATATGGCTAGAAAAATTGAGGATTATATATTATTTTGGTTCATCTGACATAATAACTCTAGGATGGATTACTATCTACTTGTTGGCTACCTAATCATCCTAATTTCTTGTTTATATAAAAATGAAAAATTGCTTTCAAACTTATCATCTAACCACCGGAAATATTTTATTTTTCTATATTAAATCACTAAAATACTCTTGCATAAAGTATCGGGGTCCTTTTAGGAAACGTCTCGACACACCCCAACTATTACTTTGCGCGCCTATTTTTGACCATGGTGGCAAATTTGCCCTTTTTTTGTTTTTTCCCTAAAAGTGAACATCTAATTTGTGGGTATAGGGAAATAAATGGGCATCAGGTGTAATTGTGGAGGTTCGGATATGGCGAGGAGCAGAAGGAAGTTTGACTTTCACTTTTTGAGATTTAATTTTTGGGTTAGGGAAATAGATCAGAGAGATTGACGAACTTGGATGGCAATATAAATGGTGACTAAAGGTAGGAAAAATATTTTTTTTAAAAAAGAGATGTTGTTACTAGTGAGCAGATGTGAGAAGGGGCCATTGTTGGCCGGTGTGGAGATGTCAAGCGGTGTTTGTGTTGGCCAACAAGAGGGAGACAATTTTTTCGTAGTCCTCTGTTGGCGGTGTTTTTCCTTCGAGCTTTCGTGGTGTGGTACCGGCTTAACAACAGCAGAAAGCAAAGGCATAGGCTTGATGTAATTTCATAATTAAAGAGGGGTATTTTAGTATATGGGAGGTATATACAGAAACTTTGGAGGTGCATGAAAAAACACAGATTTGGAAAATAATTTTTAGGTTTGAGGGTAAGTTTTGACAACTCAACTAAAACAAAAATAATTACTATGTGCTTGTTAATAATGAGCATGGCCGTGAGTTTCAATCATCTTGTGGACTGCGACAAGGTGATCTTTTTACTCTTTTCCTTTTCGTTATTTCCATGGAATATCTCGCACTTACCTTCTCTTATGAATCACAATGTCCCCATAACAAATTAGGTATTAGGCTAACTATTGGTGGACTTTGTATTCCATATCTTAGCTTTGTTGGTGACACACTAATTATAGTTAATGCTTATATGAACAATATGGACACATATTAAGACTATTCTAGAATTTTCTCACAACAAAGTGGCCTTGTTACCAATTTTCATAAAAATAGTCTTCAGGTTTTTAAGAATCCAAACCACAAGTTGTATCTTTAGCTAACGTGTTAAACATACGAGTTACAACTTCTATGGAAAAAATATCTAGGCATTCCTATCATTAAAGGCCACGTAAATAACACAATTTTTGGCAAATCTATTTCATCTCTAAAGAAACAATTATCAAAATGGAAAGGTAATTACTTATCTCAAGCCGAAAGAACAGTTCTTATACAATCCAAATCTTCTTTCACAAGTTAATTACTTAATTCAAAGCTTCCTACTCAAAGGTGTATGTGAGACTATAGACAAAATAAACAAAGATTTCTTATGTAATAAAATTACCCCTCATTTTCATTCACTTATTAGTTGGTTTAAAATTGGTACCCCTAATTGTGCAGGGGTGTTGATGCAACCCCGGTCGTGACATTGAAGAAGGCCCAGGAGGATGACATGCTGAGTGTCAGATCTGAAGGCCCGATCACCAGAGCGCATGCCAGGGCCATAGCCCAGACCACACAGAGCATCTCGACGAAGGGTTTAGCGCACGACAGCCGTGCCTCTCCTTGCGCCCTGTGCCACACTCTGCGCCTTCATCAACAATGTTGCGGCCACGGCTGCGGCAACTTGACTTGGTCGCGGGCCCGCGGCGCAACTTCCTGTTTTGGCCTACTTTTGGCACTAAGAGGTTTATTTGATAGTTGTTGGACATTTCTAGACACTTTCTATTTTTAGCAGTTTCCACTTTTAGTATGTTGCTAATTGTGGATTATTTCTATTTTTGGCATTTCCTATTTTTAGTACTTTCTATTTTTAGTAGGTTTCCATTTTCGGGCGCGTGCCTCTCTTATGCTTAAGAGGGCCGACCCAATTAGCTAAAAGTAGGCCCATGGCCGAGCTCTAGGTCTTTTGGCTACTATAAATGCCAAACACTTGTAATTTTGACAATTTGCGTTGAATTTGAAGCTTGAGCTGCCGTTGAGATTATCTTCGCCCTTAAGCCCCAACGTCGCCCCTTGTGTTACTTCGGCCGCCGCTTTTCGCCGGCCACTCTCATCGCTAGCGATTCCCTCACCCGCAAGAACCTCTCGCCCCCACTCGGCCATCACCGAGAGCAAGAGAGCCAACAGCCTTGCCCACGCTTGGCTGTCACCTATCCAGTCTTGAAGAGTTGGTGAGTCTTCGATCCGCCCTCTACCTAGATCCGCCCAACAACGCGTGAACGGAGACGTTTACGCATCAGGTGTAAACCTTAGAAAATCCGAAATGAAAAATATTGCTCTCGAAATGAAATTACTTTGGAAACTTTTGGTTGAATCAAACAACATATGGATTCGGCTTATTTATGACAAATACATTGGTTATGGACAACTTCTTGACCTTAAGAAGTCAATAAAACAATCTTGGCAATTTGGAAGACTATTAAACATAATTGAAACCTTCCACAAAGGACTCTTTTGGCAACTTGAAAAATGGCCAACAAATAAATTTTTGGAAAGACAATTGGATTAAAAATCAAAATTTGCTCTCCTATTCTAATGGACAATATCTCAACACTAAATTAGCTCAATTTGTTACCACAAATAAGAATTGGAATTATCAAAAACTTTTTCATTTTCTGCCTCCGCATATTGTCTCTAAAATTATATTAATCTGCATCCCTAGTACTAATATTCCTGAAAATTTAATATGGGCTCCTCCACCTAATGGAAATTTTACTGTTACATCTGCCACTTGGATAACTTCTCCAACTCTGAGTCCTAATAATATTACTTTTTCGTGGATTTAGAAGCTTAACATACCACCTAAAATACAATTTTTTTATGAAAATATTGTTCTAACTATCTTCCAACTACCGAACAATTAAATAGATTTTAGAATAGAGTTCCTTTACACCGTAGTCTTTGTAATGAAATGAATGAAGATACAAATCGTCTTCTTTTTAAATGAAAATATACACTTCAAATGTTTAATGGACTTTACCAAAAACTTGGAATCTCTAACTCTATGCCAAATTAGAACGCTTTCGTAGAGAACTTGAAAAATTTCATCAATTTAACTTCTCTAACCTTGAGGTAGCTTTTTTTTTTATGGTGGAGTATCTGGAAACACAAAACAATATTCTATTTAGACCATCTTCACTAAGCACAATTACGTCCCCATCCCGCTCTGTCATTACTTTTTTCATAGAATGAAAATCCATTCATGTGGATAAACTTAACACCAAGAACCCACTACGACAATCCAAATCAGCGACATGGAACAACCCCCCCTAAATTATTTTAAGCTAAATTTTGATGGATTTAAAAGAAATAATTTCACATCTCATATTGGTTTCATCGTCAGGGATAGTCATTCACAAGTTATACATATTGATAAAAAGCAAATTCCGAATACATCAATTCTACAAACTAAGGCTTATGCCTTATTTTAGGGCCTCCGTCAGACTTTGCGCTTAAATATTATAAATATCATTGTTGAAGGCGATAATGTAAGTGTAATTAATTGTGTTAATAAATTATGGAAAATCCATTGGAAAATAAGAACAATTATTATTGACATACTTTCCTTGTTGCTTTGATTCTTTGAGGGTTTTTTATTGCTACATGGAATGTAACAAAATTACCGACTTTCTAGCATCGAATGATATTAACATTGTTCATCTCCGAGATTGGATCACAAAAAACTTGTCTTTGATAATTAAGTTAGACATTTACAATAAGAGAAGGAAACTTCACATCTTGAGTTTTACCTCTAATTCTCGTATTTGAAATTTTATGAAGATGATCTGTTACGATAATTTTAGGCTGACATTATAAAAATGAAATAAGAGACGGTTGGATGATGTACGTTTTCCCTTCTTCCTTTTCTTTAGTCCAAAACGAAACAATTTTTGCAACGATGTCACGTCAAACAATTCCAAAGGCCATATAGATGTCATTTTCTACCTGAAAATCTAGACATTAATGTATAACGTTTGGAAATAGGATGATATCTATTAAGAAATGTAAGGTTAAAAGAGGACTAAAGTGTTATGTTGCGATTGGAGCTTATGCCTTGATCTCTGTCTCCACGTTGCATGAGTCGTATGGAAGGAGAATCTTCCACTATTGTATGTTTTACGGATTGCGATTCGATCATTTTGTGTGCGAAAAGTCATATATTTTAACAATCTTTTAAATCTTCGTTCGATATATTTAGCTAATATAGAAATTAAAATGGAAGAAATAATTTTAATTAAAGTTGGAGGAGAATGATGAAGTTAGATTTATTAATTTAATTATTTAAAAAATATAATTAATATTATAATATTATAAATTAAAATGAGTGAAATGTAAAATTCAGCTTCTTAATCTTTGATAATCTTGAGAGGTTACATTAAAAAGGTTGACAAAATTAAATTATATTAATCTAATACAAGCTATTTAAACTAGATTAACATTTTTACTAACACTCATAAGTAGATTAAAAATACAATCAAATACCGTTAATCTAAAAAAAAATTGTCGAAAGGAGTCTTATACTGATTTTGCAAAAAAAATCACAACACTTATTAATTTTTTGTAATTTGCTATTTTGATGTCTAAAGTTTCTGAAACAAATTGAGTGCTTTTTTATTATGAAAATTTTGAAATCGTATCTTTGGATAATCTACTATATATCAACTAAATTAGAACCTAATCACGCCACATGGTAATCCCTTATTAAAACCGTCACATGGAACTCTCTCATTAAAACCGCCACATCTTATTTTATGCTTTTAATTTTTTTTTAAATATATCTAATTATAAATCAAAGATTATTATCCTAAACCTATCACTCATTTTTTTCTAATTTAAATACAAATCAAGCACAAAGATTACAAGTTAATCACAAAGATTACAAATCCAAAATTTCCTAATTATATACAAATTAAAAATTTCCTAATCTACTATATATCTACTAAACTAGAACCTAATTATGCCACATGACACTTCCTGATTAAAACCGCCACATGTCACTCCCTCATTAAAATCACAACATGTCATTTCCTGCTTTTTTTTTCAATTTTTTAAAATAAACTAATTATAATCAAAGATTATTATCCTAAATCTATCACTCATTTTTTCCTAATTTAAATACAAATCAAGTATAAAGATTTCAAGTTAATCACAAAGATTACAAATCCAAAATTTCCTAAGTATATACAAATCCAAAATTTTCTAATTATATACAAATCCAAAATTTTCTAATTATATAGATGATTGAGATACAAAGAAAATTAATTTTAATATCGATATCAATATTATCTAGATCTATTTTTTAATACATAAATTAATTTTAAGAATTATTAACATATTTAATTTAATATATATGACCTAAAATCTGTGCGTGACACGAGAATTACACTAATAGTTTATTACTGAGTATAAAGTTTAATAGTTTACTGTGACTCTTTAGTTTCGACCAAAAAAAAAGTATGACCAAAGAGTAAGATAATACAAGCTAATTTCTGGTAAATACTTTGAGAACTCGAATTTAAAAATTAATAAAGTTAAACTATATTAATATAAGAAAAAATATCATGTGAGAAAGATTATTAAAATATAAAATGAGAATGAATATAGACCATTGGATTAGAAATAAATTAAAGGTCATGATTGAGCTTTCATTAAAAATCATGTGCATGACACATGTCTTTAATTCAAAGGGTTGACCATCGGAGCACCACCACCGACTATCGGACCATCGCCGCCGGTCGCCGAACCACCGGACCGCCGCCGTCGGTCGCCGGACCGCCGCCGTCGGACCACCGCCGGTCGCCGGACCGCCGCCGTCGGACCACCGCCGGTCGCCGGACCGCCGCCGTCGGACCACCGCCGATCGCCGGACCGCCGCCGTCGGACCGCCGTCGTCGGACCACCGCCGGACCGCCGCCGTCGGACCGCCGCCGCCGGTCGCCAGACCACCGTCAGCTGTAACACCCCCAAAACTGTAACACCCCCAAAACTTAACCCTTTTGGAAAGGTATTACCGCCAGTGACCCCAGTGTTCCTTACCGAGATCACCCAAGGCTTTACCATTTAAATACAATTTATGAAATACAAATGATACATAATGATCAAAGCATTCAATTCCAAAACATAACATTGTCAAGGAAACAAGAGTTACGGGATTACAACCCAATCCCGAATAGGCTAACACAGAGTTTAAACCAAATACAGCGGAAGTCTTATAAAGTACATTACAACCAAAGTCATTGTCCAAAAGATCTCAACCTGATTAACGAAATAACTCAAACATTCGAAAACCACCGTCGACTCCATAGTCCTTTTATTCTTCTGAGCTACTTTCTATCTGATGTGCCGAATCGAACGGATGACACCAGCCCACATGCAGAGAACAAAGTTCGCGGGTTAGTCTACTTGAATAGACTAGCAAGGGTACAAAGCAGAATGGTTCGAAGCAGTCGTATTAGGTTAGACTCATCGCTTCTCGAATAACAACCGATGAAGATAGTCAACCATCATACTCCTACTGGAATAAACAAGAGGTATGCACAAGAGAAGATTCTGGAAGACTGAATCTTCCCAGAAATCGACCCGAAAGAAGACTCCAACGGAAATGAGTCTTTAAGGAATTATGACAAATCTGTAATGTTTACAGAATCATACAACAATGATTTAAAAGTTGACTGAGATGCTTCGGTTCACGACCAACCTCACCGCATACAGCGAGTCCAGATTGGAAAGAGAACATACTATGATCAAAGTCGAGACGCGTTTTCCTAGCTGCACTATAACTTAGCTGCACTACTCGCCGAAGGTTTATTAATTATGTGCGTCGAGTAGCACTTGTCTGATTTATATTACAAACCACACATCACATTATTAGACTTTTTCATGTGTACCCCACCATTGGGACGACACATCTTAGTATACGTTTCGTCGAGAGTGACGTACACCGGAAGGTTTGTGACACCAGCTAAGTGTCTTGTCTCTACACACTTGTGAAAGAGACCGATCATGATCTTAGAATAGTACCAGATGGAGACGATCCACCCCGATACCAGATTATAAAGAAACGACCGGACAAAGTCCGAGTACATTCCTAACTAACAGTGCTAACCACACAGATACAGCACAATAACAGTTACAGGATAAATCCACATAAAGGCCCGAAAGGCGATCACAGATAATAGCGTTGTTCTAACAGATATACAACCTATTATATGATTTTCAAAACAGTTTATAAATCACTTCCAGAAGAACACAGTAATAATCGTTCCAAATTAATTACTCAGATAAACAACTGATAATCAATGTAAATATGGAAACGATGAGCAAGAGCAAACCGCCACTTACCTTAATCCACATAATAGAAACAAGCCTAACGACAACGACGAGATTCCGGGCTCGACACGGGTATAGCTCTGACAGCACAACGACCTTCGAGTCGACCCATAAAAGGAATCTTAAGTTAGATCCGACATAACAACAGTACGAATCTAAAAACGGCGAAAGAAATCGAAAGGAAAGACGCCACGACGACAACCAACCAAGCCAAAGCCACGAAGGCATTCTGGGCACTGGCGGCGGTCGCCGTTCTTGGCGGCGGTCGCCGCAGTTCATCACGGCGGGCGCCGTGAAGAACACGGCGGTCGCCGTGAAGAACTCAGACGACAGAATCGGTGAGAAAACTCACCCAAAACACGAGCGACTCGGCCTTCTTCGATTTGCTTTGGTTTCTAACCTCCAAGGCTACCAAAAGCTTCACAAAGGCACTTTGGAAACACCACCAAACGACCTCCGGCGAAGGCTCCAGAATCCGGCGGGGCAAGAACTCCGGCGAGGCAAGGATTTGGAGAGCTTGGGCTGTGGATTGAGCTCCAAAACCCCTCCCAAACACCTCCTTTTATAGCCAGAAGCCAAGGGGACACCATCATCGCCTACAACGAGGCGGAGCAGGCCTAATTCGGCGCGTCAGAGGCTCGTCTACGACCATCGGGCAATGACCTCCGGACAACGACGGCAGGCGTCGTGGAGAGCAAGGGTCGCCGCCTCACAGTTTGCCTACGGTGGGCGAATTACGGCGGGTGCCGTACTTTACGGCAGTCGCCGTTTTTCGGGTCTTCGCGCCCAGCTAGCAGACGAGGGCACTGTTGCCTCGAGCCCTTCGCGGCGGTCGCCGCCTTACTTACGGCGGGCGCCGCCACCGTGGCTTTGCCCTTCTCAGCTTTTGGACGACCACAACTTTAACCCGGGATAAAAATTAACGTACGCGAACGCGTATAAACATCCAAAGCACGTCGTCTGTATTTTATTTCACTGAGAAAAATATTACAGATACAGAGCACATTACAGAATGTCTCAAGCTACCTGAATTAAATCCGACGTACTAAACGGGTACTCGGGAAAATTCTAAAATTTCCAAAATAACCTTACAAAAATACGGGATATCACAGATAACGGATCTCCTCACAAGAGATATCAAAGGGAATACATCCCAAATGGCGGCACCAGCTGTGTGCACATACCCTGAGTAAGGGTAAGGTCATGACCGAAGATACTAGGGAAAAATCCTCCTAGCACCAGTTATAACGAAACCACTAAACCTCGCAAGGTACATAGTGTTCCTATGAATACTCGTTCTAACTAAACAGTTAAAACATAAAAGCAATAATTCACAACAAAGCCATCAATTCACAACAAAGCCATCGCGGCCAATAACAAATATAATAGCGTTGTTTCTAGCAATATATACAACCTATTATAATATATCTTTTTAAAATCACATACAGTTATCAAAACTGTTCCCAGACGAAAATAATAATTCATCCCAAATCAATTAACAATTAAACAATTGATAATCAATATAAATATGGAATGATAAGCAAGAGCGAACCGTCACTTGCCTTAGATTTAAACGAAGCTCAACGAAGCTCGAGACAACGGGTTTCCGGGTCCGAAACGAGGAAGAACTTGGATTATAATTTCCTACGGAAATGACCCAAAATGAACCCTAAGTTAGATTTGACAATAGATAGTACGAATCTAAAGAAAAACGAACGAAATCGAAGGAACAAAAGTCCCAAATGAGATCACAAAGCCCAAACCACAACCACACTTGCCTAGGCACACCGCGGGTGTGGTGGCCCTGCCGCGGGTGCAGAGAGGCTACAGAGGCGGAAAGACGACGACAAAACTCACCGGGGAAGATGTGTTGGGGCTCGATTTGGACTTGCTTCGAATTCCAAACTCCTTGGGCCACCAAACACCACCTTGGGGGCACCTCCTCCTCCTATGGTAGCTCCGGCGACGAACGAAGAACTCCGGCGAAAGCTTGAGCTTTCCGGCGACAATGGAACAAGAGAGAAAGAGAGATTGGAGAGAGAGAGAGAGAGAGATATGAGATGTCTTCCTCCTCCAAGCCTCCTCCTTTTATAGGGCCAGCAAGGAGCTCAGCTGGCACCCACCCCCACCGCCACACCGCCTCAGCCCCGACAAGAACTCAAGCAGCTCAGGCAAAGTTCGGCGTAGCAGAGGAGTAATCATGACGGCGCGGGTGCGGTGGGTTTCACCGCGGGGTGCGGTGGAGACCGCAGGGTGCGGTGGGTATGACCGCGGGTGCGGTCAAGGCAAATTTTGTGCCTTTTTGCCCACTTTTGACCGGGAAGCCCACTTTTGACCGAGAAGAATTATGGGTATTGGTTTAACCCCAGTCATATTCGTATCCGAACAAATATTCTAAGTCCCAAAAATACGTCGAATGTATTTTATTCCACTCTAGGAATTATTACAGAGATCAAGTATTTAATAGAATGTCTGAACTTCTCTGAAAGTAATTCGACTACAATACGAGTGTTTGAAAAACTTACCAAAATACTCTTTACTAAAATGAGGGGTATTACAATATAACCATAAGATATAACCAAATTGGATATAACTATAAGATATAATCATAGTATATAACTATATGATATAACCATAATATATAACTATAGAATATAATATATGATATAACCATAGTATATAACTATAGGATATAACGATATGACATAACCAAATTGGATATAACCATAGCATATAACTATAGAATATAACCATAATATATAATCAAATTGGATATAACTATAAGATATAATCATAGTATATATACTATATGATATAACCATAGTATATAACTATAGAATATAATATAGGATATAACCATAATAGTATATGATATAACGATATGATAAAACCAAATTGGATGTAACCATAGTATATAACTATAGAATATAACTATAGGATATAACCATAGTATATAACTATAAAATATAATATATGATATAACCATAGTATATAACTATAGAATATAACCATAAGATATAACCAAATTGGTTATATCCTTATAGTTATATCCAATTTGGTCATATCATATAGTTGTACTGCTAATGTTAACGCAAATTTTTTTTTTTCTGTGCGTTAACATTAGCAGTACACTTTTTTTCTTCTTCTTGTGCGTGGGCTGGACTTTTTTCCTTTTTCCCGATTTTGCCCCTTGTACTGCTAAGTTATGCGCACAGATTTATACTGTTAAGTTAAGCGCACTATTTCGTGTGCATATAGGCAATTTTTCGTGTGCATATAAGTTTTCCGTCTTTATATCATACTGATATATGATTTTTTTTATATCATAAATTAATATAGAGGAGTTTCCTAAAAATCTCCGTCTAGGGCCGTTTAGACCCCGTTTGTGTACTAGGTGGTCATCCTCCACTTAGGATCAGTCTAGGGTTGCCTAGGCGAGAAGAAGCCTCAAATATTATGAAAGTAACAATATTTTAGAAAATGACATATACAAAAAACATAATTTTAGGTTAAGCTTTTTAAAATAAGGTTCATAATATAATATTAAACATCATCACAATATAAAAAACATAATCAATTAATCACATGAATTATATATTAATTTTTTTCCGCTTAAGCTCCGCCTAAAATCCCGCCCAGACACTAGGTCCCTCACCGGTCACCACCCAACTTTCACGTAACGACTTTTTAAACATTGATACAGAGGCGATTTAGAGAACAAAATCTAAAAAAACGTTTAAACCGACACGGTGTTAATATCGATAATTGAAAAGTTGAGGGATATGGGGCCAGTGAAGTTAAGAGTAGAAGTCTTATATCGCCACCTCCGTAACCGATGTAGAAATCAAACTCATAAAACTAAATTAAGAATTGAAACTTCCACGATGGAAATTGAAACTTTGAAATTTGAAGGAAAATGTATAGTTTATAATAAATATAACTCGAGAAAACTAAACATATAAATAAAAAATAAATTTAAGGATCAAAGTAACATACACAAGTTTTCATTATTGTACTTATCAAACTCACCTACCAGTATTATAAGGATCTTTCAGTATGTTCACATAACGGAAGGGCGTATAGGGTTAATAACACGAAATAACATGGATCGTTCGTGAATACATACTAACATGTTAAATTAGATTTTCACTAATCCATGACATGTTTTTGGGTGAATTTTCAATTGTTCAACACTTGTAACAGCATCGATCAATAATTGTTCAAATATAAGACACTTAGCTTGTTACATTTGGAAAATTCTGTGACACGTGGTGGAAATTGCACATGGTTCAAATACAGTACAAACTTGCAAACTTGCAAATTTTGAGATGAAATTTAGATTAGCTTTTACAGGGTTACATCATCAATGCATATATATGATTCAAACAAGATACATACATACAAATTGATGTAACTACAGTAATGACCAGACCAGATCAGATCGAGAGACAGCACATATATACTTCCATACACATATATTTAGTTATAAACTATTGAAATAGCTAGGGAAAATGGCCGGAATTTCCTAAGAGTAAGATTTAAGAGTGGCGCCACATAGAACACAGAAGATGGCTTTCCAGGACCTGCAGTAAAACGGGACGAAGCAGAACCTGGTGTAAGTGACCATGTCGGCCACCTTGGCGGCGCCGCCGCAGCGGGAGCACAGCCCCGCCACCGGCTTCGAACAGGTCGCCCGTCTCTTCTGATCCACCAGAAAGCAGAAGCTCGCCATATGTATTTGGATTCAAAGTTCAAACTTACTTGCTAAGTAAAGTAAGACAACTTGAAGAGGTTGCCGAGCTTTGTCTCTTTCGCCCCAAAATTGGCCTAATAAGTCCTATCGCCTCATTAATGAATATCCGTCTTCTGTTGCTCTCACTATAGTAAGCCCGTGATATAAATCAAAATATTGAAATCCTACTTGGTAATGGCAACCAAAGTACTACTAACTAGCCTAGTACCCGTTAGTAGAAAAAAAAAAAAAAACTTATTTCAGAGGGTTTATAGAAATCCCAAAAAAACATTTTCCAGCGGTTTTTCCAGCTATTTTTAAACGGAAGAATTCTGTACATTACAAATTTTTTCTGGGTACACTACAGTTTGAAACGCAGAAATATTGCTTAAGCAAGATTTATGCGTTTCAAGGCAAATTTTACCCAGAAAAGGCATTTCGGTATAAATTTGAAACGCAGGTATTTTGTTTAAGCAAAATACCTGCGTTTCAACCAAATTTTTTTTAAAAAAAAAGCTAAAACGCATGAATCCTGCTTAAGTAGGATTCCTGCGTTTCAACCAATTTTTTTTTTTTAAAAAGCTGAAACGCAGGAATCCTGCTTAAGCAGGATTCCTGCGTTTCAACTTTTTAAACATATGACCGTTTTGAAACGCAAGCATTCTGCTTAAGCAGAATTCTTGCGTTTCAAAACGGTCATATTTCAACGGTCGAATTTAGCCTTTTATAAGAAGTCCCCATCACTTGTTGTGGGAATACACCACCAAATCCGAGCATAAAATTATTTCGTAAATGTCTAGTAGTGAAGAAGAAGCGGATTATAGCACCGAAGAAGAGTTCGAATTTGAGAGCGACCACGAAGATGAAAATTTGCCCGATGACGAAGACGATCCAAATTTCGATATTTCAAACTTTCCGGTTAGTAATGCGTTATATTATAGAATGTGTTTATAGTTGGAGCATATAGATTTCGATATGAATATTATAATTGGAAATAAGTTTAAATAAATGTTTACTTTTGTAGATATGAATTCGTATTTGTAGTAGATATGATCTTGTACGTATTTGTAGATTTAGATATAAATAGTAAAGTTTTTATATATTTCGATATAATAGGTAAATTTGTTTGTGTATGCAACAATTAATTGTTGGAAATGGATAAAATAACAGGGGAAATTTTATGGAAAGGAATTTGCCACTAATCAGAAGTGGAACAGTCGAGAGGAGTTGGTTGACTGGGCTAAGAACTTGGGAAAAGAATTGATGATGTGTTTAGTTATTAGGCAAAGTAACGTGAGGCATGTTAGTTTGACTTGTGAACATTTTGGGAAGCAAAGAATTAGAAAGGATAAATGTGATTTAGAAGATGAGGAGGCTCAGGAGATTGATGTTGATAGGCGTCCAGGAACAAATTCGAAGAAGTCAGGATGCACATTTGAGCTTATAGGTGTCCCAGAGAAGAAGAAGAAGTATGAGACAGAGAGTCGTAAATGGATATTGCGCGTATTGAGTGGTGTACACAACCATAAGTTGCCGCTTAGCTTCGAAGGCCATGCAATCATTGGTCGATTAGCCGATGAAAAGAAGATTTTGGTGCGGAATTTAGGCGAGTCATTTGCCCCCCCCCCCCTCTGCTATTTGTAAAGCGTTGAAAAAATCCTTCACAGGAAATGTGACATCGGCAAAACAAGTTTCCAACTACCTACAAAATTTGCAATTCGAGGATCGTGGGGATTTGACGGTCACCCAATGGACACTCAATTTTATGAAAAAACACAAATATGAAGTGTTTCCATTGAGGGAGAAGCTAACTAATGAGGTGGATGTCTTATTTTTTGCCCACCCTGACTCACTGAGGCTTCTTAAGAGGTTCCCATATGTTATCATCATCGACGCCACATACAAGACAAACAAGTATGTAACTTATTGAAGCAATAATTGTAATTGTGAATATGGTAGGAAATTTGGATATGCACTAACATTTTGTTGCCTTTGTCGTTAGGTATAACATGCCTTTGGTGGAGATTGTCGGTTTTACGTGTACTCACAAGACCTTCAACATTGCCTATGCATTTACGAAGAAAGAAGAGATTGTGCATTACACTTTCATCATGAAGAAGCTGCGTTATTTGTGTGAGGAGGCCAAAGTCATGCCAACGGCGATAATGACCGATCGAGAGAAGTCCCTCATCAATGCAATCCATTTGATCTTCCCAGAGGTTAAACACCTTTTGTGTTGGGTGCATATAAAGCACAACATCGAGGCTTATAGTTCCCCTATTTTGAAGAGTAAAGTAAAGGTAAAAGCTTTTTGCGGGCAATGTTGGGGATTGTTTTGCTCAACCACGGAAGAAAGCTACGAAGAGAGGCTTGCAGCATTGAAGAAGTCATGGAAGAGTGGGTTGATTAGATATGTTGAGAAGCAGTGGCTTACACCTTACAAGAAAAACATAGTTAGAGCGTGGACGGACCACCATCTCCACTTTTTCACAAGGACATCTAACAGGTATCCCAACTTCAAATCTTATAGATATTTGCATAAGTGATCTATAATATATTAACCTCGTTGTTATATGGTTTGAAAGGGTTGAGGGTATGCACAAGGTGTTGAAAAAAATTATGGATTCAAGTATAGGCGGATTTAATCGAATGTCGGTGAGGATCCACTCAGCGATTGAGAGCCAAGTTTGCAAGGTTAGGGCAAGCATGGAGATGTCACGGATCAAGATGCCCACATGTTACAACCGCATGGTTCCAACAGTTCGGGTTGTGTTTTCTAGGCTATTCTACAGAGTGTCGGATCGGGCCTTGAGGAAGTTGTATGCCATGTATCAGCAGCTACTAGACGGTGATTTCAAAGATGAGTGCGATGATTTCTGGATGAGAGAGTGCCTTGTCCTACCGTGCATCCACACAGTTGCGTTTGCTATCATTGATAAGAAGCCAATCATGCCTTCTGAGATACACCGCTTTTGGAGGCAGATCGAATGGGATAGGATAGTTTGTTCCGACACAGACGATGTTGTTTGTGACAATGTCAATATTACAGTTGCAGAGATGAGGTGCATCGAATTTGGAGAGAGGGTGAAGAGGCATGAGTTACCGAAATCAATAGTAGATCATATGTCGAAGGTTTACTATGACTTGGAGTATCCGCATGAGTCAACCCTGTGGCAACCCACAATGATCAAGGCAAAAGGAAGACCGGTGGGGTCGTGCAAGTATTCCACCGAGAGAGATCCGATTAGGGTTGAGTATGCAAGGGCGGATCTTGATAAGCTAGAGAAGGAGAAAGAGCAGGAGAAGGGCAAGCATAAGGGAAGCCAAGGAAGAAGTCGGCCTAGAAAGGGGCAAGAAGAACCTGTTTTTGTTGATGTAGAAGAACATGTTCATGTTGATCAAGAACCGTGTGGACCACAGTTTCCCGGGGAACCCATCAATCACATGGGAATGGACTTTGGAGTCAACAACATTAACTACTTTTGGTATCCGTTCATTAGGGAGGTGAGGAATGTAGTTGGAGACGGACATTGTGGCTACCGCTCACTATGTGTATTGTTGGGCGAAGATGAGGGGAACTATAGGAGGATTCGATTCAATTTGGCATCTCACTTGGTCGACAACAGAGCCTTGTACGAGCCCGTGTTGGCAAGACTAAACCCTGGGAAGTCATTTGAGCAATATGCAGTTGAGGTGAACTACTTCTTTAGTCCTTTCGGACCGAGGTTCTGGTGCGACATGCCCATGGTCGGTCTACTGTTTGCCACGGTGTATCGGGTTGCTTTGGCATTCTTGTCTTGGAATGGTCCGTGCTTATGCTTGCCAATGATGACATCGCAATCAAGTCTCAACGGTAATGGGATACGGATATTGACCATGGCTCAAGTTGGAAATCGAGACCACTTCATACCGGTATGTCTTATTGTTTTAAGCTTCTTTACATACTTATATAAATACGCACAATTTACTAATCTTTGCATTTTTTTGATAAATGAAGTTATGGCTAAAGGATGGAAGTCCTCTCCCTCCAACTCCGTATGCTTGGCGCGAATTCAAACATATAAGTGTCGAAGGTTGGGATGCACCATTTGCCTCAAGGATTGCAATGTTTCGGGACTTTCGCATAGCATATGGTCGTTCACCCCGTACTATGGTTTAGGGAGATGTGATGGGATATGAGTTGTGATTGTAATATTTCAGTACTCAAATTAATGCAAGTTGTTATTGTAATATTTCAGTACTCTAGGCCCAATCGGATGGATTATAGAAGAAACGGGTGGAAAACTGAAATTACTGAAATTGGGCCCAAATAGGCCCAATCGGATGGATTATAGAAGAAACGGGTGGAAAACTGAAATTACTGAAATTGGGCCCAAATAGGCCCAATCGAAAGGATTATAGAAGAAACGGGTGGAAAACTAAAATTACTGAAATTGGGCCCAAATAGGCCCAATCGGAAGGATTATAGAAGAAACGGGTGGAAAACTAAAATTACTGAAATTGGGCCCAAATAGGCCCAATCGGATGGATTATAGAAGAAACGAGTGGAAAACTAAAATTACTGAAATTGGGCCCAAATAGGCCCAATCGAATGGATTATAGAAGAAACGGGTGGAAAACTAAAATTACTGAAATTGGGCCCAAATAGGCCCAATCGGATGGATTATAGAAGAAACGGGTGGAAAACTCAAATTACTGAAATTGGGCCCAAATAGGCCCAATCGGATGGATTATAGAAGAAACGGGTGGAAAACTCAAATTACTGAAATTGGGCCCAAATAGGCCCAATCGGATGGATTATAGAAGAAACGGGTGGAAAACTGAAATTACTGAAATTGGGCCCAAATAGGCCCAATCGGATGAATTATAGAAGAAACGGGTGGAAAACTGAAATTACTGAAATTGGGCCCAAATAAGCCCAATCGGAAGGATTATAGAAGAAACGGGTGGAAAACTGAAATTACTGAAATTGGGCCCAAATAGGCCCAATCGGATGGATTATAGAAGAAACGGGTGGAAAACTGAAATTACTGAAATTGGGCCCAAATAGGCCCAATCGGATGGATTATCGAAGAAACGGGTGGAAAACTGAAATTACTGAAATTGGGCCCAAATAGGCCCAATCGGAAGGATTATCGAAGAAACGGGTGGAAAACTCAAATTTTTACTTTATATTTCATGTGAATAACCTTATATACTATAGTTCTACTTTATATTTCATGTGATATTACTTATATCCTATAGTTCTACTCAATATTTCATGTGATATTACCTTATATACTTATATACTATAGTTTTACTTTATATTTCATGTGATATTACCTTATATACTATAGTTTTACTTTATATTTCATGTGATATAACCTTATATACTATAATTTTACTTTATATTTCATGTGAATAACCTTATATACTATAGTTCTACTTTATATTTCATGTGATATTACTTATATCCTATAGTTCTACTCAATATTTCATGTGATATTACCTTATATACTTATATACTATAGTTTTACTTTATATTTCATGTGATATTACCTTATATACTATAGTTTTACTTTATATTTCATGTGATATAACCTTATATAATATAATTTTACTTTATATTTCATGTGAATAACCTTATATACTATAGTTTTACTTTATATTTCATGTGATATAACCTTATATCCTATAGTTTTACTTTATATTTCATGTGATATAACCTTATATAATATAATTTTACTTTATATTTCATGTGAATAACCTTATATACTATAGTTTTACTTTATATTTCATGTGATATAACCTTATATCCTATAGTTTTACTTTATATTTCATGTGATATAACCTTATATCCTATAGTTTTACTTTATATTTCATGTGATATAACCTTATATAATATAATTTTACTTTATATTTCATGTGAATAACCTTATATACTATAGTTTTACTTTATATTTCATGTGATATAACCTTATATCCTATAGTTTTACTTTATATTTCATGTGATATTACCTTATATACTTATATAAAAAATACGAATTAATTTCATTACAAAAAAGACATACAATCTACGTGTCATACGTAAATACTAATCTGCCTAAGGGCCGCTATCTCTAGACTGCTCCTGTGCCGTACTACCAGATCCCTCCTCGTAATGAGAATCGTGAAAAACAGGCTGAGGAGGAGGCGCACCACGTGGAATGGGAGGAGGACGAAGCGGCCTTGCACCCACCATACACAATGCAAAATCAATCAGCTCCTCTCGTATGTCATCGGGAATACCAGCTCTCTCTAGAGCATACGCCTTCTGCTCGACTGATACCACCTGGTTACACTATTTTCAACAAAAAAATGTTATTAGATACACATATGTAATGAATGCAAAATAACATACCGTGATCAGGTCGCTGGGAAGCAGTGGCGGAAGAGGCACGTCATCGTCTACTGGTGGTGGTGCTGAAGGATCCTGCCTCGATGATCGATAATCTACGTATGGATGAGACATCTGCTCCCACCAATCCAGATACTCTAGCCGACAATCCCAAGGGAAACTGGCATCAGGCATGACACCGAGCTCTATCATCGGCCTCGGATCGGCTCCCCACTGACATGCATCGTCCGGGAAACTAACGGTGTAAGTCGCACGCAGACTCGCAGAACGTACAGCTGCGGTAGGAGTAAGGGGCACTTCTGGTATGCCCTGCGTACGACCAAACTGACGCATAACTCTATCAGGCAGGTACGGCTCGCGGATCTCAAAGCACTCAATCAATCCCCGAAACCTCGATGGAGCGAGACTCGGGGAGTCAAAGTCCAACTGCCCCCAGGGCATCCAGCGAACCTGTAATATATTGAGAATGTCAAACAAATGTATCATGTCGAAGGAAATACTTACTTACGAATAATGTAACATACATCTGCATATCTGTACTGATCAAGGACCCGTCGTAGGTTGATTAGACGCTGCCGATCCGCGCCCTGCGGTGCCTCTGCACCATCACGTGCAGCAGCGCGACTGTCACGTAGAACCTCGAGATCGGAAGACACGTGACCTCGAAACGCGTGAAAGTAGGCCCAGATCCAAGACTGAAATAAATCAATGTAAGTATAGTTTCTCGGTGTAAACGTAAGACAAATAGAGCTGAATGCGATAGATTACCTTCAGCAGAAGCGTACAACCGGCAATAGAAGCTGCTTGACCTCGCGACGCCTTACCTAACTGGCGGTATAGGTACGCCAGGGTAGCGACTCCCCATGCGTACCCTCCAGTCTCGTCGTGATCAAGGAGGACCGCTAGATACTCAGGCTTGCATTTCATCCCCGACTTGTCAACGAAGAGAGTACATCTCACTAGTATCGCAAGATACAACGTAGCTATGTGATGTTCGTTCCTGTAAAGAACGATTATTATTTAACATTATATTTTAAAAATAACTACAGTAATTTTCTAATTTTAATATTATTCAAAATACAACAGAATGTCACCTCTCATCGGCTATGCATAACTCCTTAGCCCGATCCTTCAACATCTTATTAGCTCCATAACCGCCAACTGTTTAGAATACAACAAAATTTTATCAGTTTTCAATAATATTAATAAACTATTTGTTATAATTTCGATTTATTTACCTATCCCAGTAATCTCAGCAATACGCGGATCTACCCCCAAAATCGGAGCCAAGGCCTCCCACATCGCTGCATCAGGCATAGGAGAAACCACCACAGCACCGTCAATCGGAATCTGCAGAATCTGCACAATGTGATGGTAATCTCGCCCCAGGGGAAATGGAAGGAATTGGTCTCCGGATGCCACCTCTCGACGAATGCTGATATGAGAACCGAGTCCATCTGTCGAAACTCCAACGTCCCCAATGCAGTCAGCCCGCTGCGCTGCGCCAAAGTCCACCATGACCCATCCTCGTCCGTCCTATACCGGTGTATATCATCAAAGTGTGGATGACGAACGAAGGTCCTGAGGATCCTCCTCATCTGAAACAATAAATTTTGTGTATTTAAGATTAATGTACATATTTTTTTTTTTGGTTTTCCAAACATTTGAAAATTTAAAAGAAAATTTTTATACATACCGGATCCTGATGCGGGGGAAAGTGTACTGGGGGAGCCAAAATGTCTATGGCTACCCCTGCCTCCTGCTGCGTCGCCATCCATAAAAGGGGTGCGATGTGGGTAGGATAGGATGGGATCAGGTCTCTCCGACGAGGACCTCCTGGCATCCAGTTCCCCTCCTGCCCTAGAGGTATATGGCCAGCAGGGGGGGCAGGATGGGGGGCAGGAGGGGGGGGGGGGCAATGTGCTCCATAATGGGTGGCCCCTCTGTCTCAGGTGGGGGAGAAGGTGCCTCAGAAGTCTGCGTCGCACGAGGAGGGGGCATGTCGTCAACTCTATCAGCATCTGTGGAGGGCTCAAATGTCTCATGCCAGCCTTGCTCCGTCGCCTCAAAAACTGGAGAACGTGTGTACTCATCCTGGCCAATATCAACCTCATCGTCCGAAGATGACGATTCAGACTCAGTCGGATGATCCTCGGGCTCAGCAGACTCGGTCGGATGATCCTCGGGCTGCCCAACATCTCTCTGTAATGCAACGTCTATCTGTCTGCTCAGCTGAGATGTAGAACCACGTCGTGCAGAAGCTGTGATCCCTCGTTCTTTGGGCTTACGAGGACCACGACGCTTCGCTCTAACAGATCCGCCGCACGCCTCCAATATGCCCTTTATTTTAATTATTTGTTAATTCTTAATAATTCCTATTAATGTTTAAATTCTATTTCTATTTGTTTTTATATAGACAATAATCTTAATATTCTTTATTTTTACATTTAATTTATTTCTATTCTAAATAAATTATTTATTTCTAAAACTAATTGTCAAATTTCCTAAATCATATCGTTATCTTCGGACGACAAGGTTTTAATTTCTAATTTTTTTAATGTTTTATTTCGATTAGATCACTCGTTATTATTTTATATTTTTATATTTTAATTATTTTTTATTTCTTAATAATTATTAATAATGTTTTAAATTCTAATTCTACTTGATTTCTAAATTACTTGTTAATAATGTTTTAATTTCTAATTTTTTTATTGTTTTATTTCGATTAGATCACTCGTTATTGTTTCATATTGTTTTTAAATAAATTATTATATTTAAATTATTGTTTATTTATTAATAGTTATTAATAATGTTATAATTTCAAATTCTAATTGTTTTTATATAAACAATAATTTCTATTGGACATTAATATTCATATTCTTTATTATGAAATTTATTTAATTTCTATTCTAAATTACTTGCTAAACTAATTGTTATTTTGGTAGTTGTTATTTAATTTGTATTCTAAATCATATAGATCGTGCTATTAAAATCATGCATTTAATTTACGCAACCATAAATCATGCTATTAAACACATTTTAAATATATTTTAAATTTTAATCACTTTTTATTTACGCAACCATAAATCATGCTATTAAACACAATTCGATATTCATGCTATTAATTCATGTATGCGGATATTTATATCATATTAAACACAATTTAAAATTTATTTAAAATTTAAAATATACTTGTCGAATATCGGTAGAAGAAGATACTATCGGTGCATCTGGTACGGTAGACGAAGAGACTACCTTGCGCTGCTTCCGAGACTTTCCCGCGTCGCGGCCTTTCCCGCGTTTTCGGGTCACCGGCGCTACAGTACTTCCGGCGGCTTTCCCGGCGACTCCATCTTTCCCGGCGACACCTCCAGTACACACGCCGGCAAAAGCATCCAACGCCAGCCCAACCGCCTGAGCCACTGCCTCGTCCCCCACCGCCGTCGCCCTCTGCTCCGACTGAGCATCAACACCGTCGCCCTCTGCTCCGACTGCTGGCGTTGTCGCTCCGTCACCTCCCCCACCGCCAGCCAAGCTCTCGTCGCCAGCCAAGTTCACTGTTGCCGCCGGAGAAGATGATGAGAGCGCCGCCGGTTGTCTTCGGCCGCTATCGTCTTCGTCTCCGGCTCCACCATTTTTTCGCCCCAAATCCATTGATTTGTACAGATCCAAATCCAAATAGGAAGAATCAAAATCAAAATCGAAATAGGAAGAGGAAGGAAGAAGAAGACGATGGAAGAAGAGGGATGAAGGCGCCAGGGAAGTTGATGGCGGCGGCTGACCTAGCGGGGGAGGGCTGAAACGCGAGAGATGGAAGACGAATGAAACGCCAGATCTTGCGTTTCATTTCGTTTCAGCTTTTTAAAAAAAATTAAAAATGGTTGAAACGCAGGAATCCTGCTTAAGCAGGATTCCTGCGTTTCAGCTTTTAAAAAAAAAATGGTTGAAACGCAGGTATTTTGCTTAAGCAAAATACCTGCGTTTCAAATTTATACAGAAACGACTTTTCTGGGTACAATTTGTCTTGAAACGCAGAAATCTTGCTTAAGCAAGATTTCTGCGTTTCAAACTGTAGTGTACCCAGAAAAAAATTATAGTGTACAGAACCTTTGCCTTTTTAAAACCCCTTAAAAACATTATCCCTTGATAATAAATTACTGAGAAATATAATTTGTGTTCTAGTACTCGTTTGGTTAGGAAGTAAATTCCATGATTTTAAATTACTTGAGAAATGATATCAAATATATGTGTTTGGTTGACCTTTTTGTTTTTGAAAAATGCAGATATTTAATTCATGAGATTTTCAATTCCTACAAAACATAGGAAGTGCAATCACCTAGGAAGGGGTGGGTAAGATTTTCTTCCCCCATATTTCTCATGATTTAGATTTTAACCAAACATAATTTACCAATTCCCATGAATTTAAATTCTCATGTTTTGATTTCACATGAAGTAACTTCCTAGGAATTACACTTCCCACATTCAACCAAACAAGCACCTAGTGCGAGTATGCACGGGATTTGTGTAAAATTTAATTTAAATATTTTAATTTCATTAAACATTTAGAGAGAGAAAAAGGTATAGGTAAATTTCATAGTAAATAATGGGAAATATTTATTTATTTAGTGATATGTAAATCAAATTATTAGGTAAATAAAATGTTGAAATTAATCTATCTATCTATCTATCTATCTATCTATCTATCTATCTATCTATCTATCTATCTATCTATCTATCTATCTATCTATCTATCTATCTATCTATCTATCTATCTATCTATCTATCTATCTATCTATCTATCTATCTATCTATCTATCTATCTATCTATCTATCTATCTATCTATCTATCTATCTATCTATCTATCTATCTATCTATCTATCTATCTATCTATCTATCTATCTATCTATCTATCTATCTATCTATCTATCTATCTATCTTAATTAAAGTCACAATTATCTCTCCTACGTGTCGTTCATCTAAGTATGCCACGTCATATACATTTATCTATTCGCCCTTATTCTATTTACAATTTATTTTATCTTTTATTTATACAAATTTCATAATTACCACCCCAAAATATTTTCTATTGTACATGATAAGTATGCACTTACCAAAAACATTTCTTATCATACTTAATTACTGTCCATAATATAATATGCACGTTAATGGTCCGTAAACTCCATTAAAAGATATGTATATAGATAGATGGTCCGTAAATAGTTAACGTTATGCGGTTCATCCACCAACATACATATAATTATGCACTTACCAAAAAACGTTATTATCATACTTAATTAGTGTTCATGATTTAATAAGGGTGAATAGATTATCCTTAAACTCCATTATAAAGAATACAATATGCAATTTTATTTTAGTGCAATTTTATTTTTAATAATTATATAAAATTCTTCATTTATATTTTCCTCTATTAATATAAATTCACACATCTACATTCAATTTTCATCATACAATACACCTTAAAAATTATTCCAATCAAAAAATTATCTTTCTGATACATCATGTTAATTTTCCTATATAATTCTCATTTATATTTTACATACTATAAACAAAATTAAATTCATTCTTATAATATATAGTGATATCCATGCAACGCACGGGGACACATGCTAATTAGTTTTATACTTGAAAAGAAAGAACAAAAAAAAGGTTACAAGGAAAATAAAAGGAAACTAATTAAATAATAACTAAACATAAAATATAGACAAATACTTCAATATGACTACAAATTATAAAAAAAACATTTCTTATACTATAGTATATTAATTGTACTATTAGATATTATTTTAATCTTGCCTCATATTAAAATCCCTAACCCTTTCCTGTTCAACGACTATTGATATGAAGATATAAACTGTACATGTCAATCTTAAATTAATTACTTTAAATTATAATATCATTATGATATTTCTTAATTATAAAATATATTATAATATTTAATATAATGAAATACTACATGCAAAGCAATCAATTGAGTCAAGCCAACCTAGATATTCTCGTCTCATTATCAGGTTCGTGACACTCTAGACTTGTTATTCGCATCGATTCTTAATCCTAAAAACTTATTGTAGGTCAGATCGTGTAGGGTCATGCTTTGACATATATGAGTACAATCATAGTATATATCTATGTATAATAATTGATATAGTAAAAAGAAAAATTATTATCATATCATATATATCAAACAAAATTACATATATACATATTTAGCAAAATCACAATATAATCTATATACTAAAAAAGAAATTAAGATAATCTCAAAGATATTTAACATATTATAGTTAAAAATAAATAAGGACAAAATAGATAATGACACACCGAAACTTAGAGCCGATAAGGGACAAAGAACAATGTAGCGTAATATGAAGATGTCGTGTCACGTGTGGCCTTATAAATTGATTGGATTGAGTAGAGAGTTTGATAATGGTAATTAGTGTATTACCCGTATTATGTACGGGTGAACGTAAATTTATAAAAGAGAAATAGCATTCAATATCCCAAATCACTAATGTATTTGCACTTTTATCCTATCTTTTTTATTTTTTGCAAAACTATACCTTTGACGTTTTTTTCTTGTTTTTTGCAAAAATATCCCACAAATAAAAAAGTAAATTGAAAATTGAATTTTCTTTTTCTTTTGAAAAATAAAATATGACATGGCACTCTTTTAATTGCAAAAAAAAATTAAACATAAATCAGTTTGAATTTCAAAATGAAATGTGAAAAATTTGCTACAGGTAAAAAAACCTCGCCTGTCTAGTTTTCTCTCCCAGTCTCCATCTTCTCCGGCGGAATCTAGATTTGTTTTTTTCGGCAAATATCACCGATTCCGGCGTGAAGGTTTCTCTTCCAGGTTTGTTTGCTTGAAACCCTTCTTCACCGTTCGAGGTAGCTTAAACCCTTCTTGTGTCGAACGGGTTTTGCAGGTTTTCCAGACAGAGCCCTTCATCGCCGCTTGAGCTCCGATTAAGGCCCTTGCGATTCGGCTTAAGAAGCGCGACAAAGTGCATGTCTTGGACCGACGTCCCGATTCGGTCGCGATTCCGATTCATCTGCCTCTTCTGTCTATCTCCTTCGAGCCTTGTAGGTATGTCAAGTTTTTCAGAGTTCAAGTCATTTAACGCCATTTTAGGGTTGCTCCATTGTTGTTCATTTGTTTTTTAGGGTTGATTCACTGTTGTTTGAGCTGAAATGAAGTGAGGAAGTGAGGTTGAATGCATCGAATTGTATCAACCTGTGAAGTCCGTGTTTTTAAAATGAGAATGTCAGATTATGTTTGTTTTTGTCACAATTGCAGGAATTACCATTGTTTGAACATTTCTTGTCAGCGTTGATGAAATATTTGTCACATCGTATAGTGTTATTGTTGAAATGATCAATTTGATTGTCATGAATGTCAGGTTATGTTGTGTTTTGAAATTCTAATGTTGTTATTTTCCTGACATTATAGCTCTCTTACTCTTGCAACTTTCTTGTCTTCTCGTGTGATCTCTACATCTGAGTATGTTGAGTTAGGTGCTTAGAAAAAGCTTAAATGTTGATATTTTTTGTTGTTTGTCTATCTCCCCCAGTGCAGCTGAAGTGGTGTAGTTCTCCATATTGAAACGGAGGAAATTAAAATGGGTAAAAAGGTAAATTTTGGTTAGCTCATTGTGTGTAGTTTTCCATAGTTGACATCCTGTCATTTTGTGTTTAAGTATATGTTCGTTTTGTATTTATTGACCTTGTATAATTTGTATTTTTTAGGGTCATTTATTGATATTTGAAGGGAAAAAATTCATCGACAGAGTCAACCAAAACTGTCGGCGTGAATTGCTGAATCTTATTGAGAAATGCCTTTCCCCTGTGGACTGGCAGAGGATAATAGATGGTCCATTTGGACCTACTGTGAAGATGGTTCATCGACAAAACTTTTCATGCCAGCTTGTACATTACGTTTTATTCTGTCAAGTAGAAACGAGGAAGTTGTGGGAGACGTGGTATGACCTGCAAGGACAACTGCTGCGTTTTTCAATGAAGGAATTTGCACTTGTGACGGGGTTATGCTGTCACAGAATGAAAGATAATGAGCTGAACCCGGATAAAAATGCCGTGAAAGAGTTATTTGATTTACAAAATTTGACGTTGGGTGAGCTCGAGTCTTTATTTATGCGTACACAGCTTGATAGCCCTTTGAAATATAAGATGGCATTATTGATTATATTAGAGGGCGTCATTCTTAGGGTTGAGAAAAAAGTTCGCATAAGCACAGGTCATGTCAAATTATTGGCTGATATCGATCGATTCACGAAATTCCCATGGGGCAGGGTTAGCTACATTGAAACTCACCAGGGATTGAGTTCAACGGTGAAGAATAGATTGGAAAAAGTTGAAACAAGCAGAGACTCAAGTGCAAGGTTGGGTTACAAACTCAAGGGGTTGCCAATGGCCTTTCAGGTAACATGACAGGATGTAATGTATATTGTTTTGAAGTTGGTATTGTAGTTACAATATATTGATGGTTTGGCTGTTCAGGTTTGGATGTTTGAAGCTGTTAAACCAATTGCTTCAGCGTTTGCACATTTGGTGGATAAGGAGGCCTACCCACGCGGTCTACGATGGTCATCAGATTCACAACCTGATGCGACGGCTGTGGAGTCTTTCTTAGGGAAGGCCACATCCCGTTTTATTCCAAATGTGGTGTTGATAGCGGAAGAAGCTGAGGTGGAGGTCTTAAAAGAATGCAAATTTTATGGGGAAGTGAATGACACTTACTTTGACAAGGCAGTTGAGAAATTTGAGCTAAGTAATAAGAGGTCTATCAATGGTAGAAGAAAAGAAAAGAGTGATTCAGACTATGCCCCTGCTACAAAGTCCTCAGGCCTGGATGCAAGACATGTGATGTGCGCTATGAAAGAGCTTCATGAACGTATGATTAATTTGGAAAACCAAGTGGACGCAGGGTTTTGTGCTATGAATAAAACCTTGGGCATAATGCAACATATGATCAAGGAGAGGGTATTCAACAAGTCAGGTTCAACAAATGATGAACAAGAGGAAGGGGAGGTAAGATAACTGTTGAGAATCAAGGATCGAGAATGACGCGGTGCAAGGAAAGGCTCGAAAGATCTTCAAGCAATCGTCAACCCAAAGCCCAGAAAACAAGCCTGACTTCAACTAGCCCGTTCTCTCTCGTCCGTGATTGGAATGGGGTGATTCCAACGCCCAGAGATAGATCGTGAAGTCTAGTTCCACGCCTCAAAATTTTAGAGTGATCGGAGTTGAGAATCAGAAGATACGGCACTTTTATTGAGGTGACTCATGGTCACATCCATGCAGCTCAGTTGCTTCTTCCTCTTCATTAAACCGATCTTGACATGTCTTTGAGGTGACCCATGGTCACATCAATAACTGTCAAAAATCGTTATTAAGTTATGTTTGGGAACTTAGATATATATTTCGTGGAAGCTCAAGCATTTTTACTTGTGTAGAATAGTAATGTCATTTTGAAAAGGCAAAATGTCACTTTGTTAAACTTGAGATTGGCAGTTACTTATATTTGTTGTCAGTTTAAGCCATTTTTTGACAGACATTATAACAGGAATGTCATAGTTAGTTAATAGAAAAAAGGTAGTTTTATAAGTTGGATGGATGCATAAAGCTCTGTTTTTGACAATCATTATAGAATGGTGCACTTACTTATTATTCTTTTGAGTTAAATCTAAATTGTAATTTATTGAAGCAGAATGTTGTACATGGTCGTCATGAGGATGTCGAAATGGATAGAATGGGGGGGTCTGATTCAAATCCCCTACAGGATGACGATGATGAAGGTGCCACTAAAGTCGACAATGGCAATTTAGGATATATGGTTGTTTATCGAGAGCAAAAGGATGATGAAGATGGTGCAGTTCAGAGCGATGATGTTGAGGGTGCAGTAGAAGATGAAGGGAAAAATGGAGAAACGATGACAAAAGAAGAAGACGATAAGAAAGAAGGAAAGCAAGTTGCAAGGAAGACTCGTTCAAAAAAGAAGAAGGATGATAAATATGGTGCAGTTCAGAGAGATGATGTTGAGGGTGCAATAAAGGATGAGAGGAAACGTATTTGCAAGGAAGGAAAAGTATTTACAAGGAAGACTCGCTCAGAAAAGAAGATGGGTAATGAAGATGGCGCAGTTCAGAATGAGACGAAAAATAAAAAAAGGAGGACAAGAGGAGTTGAGGTATGCATCAATAAATCTTCCTGACAGGATGGTCCCTCAGATCACCAACATCTTATTTATGAAAAAACTTATTTACAGACGCTAAAACAAGCTGAGGTGGAATGAGAGTCTACCAAAGAATCAATTGGACTCTCAACAAGAAAAAGCAGCTCAAAAAAAAAACAATTGATACAGCTGGTGAACTGAAGGACCATCCTGTCAGGAAGAGAGGACTGTCCAGAGAAGCTGATAATCCCAAACGATGCAAGGTTTCAACGCCAAAAGGATTTTCAAACATGAATAAATTGCAGCATTGGTTAGACTCGAAGGAAAGGTTAGGAAGTTGTCCCTCCTGTCTTGATGATATGAACCTGTCTTGAAGATATGAATGCGTGTTTGAGGTGTCAATTAAACCATGTTATGATGCAGTGAGGAAATTGTTTCTCCAACCGGAGAAAATCTACAGAGGGAGTTTTTTGAGAGATTGTTGAAACCAAAGGGGTGGCTGATTTCTAAGGTAAGCCCCTTTCATTTTTTATATAAATTATCGTGGCATGCAGCAAATTTGTGGTATGCCATATATGTTTGGTTTGTAGCACTTGGACGAATGTATGTATTATCTTGGCTGTCGCGTGCGTGACAAACTAGTGGCAATATTGGACACCTGGTTTCAGCGTAATTTGGACAAGGAAATGAATAGATGGTTTTCAGATAAGCAAAGTTATGTTGCTGATGGATCTAAGATGAGATACCTACGTGGGGAAATGCCTGCAATTTATGGGAAGGATTGGAAGGATGTGGATCGTATATACCTCCCCTTCAATTTCAAGGACAAACATTGGGTAGCTCTGGAGATACAACTAAGTAAATGGTGTGTCACTGTATACGATCCCGACGTCAATTTGTTCAAATTGTCGGAAGTCGATAGGCTCCTTGCAGAGTTGACATATAGTCTTCCTGTCATGATAGCACAATATGAGCCTTTGACAACAATTTATGAAGATAGGGGGGGAAATCCCCTAAATGTGACTCGTGTTCCTACATTGGAGAGAAACAAGAGAGGGTAAGTTGTTTACAGAAATTGTTCATTTGTTTGTGTGAAATTGGTTATAATATCAACAAACCAACTACATTATTTACTTGTGTGCAGGGGCGAATGTGGCATCTTCACGATCAAGTACATAGAAATGCTAAGTTCCGGACGTCAAAACATCGTGAACGTGGGTGACAAATTTGTGGATGAGTACAGAAAAAGGATAGCCGATAGTATTTTTGATATGAACTGGTTTGACTAGTGGAGGATATGTTATTCACTTTCATGTAAGCTTCACTGTAGTTGGGATAGTGCTAGTGTTGTATGATTCCTTGTTGGGTGGTTTTCGCTAGAATTGACTTGTATTGTTGACAATAACTTGTGTTGAAATTGTTTTGGAAATCTAGCAAAATTGGTTGGTGCATTTCTTGTTCATAATTCCTGCCAGTGTTGTTCATAATTCTTGTCAGTGTTGTTTTGGAAATCTAGGGTAATTGCTACTTCGTTGTAGATGCATACTTCGTGTCAGTGTTGTTCATAATTCCTGCCAGTAAAGTTTCTTTGTAATTTGCGTACATATGTTTTTTGTCACATTGTATAATCCTATTGTCGGAAATATCCTTTTGTTTCTGTTGTTTTAGGGTACAAAATTATTTTTTAATATTATTTGTTCACCGATTTGACCGTTTTAATAATATTTAATTTAGAATAAAAAGGGTAAGACAAACACCGATTTACCTTTCTTCGAAGTTCGAATTCTCCCAAAAGGCCCTCCGTGTTTACCTTCCAAAATTCCCTCCACATTTCTTCTTTTTTCTTCCCAAGAAGGCGACTCTGCAAACATCCATCATTGTTATCAGCCATTTTCTTCTTCCCCAGAAGGCGACTCTTCAACTCCTCCATCTTTCTCGATTTTTGCTTACTCTTGAAGTCCATCTCCACATTTTCTTACTTACTCCCTCCTCCATCTTTCTCCATTAACGCGATACAAAAGAACCCTAGAAAATGGCAGTGCTTAGAGACCGTAAAGAATCGAGCCCAAAGAAGAGTAGAGAGAAAAGGAAGAGAAAAGAAGACGATATGCAGGTTCGAAAGAAGAAGAAGCAGAGAGACGTAGTGCAGACGAAAGGCGGAAAACTTCTAACAGTTCCATAAGAAAAAAAGCCGCGAAGGGCAGGTCGAGGCCAAAAGCGAAACCAGTAGAGGGGAATAAACCCTTAATCTTTAAAGAGGATGTAAGTTGTCTACATTTTTTTGTTTAGGGCTTAGCGTAATTTTTCAATTGTCCTGTCACCCATCTGAAATGGTTTACTTTGTATCAGGAGTGTTTTTTTAGGGTTTTATGTTTTTTCATCTGTCGTCTGAGGCTTCTGAAATGGTTCGATTTCGTTTGTTTACGGTTATTTTCATTTGGCTTGCAGATTAGGTACAATTATTTCAGAGGTGAAACTTTCTACGAAAGAATTAACATCAACTGTAGGGTGCACTTTGTTCGTGAGATTGAAAACAAGTTGACACATGTGGATTGGCAACGGGTTTTGGATGGCCCGTTTGGAAGTTTTGAAAATGTTGCAGCATGTATCATTTTCTTCACAGACATTGCATGCAGTTCTATTTAAGCAACTTGAAACAAAAAAGAAGTGGGAGTCTTGGTATGAGATGGCAGGGAAAGAGTTGAGGTTTTCGATTAAGGAGTTATCTCTCATAACTGGACTGAATTGTGGTGAACTTCCATTTGTGGATACTAAAGCAGACGGGCTAGTAATGGAGTGTTTTTTTGGTAGTCCTGGTGGTCCTAAGACGACCATACAAGATGTTTACAACAGATTTAAAGAACATCGTGAATTGGACAACTACAAACTCAAGTTGGCACTATTGTTGATAGTTGAGGGTCTGTTGCTGGGAGGGGATAAGAAGAGGCTAGTGAAGCCGCTGCATGTTAGGCTACTGGAGAATATGGATAACTTTTGGGATTATCCATGGGGAAGGGTTGCTTATGAAGAGCTTCACAAGTCATTGACCACAGCATTGGCCAAAAGGATGCAAACAGTAGAGAAGGCAAAGCTACTCTCCGACGCACCAAGAATTCCATATTCCATTCAAGGCATGCCAGTTGTGTTTCAGGTAGTTTTATTGCTTCAAATATTAATTACTTTATGCTAAACTATGACATGATATTTGAGTACAGGGCGACATGATAATGGTGAATATGCAGGAAGTTTTTCTTGTTTGATTGACACTACATAGTAGTTTTCCAACATACTTTTAATTGCATTCCAGATTGTTTCAGGGTGACCTGATCTAAATTATAAGGTGACAGAATAAAATGAAATAATGTATCTTAATTTGCTAATTCTCAAACCGCTTGTTATTGTAGATATGGGTATGGGAAGCTGTGCCAACATTTGGTCTCCAATTTGCATCAAAGTTGAGTGAATCTGCAATGCCTCGAGGTCTTCGTTGGTTTTCAGATGAAGCCCCTGAACATGGAGTGTTGGAGTTGTCTTTGGCTGATCCTACACATGTGGTTAATCCCATTCTTATTCCCGATGAGGATGAGGTGGATAAGCTGTCCGATTGTTACTATGTTGTTGAATATGATGACCCGCATTTTGACAAAATTGTGAAGGAAGCAATGAAGGGTTTGAAAAAGAAGGGGAAGGGAAAGCAAGGAAAAGATGGAGCGAGCTCGAGTAATGCATCTGTGCAGTCATCAAAGGTGATAAGTCAGATGTTCAGAATGATGAAGAGGTTGGAAAAAGGAGTGCTTGACAGGATGAGAAGGCTGGAAAAGAGGGTATCAAAGGAGGAGGAGGTGCCTAAGCTCAAGAGTACTGGGAAATCAAAGAATTATTCGGATGAGGATGAATCCTATGGTGAGTCTGATGAGGAAGATGAGGAAGTTTATAAGGATGATGAGGTGGAGGATAAGGAGGTTGAGGGTGTTTTATCTGAGAGTGATGAGGTTGAGAGTGATGAGGTTGAGAGTGAGGATACTGATGATGATAATGATGATGATGATGAATTTGGTGATGGTGATGAGGCTAATGACAATGAAGAACTTCGGCAGGGTGGTGACAAACCAAAGGAGGATGACAAGGTAGATGTTTCTGATGAGGAGGAAGTTTGTGATGAGGATAATGAGACTAATGGTGAGGAAGTTGATGATAATGAGAGTGATGATGAGGAAGTTAAGGAGGCTGTGGTGGAGAAGGTAAAGGCTGAAGGAAAAGAGGTATGAAAATTATCAAATTAGCATCACTACTATGACATTATTGTTTGTACGAAGTGACAAGATTTCTAGTGTGTGAGTTTTTATGTTTTACAAGAAAAGGCTGGCATGGTGACAGGATTTGTACGCATGTATGACATGGTTATTATGATTGCAGGATTTTGATAATTCCATTGAGGCTAACAATGATGTTGAGGGTGCGTATGGTGTTATGGCCATTGTCAAAGACATAAATGAAAATGCTGGCATTGGTGAAAAGGACCAAGAGCAGGATTTTACTAACGACATTGAAGGAGCACCGGAGGCTACCCAAGCTGAGGTAGAGGAAAGAGAGGAACCTCTTTCAGTGCTAGCCGCTGTGGTTGCTTCATCCAAGAAGGCGAAACCCAGAAATAAACGAGAGCAGCATCTCCAACCGAGGATGGTTCTTCCTAGTCGTATGGTGAAGCCATCCGCCAAAAAATTAACACCTTACACAGATGAGAAAAAGGGGAAAATTATGAAGAAGATAACCAAGAATTCACAAGTGAAGGAGATGACTGCTTTGCTGGAATTGATGAATGATGAAAGGTTAGTATCTCACGGATTTAATAATGTTCAACTATCTTTCATGGATTGAATTACGCCTTCTTTGTTTTTCAGCTCTAAGCCAATAGTTGGACTGTGTGGTGAAGAGATGGACAAGGACTTGTTTGGCCTACTACTGGAAGCAAAAGCTTGGCTGGAAGATGGTGTAAGCTATTTAATTATGATGTCAACTTAGTTTACTGTTGGGATTTATTGCAATGCCTGACAGGATGAATTATATTTTTTTGAAGCAAATCGATGAAGTTTGTTGTTATATCCGTAAGGCGCTTTTGGAGTCCGAAGTTAAAAGCAAGGCCACAATATTGGACGTTTTCTGGACTACTGATTATACGGATGCATATAGATACTATATAAAAAATGACTGCACTGTTCCACCTGCATCTGAACTTGCACTCGCATACTTTAGGGGAGATCGGCCTAAACCTTATGGGTCCAGTTGGGATGATCTGGACTTCATTTATTTCCCCCTCAACATCGATAACATGCATTGGGTGGCTGTTGAGATCGATCTGCAGCAATGGTAGGCAAATGTATATGATTGTAATGTGGATTTGAACCCTAACTTGGCCGTAGAGAACTGGGTGCATGGGATTTGTCGGTTTCTTCCTCACTTCATGATAGTACCCCCCGCTTGCCAAGAAATTTGAACATCGGGGTACTCAAGAGATTAAATTTGAGAGAATTCAAGGACTGAAGCAGAACAAGCGTGGGTAAGTCGAAATATCAATCCCCTTACGAATTTTATTACATACTTCATCTGAGTAACAAAGTGCATATTGTGTTCGTAGTCATGACTGTGGGATATACACTCTGAAACACATGGAGTTGCTCAGTGCTGGTTGGAAAAATCTGGACATTGTGGCAGACAAATTTATTGACGGCTTCAGGAGCGACATGGCTCACAGCGTGTTTGACGGGGTCTGGAGGTCGAGCCTAAGCAAGTGCATCGTTTAGATTACATGCAATGTTATTTGGATTACATACAATGGTATGACAACTTGTTTAGATTGCATACATGTATCTGTATCTTGTCAATCTCGTCAACCGTCATGAAATTATCATTAACTGCCCACCAACGGCATTGACTGACAATAAAAAATTCATCAACCGTCATGAAATTATCATTAACTTCCCACCAACTCTTGTCAATCAGTGACATGATATTAACCCAATTAATTAAATTAAGCACCGTCATAAATGTAACCCTAACTGCCACCAACCCAAAAACCTCTTTATATACCCCCTCATACGAAGCCATATTTCCTCATCCACAATCCGCTTTAAAACATCTTCCACCTCCTCACCTTAAAAACTCCAATTTCCCTACGCTTGTTTCGGGATATATATATAACAATGACATGATAATATTACATTAACATACGGATGCATATTAACAAAATACATACCATTTATACGAAAAGTAATATGAGTGGTAAGAGATCCTTCAAGAGTTTGGAACTCTTACTACACATATTAACAAAATACATAATTGAAGAGGTAACACAATTAACGGCATCATGGGCCGGCTAAGGGGTTAGGACAGTTTCGTGAGTTATGGCCGACAGCACCACAACTTCCACACCTTCTCCTCGGGCCCCTGTATTCTCCCCGTGACGGGATCCTTTTCTTCCTTGGTCTTCCTGATTTCCTCCTAACAATCGGGGGCAAACATGCTCTATTCAAGACCGTGTCAGGAACTTCTCAACGCTCAAATGCAGGAACCGGATATATAGTTTCCTTGTACACTTCCTTCCACATTTCAGCAGTAAAGAAGGGATGAACAAGAGTGACAGGATCCACACCAAAATCCTCCGCAGCCGCTATTGCATGCGCAGAGGGAATTTGGTCAACTTGGAAGACGTTGCAGTAGCAGGTTCGAGCATGCAGATTTACCAAGAGTGTAGTTCCATTGGCATGCACTTGAAACTCATATTGATTTAGCCTACTCACAACCATTGTCAACGATTTCAAATAATTACCTTCTAGCTCAGTACAAACTGTCGGGGTCAGAATATCCAAATGTCGCTCTCCCTTAAATCGCCTGTCACAAAACCAATTACTCATGACATTCAGTATACCATCAAGCAACCCAATCAACGACATTCGACGCGGGCCCACTAAGCGACTATTCACGGATTCTGCGTTATTGGACGTCATAATGTTGAATCTGTTTGAGGGCATATGCGACCTTGTCCACGCTTCAAATCCAACACCCCTGAGGTACGTACCGACTTTAGGAGACTGGTTGCAAAGTCTTGCAAATTCACGATTAAAGTCCTGTTTGGTGTACGCTTGATTTGCCTTTTGGTACAGAATCCATAAGTCATTTCTTTTAAACCTCATCTTCACGTTACCCCATAGGTGAAGTGTGCAACAACCATGCTTTGCGAAGATATAACGCTCTCTTAAACCTTTGTTTATACTTCCATGACGGTCAGACACAAATACGAGGTCATGATCGTCGGCAACAACAGAGCGTAGGTGTCGGAAGAAATACGACCATGAACTATCATTCTCGATGTCAACAACAGCAAAAGCCATTGGATATATTTGTCTGTTTCCGTCTTGTGCCACTGCAACTAGAAGTGTGCCTCTGTACTTTGATCCTAGATGGGTACCATCCACAGTTATGACCTGCAGTAGTTTTCAATCAGCTCTACAATGTCATGTATCGATTTGACAATAGAATCGGGGAACGTGACAAAATGGAAATATACCTTTCTTAAAAACTGCATTCCATTGTGCCAAGCACCCAAGCTGATGAAACAATACTTGAATCGACGATTAGAGTCTACTTCAACATGTGTGACTGTCCCTGTATTCATCTTTTCGAGCATGTACATGTATCCATGAATCCTATTGTAGCTTTCTTCAGATGTGCCTCTTATCCTGTCAATGGCGGTTAAACGTGCTCTGTTTGCCTTGTCGTAACCAACTGCCACTCCCATTTTCTTCATGTTGTCTTGAATTTCGGCAGCACGAGGTCTGAGACATGTACCGACTGTGTTAAATCTGTAACAGGAATGTATATATAACATGCTAAGGTTAGTTCATATACATGCTCATATATGATCGTACTGACAAGATTGTTTACTTACCTTGACATAATATGGTCAGTAATTACGTTTGAACTTGCATGTCTGTGGTAATTATGCTTTAGCTTCATGCCACATGTATGTTGTCCACAATACTTCCTTACTTGAAACAATCCTGTGCTGCCAAGAGCGGTCCCACGACAAAAAAATGTGCAACTAGGATCAATGCACCTTACCACATATAACTTCTTATCAGACTTATGGACGTGCATCTGGAAGCGCCTCTGTAATGCCATCAAGGATAAACGATCCTTAAGATCCTTCTTGCAATTGAAATGCTCTCCAACTTTTATTTACAAATTATTGCCGCTCACCCCATTATCCTTCATTGGCTCATCCAATTGCCTTTTACACAACCGTTTGCTATGATAGTACTCGGCTTCAATCTATTGTAGAACTTCCTCATCAATGTCTATGAATAAGTTTTCGACTTCATTAGTGTCATCCAACAATGTCCCTTCTTCAACATCCTCCTCAACATCATCCTCAAACTCATCCTCAAGGTCATCCCAATCAAAATCTCGCCCAACGTCTTCCCCATAATCACTCTCAATGTCAATACATTCCTGTATTCTTTTCGTTCCTGTGGAAGACCTTTTTTCTCTCCCATCAGTTTTCGAGTCTGCCTCAGATTGGCTCACCAAGTCAACTATTTGTACTTCCCCATTGTTTACACGACAAATTTTTGGTTTAAGTTCATACATGTCACAATCAACGATATTCCGTAAAGCTTCAGTGGGATAATTATCGCTTACCATATTGCTCTTGTCGGATTTGGTACGATCAGTGACAGGATGGCGACCTACCACAGCCTCGGGCTCTGCCTCTTGAGTTTGTGTTAACGGTGGCGGAGTCAGACACGCTGTGATGTCCTCGTCATCACTTCTACTTGGATGACAACCTACCACAACCTCTGGCTCTTTGTTTCCCTTCTTTTTCATACTCGCATATAACTCGATAGGCCAAATGTTATTGTGCGAGTGTGCGTTCAAATACTTGAACGCACCAAGGTCCTCGTCATCTTTGACATCGATTGGTTGTGCCAGTGGTTTCCACGGTGACAGATATTTTATCTCCATTTCATCTATCTCGTCAATGCATTTAATCTTCTCAGCTAACTTTTTCCTGAGATTTGAGTAATTCATATCTGCATACAAAAGAAGTCATGTTGTCGTTGTGATCCCATCAAAAACTCACTTGTTTCCCTTACATGTCCATTCACCACCTGTTTTGAGAGTCAAGTAGTATGATGTTGAACCTGTTACACGAACAAAAAGCAAACACAAGTTCAATACTTTATTAGGGCCAAACGGGGACCCCCGTATGACAATGCCCTAACACCGACATTAAAGAGTAAGCAAGACCACAAAAGAATTTATTGTAAAGAAGAATAGGAATAAGAACGTGAAAGTCAGAACTCACCCATTATTAAACTTCTTCTATTCCAAAGACATTGAAGACGCTGCACAATCTATTTTGAAGCTTTGTGGATTTAAGGTCTTGTGGTGTTACGGAAGCTTTGTGCAGGTTTACAGGTTGGGTTATGCTTGGATAACAATCCCTAACACGTGGGTAAAGGGGTAGAAATTGGAGGGGAATTTTAGAGGGAAAACAAAGGTTTTCCCTTTAAGTGTGTACTACATTTTCAGAAGTCATATCAGGTGAATAGTTATGAAGCAATATTGAACAAAAAAAGCTAAATAAACCTCAGCGGGGACCCCCGACCATTCCTTCTCATTTTGCCTCAACAATCCCTAAACCCTCTCTGCGCCGAACTTGAAGGTAACCCTCTTTGTTTATTGTGTGGTTTTCATACTGGAAATCTTTCTTTATTTCTGCAGTACTCGAGTACAATGTCATCTAGCGACACCTCAAGTTATCAAAGCGGGGACCCCCGCAAATATGAACATCCACCTTCATCTCCTACACCTTCTCAATTAGAGGAGAAGTTGCAAGAAGAGTTAGACATGTTGCTAACGAATAGCCCACGTTCCAACATGTTGGGTGAAATAATCACACGCCTACGTACTGAGATACATGAACTTGGACAGAGAATCATGGAACTCAATACAACTGAGATGCAATTCGATCATGTAATTTGGCGACTAAATGCAAGGGTGGAAGAACTTGAAGCTGAAAACAAGGCACTACACTCCCAGGCAAACTTCAGAAACCATGTAATAGTTCATATTTCTGCATTTGGTGCTGGTGTGATTCTAGGGATTAGTGCTTTCAGCATTTGTAATCGAGCATGTAGGCATGGTTGAGGATGAATTGACTATGAAGTATGTACCTCATGACTTTGGTTTTTTATGTAAGAGTCTGAATTTTATTTTTGAATAGTTTTAGAAAGCATGGTTGATTCTACATGTCAGATTGCCAAAACATTAATGTCGACACTACACACACCGACAATTACCTTACTAGAATAGTTGTCAACTGGATACTATCATTACATTCCTACAATATTGTAGCGTGGGCTACCATTACATTTCTACAAAAAGGATAGTTGTCAATTGGATGCTATCATTACATTACTAGAATCACAACTACCTACTGTCAACCTCCTCCTACACGCGGAATGCACAGCCTTCATAGGCGCTATTTAAAACACAATCCTTTAGGATTTCTTGCCAGTGCCAATCCTGTCAAAGACCAAAAACACGGTAGTTAATCAACCTTTTTAATCATGTCAATGACCAACAACAATGACCAACTCTGTACTTTTTTTTATCGGGAATTACCTTTTCTAAAATATAAGGGTTTCCAACTATAATAAGCAATGATCGGGCATGAGTCAGGGCAAAATTTAACCTCTTTGGGTTGCTCAGATATCCCATGCGGAAAGTCCTGTCATATTCACCGTGGTTAGCGGTCGATCTGACGGTTGACAGGATGATCACTTCCTTTTCTTCACCCAGAAACTGCTCAACCCCGCCAATCTCAATATCCCTCATACGTAGAGACATGAGAGTCTTCCTTATCTTTAGTACTTGTTGTGGGAACGGGGTAATAATCCCGATGTCTTGCTCAGGCACATTCCTTCTTATCAGCCTCTGTACGAGCTCAACCACCTTGCTAGCTTCAATCCTATTAAACCATGATGGGCTGCCCTTTTCCCTCTCATCAAAGCCTTGGATGCCATAGAACATGAAAGGGAAGTTCCTATTGGGAAGCATATCAGCCCAAGGTAAGAAACATGTGTTACTGTCTTCTCGATATGGCCTCAATGCTCCACTATAAAATAGTCTTGAAGGAACATTGACAATAGCAGGGTGGCTCCGATAATTGTTCAACAACATTGTGACATAATTACGATCCCCTGATCTGTAAACTTCAAAGTCCAACAGCCTCTCTAGAAAAGATCTTCCCAAACCATAAGCCTCAGCTTGCTTTGAATAAATATCAGGCCCAAGTTGTTTGGGATTACCACAAAGAACAATAACTGTGTTCTTTTCTATGAGGGTTGATATGGGGATCATTGTCTCTGGCTCTGAAACTTGGCTTGCATCATCTAAGATGATGTGGGAGAAGTGGCCACGGTTAACCCTTTCATCATGATAGAGGTAAGATGCACTCGTGTATGTCGTTATTATTATCTTGTACATGCGGAGTGCATCTCGAGAAGGGCAAGTGAAGAAACCAGCACTGTAGGTGCAGATGCTCAACAATGAAGCGTTTATTTTTTGTAAGGGACGATGTGTGGCATTCAACCTATAAATATATTCCTCCCTAAGTGAAGGACACTCACAAAGGATTTTCTCTAATATGTGATCTGCCGCGCAATTTGAATAAACACATACCAGTATATGAGAATCACGTCTAGTTGTATAGAGTTGTAGGATCACCTCCACTAGTGTTTTGTCTTTCCTGTTCCCGGGGGTCCATAAATCACATAAGGAGCTCCTCTGCAGCCTAAAATTAAGCGAACAACATTTTTTTGGTCCTCATCAAGAAGAAGTGAGATAGGCACAAAATTGTTGGTTGTAATCCTCCGTTTTGACTGATACTCATGGGGAAAGAGGAAGTTTTCATGTAATGCCTCTGCAGATAGAATGGCTTCATGAAGCTTATGGAAATTTGTCCCGTTGAACACAAAACAGATTTCATACACATTGCTATCTATATGCCTTTGGTAAAATTCATCATTAAATTGCAATAATAATTCATCAGCCTCAACACGGTCGATCAAGCCCTGTTCAAAGAACATTAGCAAGTTCAACATGAGAACATAACATTGACAACGATAATTCGTGCAATTTCATAATTCATACCGACAATATTAGAAAACACTTTGACAAAAAGCATAAGATACCTAACATTATTGACATATCTGATGGACAGAATATTCTCCATAAACATTCACCACATCTCCACTGACAACTGAGGGCCTTCTTTCACCTAGTCCTGACACTTTAAGTGCTACAAGCCTGACATTATACCTTTGTCTCAAAGTAACAAACTTCATATTATAAGCTTTGACATACTCCTGTAAACAAATATAAATAAAAATTCATTCAACAACTTGGTACTACGAAAGAACGATGCCATTTAGCTATCCCCTCAGTCCCCCAATCCCCATACATAGAAAACATAACACTTACCATAATCAGAAGTTCCTCCATCCCTAACAACTCATTGAAATACGACACATAATTTTCCTCTGTTAAGCCTTGTAAGACCACTTCAGGGATTTTCTCAAACTCTATCGCTTTCCTGATCTGTGTTGGTATGTTATATGGTCTCTGAGGTGCCAAAGCTTTGGATACCTCATCTTCAGCCAAGAGGAAGACAAGTCGTTCAATAATCCCCTGATCAGTTTGGATATGCAGTATAGATGTGAAAAGGCCAATCTCCTTGGGTACACAAGTCATCCATATAGTCAGGCTACCATGTGGGTTCAAATTTCGTTCCTCCATATCAAAACAAGGGACAAAATCTTCCTCGGGTATGTCATCTGGCTGGCCAGATGGAGGTTTCATCAATGACAACACAAATGAATCTTCAGGAATTGAAGCATAAATCTTCACACCCCAAAGTAAAATATATTCATCTGTGGTGTTTTCTATGGTGAATGACGCCATGGCAACCTCGTTCACAGGAACCGATTGAGGCTTTCCTCCAGCAAATGGAAACGGCACAGACACCATGACAGGACCCTCCTCAGTTGGCGATGATGTTGTGACTGAAGGAACATCGATGAAGCCAACCTCTCCCTTTTCTCCAATGGTGGAGTATTCATCGTCCATACCTATTTGCCACTCAATTAAAATCCAACAAAAGTTTGTGAGTCCACAGGAAAAGAACACAACCACACGGGCTGCTCTAAGGAGAGGAAATAGATGAAGAGTAGAAAGAGATGGGTAAGATGAAGTGAAACAAAGAGAGAGTAGGACTGGAAGATGTACAGTTAGGATAGTCAAACAACACACACTCCAATGAGATGGGGTAGATGAAGTGCCATTACTATCTCCATAAAGTAAGATCTCTGCGAAGTAAATCAGTCTAAATACGATCATATTTGTCAATCATACATTATTACACTGTGAAAATAGTATGTCACAATAACAATTTAAAATGTCACGCTTTGGAAATCACCAGCACCAGCACTACAAGTGCCTCCTCTATACCTAAAAATACTCAAACATGGAGCATTTTCTAATTAAGATATCTTTAAAGTAGATTGGTGAGATGAAGTGCAATTAATATCTATGTAAAGTAAAATTGTCAAAGAAGCAGAGCATCAGGAAATAGAGATCTAATTAAGACATCTTGTATTTAGATTAATGAGATGAACTATCCACCTTCTGAGTAGAACTATTCAGCCAGATGTCACATGTCCTACCCAAATTAGGCAATAGACAAGCATGTAATATAGTCTAATGACTAAAAAAATTTAGTTATTAATTATGACATTATTCTGTGATATTTGGTATGACATATATCCAATTTCAACGCTGTAGTTATGACATTTTTATTACTAAGTATGACAATTGTTTTACTAAGTCCGACAAGAGCTTTCTATTATAGCAGGAAAAAAACCTTGTGAATATAACTACCAGTTCATCTAGTCTTGTGAATCATTTATTTACTTCAGAAAAGTACCACTTTATCTCTTCACTTGGGTTTTACATTTGCTCCCTTCTGAATATTTGGTTTTACATAATTTAGCCCTAACCCTAACCTGGAAAACTGCTTCTGAATCAATCTGCTGAGTTCAACAGTTCTTCAGGTTCATATGCTGAGGTTCAACCCTTCTCTCGCCCATCGCCATTCCTTTTTAACAGTTGCACAGTTCACCATGGAGATACATCGTCATTTCTGTTTACATCGCCATGGAGATACATCACTATTCCTTTTTAACAGTTGTACAGTTCACCATGAAAAAAACCTTTTGAATATAACTACCAGTTCATCGCATCTTGTTTAACAGTTACAAGGACGTCTGCAGAATGGAAGGGAGAGGGAGGATGGGTTTGCATCTTTCACTTTCAACTGTTCATGCACCGGCCGACGGGATGGAGGAAGCCGGGATGGGCGGGAAGTGGGAGGGAAGTGGACGGGAGAGATGAAGAAGGGGGCGGGAAAATATTTGGGGTTTTAGAGAGAAAACTAAAAAATTATTATTTTACTATTTTGGGCTTTTTGTTTCCTTTTTCTTTTCATGATTTTTTTTTATTTTACTTCATTTCTGAATTAAAAGAAAAAATTTAATATTTTGCAAAAATACCCCAAATGGTGTATATATGCAAAAAAAAGTCAAAGTGATATTTGTGCAACTCACTAATGCATTTGGGGTATATATGTAAATCGGTGTTTATAAAATCATCAATAATTATTTATGATTGAATTAAATTATTTATATTTAAGTAGTTTTAAGAAATAATATATCTTATTAATATTGTTTAAGAATTATATAAATGGAAGATTAAAATAACATAAATTTGTTAATTAAAAGCATTATTTTCAACATTTTATTGTTAACTATATAACATCTATAAATATATTATATTTTTACTCATATCTATTCTCGTATAGTTACCCTTTTTTATTTTTAATCATGTAATTATTGTCATGCACCGTATATTTTTGTTGAAGTCATGTATATATTTCACTACCATTTATCGTATATTTTCAATAAACTATGTTATATCCTGTGCATGACAATAAGTACACATATTGCTAGAATGTAAATGAGCCACTATAACAATGTAAATGAGCAACTATTGTAATTTCTTATTTTTATTTTTGAGTTAATATGATTGATATTTTCATATTTGAATAATATATATATATTAAAATAATATATTTTTAATATACAACCTTCGACATATCACTTTTAAAGCTAGAATTTTATTATAAGTATGCATATTGCTATAATGCTCCAAACCACTATTTTATATTCATGCATAAGGTAAAATAACTCTTATCCTACATAATGTTATAACCCAAAAATATTATAAGTTTATACAATGGAAGAGTTTTGTATACCATGCAAAGGAAGTCATACTTACTGGAAATATTTTAAACCTGAAAATATATTTAAAATTATTCATAAAATTGATCATATTATTATTTATGATAAGTAAAATAAATATCTACAAAAATTGTCAACAAAATAGTTATTAACTTAAAACATAGATAGAATAAAAATATGAAAATAATTTTTCAATGGGTTTTATAAAAATATTTGGTCAACAATTTTTCATAAGATTTTCAAATATAAAACTAATATACATTAAAATAATTTCAAATATAAAATTGGGATAAATAATTTTATTAAGCATTTTTTCATCCATCGATCTTTTTAACTCATAAATACACAAATATATAACTAAATGATGATGTAATATATGATATTAATACATATTAGATAGTAAATATATGACACTAAAAAGTAAAAAAAAATAACTTTATAAATATTTACACGATTGAGAATACATATATATGACTCCAATTCAATGAATTTTGCGTTATCGAATATTCACTAAATGTTTATGCATATATATAAAATAAGTAGGGATTTGGTAAGCTTATCGATCATGAAATGTGAAAGAAGATATTCAAGGTAGTGGAAATGGAGGAATAAAAAAAATAAAAAGAATTGAAGATTTATATTTTGCTTCAAGTTGTATTAATATTCCCTCATTCTAGTTGGTCAATTTTACACATTGTATGGTTATTGTTTTTTGGTTATATAACCTGCATAAATCACATGATAGAAATATATTTACAAGTAACCAAAGAAATTTTATAGAGTATCCCACATTTTAGTAAAATACTAATAAGAGGAAAAATATAGAATTGTAACTATATGATCAAATAACTAAATGAGAGAAACAGATGAAAGCTAGTTAAGTAATATCCATAGTGTTAGAATTTAAGATATGATCATGTCAGGTTATCATCCCTTCAAAAATGTAAATATTGTTACTACTTGGTATATTAAAATATTTTAAAACTATGTATAAAAAATAGTGTTTGACATTAATTATGAGATTCTAAATATACGTAAGTTATAAACGTGTGAAACTTTATCTTTAATTATGTAATGTATAAATCGGTATCATATTTTGGTAGAATAAATCCAGTGAATCTTAAACTTTAATAATTTAACATTTCTAAAAATAAAATTTAAGATAATTTCAAATCAAGGTGACTATGAATTTAATAAAAAGTAAAATGATTATTTCTTCTTAAAAAACCAGAATTCAGTTTTAAAATCTCAAATATCAAAGAATAAACATTCAAATTCAAAAGTTCGTTAACAATAATAGAAATGAAATTTGAAAGCAGTGAGATTGTAGCTTAAACAATCATATCTAATTGGTTTTAGTTTTCCTAAATCCGGTAAGAGTAAAAGAGATTTGGGGCCCAAAAGCTCAACAAACCACATAATTAACTCTAACAAATTAAATTTCTAGACTCGACAAAAAAGAAATAAATAGATTTTTCGTATTAGTAATGTGACTATTGAATATGTGATGGTAGGAATGTAGGATTGTACGTTCAAGAGAATATGTTAATTAAATATATTTGACAGTGTATGATACTAAAATTATTTAAACAAAACTTCACTTATCTAGTTGGAGATTTGCTAGTGACCTAATTTATGAGTTGAAATTATCTAAGTGTAATATATTTTTTTAAATAGATATAAACAGTATTTTACGGCTTTGAAAAAAAACATTATCTTCTATGGTTTAATAACAAACCACATATCATTATAGATATTAGATTTAAAATTCAGGTACAGTTCTTGTTGGATATTTGCTAGTGATAAATTTAAAATTGAATAAATATACAAAAGGTTGAAACAAAATAAAAACAAAAAAACTACAAACTGACACCTAAGCTATGTGGCCCAGAATCGTTCCGGTAGCTTGAAAAGGGCCAACTTTAATATATATATATATATAAATTTAGTATTCGGAGCATGATATGTTGATATAAACCGATCATATTTTATTAAAAAAAAATTATAAAAACATTCAACAAAGTTATATATATATGATTTATAGATTTGAAGTTAGTTATGATTAGATATAGTGATTTAAATTGTTGTGATTTAAATTGAATAGAATTGTTAATAAAAAAGTGGATTAATTACAAATTGACACATATGAATTACGGGATCGGAATCAATATGGTGGCTTTAAATTCTTTTGCTTTAATATATATATATATATATATATATATATTGTAGAGAAACTCTATTGATTAATTATAAGTTGAATGGATAAAATTTAATATAAGTTTAAACTATTGAATTCTTATTTATTTAATTAATACAAGCTAAATCCGTAGCAATTATATCATAGTAGGGAAATTATAAAACATTACATATATAACCTTTCTAAATTCATAAGTTGTATGAATCGAGACTTCGATAGTTCACGCACATTTAATAGAGGTAACTTAATGTCCCAATGCGTAAGTGTGAGGGGTTGGTACTCGATGACTTTTGTTGAGGCATGGCTCCAAAAAAGCTGATAGGAAGTTATTAGATAGAATCTCACCCTCTTGAAACTCATAGAAGATATGGTCTAAGATAGAGCCTTATGGAAGATAAAGATTCAGGTAACAGATGTCTAAATTAGTTTGTCTAACTGTTATGGGCCAATTTTCAACGTTTAGGGCTGAGTTGTTGGTGATATAGTTTAGTGTTTTAGCTTTGGGGTTTATTGTTGTTTATGTGTGTGTTTTATGGTATTCCCTTCAATCGTTTGCGTCTTGTGTGCTTGTATTTACTATAGATCTATACTTATCGTCTTTACTTTTATGAGTCATTCATAAAAATCCTTTCGAATAACATGAGAAAATAATGCGTACATCTTGACCTTCATAATCCACATGTACGGGATATAATGAGTGAATGTTATGTAAATTTGTTTCGAATAAAAAGCTTAAAAACTTAGAGAATCCGTATAAGTAATGATATTATGTCAAACAATATTATTATTTAAAATATTATTCATAATCTTATCATATAATTTGAATTTATAATAAGAGACTTTAATGGAAAGATATAAATTTATCATAATCTTTTTATTGAATTAAGCTTTTAATAACTCATTTAAACAATGAATCAATATCGTGCTTTTATAACATTTTTTAGGGTGTCTTAATAACATACAATATAATTTATGGTACCAAAAATCTGCTATAATAAATTATTTGTTGTCAATGACGAGAACCCGCAACTCCGGCGAGCATATGCTTCTTTCGATCTATTCATGGAGACTCACAAATAGAAAAAAAATAACCAAAGGCAGGGCTTTGTCTCCCGTTTTACCTCCAACACTCAAGTCAAATTTAGGGTTTTGTAATTGGGGCTATGATTTTTAGTCGAGTGATTATCCTCCTCAATTATGACCTATTAATGAGCTTTTATAGTCTCTTAATTGACACAGAAACAAATAATATCCATATCTTCTTAATGGGCTCTATGTTCCAGCCCATTAATTGAATAATATCAATAATAATTTACATCCACAAATGTCTTTTAGGTTCCTTAAGCATCAATTGTGGTTAAGAAAACTGATTCTTGTAATATTTCATATGAAGTGACTTAGATGTAATCTTTCATTAGTTTGTGATCATCTAGTCCGCGCGCGTGGGCGTGTGATACCTTTCTCCTTCATGCCTTTATCATGGGTTGCAAATAATGTCTATAACGGGAAAACAATACTAGATGCATTTGTGGACATAAATATAGAAAAACAAGCACAACACATATGTGCAGAATAGTAGATAGTGCCTCCATATCAGCTTCATTGCTCTTGGTGTCAATAAGACAAGCATTATGTGGCTCTTAGGTTTGTTGATGACTCTTAATTTTTTGATTCGGAGTTTGCCTCTATGGCTTGTTACTTGGTGCCTTCGTCGACTTTTGAATGAGAGATTGGCCATGAGGCTAGTTGGTGATTCGTCGCTCATTGGTCATAAATGTTAGTGATCGGCTAGTGTGCGTTTCGTCGCTAGTGTGCGTTTCGTCGCTCGTTGGGCATAGAAACTATTTTTTCACACATTTTTATGATCATCAATTGCAATCCAAAGTGGCCACGATCGGGGCCAATTGTGGTAGTAAAAATCTTGTTGTCGATGACGAGAATCGACAACTCTAGAAAGCGTAGGCTCCCTTCGATATTGTCCCGGTGCCTCACAATTAGAGAAAAAGCCAAAGACGATGCTTTATTTCTCTTTTTAATTTGGGCGCTCAAATCAGATTCAGAATTTTGTGAATGAGAAATAAGTTTTTCAGTCGGGTGATTCTCCTCTTCAATTATGTCATATTAATGAGTTTTTAAAACCTCTCAGAGTCTCAGGGCTTAATTTATATGAAAACAAATAATATTTATATTTTCTTAATAAATTTAATGTTACAATTTATTAATTGAATAATTTCAATAATAATAAAAATATAAAATAAATTAACTACGTAAACATAATCCTAGGGGAAGGAGTTGGATGGACACAAGTTAAGACTTCACATCCCACATCAAAATACTTTGGGCATTTGGAGGTGTATATATATGGGTTGTTACTTGGTTATTATTTGTTTGAAGAAATGTCTCCTCCATGTGCGTGCCGCGCTGTCTGGGCGGGGCTGGAGAATTCGAGGCACAAGTTAATTTTTGGGCTTTTAAGTTTCGAGTTCATAAATTAATTATGTAATCACAATCTGTTTTCGGTCTTTTCGGTTTCCTTTTGAATTTATATTTTTAATGTGTTTGTTGTAACAACCCCGAATTTTCTAGGTAACAATCCCACGTTTTGATTTTGATAACAACTCTGGAGTTACAAGAAATATTTTAAAAAGATAAGATCTTTTGGTTTTTAACTATATAGAAAACTTACGACTTTCTCTTCTCTTCTATAAATCGTTTTCGTTCTAAGCATATCCAATAATTCCAACCCTTCTTTGGCGGGTGTATGCGATCGGTGGGTGTTGTGGGATCCTTGGGGGCCCAACGGTTCCGTATTTTTCTGGTTCAAGGTCCCATTGAACCTTGAAACGACGGTTCATGAACTGTATACGACACTAGCATGTGCCCAATCTGAAATTTTCAAAAGTGTTGGGCTATTTAGCTAAAGTGGGTTTGCCTTCTTTTAAAGTTGATGCAGTTGGATCTAAAACCTTTGATGTCGTGCTTATTGGTTATTATGAAAATAGCGCAGCTTATAAATTCATGAGTTTGAGTGATCGTTCCTTGAGTGAATATCGTGATGGTAAGTTCTATGAACACATATTTCCTTTGAAGTAAAATAATGTGCAAATTGATTCTATGCTACTACTATTACATCTCCCTCTATGTCTGTACCCTTCATGCAAGAGAATGAATCTGAACCTAGAAGGAGTAAAAGAAAAAAGAAAGGAACTAGTTTTTGTCCAGATTTTGTGATTGCTTTCTTGATTGAACTCAATGATTATGATAAATTGAATGAGATATTCATTAGTCTACAATATGCTAGATGATGATCCTAAAACATATAATGAAGTTGTGAGTTCATTAGATGTTAACTTCTGGAAAGATACAATCAAGAATGAAATAGATTTTATAATATCTAATCACACATGAGAACTAGTTGACACGCCTAAAGGGAACAAAGCCATTGGATGTAATTGGATCCTTAAGAAGAAGCTTAAAATAAGACAAGACTAGTTATAAAGTGATTCACTCAAGGACATGAGATTGACATATTTGACACTTAAGGTATGTTTGGATGACCTATTAGATTGCCTTTTAATGCATTAAAAAATTGCATTATTTACATTGAATGCCATCATTTAATGCAATGTAATGTATTAGATGTCATCATTTAATGCAATTTAATGCATTAAATGCATTTTTTTTAGTGATCCAAACAGACTCTTACTCTCATGTGACTAAGATTTCTACCATTCATGCATTATTTGCTTTAGCTTCTAGCTATAAGTTGTTACTACATCAACTCTTGGGTACGTGGTTCCAGGGCAGGAAAACGAAGTATGCAGACTCAAGAAGTCACTATATGGATTGAAACAAGCACCAAAGTAGTGGTATGAAAAGTTTCATAAAACTATTCTTTGCTTTGGTTTTGAGGCCAATGGATCTGATTCATGTGTTTACTCTAAGATGTTTGGTGTCGATTGTGTGATAATATATCTATAAGTTGATGACATGCTGATATTTGGAACACACATTAAGGCTATAAACACGACCAAACTATTCGTGTCCTCTCGTTTTGATATGAAAATGTTAGGTGAAGCTGATGTGATTATATGTGTTAATGTCACTAGAATTGAAAATGGTTTCACCTTGTCTCAACCATATCATGTAGAGAGAGTATTAAAGAAAATGTTAGGTTAGCTCCACTAGTGGTTATGTTTTTAAAGTATGTGGTGGTGCTATTTCTTGGAAGTCTTCTAAATAGACTCGTATTGTTAGATCTACTATGGAATATGAGTTCATAGCTTTAGACATAGCAAGTCAAGAGATGGGTGATTATGAAGCTTATTGGTTGATTTACCATTATAGAGGTGTCCAACTCCTCCTATTTCCCTAATTTATGACTCACAATTTGCTATTTGTGTAGGTAATAACAATGCTTATATTGGTAGAAGATGTGATACCCCGTATTTCTGTAAGGATATTTTGGGAATTTTCGGATTTTTCCCGAACGCCCGTTTTGTACGTCGGATTAATTTCAGAGAGTTTAAGACATTCTGTAATGTGCTCAATCTCTGTAATATTTTTCTCAGTGAAATAATATACAGTCGACGTACTTTGGGACTTAATACTCGTTCGTGCACGATTATTTTTATCCCGGGTTAAGCCAAAATTATCCAAAGATCAATTGGATAAGGGCTGACCTGGAGGCGCCCGCCGTGGGTATGGCGGCGACCGCCACAGGTCAACCCCCGGCGCCTTCCTCGCAGCTTCGTCCTGGCCAGGTGGCCTAGGAAGCGGCGACCGCCGCTAATGGCGGCGACCGCCGTCGTCACCCCGCCGCCATGGAGCCAAGGCAGCGGCGACCTGGAGAGGAAAACGGCGACTGCCGCCGAGTAGCAGGGGGCTAGCCCTGTGGCCTTCGACGAGCTCTGACGATGCCAATGCCGGCCTCCCACGTACCCCCCAGCTGCCAAATCTTATCCTCTTTGATCTGGGCTATAAATAGAGATGATTGGGATCAGAATTGAGCACAGAATCGAAGCTCAAATCCTCAAATTTGTCTCGCCGGAAAATCTTGCCCTCGCCGGAGTTCTGAAGCGATCGCCAAAGCTCCTTTTGGTGTTGTTTCCAGTTGCCAAGTGAAGCATTGGGAGGCCTTAGAAGCTTAGAATCCAAAGCAAGGCAAAGGAGGACCAAAACGCTCGCCGTCGGTGAGAATTCTTTCCCGTATTATTTTCTAGTGTTCGTAGCGGCGCCCGCCGTAAGGCTGTCGGCGACCGCTGCCACGAAAAGGCGGCGCCCGCCGTAAGGCAGGCGGCGACCGCCGCCCTTCACCTTTGGCCAAATGTTGGCTTTGGCTTCTGTAGCCTTCGATCGGACGTCGTTCCTTTCGATTTCTTTCGTTATTCTTTGGATTCGTACTAGTTTATGTCGAATCTAACTTAGGGTTTCTTTATGGGTCGATCCGAAGGAATCTGTACTGCCAGATCTGTCCCTGTGTCGAGCCCGGAAACTCGTCGTTAGGCTTTATTCCAGTTTTGCGGATTAAGGCAAGTGGCGGTTCGCTCTTGCTCATCGTTCCATATTTACATTAATTATCAGTTGTTTAATTGAGTAATTAATTTGGAATGATTATTGTGTTTTGTCTGGAAATGATTTTGTAAACTATTTTGGAAAACTAAAATATGATATTATAATAGGTTGTATATCTGTTAGAACAACGCTATTATGAATATATATTTATGATCGCCTTGAGGGCATTTACGTGGATTTATCCTGAACTATTGTTGTGCTCGAACTGTTTAGTTAGCACTAGTGGTTAGGAACGTTACTTGGACTCTGTCCAGTCGTTTCTTTATAATCAGGTAGAGGGGTGACTCGTCCCCACCTAATACCATTCTAAGGTCATGACCGGTCTCTATTACAAGAGTATAGAGGCAGGACACTTAGCTGGTGTCACAAATCTCGGGATTCCATCCCTCCGGTGTGCGTCAATCTCGACGAAACGCATACTAAAATGTGTCGTACCAATGATGGTGTACACATATAAAAGTCTATAACGTGATGCGCGTTTTGGAATATAATCAGATAAGGGCCATAGGTTCGCCCATAACTAATGAACCTTTGGCGAGTAGTGTAGCTAAGCGATAGTGCAGCTAGGAAAGCTCGTCTCAACTTTTAGATCGCTCGAATGCGATATTGTGATTCTATAAATATTCCAGACTTGGTCATACTTCGTTAAAGACTCGATCTTTTGGAGTCTTCTCTTGGGTGTTCCGATAAGATTCACTTCAGTTGGAATCCTCTCTTGTTCATGCCTCTTGATATATTTTCAGTAGGAGTATGGTGGTTGACTATCGTACTCGGTTGTTATTCGAGGAACGACGAGTCTAACCTAATACGATTACTTCGATCCTTCTGCTTTGTACCCTTGCATAGTCTTTCATTAGACTAACCAACCTAAATTGTTCTCTGCATGGTTGGCTGGTGTCATCCGTTTGATTCGGCACATCAGATAGAGCGCAGAGATAAGGAGACCAGATTGACTATGAGGACGACGGTTGTTTTTGAATGTTTTAATAATTATCTTTTAATCAGGTTGAGATCCTTGGGCAGGTGATTGTTGGGCCTGACGTCCCCTGGGAAGGTGGATCGAGCAAGACAAGCCCAGGCCCACGACGGATCGGAAGAACAGAAGAGAAACCCAGAGAAGGCGACAAGGCTTCTCTAGTCGAACATCCTCCGACAAGATCGCGAAGATCCAGCCAAGCATTAAATGCCAGGATTGATCAACGGCCACAACATTTACACAACACCATAATAGCGGCAATTAGTGATAGAATCTCCGTAATTAAATCCCGGCGTTGAAGATAAGGATGGGATCGAAAGATAACGGTCAGAGGCACAAAGAACTTACCATATATGGACGAAGAGGAAGATAAGAGGGGGACGGATACAAGCACGTTACACACTCAAGCATTCTCGTTCAGAAACAAAACAGAACAACACTTTCACTGCCCGTCTAACTCTCTAGCAATCACCCCCGCTTATTCGCCACCGGTCGCAACCTAAGAATTACCGGTCGAATCCAATAAGATCACTCTGCCTTATTACGATAAGTTGTATCTCGATTCAATCCGATCAATATATTATCTAATAAAATCATTTCGTTATTCTACATTTGCTCTTTGCTTGTCTGTTATCTATTTGGTTTGGATTGTTTTCTATCACCCGATCGACTAGTTACCCCGTCTGAGGCGATTTAGGTCGTCCGATCTTTTCGCCCCAAAACAATTTGGCGCCCACCGTGGGGCAACTTGCCGATCATCCTTCCGAAACTTTCCAACCATGACTATCGACCCATCTACCAACACCGAAGAACCGCGTCTCGAAGACGGAACCCAAACTCCAGGAGACCCAACCGAAAACCCTACTCCAACCCAGTTCCAAGAACTTTCTCAAAAAATGGCCGCCCTCCAAGAGGAACTAGCCCAGGAGCGCCAAAAAACCGAATCTATCGCCGCCTTGTCAACCCAATCCGAAGCCGAGATCGCACAGCTAACCCGTGAAAATGAGTCTCTTAAGTTGCAGGTACAATCAATGGCTTCGGGATCTAGGAGTATGCCCATCCACAGCAACGTCCGAACACGCCTCGACATGGACAACGTCGAGCCAACGCCCCCGAGCGTGCGACGATCTGGATACGCAGAGGGTACATCTCGAACTCCTATTACCAATCCGTTTTCGACTAACCATGTCACTTTTTCCACACCGATCGGGTCGGCAGGGGCCCGAATCGACGAACCACAGGTTACCAATCCACCAGACGTCCTAGCTCTCTTCTAGCAGACGCTCGACCAACACATGAAGACGATCGACGATCGCTTCAACAAGCTTCCAGGAGTCCCGCAGCCAATCGAGAGGGAAGCGACCGGCGGATTCGAATAATCCCCGTTCATTGAAGAAATCGCCATGGTCGAGATCCCCAAGAAGTTTCATCTTCCCAGCATGGTGACATTCGACGACACCAACGACCCAGATGACCATATTTCTATATATAAACAAAAGTTAATGGCTGCATCTGTTTCAAGGGAAAACCGCGAGGCCGTCATGTGCAAAAGCTTTGACACGACCCTCGCAGGTTCCGCACTAACTTGGTTTATGCGTTTGCCTCAGGGAACGATTGCATCGTTTGCGGATCTGGTCAACTCCTTCAAAAGTCAATTTGCCAGTAGTCGGAGGCTCGAAAAGCAGTCGAGTGACCTCTATCGAGTCACACAAAGGTATAACGAACCTCTCAGGAATTATCTCAACATGTACAATAAGGAGAAAGTGGCGATCCCCCACTGCGACGTCACAACCTCCATCGAAGCCTTCAGACAAGGTCTGATCAAAGACAGCAACCTTTACGACGAGATTACCAAGTACCCATGAAAAAGCTTCGAAGACGTCCAGGCCAAGACCATGGCCGAGGTAAGATTGGAAGAGGACCGTGAGTCGCGAAAAGCCCCACACGGGCTCGATCCGTCTGATCGTAAAAATCTCTCCGACAACCGTAGAGACAGACGTCCACATCCCTACTCTCGTAATCGAAATGAGTTGAGTCAGGTAAACTCTTTCCAAGACAGGTCCCAGGACTGGAGAGACGTTCCGGCGTTGCCTCCCAGGATCCAATCTTACAACTTCAACGTTTCCGTGTCGGAGCTCGTCAAGAGTTTCGACAAATATGGAAAGGAAGTAAGATGGCCCCGAAAGAGCGACCGACCGGACGTCAAGAAAGACATGAGCCGATGGTGCGAATTCCATGGCGATCATGGTCATTCGACCGACGAATGCATCGCCCTGCGAAAGGAAGTCGCAAGACTGCTCGCACAGGGGCTCCTGCGCGACGTAATCTCGGAGCAGGCAAAAACCACCATGGAACGACGAGACCAGGTAAAACAAAACAAACCTCCATCCCCCATCCATACAAAAGTTGTCAATACTATTTCAGGTGGATCGGATGTATGTGGGAACACATACTCCGCGGCTAAGCGACACGCAAAGGAAAGCAAGGGCAACAAGCCCGAGGCGTTAGAATTAAGGCCAAGGAAGATCTCCAACCTTTCGACAGTCACGTTCGACGAGTTCGATTCCGACAGATCGGACGGTCACCACGATGGTCTGGTAATCTCTTTGTCCATTGGTAATTGCTTAATACGAAGGGTACTAATCGATACAGGGAGTTCAACCAATCTTTTGACCCTCAACGCTCTTAAAGAAATGGGTCTAGCTGAAAACGACCTAATCAAAAAGTTGACCCCACTGGTCGGGTTCAGCGGTGAGGTTAAACATACGACGAGTGAAATCATTCTAACCACATACGCTGGAGGAATCAACCAACAGGTGAAATTCTTGATCCTAGATTGTCCATCTCCCTACAATTGTATTCTTGGCAGGCCATGGATACACGCTATGAGAGCGGTACCCTCGATGTATCATCAAGTCATCAAGTTTCCCACTGAATGGGGAGTACAAGAAATCCGAGGAGACCAAAGGACCGCTAAAGAGTGCTATGTCGCTTCCATGAAGAACGCAGTAGAACATCAGACCGCATAGCAATCACAGAGCGGCGAAGGATCCAGTCAATACATCGAACCAGAAATGGAATAACTCGACGAGATCATACTGGACCCTTCAAAGCCAAACCGAACGGTAAGGGTCGGGTCGGACTTGGACGACTCGACCAGACAACAACTTCTTGATTTTCTTAGGATCAATGCCGATTGCTTCGCATGGTCGCATGAGGATATGGTCGGAATATATCCAAACATTATTACGCATAAATTGAATATAGATCCATCTCATCCCCCTGTTAAGCAAAAACACAGGAAGTTTGCCCCTGAGCGGAACAAGATAATTGACGACGAAGTCAAGAGCTTATTGGAAACAGGGAAAATAAGAGAAGTCCATTATCCTGAGTGGCTAGCTAACGTGGTCGTAGTCCAGAAAAAGAACGACAAGTGGAGAGTCTGCATCGACTTCATAGATCTCAACAAGGCTTGTCCCAAAGAGTCGTTCTCACTACCCCACATCGACGCCATGGTCGACGCCACAGCAGGGCATGAAATGCTTACCTTCATGGACGCTTTCAGCGGCTACAATCAAATCCTCATGGAACCCGACGATCAGGAAAAAAACAGCATTCGTCACTAGCCAAGGTATCTACTGTTACAAAGTAATGCCCTTTGGCCTAAAAAATGCAGGGGCTACCTATCAGCGACTAGTCAACAAGATGTTCAAAGATCAGATCGGAGACACGATGGAAGTCTACATAGACGACATGTTGGTCAAGTCCAAAAAGAAAGAAGATCACATAGACCACCTACGTGACAGCTTCGAGGTGCTCAAAAGGTACACTATGAAACTAAATCCTACTAAATGTTCCTTCGGAGTGTCATCAGGGAAGTTCTTGGGGTACATGGTGACACAAAGAGGAATAGAAGCTAGCCCAGAACATATCAAGGCTCTCGTCAATCTTCGATCCCCCCGATGCATCAAAGACGTACAAAAGCTCACGGGTCGGATAGCAGCTCTGAACAGATTTTTCTCCAAATCATCCGACAAGTGCAAACCCTTCCACGACGCTCTCAGGAAAAACAAGTCCTTTCAATGGACGGAAGAACACGAAGCAGCGTTCCAGAACTTGAAAGAGTACCTGGCCAGTCCCATGTTACTGACCAAACCTAAAGGCGATGAGCCCTTATTTCTATATCTTGTAGTGTCAGAATCATCCGTAAGCGCAGTACTGATCAGGGAAGAGGATGTCAAGCAGTCACCGATATACTACGTCAGTCGAACGTTGTTGCCAGCAGAAACAAGGTATTCGTCACTCGAGAAGCTCGTACTATCATTGGTAATGGCCTCGAACAAACTCAAACCCTATTTTGAATCACATACTATTATTGTCCGCACTAATCATCCCATGAGAGCAATCATGAGGAAACCCGAGTTTACAGGACGAATGACCAAATGGGCTATACACCTCAGTGGTTACGACATCGAGTACGAGCCCAGGACAGCAATCAAGTCGCAAGCCTTAGCCGACTTTATGGCTGATTTCAGTCCGACCCTAGAGCAAGAAGCCACAAGAGAAGCAACACAACTGCTCGCGACGGAAGAAACAGATACATGGGAGCTCCACACAGATGGAGCGTCGAACTCCAGAGGATCGGGGCTAGGGGTCGTGCTGAAATCGCCACAAGGGGACAAGATAGCTCAGGCCGTCAGATGCGAGTGGGATGCGACTAACAACGAAGCTGAATATGAAGCACTCATATTCGGACTCATCTTGGCACGCGACCTAGGGTCTGAGAGATCGAAGTCGTTTGTGACTCCTTGCTGGTCGTAAGCCAAATAAAAGGATCGTACAGTGCTAAAGACGTCAGGATGATAGCCTACCTGGAGGTAGCCAAGAAGCTGATCGGACAATTCCAAGCATTCAACATCAGACAGGTACCCTGTAACACCCCCAAATTTAACCCCATTTGAAAGCGTTACTGCCGATGACCCCGGACGTAAACCCCGAAGTCACCCCAGGCTTTTCCGACGTCATAACTGACTTAAAACATAGTTACAATACTAAATCATAACTTTTATTAAACCACATGGTCGCGGAATTACACGATTCCAAAAACGACCCAATAATCAGAATTACAACAACGAAAGACTTTTAAACAAAACGACAAAATAGCACAGCGGAAATCTTTTAAATACAAAGCGACAAAACAGCTTGTCGAAAACAAAACACCGTTCATCTTCATAGTCGCTCTAGCCTTCTTAGATCTGCAACATACCTGATGTGCCGAATCGGACGGATGACACCAGCCAACCATGTAAGGAATATAACGGTTGGTCAGTCTAATGAAAGACTACGCAAGGGTACAAAGCAGAGTGGTTCGAAGCAGTCGTATTAGGTTAAACTCATCGTCCCTCGAATAATAACAGAGTACGCTAGTCAACCACCATACTCCTACTAGAATAACAAAAGGTATGCACAAGAGAAGATTCTGGAGAACGAGTCTCACAGCAATCAATCCCAAAAGAAGACTCCAAATGAAATGAGACTTAAAGGAAACAATGACAAATGTTGGGAAACTTAATTTATAATATACACACAATCATAGAATCACAGTATCGCATTCGAGCGATCTACAACTAAGACGAGCTTTCCTAGCTGCACTAGCGCCTAGCTGTAATACTCGCCAAACATTTTAAATAAGTGCTTACTCATACGGCACTTTATATTAAGGTCAAGGCATTTTCATTATGTGCATACTCATGGCACGTATCTTATTAAATGTCAACACACACACACATCACGTTACAAACTTTTATGATCTGCTCGTCCCGAGACGAGAGATCCTTGGGAATACTCCCTAGATTTGTGACACTAGCTAAGTGCACCACCTCTATACCCGAGTATAGAGGCTAGTCATGACTCACCAATGGTATTAGGGTCTCAATGCCCTTTTCTCCATTTAATTATCAAGAAACGACTGGACCTCCATCCATCGTCCCTACGAATACTCGTGCTAACTAAACAGTTCAACACAGTCAACATCATATCAAATCAAAGCCATCAAGGCCAACATCATAGATCTAACAATCTATCTATATATATATATATATCAAAATAGCGTTGCTACTAACAGTATATGCAACCTATTATAACCTTTTTATATGAAGTTCACCTTTAAAATCCACAACAGAACCATTATGAACATAATAGCGCTGTATGTAGCAATATACAACCTATTATAACAGCACTTCTTTTATCAAATAATTGATCAAAACTGTTCCCAACATAAACAAGAAATCATCCCAAATTAATTAACAACAAACAATTGATAATTAATTGAAGTATGGAATGATGAGCAAGAGCGAACCGCCACTTGCCTAAATCCGCAGAAGCTTAAGCAAAGCTTAGAGACAACGGGCTCCTGGATTTGAAACTGGAGCAAATCTTGGATAATAAATCCCTAAGAAATGGCCCATAACAAGACCCTAAGTTAGATTCAATATACTTATATATGAATCTAAAAGAATACAAGAAGAAATCAAAGGAAACGAGCCAAGCCCAAAGCTAAACCACAAGACACACAACTTCGGACGCAAATACCGCGATCGCAGCGAGTCGCGGCCAGTCGCAGTTTTCGTGTGGCCTGACAGTGGCGAAGCTCGACAGCTCCCATGGAGAATTTCTTACCCAAACCGATTTGTTTGCCTTCGATTTGTCTATGGTTCGATCTCCCAACACCTCAAAGCTTCTCACAACACTCAAGAGCACCTTTCTAACACTCAAAGGGATCTCGAATTCTCACCCAACAAAGCTCAAAACTTGCTCAACAATGGTGGACAGAAAAACAAAGGAAGAAAGAAGAGGATGAAGAAGAGCTTCTTAGCTCCGGGTTTCACCTCTTTTATAGCCCAATCCGAGCTTCATCTGAGGGAACAAGGGAGGGGACAAGGGGACAAGGCAAAGGAGCCACTTGGCCTGCCCAAAAACAGAGAAAACAGAGGCGCTACAGTAACCGCCTCGCGAGGAAGACGACACTGCTCAGCAAAAGGCATTACCGCGAGCGCGGCCGATCGCGGTGAATCGCGGTTGATCGCGTCAGGTCGCGATGAGTCGCGGTTTTAGGCCGACTTCGTTAATTCTTATCCGAACTTGGTTTGGATTAAATTTCTTAACTCCGGGTTAAATATATTCGTACATTAACGATACATTAACCCCGAAAATACCTCAACTGTATTATATAATGCCCGGAAAATTTTACAGAGCTCAGACCCCTTTTTAGAAGGTCCGAGACTCACTGAATTAAATCCGTCTAGCAAAACGGGCGTAAGAAAAATTTAAAAATAATTCAAAATACCCTTAAAAATTACGGGGTGTTACATTACTACCCCTTTATTTTAAGTTTCGACCCCGAAACTTGCATTATCAAGGCCGACAACAAGTAGGGAAAGTATCTAAGTACACCCGTCTCAGTCTCCCAAGTAACCTCTTTGGTTTCTAACTTGGAGCACAAACTCGTACCAAAGGTACCACCTTGCTGCGCAACTGCACAAAGCCAAAGAGGAACCTTGCCTCAGCACAAAACTTACCACCTGAACTCAACATCCTTAATCACTTCATTAACTTACAAACCTTATCTCCCTACTACATACCATGTAGTAATTCTTACTAACTCCTCAAGATCATGACTATCTTAGAGTAAGAGTTTCCCAAAATCATCATAACGCTATTAATGCACCTTTAATAGGAGAACCTACGTTCCTCCTTCACAATTTCTTATATACAAAATCCCAAAGTTCACATCTTAATTCCTTATAATCCAATTATTAACTCTTAGTAACCTCGAAATATTACATCCTCAATTTCCTTAATGGTACTTCATACCATTCCATCATTTATTTTAAAGTAAGATTATCCTTATGCCGTCTCTATCTTAAAATCCTTACATGAATAATTTAACATATCTGTTTAAACAATCTCTAACTTAAATCCTTTAAGATTCCTTAACTTTCTCCAAACATAATCATAACATCTCATTCCTATGTTCCTCGAAACGAATCATATACGATACTACTCCTATTTCCTCAAAAAGAGTGATACCACAAGTCTTATAACCTCAAAGCATAACAGGGAAACTGGGAACTCAAGTCTAACTGGAGATGTCGAAACCACCTCGACTTCTTCCGAGTCCTTCTGAAGAGAACAGAATGCACCCCTAACTACGGGTGACAAACAGAGAGTCTTAGTCTTTCTAGACACAGAAGCAAACTTCCATGTCAGACTGTAGAAGGCACGACTATGAACGGCTTTTTATTTTAAAACTCAGAGCTCTTGGAAAACATTTTAGCTCTGATACCATTTCTGTAACACCCCCAAATTTAACCCCATTTGAAAGCGTTACTGCCGATGACCCCGGACGTAAACCCCGAAGTCACCCCAGGCTTTTTCGACGTCATAACTGACTTAAAATATAGTTACAATACTAAAATCATAACTTTTATTAAACCACATGGTCGCGGAATTACACGATTCCAAAAACGACCCAATAATCAGAATTACAACAGCGAAAGACTTTTAAACAAAATGACAAAATAGCACAGCGGAAATCTTTTAAATACAAAGCGACAAAACAACTTGTCGAAAACAAAACACCGTTCATCTTCATAGTCGCTCTAGCCTTCTTAGATCTGCAACATACCTGATGTGCCGAATCGGACGAATGACACCAGCCAACCATGCAAGGAATATAACGGTTGGTCAGTCTAATGAAAGACTACGCAAGGGTACAAAGCAGAGTGGTTCGAAGCAGTCGTATTAGGTTAGACTCATCGTCCCTCGAATAATAACCGAGTACGCTAGTCAACCACCATACTCCTACTAGAATAACAAAAGGTATGCACAAGAGAAGATTCTGGAGACCGAGTCTCACAGCAATCAATCCCAAAAGAAGACTCCAAATGAAATGAGCCTTAAAGGAAACAATGACAAATGTTGGGAAACTTAATTTATAATATACACACAATCACAGAATCACAGTATCGCATTCGAGCGATCTACAACTAAGACGAGCTTTCCTAGCTGCACTAGCGCCTAGCTGCAATATTCGCCAAACATTTTAAATAAGTGCTTACTCATACGTCACTTTATATTAAGGTCAAGGCATTTTCATTATGTGCATACTCATGGCACGTATCTTATTAAATGTCAACACACACACACATCACGTTACAAACTTTTATGATCTGCTCGTCCCGAGACGAGAGATCCTTGGGAATACTCCCTAGATTTGTGATACTAACTAAGTGCACCACCTCTATACCCGAGTATAGAGGCTAGTCATGACTCACCAATGGTATTAGGGTCTCAATGCCCTTTTCTCCATTTAATTATCAAGAAACGACTGGACCTCCATCCATCGTCCCTACGAATACTCGTGCTAACTAAACAGTTCAACACAATCAACATCATATCAAATCAAAGCCATCAAGGCCAACATCATAGATCTAACAATCTATATCTATATATATATATATATATCAAAATAGCGTTGCTACTAACAATATATGCAACCTATTATAACCTTTTTATATGAAGTTCACCTTTAAAATCCACAACAAAACCATTATGAACATAATAGCGCTGTATCTAGCAATATACAACCTATTATAACATCACTTCTTTTATCAAATAATTGATCAAAACTGTTCCCAACATAAACAAGAAATCATCCCAAATTAATTAACAACAAACAATTGATAATTAATTGAAGTATGGAATGATGAGCAAGAGCGAACCGCCACTTGCCTAAATCCGCAGAAGCTTAAGCAAAGCTTAGAGACAACGGGCTCCTGGATTTGAAACTGGAGCAAATCTTGGATAATAAATCCCTAAGAAATGGCCCATAACAAGACCCTAAGTTAGATTCAATATACTTATATATGAATCTAAAAGAATACAAGAAGAAATCAAAGGAAACGAGCCAAGCCCAAAGCTAAACCACAAGACACACAACTTCGGACGCAAATACCCCGATCGCGGCGAGTCGCGGCGAGTCGCGGTTTTCGTGTGGCCTGACAGTGGCGAAGCTCGACATCTCCCATGGAGAATTTCTTACCCAAACCGATTTGTTTGCCTTCGATTTGTCTATGGTTCGATCTCCCAACACCTCAAAGCTTCTCACAACACTCAAGAGCACCTTTCTAACACTCAAAGGGATCTCGAATTCTCACCCAACAAAGCTCAAAACTTGCTCAACAATGGTGGACAGAAAAACAGAGGAAGAAAGAAGAGGATGAAGAAGAGCTTCTTAGCTTCGGGTTTCACCTCTTTTATAGCCCAATCCGAGCTTCATCTGAGGGAACAAGGGAGGGGACAAAGGGACAAGGCAAAGGAGCCACTTGGCCTGCCCAAAAACAGAGAAAACAGAGGCGCTACAGTAACCGCCTCGCGAGGAAGACGACACTGCTCAGCAAAAGGCATTACCGCGAGCGCGGCCGATCGCGGTGAATCGCGGTTGATCGCGTCAGGTCGCGGTGAGTCGCGGTTTTAGGCCGACTTCGTTAATTCTTATCCGAACTTGGTTTGGATTAAATTTCTTAACTCCGGGTTAAATATATTCGTACATTAACGATACATTAACCCCGAAAACACCTCAACTGTATTATATAATGCTCGGAAAATTTTACAGAGCTCAGACCCCTTTTCAGAAGGTCCGAGACTCACTGAATTAAATCCGTCTAGCAAAACGGGCATAAGAAAAATTTAAAAATAATTCAAAATACCCTTAAAAATTACGGGGTGTTACATACCCATAGATTTTAACTCCCATACATTCTCTGGTCCGACATAACTACTCCAAAAAATGTGACTGGACAATCGCCTTTTTCCCTCGTCTACGGGAGTGAGGCAGTCATTCCGGCCGAGTTACTGGTTCCGACCGCCCGTTGCAACCTCCAAACCAGCAAGCAAAACGATATTGAATTGGCTCATAACCTAGACACAGTGGACGAGATCAGAGAAAAAGCTCGAATCAGGATGGTCAGATTTTAACAACAGGTCGCAAGGAGCTACAACAAGAACGTCAGGATCAAGGCATTCACAGTCGGAGATTGGGTCCTTAGGAAAACCTTCCAGAACACCAAGAATCCATCCGACGGAAAACTCGCACCACAATGGGAAGGACCCTACTTGATCACCAAAGTGGTCGGACATGGAGCGTATCAATTAGAAGACAAAGACGGACAACCAATTCCAAAAAGTTGGAACGCGGCACATCTAAAGCTATACCATTTCTGAACTGACAAGGTAAGACACTTTAAAAACTCGGACATCGCTTATTATTGCATGCACATCTCTACCTTCCTTTACAAACTATCATTTGACACTAAGTGAGGACCTCATCCTTACAAAAACACGAATGCAGAACGACATTGACACATACATTGGATCCAGTCATCCGCAAAAAGCGCTTACATTACACGATCGATCGGAACACGGGGAGATGAACAACACAGGCACGTCGGCACACCGCCTGCCTTATACAAAACATAAGGTACGACACCTTATTACATTCACGCAATAGAAACATATTGCTTATCTCTCCGGCATAAAGTCATGACTAACACATACACAAACATTTACAGGCCTGTTTTACACACGTACATACGGGGAGCCCCACTCGACGGAGCACACGGGCAAAACCGACACACCAAACACAAAACATTATCGACAATCCCCTTGGATGTCTAACGACATGTACGAAACAAGCAAATGTATGATCTTATATGTAAAGACAAATTGCATTGAATAAAAACACGAGCATTTTTATACAAAATACGCGACCCACGATGGTGGATGGGTCGCCAAAACATATTGTCTGCCTATGCATCTGTAGGACTTCATCAAGCATTCACTTAAAAACATTCTGCGACCCGCGATGGTGGACGGGTCGCCAAAAATACCAAATGTCTAAACCCACGCACAAGTGGGACAACGAGTCAAACTACGCAAGAAAAACAAATCAGGCATCGGGGACAATGGCCTTACCTTCGACAGGGGCTGGCTCCAGAGAGGCTACACCATCAGTCGGCTCGACGTCGCCAGAATGGGCCTCGTCCTCGCCAGCGTCCTCATCCATGGCCTCTTCTCCGACGCCAGCCAAGCGAAACAGCTCCTGACCAGGATTTCCCTTCGGAAACATGGAGTCCAGAGTCTCCTTTTCTGCCTTCAAGTCCCAGAGCTCATGCTTGCCTTCATCGAACTCTTCGATCATCTCGACATGCGACTTCAGTGCATAAAAAGCACCGACATCGCCTGCGATCTGACCAACAGCAATCCGAGCCTGCTCCACCTCTTCCTCAATGCCTGATCGGCTCTCCTCAAACTCTTTCCGACTCGCAACCAACTCCTCTTGGCAACTCTTTAACTCCCTTGTAAGGCGACGCTCAGTCTCACGACAACGGCTCTCCGCTCCCTCTAGTTTGGTCCTCAAGGACGCAAGGTCGGACTCTGTCCTAGCAGCCCTTTCCTCAGCCTTGGTGACCATTGTCTTGACACCAGAATAGGCCCCCAAGAGATACTGGAAAGTCTGAAATCTCACACGACAATGCAACACATAGTCAGAAGACATGGCCAAACGAAAGAAAAAGAGAAAAAGCATAAATAGAGGGCAACTCACCCTCCACGCGGAGCATCCCGCTTCACCAATGCAGTCCAAAGGGGAAACATCATCGACTTCCGATTTCAAAGTCGGATCCTGAGCGCGGAAGAGATCGGCAATCGATTGACCGACTACGCCAATCTTGCCGATCCCCTCGGCAGTCGCCTCCTTCTTCCTAGGGATCCCTTCCACTTTGACATCATCAGACTGAACATCCGCCTTCCTCTTAGAACCAACTTTTGCTGGAAGCGCCGAGTCCGCCGGAACAGACTTACTCGACGCGGTTTTGGCCGCCGCCTTCCTTTGCTCAATCAAACCTTTCCCAGACGCTCCCTTTAAACGAGCACTCGCTCGACCACCAGGGGAAGCTGGCACGACAAGACGAAGCAAAAATCTTAAAACACACGACAAAGTGAAAAAGAACAGAAAGAATTCTCAGGGTCGAGAGCTCACCCTTGGCACGAGATGATGAGACAGTCGACATGACTTCTTGACCAGAAGGAGGTGCTGACAACAGGTTGACGTTGGTAAAACTCCTCTCCGACGCTGGAACACCCAGAACAATCTTGGACAGACCTTCCGACCGAGCGCTCACCTCCAAATCTTCTGGCTCAGGAACTACGAAAAAAAAAAGTTAAAGCAAAGAGTTAAGACACATAAACAAACAAAAAAGAAGACAAATACATACTCTCAACTCGCCATTCCGTCAACAGGAATGAACATTCTCCCCCCTTCTCCAGAGAAGAACATTCGACAAAGAAGAACTTAGACCCTCATCCGCGGTCGTTGACATCAAGATTCTGCACCAAAGGCTTCCGACCATGTCGGATACGTAACTGAACACGAGAGGAACTCTTCGACCCTAAGAAATAGTTGTACCACAAAGCATCAAAATCAAAACCAGCCCCAGATCGGATGTTCACAAGGTCCAAGACCCTGAGAACCCTCCACGCTTGTGGCATCACCTGACACGGCGCCAACGCCAGAGCAGCCAAGAAATCCCTAACGAGGGGAGAGAAAGGAAACTTATGTCCTATCCGAAACGGATATGCATAGAAACAAACCCATCCTTCATATCGAGCATCGGCCCTCTCGTCCGGGTGAGGCAGCCTGGCGACCGCCTCCGGCGGAAAGCCTCCAACTTGAAGAATTTGCTCCAACTCCGCCTGGGACATGGTGCTTGTCAGAGCGTCCGATTCTTTCAGAATGAAGAGGGGAGGAGCTTCGCCCTCGCGCGAATCAGAGAGAGTCTTCGACGACTCGGAAGCTTCGCTAGAAACCATTTCAAGAACGGAAAAAGAAGGAAATCAAAAAGCTATGGCTAAAGAGGCTGGAAGACTTACCAAAGAAGCTTGCGAGAGAAGATGAAGTGAAGTCTAATCGCTCCCCTCTGCTCCGAATTTATGGAGGGAAATGATGGTCTACAGAGGAGTCGCATCGTGCTCCGATCTTGCGCCACGTAGCCCTGGGCAACTGCGTCAAAAAAGGATGGTGAAGATCGTGTATGGAAAAGTTGCCTCGGATTCCGCTTACTTGCCTAAACCGCAAGCCCAAGGCAACTTGGGGCTATTGTTGGGCCTGACGTCCCCTAGGAAGGTGGATCGAGCAAGACAAGCCCAGGCCCACGACGGATCGGAAGAACAAAAGAGAAACCCAGAGAAGGCGACGAGGCTTCTCCAGTCGAACGTCCTCCGACAAGATCGCGAAGATCCCGCCAAGCATTAAATGCCAGGATTGATCAACGGCCACAACATTTACACAACACCATAATAGCGACAATTAGTGATAGAATCTCCGTAATTAAATTCCGGCGTTGAAGATAAGGATGGGATCGAAAGATAACGGTCAGAGGCACGAAGAACTTACCATATATGGACGAAGAGGAAGATAAGAGGGGGACGGATACAAGCACGTTACACACTCAAGCATTCTCGTTCAGAAACAAAACAGAACAACACTTTCACTGCCCGTGTAACTCTCCAGCAATCACCCCCGCTTATTCACAACCTAAGAATTACCGGTCGAATCCAATAAGATCACTCTGCCTTATTACGATAAGTTGTATCTCGATTCAATCCGATCAATATATTATCTAATAAAATCATTTCGCTATTCTGCATTTGCTCTTTGCTTGTCTATTATCTATTTGGTTTGGATTGTTTTCTATCACCCGATCGACTAGTTACCCCGTCTGAGGCGATTTAGGTCGTCCGATCTTTTAGCCCCAAAACAGTGATCATTAAGATCACAACCCTATTTGTAATATATTTTAAAGACTTCCGTTGTACTTTGTTTAAACTCTGTGTTTGTCCTATTCATGATTGGGTTGTAATCTCGGGACTCATGTTATATATATAATATTATGATTTTGTATCATAAGTGTTTCATGATTTGTATTTAAACGGTAAAGCATGGGGTGGCTTCGGTGAGGAAAACCGAGGTCACTGGCGGTAATACCTTTCCAAATGGGTGAAGATTTGGGGGTGTTATAGTTGTGGTATCAGAGCCTAAAGTTTTAAAACGGGTTGGGTATTTGAAAACCATTTACTCGTTTTCGATTGAAAGGTATTTTCAAAAGGCTATGAGTTTAAAAATAAAAATGGTGTTTTCATTTTCAACCGTTCATAGTCACGTCTTCCATACAGTCTGATGTAGTAAGATTGCTTCTATGTCTAGAAAGACTAACTCGTTCCTCGTTGTCCTGTAGGATGGGTGTGTGTTTCTCTCTCAGCAAGGGGTCGGAAGATGCCGAGATGGATCCACCGTATCCAGGAAGGCTCGACTTCCCTATACCCCAGAGGTGCTTCGAGGTTGGAGGCCCGAGCAGCCCACCTGAGGAGATCAAGCATGTTCTTCCCGAATCGGTTGTCCTTACGCCTAGGGATGCCGTAGTGACCGTGGCGGCACCAGTTGAGCCACCAAGGGAGGAAGCAGTGCAGGAAGTGGGTGAGTCATCTAGGTACGCCTTAGGGTACTACAATGACGATTTCCAGATGGAGATGGTCCCAGAAGGGGGCGAGGATGAGGAAGACGAGAAAGAAGAAGAAGAGGAGATGCTCGAGGTCGATCCTGTTGAGGACGATGACCCCATAGAGGATGACCCTGTGGACGAGGATCCCATCGAGGATGATCCAGGAGGACCCCGAGATGGACCTCGAGGAGCAGAACCAAGAGTTGTCACCATTTCCAGTATACGCACTCATGGCAGAGGCAGACTGGGAGATACTTTATGCCGAGTATGGTATTGGCAGGAGCGGCAGAGAATCTCAGCCTACCCCTACTCCAAGGAGAAGGAGGTCAGAATCCGAGCTGCAAGAGATCCTCCGTCAGAGCAAGATGATCTCTGTAGAACAGCAGCGTCAGATGGATGAGCTGATCACCAGTGCTCAGAGGAGGGCTGGAATAGGAGGACTAGTCATGGATGACCCATACTTTACCATGACTGAGATAGGACCGTGTGCTTCAGGGTCAAGCAGGGCGCGTAGTCCATCGTCAGATTCCGATGGAGAGCCCCGCCCGAAGAAGCCCTGCATGGGAAGTCTACCGTATAGGAAACGTTTTGGGACGCCATGATGAGGATCGATATGCCTAGAGTAGTTTCCTTTTCTAGTATTTCCACATGTACCGTGTAAAATATTCTAGTATTGCGGCATGTACTTTGTAAAATACTACGATCTCTGATCAATTTTGTCCTGACGTTCGGGAGATCGACTCATGTGTAGTTTGTATAATAGTTCAAGTTCATCTATAAAATATCCAGTTGATCTATTCTGAGTAATTTTACTACATTAAGTATGTTTGAATGATATTAATGTATAAATAACTTGGAATTTGATCGGTAAACAGATGGTGAACACAAGGAACATAGTTCGAGCTGGTGTTGGGACTAATCAGGACCCCAGACCAACTGTAGGAAATGTTGGACAGGACGAGCAGGAGTCTGGTTCCAACAACCATCCTAGAGGCAATGGCCAAGAGCAGACCAACGCCCCAATGGCATTTTATGCCGCAATGTTAGAGGCAATTTGAGGAATGGTCATGCAAGCAGTGACTGATATTCTACGACCAAATGTGCCGCAAGCACAAGGTGTGCAAATCCCTCCACCAGTTCCCAGATTTGTGGAGCCAGAAAACCAAGTATTCCAGGAGAATATAGTCAGGACCCGAGACAATTATGGTCGTGCACTGAAGACCATTAATTCCATGAGGCCTGACAGCTATAACGGGAAAGGGGAACCAGTCAGGGTGACCCATTGGTTTTCCCACATGGAGCGGTTGTTCCACAACATTGATTATACTGAAGCTGAGAAAGTACATATAGCTTCTCTTCAGTTAAAGGAGGATGCTAGTGAATGATGGGAGAGTACCGGCTTAGCTGATAGCCCTGTCTTGAACTGGTCTATGTTTAAGACAAAAATGACGGACCGTTTCTTCTCTCGTGCTATTAGGGAGGAGAAACACAAGGAGTTCCTATACCCTAAGACTGATGGATTGAAGGTGACTGAGCTGGCAACCAAATTCAACCATCTTTTACAGTACGCTGGACCTGAGATATCCAGCGAGGCACAGAAGATCTGGTACTTCCACGAGTGGATGAGCCCAGATATCAAGCCAATGATGGTGCACCACACATGCTCTACTCTGGAGCAATATGTGGATGCAGCCTACAAGCTGGAGGTGACTCTGGAAGAGTCAACCAATAGACGCAATCGGCAGAGGTCGATGCAGAATCAAGGGAGTGGATTCAAGCGACCTGCGCCACCGTCTAACTTTGCCAAGTCTGGACGAGCAAAGATGGAAATGACTCAAGGAGGGTCAACGCAGCAGTCAGGTCAGAGCAAGAGTTCATTCCAGTGTTACAACTGTGGTGTTGTTGGGCACAAAAGCACCGAATGTCCGAAGGAGAAGAAGTCATGCTTTGGGTGTGGACGTGATGGGCATTTGTAGAGATTCTATAAGTAGGGAAAGCAGAAGAGGGTGGAGTCATAGCAAGGGTCAGTTAATCAGAATAACCGGCCTAGGTTCAAGCCTACAGAGACTCCTAGTCCTTCGATGCAGACAACTGCTCAGAATAAGGGGAAAGCCCCAACTGCTTCAGGAGGTCAGGGTCAACGCCTGTACGAGATGCATGAGGCGGATGGACCTAACGCTCTGATTGCTCAAGGTACTTTATACCTTCATTCTACTTCAGTATGCATTCTGTTTGATTCCGGTGCTACGCATTCCTTTATTTCAGATAGTTGTGTTAGTAAGTTAGGAATATTGTGCGACGAAGCTTGTGAGCCTTTCATTGTAAATCTTCCTAATGGTGAACGTTTGGTGGGAACCAAGCGTCTGTCTGAATTTCCGATTACCATTCAGGGTAAGGAATTCGAGGCAGATCTGATCTGTATAGCCATGGCTCCATACGACATTATTCTCGGTATGGATTGGCTGACGTGTCATGGGGCGGTGATCGACTTTAGTTCAAGAACGGTGACGGTGTCGTCTGGGGGACAGTTTGTGTGCAAGTTCAAAGGTCAGAATGACGCTGATAACGGTAGGTTGATCAATGTGATGGCTGCGTTTAAGCTACTACGACAAGGATGTGTCGGGTACCTTTGCTACTTGGATTCGCCTGCAAAAGATGGACCTGCGGTTCTTGATATTCCTGTGGTCAGAGAATTCTCGGATGTCTTTCCAGAGGAGATTTCTGGATTACCCCCAAATCGTGACGTGGAGTTTTCCATTGATCTTGAGCCTGGTACTGTGCCAATTTCTAAGGCACCGTATCGGATGGCTTCTGCAGAGATGCAAGAGTTGAAGAGTCAACTTGAAGATCTTCTTGACAAAGGTTATGTCAGGCCGAGTGCATCGCCTTAGGGTGCTCCGGTTTTGTTTGTCAAAAAGAAGGACGGATCGTTTCGACTTTGTATCGACTACCGAGAGTTGAACAAGGTAACGATCAAGAACAAGTATCCGTTGCCAAGGATTGATGATATGTTGGATCAGTTGCAAGGAGCGAAAGTTTTCTCTAAGATCGACCTGAGATCTGGATATCATCAACTCAGAATTCGTGAGCAAGACATTCCTAGAACTGCGTTTAGGACCAGATATGGTCATTATGAGTTCGTAGTGATGCCTTTTGGACTTACGAATGCTCCAGCAGTCTTTATGGATCTGATGAATCGATGTTTTCACCAGTACTTGGACAAGTTCGTGGTGGTCTTCATCGACGACATTCTGATCTATTCTCCGAATGAAGAGGTGCACGAGGAACACCTGCGGATTGCTTTGTCAGTCCTTAGACAAAATGAGTTGTATGCTAAATTGTCTAAGTGTGAATTCTGGATGAAAGAAGTGGCTTTCTTAGGCCATGTGATCAATGAGAATGGGGTTATGGTTGATCCCCAAAAGATTGAAGCGGTGGCTAATTGGAAGCAGCCCCAGAATGTGAAAGAAGTGCGAAGTTTTCTTGGACTTGCCGGGTATTACAGAGGTTCGTAGAGGGATTTTCAAAGATCGCTCTACCTATGACCAATCTACTCCGCAAGGTTCACAAGAAATTTGTCTGGAATGTCAAGTGCGAGGCCAGTTTTCAGGAATTGAAACGACGATTGACCTCGGCACCAGTGTTAGCATTACCAGAAGGAAACGACGATTATGTGGTCTATAGTGATGCTTCAAAAAGTGGTTTGGGTTGTGTATTGATGCAGAAGGGCAAAGTTATTGCATACACATCCAGACAACTCAAGACTTATGAAGAAAACTATCCGACACATGATCTGGAGTTAGCAGCGATAGTTTTTGCATTGAAGATTTGGAGGCATTATCTCTATGGTGTGAAATGCCAAGTCTTCACCGATCACAAGAGTCTCAAGTACATATTCACTCAGAAGGAGTTGAATATGAGACAACGCCGCTGGCTAGAGTTGCTCAAAGACTACGACATGGAGTTGATGTATCATACGGGCAAGGCTAATGTAGTAGCCGATGCACTGAGCCGGAAGACAACGCACGAGACTGTAGTTGCTCTACTTACTGCTCAGACCAAGCTAAACTAAGAGTCATGCGACATTGAAGTCTTGTATAACCAACATAGAGGGTACCTGAGTATGTTGGAAATTCAGGCTACGCTACTGGATCAAATCAGAGAAAATCAAGTCGATGACATAATCTTGGTGAAGCTAAGCAGTGAAGTAATGGATGGGAAGGCTCCCGGTTTTGTGATTCAGGATGATGAGTCACTTTGGTTTCAGGACCGGATCTTTGTGCCTGACACAGAAGGTCTTCGCCAGTTAGTAATGAGAGAAGCTCATTCTTCAGCTTATTCTGTACATCCTGGTTCTAGCAAGATGTACAAGGATCTTCGGAAGAAGTTTTGGTGGCCAAACATGAAGTGAGATATAGCAGACTTTGTGGCAATGTGCTTAACTTGCGAGAAGGTCAATATTGAACACCGCAGACCAGGTGGTGAGCTACTACCTCTCCCAGTGCCAGAATGGAAATGGGAGGACATCGCCATGGACTTCGTCACTGGGCTACCAAAGACTCGAAGTCAGAAAGATGCTATATGGGTAATTGTGGACAGGCTTACGAAGAGTGCTCATTTCATAGCCATCAAGACCACATGGGAAACCCAGAAGTTAGCAGAAGTTTACCACCAGGAGATTGTCCGCTTACATGGTATTCCTAAGACCATTGTATTGGACCGAGATGGTCGATTCATGTCAAGATTTTGGCAAGAACTTCACAAGGCCATGGGAATTGAATTGAGATTCAGTACAACATTTCATCCTCAGATAGATGGACAGTCAGAAAGGACCATCCAGACCCTGGAAGATATGTTGAGAGCATGTGTACTCGATCGTCCGACTAGCTGGGAAGCCAGCCTGAGTCTGATTGAGTTCACGTACAACAATAGCTGGCATGCTACTATCAAGATGGCTCCGTTCAAAGCTTTGTATGGTCACATATGCAGATCTCCAATTTGTTGGGATGAGAATGCCGACAAGATTCTGCTTGGACCAGAGTTGGTTGAAAGGACAACTTCAGACATTACTTTGATTAGACAAAGAATGTTGACCGCCCAGAGTCGACAGAAGTCTTACGCGAATCGGAAGCGTAGAACTGTCGAATTCAAGATGGGTGACAAAGTATTTGTCAAAGTATCGCCATCAAAGGGAGTTTTCAGGTTTGGCAAGCGTGGGAAGCTCAACCCTCGCTACGTGGGGCCATTCGAGATTCTTGATAAAGTGGGATCTCTAGTGTACCGCTTGGCATTGCCGCCATCGGCACACCCAGTACATAATGTGTTTCATGTATCCTTGCTCAGGAAATATGTGTCAGATGAGTCTCATGTGCTGAGCTACGAGGACATCGAGATTCAGGCAAATGGTACCTACGAAGAGGTGCATGTGCGCATTCTAGAGCGCCGTGAGAAACATCTACGCAACAAGATCGTACCGCTGGTACGAATTCTGTGGTCCAAGTCTGGATCAGAAGAAGTTACTTGGGAAACATGGGAAACCGAGGTAGATATGCTCAGGCGTTTTCCCGAGTTATTTTCAACCTAAGTTTCGGGGTCGAAACTTCTTTTAAGGGGGAGGTGATGTGATACCCCGTATTTCTGTAAGGATATTTTGGGATTTTTCCCGAACGCCCGATTTGTATGTCGGATTAATTTCAGAGAGTTTAAGACATTCTGTAATGTGCTCAATCTCTGTAATATTTTTCTCAGTGAAATAATATACAGTCGACGTACTTTGGGACTTAATACTCGTTCGTGCACGATTATTTTTATCCCGGGTTAAGCCAAAATTATCCAAAGATCAATTGGATAAGGGCTGACCTGGCGGCGCCCGCCGTGGGTATGGCGGCGACCGCCGCAGGTCAACCCCTGGCGCCTTCCTCGCAGCTTCGTCCTGGCCAGGTGGCCTAGGAAGCGGCGACCGCCGTCGTCACCCCGCCGCCATGGAGCCAAGGCAGCGGCGACTTGGAGAGGAAAACGGCGACCGCCGCCGAGTAGCAGGGGGCTAGCCCTGTGGCCTTCGACGAGCTCTGACGACGCCAATGTCGGCCTCCCACGTACCCCCCAGTTGCCAAATCTTATCCTCTTTGATCTGGGCTATAAATAGAGATGATTGGGATCAGAATTGAGCACAGAATCGAAGCTCAAATCCTCAAATTTGTCTCGCCGAAAAATCTTGCCCTCACCGGAGTTCTGAAGCGATCGCCGTAGCTCCTTTTGGTGTTGTTTCCAGTTGCCAAGTGAAGCTTTGGGAGGCCTTAGAAGCTTAGAATCCAAAGCAAGGCAAAGGAGGACCAAAACGCTCGCCGTCGGTGAGAATTCTTTCCCGTATTATTTTTTGGTGTTCGTAGCGGCGCCCGCCGTAAGGCTGGCGGCGACCGCCGCCACGAACAGGCGGCGCCCGCCGTAAGGCAGGCAGCGACTGCCGCCCTTCAGCTTTGGCCAAATGTTGGCTTTGGCTTCTGTAGCCTTTGATCGGACGTCGTTCCTTTCGATTTCTTTCGTTATTCTTTGGATTCGTACTAGTTTATGTCAAATCTAACTTAGGGTTTCCTTATGGGTCGATCCGAAGGAATCTGTGCTGCCAGATCTGTCCCTGTGTCGAGCCCAGAAACTCGTCGTTAGGCTTTATTCCAGTTCTGCGGATTAAGGCAAGTGGCGGTTCGCTCTTGCTCATCGTTCCATATTTACATTAATTATCAGTTGTTTAATTGAGTAATTAATTTAGAATGATTATTGTGTTTTGTCTGGAAATGGTTTTGTAAACTATTTTGGAAAACTAAAATATGATATTATAATAGGTTGTATATCTGTTAGAACAACGCTATTATGAATATATATTTATGATCGCCTTGAGGGCATTTACGTGGATTTATCCTGAACTATTGTTGTGCTCGAACTGTTTAGTTAGCACTAGTAGTTAGGAACGTTACTTGGACTCTGTCCAGTCGTTTCTTTATAATCAGGTAGAGGGGTGGCTCGTCCCCACCTAATACCATTCTAAGGTCATGACCGGTCTCTATTACAAGAGTATAGAGGCAGGACACTTAGCTGGTGTCACAACTCTCGGGATTCCATCCCTCCGGTGTGCGTCAATCTCGACGAAATGCATACTAGAATGTGTTGTACCAATGATGGTATACACATATAAAAGTCTATAACGTGATGCGCATTTTGGAATATAATCAGATAAGGGCCGTAGGTTCGCCCATAACTAATGAACCTTTGTCGAGTAGTGCAGCTAAGCGATAGTGCAGCTAGGAAAGCTCGTCTCAACTTTTAGATCGCTCGAATGCGATACTGTGATTCTATAAATATTCCAGACTTGGTCATACTTCGTTAAAGACTCGATCTTTTGGAGTCTTCTCTTGGGTGTTCCGATAAGATTCACTTCAATTGGAATCCTCTCTTGTCCATGCCTCTTGATATATTTTCAGTTGGAGTATGGTGGTTGACTGTCGTACTCGGTTGTTATTCGAGGAACGATGAGTCTAACCTAATACGATTACTTCGAACCTTTTGCTTTGTACCCTTGCATAGTCTTTCATTAGACTAACCAACCTAAATTGTTCTCTGCATGGTTGGCTGGTGTCATCCGTTCGATTCGACACATCAGATAGAGCGCAGAGATAAGGAGACCAGATTGACTATGAGGACGACGGTTGTTTTTGAATGTTTTAATAATTATCTTTTAATCAGGTTGAGATCCTTGGGCAGGTGATCATTAAGATCACAACCATGTTTGTAATATATTTTAAAGACTTCCACTGTACTTTGTTTAAACTCTGTGTTTGTCCTATTCGGGATTGGGTTGTAATACCGGGACTCATGTTATATATATATAATATTATGATTTTGTATCATAAGTGTTTCATGATTTGTATTTAAACGGTAAAGCCTGGGGTGGCTTCGGTGAGGAAAACCGAGGTCACTGGCGGTAATACCTTTCCAAATGGGTGAAGATTTGGGGGTGTTACAGAAGACACATTCATATTAGACATGAAGCTGTGAGATAGCTGATCATGAATGGTGTACTCAGTTTGGAGTATGTGAGGACCGACAGGAACATAGTCGATCCTTTGACTAAAGGAATAAATAGGGGAGTAATTCTTGATACGTTGAAGGGGAATGTGACTCAAACATGTGGGATGAGGAATACTTAGTGGATCTCCTTTGTGGTCAAGCGAAGCCATGAAAAGACTCATGATGATACACTACTTCTCATTTTTATGACGAAGTGTACTTTGAGAAGATGAGCAATAACTCTTAATGAATTCATATCCCAGGATATGAGTGGTCCTATTGTGACAAACTTAATGAATTCACCGCTAAAATTTTGAGAGGTTGAGTTATCAAAGCTCTTAATGATTTCATAACCCAAACATGGGTGGCCCTAATTGAGACGAATTTGATGAAATTACCTACTAGAGTGTGAAGGTTTAGCCTCCTTCTATGAAAGAACTTGGGTAGTCTTTCAAGAGAACTCTTTAGCATCCCAAGACAAAACTGGCTATTTATTACGTAACCGTAACTTGTTTTTTATCTTTCCGATTTTCTTTTGAATTTTAAATTGTGTTTGTTGTAGCAGCCCCAAATTTTCTAAGTAACAACTCCATATTTTTGTTTTTGATAACAACTCTGAAGTTACTATAAATGTTTTAAAAAAGTTTTTCTGGTTTTTTGCTACACTGAAAAACCTATGACTCTCTTATTTTCTAAAATTTGTTTTAGTTCTCAACATACCCGGTAAATCCAACCCTCCGTTGGCAAGTGCACGAGATCGGTAGGTGTTGTGTGATCCTTGGGGGATGACGCGTGGTCTGACTTTGCACAAAGAGTTAGGACGAAATTGCTTCTTAGGCAGTAGATTTCATACCACACCACAACAAGTTATTGATTTGTTTTGTAAAGTATCCCTACACTCAAATTTTATTAGGGTTATTTCTACTAACGGAAGGATCTTCAAATATTTTTAAGGTTAAATATCGAAAACCACCCGTCGAATATGCCATAGTGCCAATAAACACCCGACCTTGTCATATTTACCGAAAACCATCCATGTTCATAACCCCATTAGCCAAATACCACACAGAGCTAGATCTTCGTCAAATTTCAGTTAAAATTGTGAAAAGACGAGAATACCCCTTGTCATGAATGGAAGACTAGAATACCCATTTGCCTTCTCCAAATGCCTCCACCCTCCTCTAACTCTCACCTCCAAATTCGCCCCCAAACCCTCTTTCCTCACCTGGTCCAGGTCCTAGAAATCCAACCCTAATGACCAGCAGCACCGCCATTTTTTGTCCACCACGTCTCGCGTCACCAAGGAGGCCTTGCTCTCCAAGCTCTTCACCAGTGTCTCCTCCATCAAGGCCAGCTACGCCGAGCTCCAGAGCACCCAAAACCCCTACAACGCCTTCGAGATCTCTATGCTCAAGTCCCGGCTTAATGATGCTGAAACCAAAATTGAATCGCCCGCCGAGTAACCCTAATCCTAGCCTCACGGGTAACACGTACAAAAACTTGTTTGTTTGTTTGTGTTGATCGTGGTCACATTTTCACCTCTCACAGTCAAGTTTCCCATTAAACTGTCAATTCTCCGATTTCCTCATCAAAAATTGAGTTCCCTCTCAAAATCGTTGTGTCCTTAAGAGCCCCAAGATTTTGATTCGGGGTGAAGTTTTAAAATAATGACAACTTTTGAAAATTTGAGATACAAACAAGGGCAATTGGAAAAAAGTAGATTAAAAGTATTAAAATAATGATGCTTTTAACGGAATTGTGACGGAAATTTGGTGCCGGGTGGTATTTGGCTAACGGAGGTATGAACATGGATGATTTTCGGTAAATATGCAAAGGTTGAGTTGTTATCGGCAATATGACCTATTCAAACCATCAATATTTGACCCATATAAAGAATATTGTGTCAATTTCCCCCTTTCAGTTGACCTAATGTCTTCGTTTAGAGATATATAATGATTCCTTAGAGTTAATAAAAGCATTAATTACCAACTCACGTTTTTATGATACAAATCGTACTTATATATGTGAATTTCGTTTAGACATATACTCCGTATAATGATTCCTAAGAGTTAATAAAAACATTAATGATCAACTCACGTTATATTTATGATATACTCTCTCCGTTCACTTTTACATATTCTTTTAGAGTTTTACACATATATTAAGGAAGTCATTTAATATGTTTTGAAAATACAATTTTTTTCTCAATTCAATCATCCACCACTCTTTTAAATCAATAGATGAAGGAAAAATAATCAACATTACCAAGTTTCAATATAAGTTTTATGATTTATATGTAATAAATTGTCTTGAAATCCTATAAGGATAAATATTTATGAATAAATTTTAAAAATTAAAAGGACATTAAAAGTAAACAGAGGGAGTAAATCATATTTATGTGAATTTCAAGAAAATGGTATACATCAGTCACCATAAAAAAATTGCAATACGAGGTGGCAAAATTTCCCAAGATATAAAAGAAGTGGAATTAGTAGTCCGTATCCCACTTTATAAATCCTTATGTAAAAACACTTTGGTTTTTACATTGTTATAAGAATGCCTAAAATAATTAAGTTTATATCCAAAATAATAACAACAAATACTCGTACTGCAAAACACATTTTTTTAAGAAAAAAATAAGTTATAAATTTAATTAGTTTTTATATTTAAAAAAACATAATAATAATATTAAAATACAAAAAAAGAAAGATGAAATGTTAGATCTCTAATAATTCTCCCTCCTTTATTTCCATTTCACAATTCCCTCTTTCTTCTCTTTCTCTACACCACGCCTCTCACAATTTACAAATCTATCTCCTCTCTCTTTGCCTCGCACACTCGCCTCACCACCTCGTCATGATATTACTTGTAAAACAAAGAAGACCGATATGATAGAATTTGTTGTATGACATTGACGAAATTTACCCATGGTTGCTTCGGTGAAAATTACAAATGACGACTTTGAGAAAAACAACACTCCTAGAACCCGACCATTCAACAATGGGCCGTCAGTAGGGGTGAGCACGTGCCGACAAACCTGAAGCCCGAACCGAACCCGGCCCAAAAAACCCGAACCGAACCCGAACCCACATGACTTCGGTTCGGGTTTCGGTCTGACCTTTTTAGCATTTCGGGTTTCGGATTTTAGTCCATTTTTTGCCTTTTTTCCCTTCGAGTGTTGTTTAGCCCGAACTCGACCCGAACCCGAACCGAAGTCTTCGGGTTCGGTCTTCGATCCCATGTTTTTGGGGTTTTGGGCTTTTCGGGTCGGTTCGGATCGGGTTTCGGCCCATGCTCACCCCTAGCCGTCAGCATCCTTGGTGCCGGACCTCGTCCTCCACAGCAGAACCCGCAACAGCAAACCATGATGATGCAGTGGGAGCAACAGGCATTAGTGAATGCTTTGAACAGTATGACTCTGCAACAACCAAATGATGGCTAGTACATGGACACTAGCGCTTCATCCCACATGACCTCCAACGCAAGTAATATCTCTCCCGTTTTTAATCCTGGCATTTTTTCATCTTCAAACATCATTGTGGGAAATGGAAATCGCCTACCCATCACAAATATTGGCCACACCTCCTTATCTCACCTTCCTAAACTCAACCTCAAAAATGTCCTTGTTACCCAGGGTCTTATAAAAAAATCTAATATCAGTTCAAAAGTTTACTATTGATAACAACAATTCTGTTGAATTTGACCCCGCTGGTTTTTCTATGAAGGATCTTCCTTCCGCCATCCACAAAATCAAGTCAAATCGCCCTCTCGGCATCTCAAAGTTCTCCTCAAATAATATGGCACCGTTATCTTGGGCATCCTGGTGTCCATGTCCAACGTCAATTTTAATCGAGTCAATCTTATGGCAACAGTGGCCGACCACCCCCTCTTTTCCATGTTTCTTAACTTCGCAAACATCAAAAATGTAATACCCCTTAATTTTTAGTAAGGGTATTTGAGTAATTTTCTCATCCTTCGTTTAATATTTTTTTTCGCTTTCAGTGGAGTTCGAATTTTCCGTAATATCCATGATCTCCGAAATAATTCCCTGAGTGGTATAAAATACATTCGATGTATTTTCGGGACTTAGAATATTTGTTTAGATACAAACAAATAATTTTCGGGGTTTAAAACCCATACCAAATCTTATCCTCCAGTTACAATCTTATCCTCCAACACCAATCTTATCCCTATAGCCTACCACTTGATGCGTTGGTCGGCTCTCCTGCAAGTGTTGTCGAAGCTCTGCCCCCTCCCTCCTTGGACTATAAATGGTGGTGGGGATGAAGGGTCGAGGGACACCCATCTCATATCTCCCTCACCGATCTCCCTCTCGGCCGTCTCTCCTGCTCTCGGTCATCTTCCCGCCGGAGACCTCAACCCGGTGTCGCGTGTCGTTGCTGCTAAGTTGCTGCCTCCGGAGCTGTTGTTGCGTGAAGACCCCGGCGGCGAGGAACTTCTTCCCGGCGAGCTGCTAGTGCCGATCTGTTGTTCGCCGCTGCTGAAGCCGGAGTTGTCGCGTGCCGCCGGAGCCGTCGTTGCCGCTATTGTCGTGCTCCGCTGAAGCGCCGCCGCTGCTAGCTACTGCTGGTGGTCGCTTCTTCCCCGACGATGAGGCGGCAAAGACCCCAGCGAGCAACCTTCTGCGTGATGCTGATGTTGTTCGATGTTGCTGTTAATTGTTGAAGGAGGAAGAAGAAGCAAGGTGGGTGCCCCTCCTTTGCTAGCTTTTGTTGGGCCGTAAAGCCCAATTAGGCATCCAGTCCAGATTTAACCCGAAATTATTCGAAGCGGTATAATTTCGATTCCCTTTTATCTGTATCTGTCTTTAGGAAAATTCAATTAATATTCTTATGATTTAAAATCATAAGAATTTATTGAATTTAATTCCTTGAGTTCGTCCAGACAAATTAATTGAGATTAATTAATATGTCATGTGCTGGATCACGTGTGGACTCGTAATCTGTCGGAGCTATCTGAAGCTTAGGCCATATCCTCGGAAAGGATATCATTAGTAGTCGTCTCGTCTAGATTCATCGCCGAATCTACTCCAGGCAAGTGGCGGTTCGCTCTTGCTCATCATTCCATACTTCCATTAATTATCAATTGTTTAGTTGTTAATTAATTTGGGGTGATTTACTGTTTTCGTTGGGAACAGTTTTGTTAAATAATATGATTAAAAGATGATATTAATAGGTTGTATATTCTGCTAGAATCAACGCTATTTTATCTGTTATTGGCCATGATGGCTTTGATGTGGATTATTATTGCGTTTGTAACTGTTTAGTTAGAACGAGTATTCGTAGGAACGTTTGGACTCTGCGAGGTCCAGTCGTTTCTTGATAATTAAATGGTGGAGAGGGCATTTGAGACCCTAATACCATTCGCGGGTCATGACTAACTTCTATACTCGGGAGTGGGTATAGGAGTGGAGCACTTAGCTAGTGCCAAATCTTTCGGGATTCATTCCCTCTGATATCTCTTGTGAGGAGATCTGATATCTCTTGTGAGGAGATCCGATATCTCTTGTGAGGAGATTTAAAAGCTTATAACGTGATGATCGTTTTGGAATTAAATAAGATAAGTGCTCTTGACGCACGTAATTAATATACCCTTGGGCAAGTAGTACAGCTAGGCAATAGTGCAGCTAGGAAAACTCGTCTTGATTTTTATACGTTTGTGTGAAACTATAATGTTCCCCAACATTTGTCATGCTTCCTATAAGACTCACTTTCGTTGGAGTCTTCTCTTGGATGTTCCGATAAGACTCACTTTCGTTGGAGTCTTCTCTTGATCATGTCTTTTCATATATTCTAGTAGGAGTATGGTGGTTGACTATCGTTATCGATTTTTATTCGAGAGGCGATGAGTCTAACCTAATACGACTACTCGAACCACTCTGCTTTGTACCCTTGCATAGGCTTTCAGTAAGACTAACCAACCGATAATTCCCTTGCATGGTTGGCTGGTGTCATCCGTTCGATTCGGCACATCAGATAAGTTGCCGTTCCATGAAGGCTAGAACGACTATGAAGGCAGTTGATGTTTTGAAGAGTTTTATCCAGGTTAAGATCCTTGGCGGGTGATCATTGCGATCAAGACCCTTTGTTAAATTATTTAAAAGTCTTCTGCTGTGTTAAGAATATTTTGTATTAAGTCTTCCTCTGTATTTTGGTTGTTGTTTTTTCGGATTATGGATGTAATGCCGAGACAATGATTTTAAATGAAAGTTATGATATTTTGTATCATAATTGTTGTTTGATGACTTATATCAACTGGTAAAGCCTTGGGTGACATCGGACAGAACGTCTGAGGTCACTGGCGGTAATGCCTTCAAGGTTATATATTTGGGGGTGTTATAGATTTGGTATCAGAGCCGATTTTTTTTTTACGGGTGGGTTTTAAAACATTTTCTGGGAACAGAAATTTTTATAAACCATTTACTCGTTTGAAACTGAGAAATGTTTTCGAAGGCTCTGAATTTTCAAGATGAAAATTTTACTGTTCTAGTCGTGCCTTCTTCTTTAGTCTGATATGGAAGTTCACTTCCATATTTAGAAAGACTAACTCTCTTCTTACCCCGTAAGATTATGAACGCTTTCATTTCTCTTCAGAGGGACTCGGAAGAAGCCGAGGTGGTTTCGCCATCTCTAGTAAGGCTTGAATTCCCAGTCGCCTCGATATGATTTGAGGTTGTAGAACCTAGTAACTTGGTTAGAGTTCATCAGCTGATGGTGAACACAAGAGATACGGTTCATGCTGGTGCAGGAGCGACGACGTGTGTCGATAATCTCCGTAGTTTGGTAATCTGTAAGTATGACCCATGTAGGACCAATGGTTAAAGCTTTTGGAAAAGCCAAGTGTACGAAATCATAGGTATCCTTTGGGGAGATCTATTTGAGATTCGTTTGAGGTAATATAAGGAAATGATGCGATTAAGTCCTGGATGGATAGTAGATTGTGTGAGGAATATAAGGATTTTAAGTTAGAAATAAGTCATTTAAGACAGTACGAGTCGTTGGACTCGATAAGTGGAATTTCCAGAGGATGAGGAGTTAGGACTCTTGGGAATTGTCAAGGATTGACATCTTGTGAGTATGTCATCTATAAGGCTTATGGTATCACTCTCTTTGAGGAAATAGGAGTAATATCTTATGTGATACGTTTCGAGGAACGTAGGAATAAGATATTGTGATTGTTCTTGAATCTTAAAGGAGTTAAGTTAGAAATTGTTTAAAGAGATGTGTTAAATTATTCTTGTAAGGATTTTAAGTTAGAGATGGCGTAAGGTCAGTCTTACTTTAAGATAAATGATGGGATTGTGTAAAGTACCATTAAGGGAATTGGGGAAGTTATGATTCGAGGTTAATAAGAGTTGATAATTGGATTGTAAGGAATTAAGATGTGAACTTTGGGATTTTGTATATAATGAAATTGTGTGGGAGATGCGTGTTCTCCTATTGAAGGTTCAAATAATGTCGTAATGATAATTTTAGAGACCATTATTATATAATGGTCAGGATCCTGTGGATATAGTGAGAATGATTACACGGTATAATATTTAGATATGAGGTTGAGGATGATATCAAGTGGACTTGAGGAAAAAGGTAACCCACGTTGGTTAAGGTAATCATATAGCATGTTCGGGTGAGACAAGAGTATAATCCTATGGAATAAATTAGTGAATCATGTTGAGGTAATCAGATATAGATTGTGGTATTATTGATTGTGGGATCATATGAGTATAGATTGTGAGATAAAGATATGGCATAAGGGCCGGAGATGATTCAAGTAACAAGTGAATCGTTTATATAAGGTCTATATGACAAGTGGAGGTACTAAGTTGAGATACATTGGAGATTTTTGTAATGGATACTCTGGTTAAGGCAATGGTAATCATGTGGATGATTACATCTATTCTAACGAAAGTAAGGAATGTATACAATATGTTGTAAGTGGATACATGATCGAATAGGTAGTTCGATGTTGGCAATATAAGTTATGAAGACCATATTGGTTAAGGATACCGACCTAAGGAGGTTTGGGTATATACTTTGAGAGAAGTTTAGAGGTAAGTATAAGAGAATATGTATTCTCATAATTAAAGTATAGCGAGTCTATTGTGGTGATCATGACTTTGAAAATGGTCACGAGTTAGTACAAGTATAGCATATGGAGATAGGATATGCAAGATAGTAGTATCATCTCTGCCTTTGGGGGAGTGATAAAAGATGAGGTCTCGAGTTCGAGCCTTGCGAACAACCTATCCAGAGAAGGGGGAAGGGTTGGGGTACATGGGCTGTGGCCCATGGGGGATAGAAATGGCTGGGCCTATTGGGCTTGGATACCACTATCCTACATAAAAAGTACAGATAGTAAGTTGGATGTCCTGATTAAGGATATTAAGTTCATGTTGGATCGTTAGAGTTACGTCTGAGGGAACAAAGGCTTTGTTCGCACAGAAGGCACAGCGGATTAAAATAGCAGGAAAGATAACGAACGAACTCACGATGTATAGTGGAAACCCTGATTAGCAAAACTAGCTTCTCAAGGAAAAACCACCACCTTCAAGCTTCCGCTTGAGAGGATTTTGAAGCGTCTACTTGTCTTATTGATTTTGTAACACCCCCAAATCTGAACCCATTTGGAAAGGTATTACCTCCAGTGACCCCAGTGTTCCTTACCGAGATCACCCCAGGCTTTACCGTTTGAATACAAATCAAGAAATACAATGATACAAAATGATAACTTTATTCATATAAAACATGAGTCCCGGGATTACATCACAATCCCGAATAGGACAAACACAGAGTTTTAAACAAAGTACAACGGAAGTCTTGATAAACAAATAACAAAGTAAATAAGTTACAGCGAAAGTCTTATAAAAGATATTAAAAAAAAAGGTTGTGATCGTAATGATCACCTGCCCAAGGATCTCAACCTGATTAAAAGAAATTATTAAAACATCCAAAAACAACCGTCGTCTTCATAGTCAATCTAGTCTCCTCATATCTTTGCTCTATTTGATGTGCCGAATCGAACGGATGACACCAGCCCACATGCGGAGAACAATGTTCGTGGGTTAGTCTACTTGAATAGACTAGCAAGGGTAAAAATCAGAGTGGTTCGAGTGATCGTAACCGTTTACTATCATTGTCCCTCGAATAATAACCGAAGGGACGATACATAACCCGACACTTTCACGGAATAACAACAAGATGTATGCACAAGAGAAGATTCTGGAATACTGAATCTTCATAGAAATCGACTCGAAAAGAGACTCCAAGAGGTTGAGTCTAAGGAAATATTACAAATCTGGAACGTTTAACAGAATTACACATCAGTGATTGAAAACTGACTTAGATGTTTCGGTTCACGACCAACCTCATCGCTTACAGCGAATCCAGATTGCAAAGAGAACGTACTCTGATCAAAAGTCGAGACGAGCTTTCCTAGCTGCACTATTTACTTAGTTGCACTACTCGCCAAAGGTATATTAATTATGTGCACTCGGGCACTTTATCTTATTTAATTCCAAAAACCCACATGACATTATAAGCTTTTAAACATCCCTCGGGAACTAAATCCCTAAGGCAGAGTTGACTCGGGAACTAAATCCCAAGAGTCGAATCGAGAACTAAATCTCGCGGGAACTATATTCCTCAGGCGGAATCAGGAACTAAATCCTTACAACGGCACTAAAGAAGAATGGTAGGAACTAAATCCTAACCACCAGGTTATCAAGAAACGACTAGCACTCGTACTGAGATACACAGTAGCGTTCCTACGAATACTCGTTCTAACTAAACAGTTACAAACACAGCAATAATTCATCTCAATGCCCTCATGGCCAGTTACAGATAAAATAGCATTGTTCTAACAATATACAACCTATAATAATATCTGTATTAATTCAAATATATATATATAATAGTGTTGTTCTAACAGATATACAACCTATTATAATATCATATTTTAGTTTTCCAAAACAGTTAACAAAACTGTTTCCAGATGAACACAATAATCATTCCAAATTAATTACTCAGATAAACAACTGATAATTAATGTAAATATGGAACGATTAGCAAGAGCGAACCGCAACTTGCCTTAATCCGCAGAGTTTGAACGAAGTCTAACGACGGGATTTCGGGCTCGACCCAGAGACGAATCTGCCAACTCCGGTACCTTCGGATCGACCCATATAGAAACCCTAAGTTAGATTCGACAAACAACAATACAGAAACTACGAAAGGAGCCGCTCCTTGGCCACACATCACGGAGGCTGGGCAACCTCATCACGGCGGGCGCCGTTCCTGGCGGGCGCCGTCTCCCTGGCGGCGGTCGCCGTCGCGAACGAAAACAGAAATACGAGAGGGAAAAACTTACCCTCGACGATCGGTTTGGCTCGTCTTCCACCTTGCTTGGTTTCTAGGCCTCTAAGGGTCCTCCAAGCTTCCTTTGGCCACCGAGAACGACACCGACCGAGCTCCGACGCTCGACTCAAGCCTTCCGAGAGGGAGCGTTTTCCTTGAGAGCGTTTTTTAGAGTTTGAGAGCTTGAGAGCGTTTTAGGATTTCCCACCCCTTTACTCTCTCCCAATGCTCTCTATTTATAGGTAAACCCAAGGGTTAGGAAGGTGCTAGGAAGCTTCCTCTCCAACCTTTGGGTAATAACCTCTTGCACTTTGCCTCTTGGATAATAGCTCTTGGACAATAACCTTTGGTTAAGGAATCTTGTACTTTATGTCCATTAGATAACAACTCTTGGGTAATAATCTTAACCCGCGTTAAATAAAGTCGTACACGAACGAGTATTAACTCCCAAAATACGTCGACTGTATATTATTTCACTGAGAAAAATATTACAGAGACAGAGCACATTACAGAATGTCTTAAGCTCTCAGAATTAAATCCGACGTACCAAACGAACGTTCGGGAAAAATCCATAATTCCCAAAATAGCCTTTCAAAATTACGGGGTATCACATCACCCCCCCCCCCCCTTAAAAGAAGTTTCGACCCCGAAACTTAGGTCGCAAATAACTCGGGAAAACGTCTAAGCATCTTTGCTTTGGTTTCCCAAGTAACTTCCTCTGTCCCAGACTTGGACCACATAATTCGTATCGACAGTACGATCTTGTTGCACAGTTGCTTCACACGGCGTTTGAGAATGCGCACTGGCATCTCCTCATAGGTACCATTTGTCTCTAACTTCTCTCGAAGTATATACCCAAACCTTCTTAGGTCGGTATCCTTAACTAATCTGGTCTTCATAACTTATATTGCCAACATCGAACTTCCTATTCGCTTTTGTAACCGCTTACAACATATAGTCTACCATCCTTACTTTCGTTAGAATAGATGTAATCATCCACAAGATTACCATTGCCTTAACCAGAGTATCTATTACAAAAATCTCCAATGAATCTTCGCTGATATGCCTTATTATTCCTAAAGACCTTAATAATCTTACATAGAAGAATACAACATCTTTCTACTAACCTCCTTTCGACAATCCGGTCCTTGAATATATACTTAGAAATCAACAGTACTACCACTTAGTACCTCCACCTGTCATACAGACCTTACATAAACGATTCACTTGATACCTTAATCATATCTGGCCCTTATGCCATATTTTTATCTCATAATCTTTACTCATGAGTTCCCACAATCAGTAATACTACAATATATGTCTGATTACCTCAACATAATTCACTAATCCATTCCATAGGATTATACTCTTGTCTCACCCAAACGTGATATATGCTTATCTTAACCAACGTGGGTTACCTTTTTCCTCAAGTCCACTTGATATAATCCGCAACCTCATCTCTATAAAATATACCATGTAATCATTCTTATTATATCCACAAGGCTCTGACCATTAAATACTAACGGTCCTTAAAATTGTCATAACGACATTATTGCATCTTTAATAGGAGAATACGCATCTCCCTCACTATTTCCTTATACACATTTTCCCAAAGTTCACATCGTAATTCCTTACCATCCAAAAATCAACTCTTAGTAACCTCGAAACATTACATCATCAATTTCCTTAAAGGTACCTCTTACAATTCCATCCTTTATCTGGAAGTAAGTCTAACCTTATGCCATTCTAACTTAAATCCTTTAAGATTTTTATACTTTCTCCAAGAATAAACACAGTACTTATTCGTATGCTCCTCAAATCAATCACATGAGAGCTTACTCCTATAACCTCAAAGTATCATATTGCTAAATGATTCATTCTCAACCGAATCAAACACTTGTGTCTTAATCCTTTTATACGAGTAACATGGTTACCTTACTCCTCAAGAATACATGAACTTAATCTATGTACCAAATTCTTCAGTGTATCGAAATCATCAAGAACTGAAGGTTCATCTTTCATGGGCGGATCCAAGTAGCAAAGGTACCCGACACAACCTTGTCGAAGTAGCTAAAACGCAGCTATTGCCTTGATAAACTTGCCGTTATCAGCGTCATTCAGACCTTTAAATTTGCATATATATTGGCCCCCTGATGCCACCGTCACAATCTTCGAACTAAAATCGATTATCATCCCATGACGCGTCAGCCACTTCATACCGAGAAAATTATCGCATGGAACCATGGCTATCCAGCTCGAATTCTCTTCGAATTTCTTACTAATTGAAAATTTCGACAGACGATTGGTTCTCAACCAACATTTATGTTAGAAAGAATATTTACAACAAAGGTTTATAAACCTTTTTGCATACTTAAACTTACTAACATAACTTATCCACAACAAAAGACTGGGTAACACCCAAATCCACAACATACCAACAGAAGTAGTACAAAATACTTTAAGCAAATGGAGCATCGGGTCCATCCGCCTCACGTGTCACGTATAGGCGTTGACCTTGGCTTTCTGAAGCCACTGGGGCTTTTCCTTTGTTTCTCGCAGTTGTCTGCATTGAAGGACTAGGGGCTTCCACCGGACTGAACCTGGGTTGGTTGTTCTGATTAACAGATCCCTGCTGTGACTTAGTCCATTTCTGTCTCCTCTGCGGATAAAATAACTGTAAGTGTCCTTCCTTTCCACAGGCATAGCACGTTTTCTTCTCCTTCGGACAAACATTACTCTTGTGCCCGTAGGTGCCACAGTTGTAGCACTGGATCAGGCTATTGCCCTGACCCGAACGTTGTGTAGACCCATCCTGAGTCATATTCATTTTTGCTCGGCCAGATTTGGCAAAATCAGATGGTGGAGCGGGATGTTTAAACCCACTTGCCTTAGGCTGGTTCTCCCATTGCCTCTGGCTATCACGCTTCTTGGTCGACTCTTTCAGAGTCACCTCTAACTTGTAGGCTGCATTCACGTACTGCTCCAAAGTCGAGCATCCGTGACGCACCATCAGTGGCTTAATATCTGGGCCCATCCACTCATGGAAAAACCAGATTTTCTGTGCCTCACTGGATATCTCAGGTCCAGCATACTGTAGCAAATGATTGAATTTGGTTGCCAGCTCAGTCACCTTCAATCCATCAGTCTTAGGGTATAGGAACTCCTTGTGTTTATCCTCCCTTATAGCACGAGAGAAGAAACGGTCTGTCATCTGTCTTGAATATCTCCCAGTTCAAAACAGGGCTATCAGCAAAGTCGGTACTCTCCCACCACTCACTAGCATCCTCCTTTAACTGAAGAGAAGTTATATGTACTTTCTCAACTTCAGTACAATCAATGTTGCGGAACAACCGCTCCATGTGGGAGAACCAATGGATCACCCCGACTGGTTCCCCTTTCCCGTTATAGCTGTCAGACCTCATGGAATTAATGGTCTTCAGAGCACGACCATAGTTGTCTCGAGTCCTGACTATATTCTCCTGGAATATACGGTTTTCTGGCTCCTCAAATCTGGGAACCGGTGGGGGAATTTGCACACCTTGTGCCTGCGGCATACTCGGTTGCAGTATATCAGTCACTGCTTGCATGACCATTCCCCGTATTGCCTCTAATGTTGCAGCATCAAATGCCATTGGAGCGTTGGTCTGCTCTTGACCATTGCCTCTAGGATTATTGTTGAAGACACACTCATGCTCTCCTGTTGGGTCTGCAGTATTTCTCGCATTTGGTCTGGGGTCATTACTTGGCCCAGCACCAGCACGGATAACGCTCCTTGTGTTCACCATCTGTTTACCGATCAAATTCCAAGGATTTTATCCCATTAGTATCATTCTGATAAACTTAGTGTAATAAAATCAACTTAGAATAGATCAACTTGGTAATTTCTATTGATGGACTCGAACCGAGTTACTAGGTTCTACAACCTTAACTCAAAACGAGGGAACTGGGAATTCAAACCTTATTGGGTATGGCGAAACCACCTTGGCTTCTCCCGGGTTCCTCTGAAGAGAACATAATGCACCCATATCTAACGGGGCAACGGGGAAGGAATTAGTCTTTCTAGACATAGAAGCAAGCTTACTATATCAGACTATATAGAAGACATGACTATGAACGGTTGAAAATGAAAACACCGTTTTCATTTTTAAACTCAGAGCCTTTTGAAAATACCTTTCAATCAAAAACGAGTAAATGGTTTTCAAATACCCAACCCGTTTTAAAAACTTTAGCTCTGATACCACAACTTTAACACCCCCAAATCTGAACCCATTTGGAAAGGTATTACCGCCAGTGACCCCAGTGTTCCTTACCGAGATCACCCCAGGCTTTACCGTTTGAATACAAATCAAGAAATACAATGATACAAAATGATAACTTTATTCATATAAAACATGAGTCCCGGGATTACATCCCAATCCCGAATAGGACAAACACAGAGTTTTAAACAAAGTACAGCGGAAGTCTTGATAAACAAATAACAAAGTAAATAAGTTACAACGGAAGTCTTATAAAAGATATTACAAAAAAGGTTGTGATCGTAATGATCACCTGCCCAAGGATCTCAACCTGATTAAAAGAAATTATTAAAACATCCAAAAACAACCATCGTCTTCATAGTCAATCTAGTCTCCTCATATCTTTACTCTATCTGATGTGCCGAATCGAACGGATGACACCAGCCCACATGCGGAGAACAATGTTCGTGGGTTAGTCTACTTGAATAGACTAGCAAGGCTAAAAAGCAGAGTGGTTCGAGTGATCGTAACCGTTTACTATCATTGTCCCTCGAATAATAACCGAAGGGACGATACATAACCCGACACTTTCACGGAATAACAACAAGATGTATGCACAAGAGAAGATTCTGGAAGACTGAATCTTCATAGAAATCGACTCGAAAAGAGACTCCAAGAGGTTGAGTCTAAGGAAATATGACAAATCTGGAACGTTTAACAGAATTACACATCAGTGATTGAAAACTGACTTAGATGTTTCGGTTCACGACCAACCTCATCGCTTACAGCGAATCCAGATTGCAAAGAGAACGTACTCTGATCAAAAGTCGAGATGAGCTTTCCTAGCTGCACTATTTACTTAGTTGCACTACTCGCCAAAGGTATATTAATTATGTGCACTCGGGCACTTTATCTTATTTAATTCCAAAAACCCACATGACATTATAAGCTTTTAAACATCCCTCGGGAACTAAATCCCTAAGGCAGAGTTGACTCGGGAACTAAATCCCAAGAGTCGAATCGAGAACTAAATCTCGCGGGAACTATATTCCTCAGGCGGAATCAGGAACTAAATCCTTACAACGGCACTAAAGAAGAATGGTAGGAACTAAATCCTAACCACCAGGTTATCAAGAAACGACTAGCACTCGTACTGAGATACACAGTAGCATTCCTACGAATACTCGTTCTAACTAAACAGTTACAAACGCAGCAATAATTCATCTCAATGCCCTCATGGCCAGTTACAGATAAAATAGCGTTGTTCTAACAATATACAACCTATAATAATATCTGTATTAATTCAAATATATATATATAATAGCGTTGTTCTAACAGATATACAACCTATTATAATATCATATTTTAGTTTTTCAAAACAGTTAACAAAACCGTTTCCAGATGAACACAATAATCATTCCAAATTAATTACTCAGATAAACAACTGATAATTAATGTAAATATGGAACGATGAGCAAGAGAGAACCGCCACTTGCCTTAATCCGCAGAGTTTGAACGAAGTCTAACGACGGGATTCCGGGCTCGACACAGAGACGAATCTGCCAACTCTGGTACCTTCGGATCGACCCATATAGAAACCCTAAGTTAGATTCGACAAACAACAATACAGAAACTACGAAAGGACGAAAGTAATCAACGGAAACGAAACCCGAACGAAGGCCTCGGAAGCCAACCACAACAACTCACGGCCACCACCTCTCGCCGGCAGGCGCCGCCCAAATCACGGCGGGCGCCGCCTTAAATGCGGCGGACGCCCCTCACACGCGGCGGGCGCCGCCCATCCACGGCGAGCGCCGCTCCTTGGCAACACATCACGGCGGCTGGGCAACCTCATCACGGCGGGCGTCGTTCCTGGCGGCGGGCGCCGTCTCCCTGGCGGCGGTCGCCGTCTCCCTGGCGGCGGTCACCGTCGCGAATGAAAACAGAAATACGAGAGGGAAAAACTTACCCTCGACGATCGGTTTGGCTCGTCTTCCGCCTTGCTTGGTTTCTAGGCCTCTAAGGGTCCTCCAAGCTTCCTTTGGCCACCGAGAACGACACCGACCGAGCTCCGACGCTCGACTCAAGCCTTCCGAGAGGGAGCGTTTTCCTTGAGAACGTTTTTGAGAGTTTGAGAGCTTGAGAGCGTTTTAGGATTTCCCACCCCTTCACTCTCTCCCAATGCTCTCTATTTATAGGCAAACCCAAGGGTTAGGAAGGTGCTAGGAAGCTTCCTCTCCAACCTTTGGGTAATAACCTCTTGCACTTTGCCTCTTGGATAATAGCTCTTGGACAATAACCTTTGGTTAAGGAATCTTGTACTTTATGTCCATTAGATAACAACTCTTGGGTAATAATCTTAACCCGCGTTAAATAAAGTCGTACATGAACGAGTATTAACTCCCAAAATACGTCGACTGTATATTATTTCACTGAGAAAAATATTATAGAGACAGAGCACATTACAGAATGTCTTAAGCTCTCAGAATTAAATCCGACGTACCAAACGGACGTTCGGGAAAAATCCATAATTCCCAAAATAGCCTTTCAAAATTACGGGGTATCACAGATTTCTTGTTTGATTACACTTGTATCTAGGACTTCAACCTCTAGACTACCCAGCTAGCCTTGAACCCTCTTCTACAACGATGAATCAAACTCAACCCTCAAAGACTCACAAACACTTCACTCTCTTTCTTTTCTCTTCTTTTCTTTTTCGTCGTTCGAAGTCGTGGTTAGAAATGAATCCACATTTCACTTAAATACAACTCCGGCTAAACCCTAATCATGACAAGATAAGATATTCTAAAATCGGATTACAAGAAGATAGGATTTTTTATGTGAAGAATAATATCCTAACCGATCATATTAATTAAGGAAGGAATTCTTTAATTATTCTAATCGGAAAGGATATAAAACTTCTCTCTCCAATTTCTTATCTAAGGAAAGATTCCTAGGATAACATAAATCGGGCTTTTCTCTCTCCGTATCTTCTCAATCCGGCTTGATCCTTGGAGCCGAAGTCTTTCATCCTTTACCGCGTGTGTTTCATGATTTGTTTCCATAATTTAGCACGCTGGATTTCTTCCTTCCTTTTGCAGCTTTGGTCTGGTTCGTCACTTCAGTTCCTTGAGAGGTAACAAAGCACTTGACAGGGCTTTGTTCCCTCTGTGATCCTTTGCTGCAATGTTCCCTAGGATAGCTGTCTTTGTTCCTGAAACACTTGGTACACATATTAGTTAAATGTTTGTTACCATCAAAACCTAAGGAATTCAACAAATTTCCCCTTTTTGATGGTGACAAACATCCTTAACAAGAAAGCATATACAAACTAGAAAAAGACAGTTATGAAGAGAAAGTCTCCCACTGAGACACTATTAGTTCCCCCTTTGTCCAATACCATGTGTTACCTGTTCAGTTCCCCATCAACCAATGCTACCTGTCATATTCCCCCTTTTGGCATCATCAAAAACATCAGTAAAGAATTAGAGAGGAATAATCAGGACCGGATAAACAAAATACCCATTGTCATTAATTAAAGAAAACTTAAACATAGTGCAAAAACAACCAAGACAAGCAAAACATCCAAACATAGTCAAACTGCCGCACAGGCACACAAACCAGATGAAAATAAAGACAACTAGAGAGGATTAGATAAGCAAGGGAACAAAAGAGGGGTTTGGACAGCAGGTAAGCGATTAGGCATCACTGTGACCAGCCGATGGAGCTGATGCGTGATGAGAAATAAGCGCGTGCATGTCTGCCATGAGAAGTGTCTATTGAGCAGCCAAGTCCTTCACTGCTTGGCACAGACTTCTCACATCCTTCCCCAGAGATGATCTCTCGTTCAGTTCCCCCTCAGAGCTGTCAGCTTCAGAATCCTCCACTGCCTCAGAAACTGCAGGAGCACACTCAACCTTCACCCAGCCTTCATCATCTTGAAGAACAAACTGCATCTTGTGCAGATTACTGGCATCGAAAGGGCGGGAGAAGACGCTCACTTCCTCCGACGAGTTGTACACTTTGTGGTACTCAAGGATTTTCTTGACAACTCGAGGGAAGGGAAGAGCGTGCTGGAGTGTGTTCCTGGCATGGGCCATGTGTTGCATCAGAATCTTAGGGAGGCAGATGGGCTCCTTCTTCAGCAGTAGGGACAGAAGGATGATATCCAAGATCAGCAACATGTTCCTCTTCTGTCCCCTTGGTGTGATGTTGCTGATCAGGAAGTGGTATAGCACCTTGTTGACGGCAGACATCTCTGAGATGTCCAGATCACCACTCCCCTGAGAATTCTCAATCCCAGCTACTGCCCACACTGCCTCTGAATACGGAAAGTCCTTAGGCCATCTTCCCTTTGGGTACTCACCATACCCCTCATGCGGAACTCCTAGAGCAACTCCCAACTCTATGCTTGAGAACATGTGTACCTTCCCTTCCAGCTTATAACTCCCCAGAACTGCATGGGGTCTAACTTCCATCACAAAGGTCGAGTAGAATTCCCTCAGCAGCAACTCATCCACCTCCTCTTCTTTCACAAACAGATTGCTCCACTTCTGAGTCTCCAAGACTTCAAGCACCCCCTCTAAAAAGTTCTCCTTGAGAAACTCAGGGTCTATCAGCAGCTCCTTGACCACCGACTTGTGGCTCATGTCCTTGACTTCATCTGCCTCTGCCTTAGCCTTGGATTTTGTTGTCAGACGGCGTTGGCTTTTGCGAGCAGGAGCGGCGGAGACCTTTGCCTTTTTGGCTCTGTTCCTTGAGAGGGGTTCTGATTCCTCGTCAGAACTTACCATGATCGCCTTCTCTGACTTCTTTTGAGAGCGGGTCTTCCTCTTGGAGGAGTATGCAGTCTTTACTCTTCCAGACGCCTTAGGAGCTTTAGGGGGCTCCTCCTCATCTTCTTCCTCAACCAAATCTTTGGCGAGACACCTTACAACTCTATGAATCTTCTCATTCACAGCTACGGGCTCCTCAGTGGTGACTGGGGTGGTCTCTCTAGGTAACTCCTCTATCTCCTCTTCTATGGGGTCGGGATGGGTTGGTGAGGAATAGACCTCATCTCTTTCAGTAGAGGAGATGGAGGTGGGAGCGGCCGGTGAGGTTTTAGGGTTAGGGTTTTGTGGAGTGGGTTTATCAGTTGGGGATTTTGGGGTGGTGTAGGGGACCATGATGAGTTTGTCGGGTGTCGGTGATGGTGGAGGGGTGATTTTGGTGGTCGCCGGAGGAGATGACGGATTGTTGGAGGATGATGGAAGGGATTGGGAGATGGCAGCGAGGAGAGCGGGGTCTGTTCCCATCGCCGAAAGTTTGGTGATGAGGGTTTGGAGGTCTTCGGCAATAGTGGTGGGAAGGTTTGAGTTGGATGCCATTTTTTAGGGAGGAGAGGTTTTGGGAAGACGAGAGAAAGAGAGAGATCAAACGCAGAGGGCAAGGGAATAATGAGATAGAGAAGTACCTGGAGACCCGATTTAAATATCCCTCACGCAATCTTCTAGAATTTCCAAAGATAAAATCCAATTTTTCCAGTTTCCAAAAGATAAATATCGTGATCTTCAATTTTCCCAAAACTTTCCAAAATCTTGTCCAAATCCAATTGAACCAACCGAAAAACTCTTCCCAACTTATTTCCATCAAATCAACCCTTAATGCTCGGCGCGTCCCAACACAAAGTTTCCATCATTACATTCTGCCATACACACGTCACCTCAGACCTGCAAGCCACAGAAGCCGAACCATTTTCCCTCAAATCCAAAAAAAAATAGTAGGGTGTGATGCTGGGGGTTAGTTACCAGAGAGGGTACAAAAGACCATCACACTAAAGTAGATGATAATTCGATTGATTTTTACATCATGCATAAGAGGCCTCTAGTTGTGGATGATAAGAGAGGCTCATAGGAGGCATCAAGCATGGCGGTCTGGGTAAGTTGTAGAATCAACTATCATTTGGACTTATGATGAGGGAACAAAACATCAAGTTGATTCTTTTGGGCCGAAAGAAAGCGGATTTATGTGTTCTTATGATGACAAATTTGACCATGCAAGATATTCAGCACATCAAAGAAGTGAAAGCACATATTCAAGTCAATTGTTCAATTAATACACAAGGAGGAGGATGTGTATCAAGTCATGATAATTCAACTTTAACAGTTTACCATGTAGTCTAGCCAATCATCGAGGGAACACAACAAATAGACATGTGGTTAGGGGAACAAACCAGGCTTCATATGGAACTGAATGTAGAGTTCCCCAACAGGTGTCCTAATGAGAAAATTGGCGTTTGATTCTTTTGTTCCATGAATTTCCTTGTATGCCAATCTTTCTCCACACAGTGATGTCTTTTCTAGATGTACATGGTACCTGAGTATACAAACACAGAACACTTCAGTCATTAAGTCCTTATCCACATATCCATTTCTTTTACCTTTGTCACCAGGCCTTTGAGTCTCAAACATTTCTGCAGAAGTGATGTGAGACTCGCTTTGTTCCCTGTCAGGTAACTGTACTTAATACGAATGAAATACCAGGAACTTTCCTCACTTTATCCTGCACAGAAAGAGTTAGTTCTTGCGAACCTAGACAAGCTTATGCTTTCTGGGCGTAGGAGCAACATATCTGATCTTTGGAGGTTCAACATTCATTTGCTCCCTTGTAGTGCGAGCAATCTCCTCATTGTGTTGCTTCAGAAGGCACTCTTGTTTGTAGTGACCAGAATGCCTGTAATACCAACAGACCCTGTGGCACTTTAGGTCGACATACTTGCTCTTGCCAGGCCAAATTGTTTTGTTAGCAATCCTAGAATGAAAATCAATGTTATTGGACGTACTGCTTTGGGATTGCTTCAACCAGATTTTATGAGCCTTCTGTCCATGGTACCAAGCCTTGCTCTCGTCAGTCGGTTCTGAGTTGTCTTTGCCTTTGTTCCCTTTAGAGGAACTCTTCCCATTTTCTTGCACTGGCTCTTTTCCTTTGACTTTAGAGCCTTTTGACTTGGTTCCTTCAACAGGAAGCTTGGGTTGATAGCCAATACCAAAGCGAGGTACCTCCTTCTTTTCAGGCTTCTTTTCATTCTTGGCTGCAACAAAGACAATACCTTTTGGCTTGTCCATCTGTTCCTCACTGAATTTGGTTAGATCACTGGAAAGTTTTGCATTTCCCAGTCTCAACATTAATGACTCAGCCTCAAATGAGGAGACAGAGGACTCTAGAGAAATAATCTTCTCAGTGAGTTTAGGACACTCAGTGCAAGAGCTTGGAGAGGAAGATGGAACTTTCTCAAGCTTGAGCACTTTGTCTGCCCAACCCTGATTTTCTTCGATCGATTCATCCTTCTCTTCAATTTACTCACTGAAAAGACTATTCTCATGAACAAGCTTCTTAATTAAAGATATCAAGCTTTCAATAGATTTGCTTTTCAAGCTTGATATGAGATCAGATTCAGTTACCTCACCCTTGAGTAGATCACCCTTTGATTCCTCGGTGTCTTCAATGGCCATCAAGCAGACGTCCCTAGAATGTGATGATTCTTCATCGTCCGAGTCTGAATCACCCCAGGTAGCAACCATTGCTTGCTTTCCTTCATTAGCCGAAGGAATTCCTGCCTTTTTCTTGAAGCAGTTTCTGGCCATATGTCCCTTGTTTTGACAGTGGTAACAAACGACATCTTTTAGGTCTTTGTTCCCTTCGGAGGAACTCGATGAGTCTTTGTTCCGAGACCATATCTTCTTCATGGCTCTGGTAATGAGAGCAACATCTTCATCACCGTCTTCATCTTCATCATCAACTTGAGATAAGTCGAAAGCACGTTCCACCTTCAAGGCGATGCTCTTCACCTTTTCCTCTCCCTTCTTGTTTAGCTTATGATTGTAGACAGAGGCGTTGCTTTCCAGCTTAGCAACAACCTCTTCCATGGTGAGAGCTTTGACATCCGTCTGAGAGTAGAGAGCGAGAGCAATGGCATCCCACTGAGAGTTGAGACCTTGCATGAAGTGGTGAGTAAGCTTCCAGTCTGGCATCGCTTCACCAAGGAACTCAAGCTGACCAACTAGCCCCTGGAATCTGGAGTAGAACTCCTGATTGTGTTCATCTTTTCCCTGAGAGACCTGGTCGTATTCCTTCATCAGAGAGAGAATCTCGTTCTTCTTGGTATCTTCGTTTCCTTGATGAAGGCGCTTCAAGGCATCCCAGATCTCCTTGGCAGTCTTATAGCTTATTATTTTCTTAAGATCTGAGGGGAGAAGAGCCATGTGAAGGATCTTATTAGCCCTATTGTTTTTCTCCAGCTTTTTCCATTCCTCATCGGTATAGTCGACTTTTGGTTTTGGCTTCGTAGCATCTTTTCCGTCTGTGATCACAAAAGGTCCAACTTCGATGACACGCCATACCTGACCATCGAGGGAACAGATGTGGGACTCAATTTGTTCCACCCACCAGTCATACTCTCCTGCTTTCAGAATTGGTGGCTTCCAGAATGAATCACCAATGGCATTGCTTGACGATGACATTTTTCCTGCAAATTCTATAACGAAAACAATCTAGAGCACCAGGCTCTGATACCAATTGTTGGATCGTTAGAGTTACGTCTGAGGGAACAAAGGCTTTGTTCCCACAAAATGCACAGCGGATTAAAATAGCAGGAAAGATAACGAACGAACTCACGATGTATAGTGGAAACCCTGATTAGTAAAACTAGCTTCTCAAGGAAAAATCACTACCTTCAAGCTTTCGCTTGAGAGGATTTTAAAGCGTCTACTTGTCTTATTGATTTCTTGTTTGATTACACTTGTATCCTGGACTTCAACCTATAGACTACCCAGCTAGACTTGAACCCTCTTCTACAACGATGAATCAAACTCAACCCTAAAAGACTCACAAACACTTCACTCTCTTTCTTTTCTCTTCTCTTCTTTTTCGTCGTCCGAAGTCGTGGTTAGAAATGAATCCACATTTCACTTAAATACAACTCCGGCTAAACCCTAATCATGACAAGATAAGATATTCTAAAATCGGATTACAAGAACATAGGATTTTTTATGTGAAGAATAATATCATAACCGATCATATTAATTAAGGAAGGAATTCCTTAATTAATCTAATTAGAAAGGATATAAAACTTCTCTCTCCAATTTCTTATCTAAGGAATGATTCCTAGGATAACATAAATTGGGCTTTTCTCTCTCCGTATCTTCTCAATCCGGCTTGATCCTTGGAGCCGAAGTCTTCCATCCTTTACCGCGTGTGTTTCATGATTTGTTTCCATAATTCAGCACGCTGGATTTCTTCCTTCCTTTTGCAGCTTTGGTCTGGTTCGTCACTTCAGTTCCTTGAGAGGTAACAAAGCACTTGACAGGGCTTTGTTCCCTCTGTGATCCTTTGCTGCAATGTTCCCTGGGATAGCTGTCTTTGTTCCTGAAACACTTGGTATACATATTAGTTGAATGTTTGTTACCATCAAAACCTAAGGAATTCAACAGTTCATATAGTAAGTTTGATGGTGAGGCAGGTTCCTCATTGGTTTAATGCAAGTTTCGGGGTCGAAACTTTTCTTAAGGGGGTAGTAATGTAATACCCCTTAATTTTTAGTAAGGGTATTTGGGTAATTTTCCCATCCTTCGTTTAATATTTTTTTTCGCTTTCAGTGGAGTTCGGATTTTCCGTAACATTCATGATCTCCGAAATAATTCCCTGAGTGGTATAAAATACATTCGATGTATTTTCGGGACTTAGAATATTTGTTTGGATACAAACATATAATTTCCGGGGTTAAAAACCCCGAACCAAACTTATCCTCCAGTTGCAATCTTATCCTCCAGCACCAATCTTATCCCTATAGCCTACCACTTGATGCGTTGGTCGGCTCTCCTACAAGAGTTGTCTAAGCTCTGCCCCCTCCCTCCTTGGACTATAAATGGTGGTGGGGATGAAGGGTCGAGGGACACCCATCTCATATCTCTATCACCGATCTCCCTCTCGGCCGTCTCTCCTACTCTCGGTCATCTTCCCGCCGGAGAGCTCAACCCGGTGTCGCGTGTCGCTGCTGCTGAGTTGCGGCCTCCGGAGCTGCTGCTGCGTGAAGACCCCGGCGGTGAGGAACTTCTTCCCGGCGAGCTGCTAGTGCCGATCTGTTGTTCGCCGCTGCTGAAGCCGGAGTTGCCGCGTGCCGTCGGAGCCGTCGTTGTTGCTGTTGTCGTGCTCCGTTGAAGCGCCGCCGCTGCTAGCTGCTGCTGGTGGTCGCTTCTTCCCCGGCGATGAGGCGACAAAGACCCCAGCGAGCCACCTTCTGCGTGCTGCTGATGTTGTTCGGTGTTGCTGTTAATTGTTGAAGGAGGAAGAAGAAGCAAGGTGGGGGCCCCTCCTTTGCTAGCTTATGTTGGGCCGTAAAGCCCAATTAGGCATCTAGTCCAGATTTAACCCAAAATTATTCAAAGCGGTATAATTTCAATTCCCTTTTATCCGTATCTGTCTTTAGGAAAATTCAATCAATATTCTTATGATTTAAAATCATAAGAATTTATTGAATTTAATTCCTTGAGTTCATCCAGACAAATTAATTGAGATTAATTAATATGTCATGTGTTGGATCGCGTGTGGACTCGTAATCTGTCGGAGCTATCTGAAGCTTAGGCCATATCCTCGGAAAGGATATCATTAGTAGTCATCTCGTCTAGATTCATCGCCGAATCTACTCCAGGCAAGTGGCGGTTCGCTCTTGCTCATCATTCCATACTTCCATTAATTATCAATTGTTTAGTTGTTAATTAATTTGGGGTGATTTACTGTTTTCGTTGGGAATAGTTTTGTTAAATAATATGATTAAAAGATGATATTAATAGGTTGTACATTCTGCTAGAATCAACGCTATTTTATCTGTTATTGGCCATGATGGCTTTGATGTGGATTATTACTGCGTTTGTAACTGTTTAGTTAGAACGAGTATTTGTAGGAACGTTTGGACTCTGCGAGGTCCAGTCGTTTCTTGATAATTAAATGGTGGAGAGGGCATTTGAGACCCTAATACCATTTGCGGGTCATGACTAACTTCTATACTCGGGAGTGGGTATAGGAGTGGAGCACTTAGCTAGTGCCAAATCTTTCGGGATTCATTCCCTCTGATATCTCTTGTGAGGAGATCTGATATCTCTTGTGAGGAGATCCGATATCTCTTGTGAGGAGATTTAAAAGCTTATAACGTGATGATCGTTTTGGAATTAAATAAGATAAGTGCTCTTGACGCACATAATTAATATACCCTTGGGCGAGTAGTGCAGCTAGGCAATAGTGCAGCTAGGAAAACTCGTCTTGATTTTTATACATTTGTGTGAAACTATAATGTTCCCCAACATTTGTCATGCTTCCTATAAGACTCACTTTCGTTGGAGTCTTCTCTTGGATGTTCCGATAAGACTCACTTTCGTTAGAGTCTTCTCTTGATCATGTCTTTTCATATATTCTAGTAGGAGTATGGCGGTTGACTATCGTTATCGACTTTTATTCGAGAGGCGATGAGTCTAACCTAATACGACTACTCGAACCACTCTGCTTTGTACCCTTGCATAGTCTTTCAGTAAGACTAACCAACCGATAATTCCCTTGCATGGTTGGCTGGTGTCATCCGTTCGATTTGACACATCAGATAAGTTGCCGTTCCATGAAGGCTAGAACAACTATGAAAGCAGTTGATGTTTTGAAGAGTTTTATCCAGGTTAAGATCCTTGGCGGGTGATCATTGCGATCAAGACCCTTTGTTAAATTATTTAAAAGTCTTCCGCTGTGTTAAGAATATTTTGTATTAAGTCTTCCACTGTATTTTGGTTGTTTTTTTTTCGGATTATGGATGTAATGCCGAGACAATGATTTTAAATGAAAGTTATGATATTTTGTATCATAATTGTTGTTTGATGACTTATATCAACTGGTAAAGCCTCGGGTGACATCGGACAGAACGTCTGAGGTCACTAGCGGTAATGCCTTCAAGGTTATATATTTGGGGGTGTTACAAAAAATTGCCCTTTCAATTGTCTAGTTCTAGTAGTCAGTCGTCCTCTGCCATTGTGCATTGTGAGTTTGTGACTTATGGACCTCTCATGTTCTTAGTGTTTCTGGTTACAAGTATTATCTTGTCATTTTAGATGATTATTCTTACGGATTTTTCGCCTGGTACCCTTGAGGTAAGACAAATTTCGCGAGGTGTACCAAAGATTCACTTATTTCGCATGGTACCCCTCAATTTTATTTTATTTTCGCCATATGCCCAACCGTCAAAATGGTAACAGTTCCGTTAGTATGAAAAATAAAATAAAAAATTAAATCAAGCGAGACCCTTCTCCTCCTCATGCGATTCCCATCCCTCCCTTCTCCTTCGTTCTCCAATGGTGTCGGCGATGCCTTCTCTCCGACGGCCCTCCATCCCGCTCGCCTCCTCCATCGACAACACCTTCTCTCCGGCAACACTCTCTGACGTCTCCTAGTCCGCATCACCTCGTCGGTCGTCCGCTATCTCTCGGTTCGTTGAACCTCCGTACACGTAAAGCCTCGTGTTGTGCTCCTAGAGACTGCGTAAGCGCCGATGGAGATAGGAATCGAGAGGCTTCGTTGTCGCCGATGACGCTGGAGAAGGGGAGTAGATTAGGGACTCGGAGAAGCGAGGGAGGGCGAAGTTCTAGATTGAATTGTCCAAGGAAGAGGTTGAATTGGATTACCTAGAATTGTGCACCTCCTCCCAGGCCTAAGAAGAAACCTAGAATTGTGCAGAAGCAGTTGAAGGTGAGGTTTGATCAACTTTCTAATCTTCTCTTGTTCGTGATGTTTAATTTGAAGTCTTCACTTTGTTAATTTGAAAAACTTGTAGTTCGTCTTTACTGGTTCGGAGTTAACAGAAATTTCAATTGATAGATACAGAGTCTCTGACTGTGTTGAATTACTCAAGTTAATTTACATGTTGATTTTTGTTCAAACTTCAAATTCAATATTCCGTTTCAACATTTTGAAGCTCTTGGTTTTGGAATGTTGTTTCTTACAATGTATACCTAGAGATGAAGCATTGCTGACTTACCTGCGTAATTTGCAGGCTTGATTTGGTGTTCATTGATGCTGAATAACTTAACTATTGATGGTAATAGTGCATAAATCTGATGTATGTATAGATTTGTACAAGATATGAACTAAGTTATGATATGCTTCCACGAGTTCTTGCGTGTTATTGTTGAGATTAATCTCATTAACTGATTTTCAGGGTTCTAATTTGTCTTGTTGATGGTTACAGTAAGTGATAGGGAACAATCATATATTCAATATTTTTAGGGAATGGAAGGGGCTTAGTTGGGAGAAAAACTTGTAATTTTTTTGTAGAAAGAATGTTTGACGTGCTAAATGAGATTAGTGATCATTTAGATATGAGGCTGAAGTTTATATAAGTCAAATTGAGAGGATACTGGACGTCCAATGCTTTCTTTAAGATTGGATTTATAGGGAATTTGTAAATGTTTGAGATAGGTGATTGAATATCTTGCATGATGCAGTAGTGTTTATCTTTTCCGAGAAAGAAGAACAAGTGGTGGAGAGCTTAGAAGAAGCTCCACAAGAAGAGTCCGAGGAAGATGATGAGGATATTTTAAACCGCGAGAAAGCCTTGGAGCTCTTATGAAGAAGGAGGTTACTGAAGAGAAACCAGATGAGAGCTGCAACAAAGTTGATGATGTCAATGACAAAGAAGTGCAAGTTTGTGTGAGTGAGGCTGCAGTTGCAGAGGTTGAAGAGGTCAAGGAGAGGTGGAATGTGTTAGTAAGGATGTTGAGCTTGCTTCAGAAAACAAGCCTGAGGAGGCAAGAAAGGAGATGGAGGAGAAAAATGGAGAAGAAGAAACAAAGGAAGAGAGTAAGGAATCAGAGACCAAAGAAGAGGAAAATCAAAGTGAGCAGATTAAGGATAGAGGAGTAGAGCAAGAGATAAAAGATAGCCAAGATCAGGCAAAAGAGGAAGCTGCAGCAAAGCCTGCTTCAAAGCAATCCAACAACATCATGTCAAAGGTGAAGAACACTCCGGTGAAAGCAAAGAAGGCCATTATAGGGAAATCTCTGAGCTCTAAAACGATTTCTACAGATGATATCAAGGTCAAGTAGAGTAGTGGAGCTTTGAAGAAGAAGAAGTGTGGATGCTAGCTATGTTGCATTGCATCACAATCATATGTAATTTGTTCAAGTCTTGAGTTTTTGGAGTGTGTTTTGTCCTTGTACAAGTTCGAGTGTTGTGAAGACATTTGAAATTTGGTTTTGATTCATTATTCATTCAAGAGAGTTGTATCCACTGTTTTGCATGATTGACTTCATTATTCTCTACTCCAAGATCAATCTACAACTTCATTTGAAGAGTCAAGATTTCATTTTTCATGAAGTTCATATGTAAGGCAACAAATTTCTAACCAATCTTTATTTCTGAAAAGAGTAACAAATACATGTTCAAATCAAACAAGAATATTACACTTTTGAGAGGAGGATTCAATCCTGTGACATCTAACTAAAGGGTAAGCTAAACAGAATGTACAAGTGTAAACAGAAAGATCCAAACCCTCCTCCAAATGTCATATGAGCTGTACTCTTGGATTGAATTCCAGTGATCTGGGGCTTATAGTGAGTTTTAATTTACCTCAAACAGTCGTCGCGAAGATCATTTCGTTTTTAGGGCAGTTATGTTTGTAGATGTTTGATCTTCAAAGATGTCAACAAAAGCCCTTGGTGAGCCCACAAAATGATATGTTTGGTGCTACTGATTTTATCCCATCATTCTCAGAGAAAGATTGCTCTACATTGCATTATTTCTCTTGAGAGCCGCCTTTAACACTATCATCAATTTTCCCACTTTCTTCTCCAGTGTCAGAGCAAGACTCCCTCGAAAGCTGCAAGAAGAGTGGTTCTAAACAGTTATGCTCTAACGTCACAACCAAGGATTCATCAAAATCAGCAACCCACATCATATGCACCAGTTACTATGTTAGAAACCACATAATACTTCTAAAACAATAAAACTTTGATTGATAGTCAAACAAAGTCAGTTGTTCCCACTTACATCACATATCAGATTTGTTTATAAATAAATACTGATTGAATTAGTCAATTGTACCCACTTAGATCACATTACAGGTTGTGGTGTAGCATTTCTCATTTTCGATGTTTTATCTAACACCAAACCAACTGAATAATCTTCTCACTGACATATTTACTCTCTGATAGGTGTCATTTCAGGCACCTTAACTAGTGATTATTGACGTGATTTAGATGGAGTTTTGGTGTAGATTTAGGCTAAGTCTGTAATCCAGAAGAATAGTTGAGAAGTGAAGATATCATAGGATTTACAGCTTAGTGGAGAAGATAGAAGATGAAGACGTGAAGAAGTTGGTCTTGCCGCCCCGCGCCATAAGCCACCGCGACCCGACGGTGGATCTCAGAGAAGGCAGCACAAGCGAAGCCACCGCCCCGCGGTGGAGGTCGACGCCTCGCGGCCAGCGATTATTTGTTTCCGATTTTAGCATTTTCGGATATTATATTTGCTATTATTTTATTTCCTTATTTTGTTTGCTAGGTTAATTTTCTAAAACCTATTTAAGAATCTTTTCTAGTTTTGAGAAGGATTTCGGTCCTCTCTATTATTCATTCCACTTCTAGGGTTTGAACGAATGGAGAGCTAAACACCTTTGTTTCGCTAGACAATTGAAGCACTGCAATGAATTGGTTGTGAGATTTCTATTCCTCATTCTATATCTTATAAAGTTGGTTTAATTCTCTTGAGCATATTGTCTATCGATTTGTGTTGATTCTTCTAGCATAGCTAACTAGGTTTTTCGACATCTATCATAGTGCTAGGATTTGCATATAGGGGTTCCGAGTGCATATCTAGTGGAAAACACGATTGTTGCGTATAGGGGTTCCAAGCGTGCAATCGTGAGTGAGAATTATTTGCATGCTAAGTAGTAGGGTGTCCTTCTATTTGCATGTATCCTATATCCTTGTGTGCATTGCTATTGCTGTGTTAGTGGTAAAGTCTGCCGACAACTGTGAGAATCGATGGTACTTTACCAGTGACATAGTAATAAGTCTATCGACAACTGTGAGAATCGATAGTACTTAAGATCAGGGTGGGAACAACTATAAGATTGTAAAAAGAACTTGGAACGATAGTTTTCAGTGATCAACCTATTTCATCTTCTGTGTGGATATTTGTCTAGTGGAATACTTTTCCTCGTCATATTTCTTCTTCTATTAAATCTTGCGTCTTTGTTACTTTGAAATTACTCTAAAACCCCCTTGTTACTTGTCAGTCACACGTTATTGCATACAGATAACCGACTCCCTGTGGGATCGACCCTGACTTGCTTGCTATACTCTTTAGTAGGTGAATCAGGATTTCTTTGACAGGAAAACGACACCGGTTTCCGGCCTTGTCAAATTTGGCGCCGTTGCCGGGGAGTCAAATACTCCGTTTGTGATTATTTGTGATTGACTGTGGTGTGGATCTATCTTACGGTCCGCACCTTTGCTACTGATTCGCTACTTGTTGAAGTTGATACAGAGACAAGTACGAATGGCTGAGACACTCTGACAGTTGACTGCGCCAGATCTGATACAGCAGCCATTGGATGTAATCATTCCACCCCTTGCTGATGGTGTGACGTTTGAGCTCAGAACAGGAGTGATACGGTTGCTCCCGAGATATTATGGACGAAGTGGAGAAGACCCCATTGTTCATTTGGGTAAATTCCACAACGTCATTATGAGCATCAAACCAGCCGACGTCACTGAGGATCAGATTAAAATGAGAGCCTTCGGGTTCACTCTTAAAGACGATGCTGAGGACTGGTATTATCATCTGCCTGGCGGAAGCATAGATTCATGGGATAAGCTACATAAAGCTTTCCTCGCGCGTTATTTTCCAGCCAAGATGGCGAATACCTTGAAAAGGGCGATTGCCAGCATTGAACAAGGAGAGGAGGAGACCCTTTACAACTATTGTGAGCGGTTCGAACGACTCTGTTCTAGTTGCCCGTTCCATGGTATTGACAAGAAAGCTCTGGTACTCTATGTTTACAATGGGCTGTTGGATGATGAAAGAAGAATTATAGATGCTACTTGTGGTGGTAGTATCCTGAATATGACTCCTGATGCAGCCATGACTAAACTTCATGATATGGCCGAGAGCACAAGGGATTTTGATGAAGCTCCAAGGTTTAAAGAAGTTACTGCTGTCATCTCCAATGATTCACATTTATTACAGGAAATTGCTTCATTGAAGGAGGTTATTATGAAAATGAGTAAAACAGAAGCCCCTCAACAGCAAAATGTATGTGGAATTTGCATTGACCCATTTCACAACACCAGTGCTTGTCCCCAACTTCAAGACGTCACCACTACTGAGGTGTATGCTGCTGGAGGCTACGGGCCTATTAGACCTCGACTTGATCAACAACAGTTACAACCACCGTCACAACCTCACCGTGATGAGCCACCAGCTGCTCCCCAAACTCGTAGTTCCCCTTCGACTGACGACATGCTCAAGACCTTAACAAAGCACTTCGCAACTCATGTACAAACAACTGAGGCCAACATCGAGAGCATGAGGGCACAAATGGGTTAGTTGACAGATGTGGTAACCAGATTGGACAAAAGGGCTGCAGACGAAAGTGTAAATACGGTTACCCTCTGAAGTGGGGGGAAGTTGCAAGTCACTCCTACTTATGAGAAGGACAACAGAATTGGAATTGACGATGGGCATAACCCACCACCCCGCGGTCCCCAACACCGCGACCCGGCGAAACCGGCCAGTTATGTGGAGCCAATACCACCGCCCCGCGGCCAAGAGCACCGCCTCGCGGTGAAACCAACGCCCCGCGGTGAAAGCCCAGAGATCGATCATGATGAAGAAGAGGACACCTTTGTTCGTCCTAATTTCCCTCCTCTTGGATCGGAAAAGCCCCCTGCCCCCTTTCCGGAGGCACTAAAGGAACGGAGAGTGATTGACGACAAGGATCTCTTCGACACTTTCAGCAAATGTGAGGTGAACATCCCACTCCTCAAGCTTGTCAAGAGTGAGGTACGCTAAGTTTCTGAAGGAGCTATGCACCATCAAAAGAAACCAGAAGCTGAAGGGTAAGGAAAAAGTCAAGGTTAGCAAACGCATATCCGCTGTATTCCAGAGGCGTATGCCAAAGAAGTGCGGCGATCCAGGTATGTGGAGCATTCCTTGTATTATTGGTGACACTAAGTTTGAAAGAGCTATGCTCGATCTCGGTGCCTCCATTAATGTTTTGCCCTATTCTCTCTATGAATCTCTTGGACTCGGACCTCTGTAGGAAACAGGAATTGTAATTCAATTAGCTGATAGGTCTAGTGTCTACCCTAGAGGAATAGTAGAGGACGTTCTTGTTATGGTTGATAAATTGATATTCCCTGTAGATTTTTATGTCTTAGATATGGAAACAGATACAAAGGAAACCCCTATACTGTTAGGTAGGCCATTTTTTAAAACTGTTAAGACTAAACTTGATTTGCAAAGTGGGACACTTTCCATGGAATTTGATGGGGATAAGGTGGAATATAACATATATGAAGCTATGAAACACCCCAATGAAGACCATTCTTTATGCTCAATTGACATGATTGATTCTATTGCACAAGATGTATTTGATATTTCTGGTCCTGATGAGTTGCAATCCATTGTTGAGAATAATTTGGATTTGTCCCATGAGGAATACTCTTTACCATCTAACATGCAGGAAGTCATAGCTCAGATGGATGCATATGGTAAGTATCCTTTGGATCCTTTAGGCGTTGGCCCCAGTTTACTAAATCTGAGCGAGAAGCTTGTTCCCTCTGTTGAACAGGCCCCCGAGATTGAATTGAAGCCGTTGCCGGATCATCTCAAGTACGCCTTTCTTGGAGCCAACGATACTCTGCCAGTCATTGTGTCTAGTAAGCTATCTGCAGACCAGGAAATGAAGCTATTAGGCGTGCTCAGGGAGTACAAGACTGCGATTGGATGGACCATTACAGACATAAAATGGATAAGTCCCTCGACTTGTATGCATAGGATTCTACTTGAAGATGGAGCCAAACCGTCCAGGCAGCCACAGAGAAGGCCTAACCCTCCAATGATGGAAGTGGTGAAGAAGGAAGTATTGAAACTCCTCAAAACTGATATGATCTTCCCTATTTCAGATAGCCAATGGGTAAGCCCAACCCAGGTTGTTCCTAAGAAATGAGGTATCACTATAGTGGAGAATCAACAAGGAGATTTAGTGCCCACAAGGACCACCACATGATGGAGGGTATGCATTGACTACCGTAAGCTGAATGCGGTAACTCGGAAATATCATTTTCCCTTGCCCTTTATTGATCAAATGCTAGAACGCCTTGTTGGGCGCCCCTATTACTGCTTTCTCGACGGGTATTAAGGATATTTTCAGGTGGCCATTGCGCCAGAAGACCAGGAGAAAACCACTTTTACATGTCCATTTGGCACCTTTGCATACCGCAGAATGCCATTCGGATTGTGTAACACACCCGGTACATTTCAACGATGTATGGTTAATATCTTCTCTGAATATGTTGAGAAATTTATTGAGGTATTCATGGATGACTTTACAGTGCATGGGACTAGCTTTGATTCATGTTTGAACCATTTGGCACTTGTACTTAAAAGATGTGTTGAAACCAATTTGGTTTTGAATTATGAAAAGTGTCATTTTATGGTAGAACAGGGAATAGTACTTGGTCATATTGTCTCTGCCAGGGGTATTGAGGTCGATAAGGTGAATATTGATGTAATTCAGTCTTTGCCTTATCCTACTAATGTGCGTGAAGTGCGTTCCTTTTTAGGTCATGCAGGTTTTTACCGAAGATTTATCAAGGACTTCTCTAAGATCTCTTCACCCCTATGCGAGCTACTGAAGAAGGAGGTGACCTATGCATTTACTGATGAGTGTAAGAAGGCGTTTGATTGCTTGAGAGAACGCCTGACAAGTGCACCTATCATTCAGGCACTGGTCTCGCCCCTTTGAGATAATGTGTGACGCCAGTGACTATGCAGTTGGAGCAGTTCTAGGACAGAAAGTGGGACGTGCCTCCCATGTGATTCATTATGCCTCTATGACTCTGAATGGAGCCCAGAGAAACTACTCCACTACTGAGAAGGAGATGCTGGCAGTTGTCTTTGCCTTGGAGAAGTTTAGGCAATATCTTTTGGGCGTCAAGGTGATTATCTATACAGATCACGCTGCTCTTCGTTACCTAATGACGAAGAAAGAAGCAAAGCCAAGATTAATCTGATGGTTTCTCCTTCTCACTGAATTTGATGTGGAGATCCGTGATAAGAAGGGAGCAGAGAACCTAGTAGCTGATCACCTGAGTAGACTCGTACATGAGGAAGATAAGCCCGGAAAACAGAACCCCATTCACGGAACCTTCCCAGACGACACACTCTTTATGATCGAAGAAAGTTCAGGAAGTAACCACCGCCCCGCGGTCCCCATTACCGCGACCCGTCGACTTGTAGCCAGTATGAATCTGGAGGATTCACCACCCCGCGGTGACGCTCACCGCGACCCGGCGTCATATTTACTTAAGAACCAGGAAAGCTCACCGCGGCCCGCGGCGACAACACCGCCCCGCGGCAACATCTCTGGTGTCACACTTTGCTCTGTAGACACTTCTGACTCCTCTCCTCACATAGCCAAGGACGTCTTCGGAATCCGTTCCTTCAGACCATGGTACGCAGATATCGTGAACTATTTGGTCTAAGAGGAACTACCCCCGGATTACACCAGAGCTCAAAAGGCGAAGGTACGAAGAGAGGCCCGTCACTATGTTTGGGACGATCCCTACCTTTGGAAGCATTGTGTCGATCAAGTAGTACGCCGGTGTCTTCTGGACAATGAGGTACAATCTGTCCTTAACTTCTGTCATTCTGAAGCATGTGGGGGTCATTTTGGAGCAAATAGGACTACTATGAAGGTATTGGAGGCAAGATTTTATTGGCCACACATCTTTCGGGATGCTTACGCCTTTTGCAAATCCTGTGACCGATGCCAAAGGGTTGGAAATATCACCAGAAGGAATGAAATGCCACAATCATCACTAATCTTTTGTGAGGTCTTTGATGTTTGGGGTATGGACTTTATGGGACCCTTTCCTAGCTCTCATGGGAATCTTTATATATTGCTTACGGTGGACTACGTTTCCAAGTGGGTGGAAGTGAAGGCCACCAGGACTGATGATTCTAAAGTTGTGGCAGGTTTTCTTAAGGAGAACATTTTCTCGAGATTTGGGATACCCAAAGCTTTAATTAGTGACAGGGGTACCCATTTCTGCAACAAGACAGTGATTGCCCTGCTGAAGAAGTATCACGTCACCCAGAGAATCTCCACGGCCTATCACCCTCAAACTAATGGGCATGCCGAGAACTCCAACAGAGTGATTAAATCTATCCTGGAGAAAACGGTTGCAGCTAATCGGAAGGATTGGAGCACCAAACTCAATGATGCACTGTGGGCATACCGCACAGCTTTCAAAACTCCAATAGGAATGTCTCCTTTTCGGTTAGTTTTTGGAAAAGCTTGCCACCTCCATGTAGAGCTTGAGCATAAAGCATGGTGGGCAATAAAGAAATGCAACATGCAACTGGATGAAGTGGGAGATTTTCGGAAGCTACAACTGCAAGAGCTCGAGGAGTTGCGCCTTGAGGCGTATGAGAACTCGGTCAGCTATAAGGCGAAGACCAAGCAGTGGCATGACAAGCAAATTCTGAGAAAGGATTTTAAGCCAGGGGATAAGGTCCTCCTTTTTCAATCTCGACTTAAGCTCTTTGCTGGAAAATTGAGATCCAAGTGGACAGGCCCTTATGAAATTGATGAAGTACACCCCCATGGCGCCATCGGATTGATTAACCCCAAGACTTACAACATTTTCAAAGTGAACGGCCATATATTGAAACCTTATTATGAAGGCTTTAACCCGACCTATGTTGATGCGGTAAGTTTTGAGGCCCCTGAAGCTGAAACCTGATAGGCCACAGCCTGCGTCAAGCCAACGACGTTAACCAAGGCGCTGCTCGGGAGGCAACCCGAGGTATTTCCCTTTCTCTTTCCCTCTTATTTTGGTTTCTTCTCCCCCTAGACTTTTCCGTAGTTTCTTTTTCTTTGTTTCGTTCGCCTGCTGCTAACGTTTCAGGTACGAAAGTAAATGGAGGCGAGTTTAACTCCCCAGGAACCTCACGACCGCCCCGCGGCACACTTGACCACCCCGCGGTGAACCCCACCGCCCCGCGGTGAAGCCTGGGTAATTTCACTCAATCCCGAGAAAAAAAAAAAAAAAACATGTTTTGTTTTCAAAAATATTTTTCCAAGTTGGATACGAAGGATTTGACGGTGTCAGTTGGACCGCCCCACGGTCCGGTGCCTGGTATTTACTCCCATTACCCATTAAACACTCCCGCCAAACCCTAATCCCCTCATCCCTTCTCTTTCTTCTCTCTCCCTCTGTCGCGCCCTCCTTTATCCTTTCACACCCTCAACCTAAAACCTCCAAGCCCCAACTCTCCCTTGTTCTAAGCTTTGGTTGTGGAAGATACTTGAACCCAATTTCCTGTTCCCATTCCCGTACCACCACATTGCATCCGTCTGATCACCCCATGGTGTTTATTAGTAGCAGGGAGGCGTTTTGAAGTTTTGGATGTGTGATTGGAGGCAGTTGAGTGTTGTTAGGCTCATCGGAGGCTGAGAGAGAAGTGTCGAACAGTGGCCGCCTCGCGTTGGAATAGCACCGCCTCGCGCGAGTCGTGGTTTTTAAATTGGAGAAGACGGTGAACAGTACCGCCCCGTGGCAGCCCCACCGCGACCCGGCGATACCTTTCAGTGGAAGTATCTGGCCTTCATCGCCGCCCCGCGGTGACCCTTTGGTTCCCCCGTCTTTGGTTTGTAAGTCCTCTTTGCCTAGCTTTTTGACCCCAACGTATTCAATTACTTTCATTATGCCGAGAGCTAGGAAGGTTGGCATGACTATAGAGGAGAATAGGGCATATGATTTGGTTGCAGCGAGACTTGTGCACCCACCTCGCTTCTTTGATAGAGGAGCTTTGGCTTAGTTGGGTATGTTGGAGATGACCCAGCTGTGTTTGGATAGGATGGGAGTGGGGGGCTTCCTGACCAAATGTGCCCCTGCTTTCCCTGAACTCTGCTACTAGTTTATTGCCACTGTGTCAAATTGCCATGCGAGATGCACCATTGATGGTGAAGAGCGTAAATTCCTGGTGGGTATAAAATTTAAGTATGAGGGACGGGCGTACGAAATACCAGTGGAAGAAATCCGGGAGTTGTTGGGAGTGTCGAGACTGCCTACTGCTGGGTGGAAGAAGGGTCCCAACGAGGCAGACATTAGAGAATTCTAGACTACCGCTACGGGCATGTCCACTTATCAAACGGGGAAGGAAACCAGTAACAAGCTCGTGCACCCTTGTCTACGCTTAGTTTATACAGTGCTGATGCGGTCCTTTTGTGGAAGTATGGAGGATAGGAAGATATCCCTGAAGCGCCTTGGTTTATTCTCCCCGATGATTGACCCTTTGGATGAGGAGACTCCTGGTTGGGTTATGGTGTAGTTACACGAGATGAAGAAGATCCGCGAGGGAAAGGCGTGAGATATTATTCAGGGCGGCCTGATCACCTTGGTTGTTGCGGCCAGGATTCAGACAGACACTATTCCTCAGCCGATCATGCTTGTTCGCTATGACATCCCATGTCTGCGAAGGTGTGGTATGCTGAACAATTCCCCGGAGCAGCTCCTATGGTGTTCTTATGGAGGTCACGTGCTACGTCTCCCTCGCCCATTTTCCTACCCGCGGGACTTCACAGGATGGTTCATTCCGTCTGACGCTGAGGTTTTCCCTTCCGACACTAAGGATGAGCCCCAGGCCGCTATTCCTGCTATTATGGATTTTGATCCCCCTGCGTCTGTTGTTGCTTCTGCCTCTACATTGACTTTTGAGATTCCTTGGGATGAGATATTTGCTCGTTTTGATGCTTTCACACTGCGTCAACACGCTGTGAACGAGGAGATGCTGACTCGCATGCAGACTTTACAGGCCGACATTGCGCGAGATATCACGAGCCAATTGAGTTCAGCTGAGGCATTCATGCAGGAGCAGTACTTCGGGAGGCATCCACCTCCGCCGGGCTATCCACCATATCCACCTTTCCAGTGAGTTTATGTTCTTCCTCTCCTATTTCGTTTTGTCTTCGTCTCTACATTGAGGACAATGTGTGTTTCAAGTGTGGGGAGGGATTTAGACTTGCTGCTTATCATAGTTAGTGTACAGTTTTTGTTTATGCATGTCGTATTTGCATTTCAGATTCGAGCAGTTTCGTTTTATATTCTAAAAAATAAAAAAAGCCAAAATTAGTGAAAAAGGCAACCAAAATCCCGGGATGGGCCGAAAACCCGAAAGGGCGGTTCAGGTAATAAGCAGGTAGTCTGACTGGTATAGACCGGTGCAAAAATGGACTGGAGTGATGTGAGTACATGTGAGATGTCTAGTAAAATGAAATGAGTGGCTAGGTGAAAACCCGAGAGGGCGCCTAGGCAAGATGAGCGTAAAGAAAAAGGAGTGATTTTAGGATCATTCTGGAGATTGGCGTCATAAGCAGAGGTGATATAAGGAGTTCGGGTAGGTCACTCTGGAGCGATAGGGAGCTAGACAGGAGTTAGGAATAGATTTATCTCGCATCACTTGTTTTGGTTGTCTGGAGTTGATTGTTGAAGTTGTTGTAGTCACTGGTATCATGTTTGCTCGCACTTCCTGAGGCCTTGGTGTTTGATGACTGGAGTAGGATCAGTTTTGATTTACTCGGGACGAGTAAAGGTCTAAGTGTGAGGATATTTGATAGGTGCCATTTCAGGCACCTTAACTAGTGATTATTGACGTGATTTAGATGGAGTTTTGGTGTAGATTTAGGCTAAGTCTGTAACCCAGAAGAATAGTTGAGAAGTGAAGATATCATAGGATTTACAGCTTAGTGGAGAAGATAGAAGATGAAGACGTGAAGAAGCTGGTCTTGCCGCCCCGCGCCACAAGCCACCGCGACCCGGCGGTGGATCTCAAAGAAGGCAGCACAAGCGAAGCCACCGCCCCGCGGTGGAGGTCGACGCCTCGCGGCCAGCGATTATTTGTTTCCGATTTTAGCATTTTCGGATATTATATTTGCTATTATTTTATTTCCTTATTTTGTTTGCTAGGTTAATTTTCTAAAACCTATTTAAGAATCTTTTCTAGTTTTGATAAGGAGTTCGGTCCTCTCTATTATTCATTCCACTTCTAGGGTTTGAACGAATGGAGAGCTAAACACCTTTGTTTCGCTAGACAATTGAAGCACTGCAATGAATTGGTTGTGAGATTTCTATTCCTCATTCTATATCTTATAAAGTTGGTTTAATTCTCTTGAGCATATTGTCTATCGATTTGTGTTGATTCTTCTAGCGTAGCTAACTAGGTTTTTCGACATCTATCATAGTGCTAGGATTTGCATATAGGGGTTCCGAGTGCATATCTAGTGGCAAACACGATTGTTGCGTATAGGGGTTCTAAGTGTGCAATCGTGAGTGAGAATTATTTGCATGCTAAGTAGTAGGGTGTCCTTCTATTTGCATGTATCATATATCCTTGTGTGCATTGCTATTGCTGTGTTAGTGGTAAAGTATGCCGACAACTGTGAGAATCGGTGGTACTTTACCAGTGACATAGTAATAAGTCTATCGACAACTGTGAGAATCGATAGTACTTAAGATCAGGGTGGGAACAACTATAAGATTGTAAAAAGAACTTAGAACGATAGTTTTCAATGATCAACCTATTTCATCTGCTGTGTGGATATTTGTCTAGTGGAATACTTTTCCTCATCATATTTCTTCTTCTGTTAAATCTTGCGTCTTTGTTACTTTGAAATTACTCTAAAACCCCCCTGTTACTTGTCAGTCACACGTTATTGCATACAGATAACCAACTCTCTGTGGGATCGACCCTAACTTGCTTGCTATACTCTTTAGTAGGTGAATTAGGATTTCTTTGACAGGAAAACGACACCGGTTTCCGGCCTTGTCACTCTCCATTTGTTTGGCATGACAATTGACAAGTTGATTAGCTAATTTATGAAAATAAGTTAAATATAGCTTGTAAGCTACAAGCTAATAGTCATATTTCATGAAAATCAGCTTTCTAAGCTAAAAACAAGAGTAACAACAAGTTATAAACTAAAATCCAAATAAAACACTAGGCAAACACAGCCTTGGTAAACTCATAAGTCACAGAAGCTTGTTACAGGGAAAGAAACATTAGATTTCAAGACAACAAATGTAATACCCCTTAATTTTAGTAAGGGTATTTGGGTAATTTTCCCAACCTTCGTTCAATAATTTTTTTCGCTTTCAGTGAAGTTTGGATTTTCTGTAATATCCATGATCTCCGTAATAATTCCGTAAGTGGTATAAAATACATTCGATGTATTTTCAGGACTTAGAATATTTATTTGGATACAAACATATAATTTCCGGGGTTAAAAACTCCGAACCAAACTTTCCCCAGAAATATTGCACGTCACCCACGTTCGTTTCTCTCCGGCCGCCGCGTGTAAAACTTGTCGGGGGCAGCTGTCGATGTAGTGATCGGGCACGCCTTCCTCTTCCGACCTCGTTGGAGCCATTTAAGGAGCCCAATCTGGAAGGGGTCGAGGGGCACCCAATCTGATATCTCTCCTTCCTCTCGGTCGTCTCTCTTCCTCGCCATCTCCGTAGCTCATCCCGCCGGCGACCCGGATCCGACGAGACGGTGAGCTGTGGTTGCGCGAGCTGCGGGCCACTGCTGAGGTTCGCTGCTGTGGCCGAGGTCTACGGTTCGCCGAGTCGGAGGAGCTGCGCTGCTGTCGAACCGCCGTCGTGCTCCGAAGCTGCTGCTGCGCGTTGATGTTGTGGCCGCTTCTTCTCGGCGATGCGAGCCAGCCCGGCGACGAGGCGCTTCTTCCCGGCAACGCGAGCCAGCCCGGCGACGAAAAGCCCTCCCCGGCGTTGCTCTGCGTGTTGAAGCCATCGATGTGCGTGTGTTGTTGTTGTTGTTCGGTGTTGTACCGAGGAAGAAGAAAGAGTGGTGGGCCACCCCCCCTAATTCGTTCATGTGTTGGGCCGAAGACAAAGCCCATTTAAGCTTCCGGTCCAAATTTAACCCAAAATTATTCGAGCGGTATAATTTCGATTTCCTTTTATCCGTATCTGTCTTTAGGAAAATTCAATCAATATTCTTATGATTTAAAATCATAAGAATTTATTGAATTTAATTCCTTGAGTTCGTCCAGACAAATTAATTAAGATTAATTAATATGTCATATGCTGGATCGCGTGTGGACTTGTAATCTGTTGGAGCTATCTGAAGCATAGGCCATATCCTCGGAAAGGATATCATTAGTAGTTGTCTCGTCTAGATTCATCGCCGAATCTACTCCAGGCAAGTGGCGGTTCGCTCTTGCTCATCATTCCATATTTCAATTAATTATCAATTGTTTAATTATTAATTAGTTTGGGATGATTTATTGTTTCGTTGGGAACAGTTTTGTTAAATAATATGATTAAAAATATGATATTATAATAGGTTGTTTATCTGCTAGAACAACGCTATTATATATATGATTAATTACAGACATTATGATAGATTGTATATCGTTAGAACAATGCTATTTTATCTGTTATTGGCCGCGATGGCTTTGTTGTGAATTATTACCGTATATGATGATTGTCTTGATGGCATGGATGTGGATTATTGTGTGCTTGAACTGTTTAGTTAGCACGAGTATTCGTAGGAACGCTACTGTGTATCTCATTGCGAGTGCTAGTCGTTTCTTTATAACCTGGTGGTTAGGATTTAGTTCCTACCATCCTTCTCTGGTGCCGCTTGTAGGGATTTAGTTCCCGAGGGATTTAGTTCCCGATTTGACTTCAGGGATTTAGTTCCCGAGTCAACTTCGCCTTAGGGATTTAGTTCCCGAGGGATTTAGTTTCCGATTCGACTTCAGGGATTTAGTTCCCGAAGTCAACTCCTCCTTAGGGATTTAGTTCCCGACTATATATCTCTTTATCCTGAGGGATGAGATGATCTAAAAGCTTATAACATGATGAGCGTTTTGGAATTAAATAAGATAAGTTCCGTTGTTGCACATGATTAATATACCCCTTTAGGCGAGTAGTGCATCTAGGCTATAGTGCAACTAGGAAATCTCGTCTTGACTTTGATCAGAGTAACGTTCTCTTTCCAATCTGGATTCGCTTTGAGCGGTGAGGTTGGTCGTGAACCGAAACATCAAGTCGTTTTTGAACGCTTGTATGATTTTTATTTATGTTTCCCAACATTTGTCATGTTTCCGATAAGGCTCATTTCGTTGGAGTCTTCTTTTGGGATAGATTGTTGTGAGACTCGGTCTCCAAAATCTTCTCTTAATCATGCATTTTCATATATTCCAGTAGGAGTATGATGGTTGACTATCATCATCGGTTATTATTCGAGAAGCGATGAGTCTAACCTAATACGACTACTTTGAACCACTCTGCTTTGTACCCTTGCATAGTCTTTCAGTAAGACTAACCAACCGCAATTGTTCTCTGTATGGTTGGCTGGTGTCATCCGTTCGATTCGGCACATCAGATAAGTTGTCGTCCTGTGAAGGCTAGAAGCGACTATGAAGATAGATGATATTTTGAAGAGTTTTATCCAGGTTAAGGATCCTTGACGGGTGATCATTGCGATCAAGACCCTTTGTTAATTATTTAAAAGACTTTCGATGTGTTAAATATGTTTTGTGTAAAGACTTCCGCTGTATTTTTGATGTACTTGGAATTATGTTATAATTCCGAAACTATGCTTTAAATGAAAGTTATGATATTTGTATCATAACTGTTGTTTTTTTTATTTATATAACTGGTAAAGCCTTGGGTGACATCGGACAGAACGTCTGAGGTCACTGGCGGTAATGCCTTCAAGGTTATATATTTAGGGGTGTTACAGATTTGGTATCAGTGCCGAATTTTTTTTTTACGGGTGGGTTTTAAAACATTTTCTGGGAACGAAAATTTTTATAAACCATTTACTCGTTTGAAACTGAGAAATGTTTTCGAAGGCTCTCAATTTTCAAAATGAAAATTTTACTGTTCTAGTCGTGCCTTCTTCTTTAGTCTGATATGGAAGTTCACTTCCATAATTAGAAAGACTAACTCTCTTCTTATCTTGTAAGATTATGAGCGCTTTCGTTTCTCTTCATAGGGACTCGGAAGAAGCCGAGGTGGTTTCGCCATCTCCAGTAAGGCTTGAATTCCCAGTTCCTCGATATGATTTGAGGTTGTAGAACCTAGTAACTTGGTTTGAGTTCATCAGCTGATGATGAACACAAGAGATACGGTTCATGCTGGTGCAGGAGCGACGACGTGTATCGATAATCTCCGTAGTTTGGTAATCCGTAAGTATGACTTCTGTCAGTTGTTTAATGTAATGTTTCGGGTAAATATAGAAATGTTTCCTTGTGTTGAAAATTTTCTGAATTCGTTGTTGTTGCAAATTAATCGTTCATACGAAACCCCGTGAGTGGCGGAAATAATATATATCATGTGTGGATAAAGGTTGTCGGACTCATAGGGGAGGAGTATCGTTTGTAGCATAGATTTTCGTTCCCTACATGGTTAACCCCAGGGTCGACTCTATTGCTTAAATTCTAAATCCATCCCTAAGATCTTTCTCCATTTCAGGAGTAACGTCACAGTGGTGACATTAATTGTTGCGAGAGCGTTGTCTCGTAAGCTAAGTCCTGCTGGGATTTCTTAAGGTGTAGGAATAAATATGTGGAGTTAATGTTCTAAGAGATTAAGAGTTATATCTCACTTGTGTACTTGGAATTTTTGTTCCATTAGAATTATATAGAGGTGGACTAGTGCAAAGTCCGGAATGCCTAGTTGTGGAATCATGTTGTAAGCATTAATAAGGATAGAGTGGTGTGAAGGGAATAAATTGATTAAGGATTAGTTCAACAAGAACTCGTTTTCCCTATGGCGATCTTGAGTGAGACTGTGAAATCCGGAGTTATGATTAAAGCTTTTGGAAAAGCCAAGTATACGAAATCATAGGTATCCTTTGGGGAGATCTATTTGAGATTCGTTTTAGGTAATATAAGGAAATGATGCGATTAAGTCCTGGATGGATAGTATATTGTGTGAGGAATATAAGGATTTTAAGTTAGACATAAGTCATTTAAGACAGTACGAGTCGTTGGACTCGATAAGTGGAATTTCCAGAGGATGAGGAGTTAGGACTCTTGGGAATTGTCAAAGATTGACATCTTGTGAGTATGTCATTTATAAGGCTTATGGTATCACTCTCTTTGAGGAAATAGGAGTAATATCTTATGTGATACGTTTCGAGGAACATAGGAATAAGATATTGTGATTGTTTTTGAATCTTAAAAGAGTTAAGTTAGAAATTGGTTAAAGAGATGTGTTAAATTATTCTTGTAAGGATGTTAATTTAGAGATGGCATAAGGTCAAACTTACTTCCAGATAAATGATGGAATTGTAAGAGGTACCTTTAAGGAAATTAAGGATGTAATATTTCGAGGTTACTAAGAGTTGATAATTGGATTGTAAGGAATTAAGATGTGAACTTTGGGATTTTGTATATGAGTAAATTGTGAGGGAGATGCGTGTTCTCCTATTGAAGGTTCAATAATGTCATTATGATAATTTTAGAGACCATTATTATATAATGGTCAGGATCTTGTGGATATAGTGAGAATGATTACATGGTATAATATATAGAGACGAGGTTGAGGATGATATCAAGTGGACTTGAGGAAAAAGGTAACCCACGTTGGTTAAGGTAATCATATAGCACGTTCGGGTGAGACAAGAGTATAATCCTATGGAATGGATTAGTGAATCATGCTGAGATAATCAGACATAGATTGTGGTATTATTGATTGTGGGATCATATGAGTATAGATTATGAGATAAAGATATGGCATAAGGGCCGGAGATGATTCAAGTAACAAGTGAATCGTTTATATAAGGTCTATATGACAAGTGGAGGTACTAAGTTGAGATACATTGGAGATTTTTATAAAGGATACTCTGGTTAAGGCAATGGTAATCATGTGGATGATTACATCTATTCTAACGAAAGTAAGGAATGTAGACAATATGTTGTAAATGGATACATGATCGAATAGGTAGTTTGATGTTGGTAATATAAGTTATGAAGACCATATTGGTTAAGGATACCGACCTAAGGAGGTTTGGGTATATACTTCGAGAGAAGTTTAGAGGTAAGTGTAAGAGAATATGTATTCTCATAATTAAAGTATAGCGAGTCTATTGTGGTGATCATGACTTTGAAAATGGTCACGAGTTAGTACAAGTATAGCATATGGAGATAGGATATGCAAGATAGTAGTATCATCTCTGCCTTCGAGGGAGTGATAAAAGATGAGGTCTCAGGTTCGAGCCTTGCGAACAACCTACCCAAAGATGGGGGAAGGGTTGGGGTACATGGGCTACGGTCCATGAGGGATAGAAATGGCTGGGCCTATTGGGCTTGGATGCCACTATCCTACATAAAAAGTACAGATAGTAAGTTGGATGTCTTGATTAAGGATATTAAGTTCAGATAGTAAGTTTGATGGTGAGGCAGGTTCCTCATTGGTTTAATGCAAGTTTCGGGGTCGAAACTTTTTTTTAAGGGGATAGTAATGTAATACCCCTTAATTTTAGTAAGGGTATTTGGGTAATTTTCCCAACCTTCGTTCAATATTTTTTTTCGCTTTCAGTGGAGTTTGGATTTTCTGTAATATCCATGATCTCCGTAATAATTCCGTGAGTGGTATAAAATACATTCGATGTATTTTCGGGACTTAGAATATTTGTTTAGATACAAACATATAATTTCCGGGGTTAAAAACCCCGAACCAAACTTTCCCCAGAAATATTGCACGTCACCCACGTTCGTTTCTCTCCGGCCGCCGCGTGTAAAACTTGTCGGGGGCAGCTGTCGATGTGGTGATCGGGCACGCCTTCCTCTTCCGACCTCGTTGGAGCCATTTAAGGAGCCCAATCTGGAAGGGGTCGAGGGGCACCCAATCTGATATCTCTCCTTCCTCTCGGTCGTCTCTCTTCCTCGCCATCTCCGTAGCTCATCCCGCCGGCGACCCGGATCCGACGAGACGGCGAGCTGTGGTTGCGCGAGCTGTGGGCCACTGCTGAGGTTCGCTGTTGTCGCCGAGGTCTACGGTTCACCGAGTCGGAGGAGTTGTGCTGCTGTCGAACCGTCGTCGTGCTCCGGAGCTGCTGTTGTGCGTTGATGCCGTGGCCGCTTCTTCTCGGCGACGCGAGCCAGCCCGGCGACGAGGCGCTTCTTCCCGGCAACGCGAGCCAGCCCGGCGACGAAAAGCCCTCCCCGGCGTTGCTCTGCGTGTTGAAGCCGTCGATGTGCGTGTGTTGTTGTTGTGATATTTGTATCAGAAATGTTGTTTTTATTATTTATATAACTGGTAAAGCCTTGGGTGACATCGGACAGAACGTCTGAGGTCACTGACGGTAATGCCTTCAAGGTTATATATTTGGGGGTGTTACAACAAACCTCCCACATACAAAGGGCTTCATTGAAGGATAATTCCCTGCGGAACAACACATGCAGCATTCTGAATGCAAAATGAAGGCTTTCTGCACCTATCCGTGATAAATGAGAAAATATTTCCCTGTCTATGAGTTCCAAAATATGCCATAACGTAAGTAACTGCTTCATTACTCCAGTTGAGCCTTCCATTCGAAAGTTATCACGCTGACGAGACACATCATATAATAATAAGCAATCCTACTATAAGGGCATGAGTCAAGAGAATAGATTAATGTTAAGAGCATACCACTCTACGAAGAAGCATCTCAAAGCACCAAAATGCATCAGCATCATCCTCAAAGAGAACAACAAAAGGAGACAATAAATCACTCATATCTGGCCACAAGATCAGGTCAGAGGCACTATTTGGTTTATGAGATGAATAATTAGGCCTTGTTCAAGGAAATTGCAAAGGATCAAGAAAAAAAAGAATTGTTAAAGACAAAAATACTACCTTGACAATATCCAGTCTGAGGGTCAACCCATGCATAGACAGCAAGTATATCTGACATCCTTGCTAAATTTTTTGGGTCCTCATAAAATTCAAGATGGTTGTCCGTCCTAACCACATCAACAACTGAAAAGGCATATCAATCTTTCAAGCAGCAGAAAAAAAAACCCTTGAAGATACTTTAAAGGTGGGTTTAGAAGAACTAAGATACCTATACGGTGCAGGGTCCAACGCCACTCAGAAACATTATCTTCACCAAGTACTCCTACTGATGTGCTTGCATGCATTCCTTGTGTATCAGGTGCACCAGACGTTCTCTGTCTGCTTATTACCTTAGTATTCTGCTGGAAGGTATTAGATTGCAGAGGTGGCTCGTGTCCATTACTATCGTCCGTTACAATTTCAGAGCTAAAATCAGGCCGGGCGGTATCACAAAAAGACCTTTTTGTTAACTTGAGTAATTCAACACAGTCAGAGACTTTGTATCTATCAATTGGAATTTCTGTTAACTCCGAACCAGTAAAGACGAACTACAAGTTTTTCAAATTATCAAAGTGAAGACTTCAAATTAAACATCACGAACAAGAGAAGATTAGAAAGTTGATCGAACCTCACCTCCAACTGCCTCTGCACAATTCTAGGTTTCTTCTTAGGCCTGGGAGGAGGTGCACAATTCTAGGTAATCCAATTCAACCTCTTCCTTGGACAATTCAATCTAGAACTTCACCCTCCCTCGCTTCTCCGAGTCCCTAATCCTCCTACTTCCCTTCTCCAGCGTCATCGGCGACAACGATGCCTCTCGATTCCTATCTCCATCGGCGCTTACGCAGTCTCCAGGAGCACGACACGAGGCTTTACGTGTACGGAGGTTCAACGAACCGGGAGATAGCAGACGACCGATGAGGTGCTGCGGACTAGGAGACGTCGGAGAGTGTTGCCAGAGAGAAGGTGTTGTCGATGGAGGAGGCGAGCGGGATGGAGGGCCACCGGAGAGAAGGCATCGCCGACACCATTGGAGAACGAAGGAGAAGGGAGGGATGGGAATCGCATGAGGAGGAGAAGGGTCTCGCTTGGTTTAATTTACAAAGTAGCCTATAATTATACTTATGTATTTTATATTGGTTTATAAACCCTATAGTAAAAACCGATCGGAAAATCTAACATATTATCATACATATTATATACTAAGGGTGATAAACTAATCCTATAGTGTCGATGTATTTCCCAAATGAGTTTGGTGTCCCATTTCCAACACTCCATGACTTTCATTGTGGCCACAACCCCTTCACACAATTGATCGAGATATAAATATGTTTCTTCTTTTGCATTGTCTTTTGGCTTCAAATTGAGTCGGTGGATTCTGTTAAATCCATGATGGCCTTCCCCTTGCTTGTGTTTGTGGATTATGTGTTTTTGGATTATGTTGTGGGTGTTGGGAATCTGGTTTTAAATTTGTGTAAGAGGTACTGCATGAAGGGTTCATTGCTTGATGCTTGTGCCTAGCTATATTTGCTTCATTGCTTGTTGTTTGTTTTATTGGTTGATTGTCTTTATCTCCTTGTTCATCTGCACATGTTAAGAAAGCCCAAGTTTCAGGTAAGTGCAGATTGAAAGCCATGGATTGTTAGTTTGAAATGATTGCACACATAACTTCAAATTACCTTTCGTTTATAAGGTGGCATTCTACGAGTTGAGATCCATCATTGGTGGGCCTGATCTTCCCGTCATTGATTGCACAACCTATGACATCTTTCAAATGAAATTGGGGTAAGTTGGCATGAATTTATGTTTTCACGGTAATAGCAATTTTGGGAGCTAGGTAAGTTTCTACCTCTTGTGAACCCATGCCATCAGATGTCTTTTTTGCTTGTTTGGAATTACATGAATTGACTGGGCCTGCTATGGGTGCTTTTCAGTCCTTGTTTTTTGTGCAAAGGCGACTGGGAAGCGGGTTGTACGGAAGCATATGAATCCATTTTACCTATGGGTGGTAATTTGTTGTGGAAGCTGGTATGCGGTTATACATGTGAGTTCAATATGAAGGGCTATTTAAATGGGTATGTGGGGTCTTCCCAATTGATTTGCAGTTAAGGTGAGGGCAACCCAAAGGATGAGGAGTTGAGGCTGAGAAATTAAACTGTAACAGCCGTTTTGATGTTGTACAGCCTTTGAACTTCTTTCGATTTAATTATAGGTTTAGTGTTGTGCAACTTTTGATGTTGTACAACCGTTTGACTTGACTATCTTTTTTTTTTCTTTTTTTGTTAAAAAGTTTAATTGGTTTTTTTAAATGTTTTATTGTTGCATGGGCATTAATGGTTAAATTTTTTATAGACCTAAAATTGGATTCAATTTCTTTCAACAAACACATTCACACGTGCAGTAGAAGTCCGTACATGCATGTATGGCCCAATATCTGATTGCAATTTTTTTGTCTTCTCAAATCATTTGTTGGCTCAATATGTGAGAGTAAACCATATTGTTCAGCTCTATTGTGAAGCAAAACAACTGTATAGATTGAAGTGCAGCATTAATGAGGGTAAACAAAACTCAACTTTTATATAACAAAACAATTGTAGAAAATTGAAGTGAAGCATTAATGAGGGCAAGAAAGTCAAGTTTTAAGTAGATATAGATTTGTGGACTATTCCATTAAAAATAAAGCTGAGGTGTTTCACAAATTCACTCATTTCCTTTCTTATGTCAAAAATCAATTCAATACCATCATCAAAAGTCTGTAGTGCGATCATGGTCGAGAATTTGACAATAATAATTTCCATCAATACTTCCACAAAAATGGGATATTGTTTTGTTTTTTCTTGTCCCCACACCTCTCAAGAAAATGGTAAAGCTGAACGAATGATATGCACCATCAATAATTTTGTTCGTACCCTACTCTTCGAAGCCAGCCTCCCTTCTAATCTATGGGCCGAAGCCCTTGCTGCAGCCACACACATTCTTAATATTCTACCCACTAAAACTCTCAGCCTTTCCACTCCACACACCAAGCTCCACAAAACAGCCCCTTAGTATGACCATCTACGTACCTTCGGGTGCCTTTGTTACCCAAATCACTCCTCTACCATGCCCCACAAATTAGCCCCTCGTTCGAGTCATTGTCTCCTCCTAGGGTATGCTAAAAATCACTAGGGCTATCGTTGTCTGGATCTTAAAACAAGGAAGATTATAATATCAAGATATGTTATTTTTTATGAGACCCAATTTTCCTACCCAAAAAAAAATCCAAAAAGATAATTCCTATAATTTTCTTAAATTTACTATGGATATTCATACCCCACCCAAAAATTCCAGCCTCGTATTCAACGCTCCACAAAATCTGCCAACCACTCACAGTCTCTCTCCTAATCCCCAAAATATATCTCCATCACCCTCTGATGATTTGACCTTATCCCCAAAAACATACCTCACCTTTCCTGATTCCCAACAAACCACTCTCTCTCCTATAACAACTTTCCCAATCCCACAAAATTGGAAAAATGTACACCTACACCGAGTGTAGGAATTTATCTTACACATATAATGATTTAGAAGGGTATAGACGTAATATTCTTCTCTGCAACTTTAAATATTTGCTATTGCAGTCTGCTACTCTATGGGAAATAGTGATATTTAATAAAATATTAGTTTTCCCCCCTTCATCTTCCTCCTTTGTAAATAAGTGTTTAACCATTAAAGTCACTACTCACTCCTGCTATCTCCATTTCCATCATCTTCATCTCCCCACTATCTCCATTCACTTTTCTAGGGAATCCAAACCACCACCAGCCCCTGTGTTCACCGACCACGAGCCACCACCCCCGGCTACCACCGTCGCCGACGTTCTTTCTCTAGCCTCATTTCCATCTTCTCCAAACAGAGGCATCCATAATTACTTCCCAGGCTACAGGGACACAAATTCCGACTGCTCAATTTGCATGGAGAGCATCAAATCGATGTTGGATGTCATGCTGATGAGCGCCCAACGAACCTTCCTTTCTAAATTCTCTGCTCCCATCATGCCTCTTATGTCGTCGAGAAGACCCCAATTTCCATAGATCCAACCCTAATTTCGACGCCCACTTCAAGGACTCGCTTGGATCTGAATCCCACCCAGGTCCTCACTCCTACTCCTTTCAGATCCACCACCAAATCGGTTCACCCGAAACCAATATCGGAGCCTGAAGGACGAGGAGTTTGCGTGATTTTATATGCCTGATTGCTGATGTGCTTGAGCTTGTTCTTGGCTGCAAAAATTTAGGGTTTTTCGGTTGGCGCTTAGGGTATTAGACACGCCTAGATTGTCTTCAATTATGGTGGAAAGATTGATCGAGGGAAGTTTGGGTGTGGATGATTTGGGCGTGAAATTTAGGATTTTGGAAAAGGGCTAGAGCGATGGGACGAAGAATTGACATGGAAGATTAATTGGTGGTTTTGTTCTCTGTTCTCAAATGGCAGAAAAAATTTGATGTGGAGCGTGAGATTACCTAGAGAAGAGAGAGCAGACTTCGAAAAATTGAGAAAGTGATTCTTTAGTTACTAAAGAAAATGACTAAATTAGACATGACTGCTTTTTGTTATTCTATTATTTTAAAATATAAAGTAACACATGTATACTATTTATTGGATGAAAATTTTACACTACCTTACACCATGTGTAGGTGTATCATGGTCCCACAAAATTCTCCCACCCCACTACCCACCGATCTGACTCCTTCACAAAATTTTCCCTCACCAAATCCGGCCCAAATCACCACTCGCACCCAGCCGGCCCATCCCTTAACTCCTCAACCTGCCACACAAAATTCTCCAGCCTTAAACTGCCCTACACGCCAGCCCCCACCACCACATCAGATGCAAACTCGTTCAAAATCGGATATTGTAAAACCTAACCCTACTTACAATTTATCTGCCTCCATCTCTCCTATACCCTCAAGTCACAAAATAGCCCTCCAAAACCCACAATGGCGTCAAGCAATGCAAGATAAATTTAATGCCTTGATTAAAAATAGGACTTGGGATCTTGTTCCGATGCCTTTGTCTGCTAATGTGGTTACATGGAAGTGGATCTTTCGCCATAAATTTGGTGTTGATGCGAAGTTGGCTCGTTACAAGGCTCGCTGGGTTGCCCGTGGGTACTCTCAACAACAAGGGATTGATTTTGATGAGACCTTCTTTCCGGTGGTCAAACCTGCTATAGTCCGGACAGTCCTAACTCTTGCTCTGTCCTGTGATTGGCCCATACATCAACTAGATGTGAAAAACTATTTTCTACATGGTACTATGAAGGAGACTATTTATTGTCAGCAGCTCCCGAGTTTTGAAGATCCGGCTTGCCCAGGTTATGTCTGTCACCTATAGAAGGCTCTCTACGGCCTCAAGCAGACTCCTCGGGTGTGGTTTCAAACAAGGGAACCGTGAGGCACATCTCCTTGTTTACGTAGATGATATTGTTATTACTGCTTCTTCCTCTGCCTTCTTGCAACGAATCATCACTGCATTAGGGAAAGAATTTGCCATGACTGATCTTGGACACTTGCATTATTTTCTTGGGATCACTGTAACTCGTACTACTGATAGGTTACACCGTACTTAAGCCAGGAAAAATACTCCAAAGAGATATTACAAAAAGTAGGTATGCTCGGTTGCAATCTGAGTCGGACCCCAGTCGATACTGCTGCCAAGCTCGGTCAAGCTATTGATGACCGTGTTTCTGATCCGACTTTGTACATGTCTCTTGTTGGTGCCCTTCAGTATCTGACTTTCACCCGCCTTGACATATCATATGTTGTTCAACAATGTTGTCTCTATATGCATGATCCTTGGGAACAACATTTTCTAGCTCTCAAACGTATCCTCAGGTATGTCCAGGGTACATCCGCTCTCGGCCTATAGCTCAGTAAGGGCTCGGTTTCCTCCATGACTGCCTACTCGGATGCAGATTGGGCTGGTTGTCCGGACTCACGATGATCAACCTCGGGCTATTGTGTTTACTTGGGTGAAAATCTGCTCAGTTGGTCATCCAAGCGGCAAACGACCGTGTATCGTTCAAGTGTAGAAGCCGAGTATAGAGTTGTGGCCAATGTTATCACCGAGACTTGCTGGCTTCGTCATCTACTTTGAGAACTCAACTCACCAATCACTAATACCACATTGGTATTTTGTGATAATGTTAGTGCCATGTATCTTTCCTCCAATCCGGTCCAACATCAACGGACTAAACATGTAGAGATCGACTTGCACTTTGTTTGAGACAAGGTCGCTTTAGGTGAAGTTCGAGTTCTTCATGTGCCATCGTCACATCATTTTGCAGATTTGTTTACAAAAGGGTTGACATTTCCTCTCTTTTCTAAGTTTCGATCCAGTTTACACGTTCGCCAAGCTCTCGCTTCAACTATGAAGGGTGATAGTAACACTTATGTATATAGATTTATGTATATGATATTAATTATTGTTGTGTTTAGTAGTTCTTGAATATTCTCAACATCTTGTACTCTATATATATGACAACCCCAAGTGGGCTTTCTCAATCTTACAATTTTGGTTTTCATATTTTCCCTTTATAAAATAAAAATTAATACTTGTTCTAGTTTTATAGTTTTTCAACTTCATCCTCTCATAAAAAAACACGAATGGAGAACCCTAGCCCAAAAACCTCTCTTTCCCTTATCTTCTCTACACGGCGCCGCACCAAAATCCACCAAAACTCAACAAATTCCCTGCTTCAATCTTCCTCCAGAAGATGTCTTCTCTTCAAATGGAAGCAATTGATTAAGCTTTATGGCCTCCTCTTCAACTTTTACCCAAATCTTGGCTTCGAAAAAGGGCTTATTTCTAGAAGCTCTTCGATCTCGTCTCCGGAGTCACTCTCGCCATCGCTCTCCGATCTTCAACCTCCCTTGACGGCGTCGGCCGAGTCCACCCCTCCTTGCTCTGGTTCTTGGTGGGTGTCGAGCTTCTTGCTTGAACTCGTTCAAGCAAGAACTACATGTGTTTTACCCCTTTGAGGATCACTGTAATAGGGACTCTTAGGTCTCTGTATTATAGATTTTTATCCTATAACAACCCTCATATTTGTCTTACAACTAACACTTATTTTGTAACACCCCCAAATATATAACCTTGAAGGCATTACCGCCAGTGACCTTAGACGTTCTGTCCGATGTCACCCAAGGCTTTACCAGTTGATATAAGTCATCAAACAACAATTATGATACAAAATATCATAACTTTCATTTAAAATCATTGTCTCGGCATTACATCCATAATCCGAAAAATAACCAAAATACAGCGGAAGACTTAATACAAGACATATTTAACACAGCGGAAGTCTTTGAAATAACAAAAGGGTCTTGATCGCAATGATCACCCGCCAAGGATATCGACATAAATAAACTTGTCAAAACACTGTTTGTCTTCATAGTCGTTCTAGCCTTCTCGGATCTGCAATTTATCTAATGTGCCGAATCGAACGGATGACACCAGCCAACCATGCAAGGGAATAATCGGTTGGTTAGTCTAATGAAAGACTATGCAAGGGTACAAAGCATAGTGGTCCGAAGTAGTCATATTAGGTTAGACTCATCGTTTCTCGAATCAAAACCGATAACGACAGTCAACCACCATACTCCTACTGGAATATACGAAAAGACATGATCAAGAGATGATTCTGGAAGACCGAGTCTTACAGCAATCAATCCCAAAAGAAGACTCCAACGAAATGAGTCTTATCGAAAACATGACAAATGTTGGGAAATATTAATAATTCATACAAGCGTTCAAAAACGACTTTGATATTTCGGCTCACGACCAACCTCACCGCCCAAGGCGAATCCAGATTGGAAAGAGAACTTTACTCTGATCAAAGTCAAGACAAGCTTTCCTAGCTGCACTATTGCCTAGCTGCACTACTCGCCGAAGGGTATATTAATTATGTGCGACAACGGCACTTATCTCATTTAATTCCAAAACGCGCATCACGTTATAAGCTTTTATAATATCTCCTTACAAGAGATGACAACTCCTCACGAGAGATGTAGAAGGGATGAACCCTGGGAAATGACATCTCCTCTCAAGAGACGTAGAAGGGATGAATCTTAAGAGGTGACATCTCCTCTCAAGTGTGATACCCCGTATTTCTATAAGGTTATTTTGGGAATTTTGGGAATTTTCCCAAACACCCGTTTTGTACGTCGGATTTAATTCAGAGAGTTTGAGACATTCTGTAATGTGCTCAATATCTGTAATATTTTTTCTAAGTGAAATATAATACAGACGACGTACGTTGGGTCTTAATACTCGTTCGTGTACGATTATTTTTATCCTGGGTTAAGCCATCGTCATTCAAAAGCCAATCGGAGGAGGGTGACCTGGCGGCGCCCGCCGTAAGTACGGCGGCGACCGCCGTTAGTGGCTCGAGGAAGCTATCCTCTTGTCTTCTAGCTGGGCACCAGGGCTAGGAAATGGTGACCGCCTCCATTAGCCCGCCGCCGTTGTAATCGCAAAGCGGCGACCTGTGGAGGCGCGGCGCCCGCCGTGAGCTAGCTGGGAGCGTAGGCCTGTGGTCGCCGGCGAGCGTTTGACGACGCCGAATTAGCCTCTCCATATCTCATCTATAGCCATCATTGTGTTCCCTAATCTTTGGTTATAAATTGGAGCACTTGGGGATCGAATTGGAGCACAAATCAGAAGCTCAATCCTCAAAATTCTTCTCGCCGGAGTTTGGTTCCCTCGCCGGAGCTGTGTGAGTGATCGCAGGTGCCCATTTTGGTGTGTTTCCAGTTGCCAAAGTGTAGCTTTTGGAGGCCTTAGAAGCTCAGAATCCAAATCCAGGCAAAAGGGGGTCGAATCGCTCGCCGTCGGTGAGGTTTCGTTCTCGTTTTAATTTTCCGATGTTCATAGCGGCGCCCGCCGTGATGAAGGCGGCGACCGCTGCCATGAACACACGGCGCCCGCCGTAAGGCCGCCGGCGACCGCCGCCAGAGGGTCGTTGGCTATTTTTGGCCTCGGCCTTGGTGGTCGTCTTTCGGGCGTCGTTCCTTTCGATTTCTTTCGTCTTTCCTTAGATTCGTACTAGATATTGTCGAATCTAACTTAAGGTTTCTGTATGGGTCGATCCGAAGGAATCTGTGTGCCATATCTGTTCCTGTGTCGAGCTCGGAATCCCGTCGTCGTTAGGCTTCGTTCAAACTCTGCGGATTAAGGCAAGTGGCGGTTCGCTCTTGCTCATCGTTCCATATTTACATTAATTATCAGTTAGTTATCTGAGTAATTAATTTGGAATGATTATTGTGTTTGTCTGGAAATGGTTTTATAAACTGTTTTGGAGAACTGTAATAATGATGTTATAATAGGTTGTATATCTGTTAGAACAACGCTATTATATGTGATACTTTCCGTGATGTATTGTTGTGAATTTAATCTTAATGCTAGAATAGCATGTGGGTTAATAGGAAAGTTAATCCAAGTAAGGATTAGCCGTTTCTATTATCTCTATGTTTAAGTCGTTTGTCTAGATGGCTTTAATGTGAATAATTGATGTGTTAGACTGTTTAGTTAGCACGAGTGTTCGTAGGAACGCTAATCTAGGTAAGGATTAGTCGTTTCTTTATAACTTAATGTTCGTAGGAACGCTAATCCAAGTAAGGATTTGTCGTTTCTTTTTAACGTAATATTCCTCGGGATAATTTCCGAATAATAATTTAAGGGTCATGACCTATGCTTCCTATCCACCTTTAAGGATCTGAAGTGTTTAAGCGCCTTGCTAGCGCAATTGGGTGAACATAATTGTCACCCTGTGTATTAAGCACCTAGCTAGTGCAATTGGGGTGGACATAACTGTCACCCTGTAAATTAAAGTGTAAGCACTGTGGCAGTGTAATCTGGGTGAACGTAAAGTCACCCTGTATAATAATAACTTCCGTTGTTACTCGGAATAATATTAAGCCTCGTGTGTGTGTTTGTGTTGTATTAATTTGGGTTGACATAATGGTCACCCTGAGATTTAAAGCTTTGTAGCCGCTCTTAATAATGTTAATGTATTTCAGTGATGTGGGTTTTGGAATTAAATAAGATAGAGTGCCCGAGTGTACATAATTAATATACCTTTGGCGAGTAGTGTAGCTAAGTAAATTGTGTAGCTAGGAAAGCTCGTCTCGACTTTTGATCAGAGTACGTTCTCTTTCCAATCTGGATTCACTGTAAGCGGTGAGGTTGGTCGTGAACCGAAACATCTAAGTCAGCTTTTAAATCACTGATATCTGATTCTTTAAACGTTCCAGATTTGTCATAATTTCCTGTAAGACTCAATTCCTTTGGAGTCTTCTTTCGGGTCGATTTCTGTGAAGATTCAGTCTTCCAGGATCTTCTCTTGTGCATACCTCTTGTTGTTATTCAGTAGAAGTATGAAGGTTGATTATCGTTATCGGTTATTATTCGAGAAACGATGAGTCTAACCTAATACAACTACTTCGAACCTTCTGCTTTGTACCCTTGCATAGTCTTTCATTAGACTAACCCACGAACATTGTTCTCCGCATGTGGGCTGGTGTCATCCGTTTGATTCGGCACATCAGATAGAGTGTAGATGAGAAGACTAGAAGGACTATGGAGTCGACGGTGGTTTTTCGATGTTTTTAATAATTTCTTTTAATTAGGTTGAGATCCTTGGGAGATGACCATTGTGGTCAAGATCCTTGTTTGTAATGTATTTTATCAAGACTTCCGCTGTATTTGTTTAAACTATGTGTTTGTCCTATTCGGGATTGGGATGTAATCCCGGGACTCATGTTTTATATGAATAAGGTTATCATTTTGTATCATTGTATTTCATGATTTGTATTTAAACGGTAAAGCCTTGGGTGATCTCGGTAAGGAACACTGAGGTCACTGGCGGTAATACCTTTCCAAATGGGTTAAGATTTGGGGCTGTTACATCAAGAGATGTAGAAGGGATGAATCCCGAGAGATGACATCTCCTCTCAAGAGATGTAGAAGGGATGAACCCTAAGATGATGACATCTCCTCTCAAGAAATGTAGAAAGGATGAACCCCAAGATGATGACATCTTCTCTCAAGAGATGTAGAAGGGATGAACCCCAAGATTGGCACCAGAGAAGGATGGTAGGAATAGAATCCTAACCACTAGGTTATAAAGAAACGACTAGCACTTGTAATGAGATACACAGTAGCGTTCCTACGAATACTCGTGCTAACTAAACAGTTCAACACAGTAATAATTCACATCAAAGCCATCATGGCCAACATCATAAATATATGATGTGATTATGTCCCATCTTCAAGACATGGACAAGCTCAACAAGGAGGAAGGCATGGAGGACCAGCCAAGGAGCAAGGAAGAGAAGGACAAGCCCGTATGCATCACCCGAGCAAAGGCCAAGGAGCTCCAACGATCACTTGATCAAGGCATACTTTCTAATGGGCTTTTGGCAAGCAAGGAGGACGGCCCATCCACTCTCCTAATCACCAAAGAAGAGGCCTCAAACCAGCACAAAACCTAAGGAGGCCGGCCCTACAAAGAGCATTTAAGGCTCTAGTTACTAGCATTCCATATTTGCACTTTTATTCCTATTTTGGCACTTTAAATTCAGCCATTGAAACACTTTAATTTGCACCATTTTGTAACCTCAATAAGAGGCATTTATTTGCTTAAATGTTAGGCGTTTTTGAGCCTTAATAGGAGGCTTGAAGGCTGCCTTGGAAGGCAAGGAAGGCCGACTCACTAGCCTACTTGTAGCCTTCCATTTGTATTGTTTTAGCAACTTGAATTTGATTAAGAAAAGCTCTCTTTGAGAATCATTTGAGTTCACCTCTTTTCCTGCATTGTGAGTCATATCAATCCAGAGAAAAGCCTTCGAGTTTGCCTTGGTGAGTCACATCCAAGCACAAGCTCTAGTTCATCCAACGTTGGTGAGTTATATCCAACTTTGAGTGTTCATATCTCCACCTTCCACCGCCGCCGCTTCCACCCCTCAAACTACACTTCATAAGCCACCCAACCACCACCAAGCGCCACCTCCATTGCTTCTACGCCTCACTCAAACCGAAGCCCTAATTCACCTTCCATCGCTAGGGTTTCCACCAAAACCACCACTCTTCCATCCTCCATAAGTCAAGGCTCGCATCGGCGCCACCAGGCCCATTTTGCACCACCATTCCTAACATCCTCCACCACCATTAGAGACCAAGCCCGCCGCAAAACGACTCCAATGCTGCCCTACAGCCCGCTCCCAAAGACGTCTCCCCGGTTTGCCGAAGGGTGACGACCGGCCAAGCACTTGCACCGAAGCTCATCCAAGTCGATCCTTATCAAGCAGCCCAATTGGTGATATGATGGGTATTCCACTGCCCTCATATCAAAGGGTCGGGGTTCGATTCCCCCCTCCAACATCCTGGGGGATTAACAGGCGCAAGCCTCCCTCTAGGTTGGGGTGCAGGGGCTGCAGCCCTGCTCTGTGATCAGGACGCCAGCGGTCAGATCGCAGATCGAGGCAGACCGTGGGCTGGGCCGCTGGGTCAGAATGCCGAGCGAGGCAGACCATGGGAAGGCGGACCCAGGTAGGCTCGGATCACATCATAAAAGTGCACTTTTATGATGTGATATGAGCCCACCTGGGTCCGCCTTCCCATGGTCTGCCTCGTTCGGCGTTCTAACCAAGCGGCCCAGCCCACGGTCTGCCTCGATCTGCGATCTGACCGTTGATGCCCTGATCACAGAGCGGGGCTGCAGCCCTGTTCTGTGATCAGGGCGCCAGCGGTCAGATCGCCGATCGAGGCAGACCGTGGGCTGGGCCGCTTGGTCAGAACGCCGAACGAGGCAGACCATGGGAAGGCGGACCCAGGTGGGCTCGGATCACATCAATATATATCTATAATAGCGTTGTTCTAGCAGATATACAACCTATTATAATATCATATTTTAGTTATATCATTTAACAAAGCTGTTCCCAACATAAACAGTAAATTATCCCAAATTAATTAACAATTGATAATTAATGGAATGATGAGCAAGAGCGAACCACCACTTGCCTGGAGTAGATTCGGCGATGAATCTAGACGAGACGACTACTGATTATATCCTTTTCGAGGATATGGCTTAAGCTTCAGAATATTCCTAGCAGAGTACAAGTCCACACGCGACCCAGTAGATCACGTTCTAACGCTCGAATAATTTCGGGTCAAATCTACACAGGAATTGAATTGGGCTAATCGGCCCAACACAGATATAACAAGGAGGGGGCCCACTCCAATTCTTTCATTCGTCTTCCTCCCAGAACAACAACAACAACGAACAGGGACAACAACGGCAATAACCACGCGGGGGCTTCGTCGGGGCTTCTCAACGCCGGAGATCTAACGCCAGGGATGGAGCCGCGCCGGGGAGGAGGAGCAGCACCACAGCGGTGGCTCGGACAGCAGCACAACAACACGCAACAATAAGAACAGAACACAACACCAGAAATGCAGCACGAGCTGCAACCACCACCACGACGCACCAGCAGCCACCAGCACAACCGCCACCAACACCCGCCCAACAATAGCTCGCGCAGAGGAAAAAAAGAGGAAGAGGGGACCGGGTTGGGCTCGCCGAAGGCGCGACTGGTTGGGCAGAGGAGAACACGAACCAGAGGAGGCGGTGCACAGGGGAGCTCACGAGAGATGACGAGAGGAAGCTCGGGAGAGAGATGCCTATCAACCTTCATCCCCATCACCTTATATAATCCAAGGAGGTAGCCCAAGGAGGGGGCAAAGGTCCGACAAGGGACTTGCAAGAGGGTCGACCACGCATCACAAGTGGAAAGCCAAGTGGTTGTCTACAGGGATAAGAATTCGGGAGGATAAGATTTGGTATGGGTTTTAAACCCCGGAAATTATATGTTTGTATCCAAACAAATATTCTAAGTCCCGAAAATACATCGAATGTATTTTATACTACTCAGGGAATTATTTCGGAGATCATGGATATTACTGAAAATCCAAACTCCACTGAAAGCGAAAAATTTATTGAACGAAGTATGGGAAAATTACCCAAATACCCTTACTAAAATTAAGGAATATTACATATTTTCCCAACAATATAGTTGGTGATTATCTTTTTTTCAGCCAAATATTATTTCCAAACACTCTCTAGGTACTACCTTTTTGCTAAAGCATTTGGTTCCTTCTCCAAGCTCAACAAAAATAATCTCCTTATGGGGACAACCAATGATTACTCTATTGATCACCCATTACCGGAATTTGATATCAAATCTCGCACTATGGTACTATATCATCACCCCAATAAAATAGCAAGACCAACTTACTTGCAAAACAATCCCAAAGTGTTTAAATGAAGATAAGCCTTTTGAATTGTAGATGCACTGGGTGTAAAACCTCTGGACCGATATCGAGTCCTTTTGTAAAATTGAAAAAATACAAATTATGGCTTTAGTTGAAACTAGAACAAACAAAGAACCACAACAATTTCTTTGGAGGAATGCTGGTTTTGATAACTTTCATTTCTCACCAGCAGTAGGATTTTCAGGTGGCTTATGCGTCATGTGGAAATCATACCAGCTATATAACGAAATTTGTGAACTTTCCCATATAGATCCTCGTTTTATTGTAATTAAATACAAAATATTGGACAAAGCAATTTGTATCATGATGATCTTCATTTACGCTCCCCCAAGAGAAAACGAGAAAGATCACTTCTGGTCTAGGCTAGCAAACTTCGTCTTACAGACAAATCTTCCATGTATTTTAATTGGAGACCTCAACGAAATACAAAATAATACTGAAAAGATCGGTGGTGCTCATCTCCCACCATCCAAATTTCTTAGACTAATGAACTTTAAAAATAAATGTGATCTCATTGATATTCCAACCCAAGGTGGGGATTTCACATGGAGAAAAAATAGAACAGAGATTGACAATCAATATTCAAAACTAGATAGAACCCTGGTTCGTGACCAAATTTTACAATGGTTCTCATGCATCTTTACAAAAAACCATGCATTTACAACCTCGGATCACTGCCCTATATCTGTTATATTAGAAAACCAATCTCATATCAAAGCTCAACCCTTTAGATTTGAGAAAATCTGGACATATCGAAAAGACTTTGAAAACATTGTGAGACAGGCATGGCGTATCAACACGAGGGGTTCTCACATGTTTAACCTCATCAAAAAGACCTATGCACTTAAAGTAAGTGCTAAACATTGGAATAAAACAACATTTAAAAATATCTTTAAACAACTTAAAGAAGTGGAGGAATCATTAACCTCTATCCAAAAAGAAATAATTACCAACCCATCACAAAACCTCATAACCAAACAAAACAGATTAATATCGAAAAAGGAAAACCTCCTTTCTTTCCATAAAAAATATTGGAGTCAACGTGATAAAAAAAACATTTAAAATCAATTGATACCAATTCCAATTACTTCCACCACATTGCTACAGGCAGGCAGAATCGGAAAATAATTAGAGAAATTCGTACTAATGAAGGTACCATCATAATTGGGCTGGAAAACATTCGTAACGAAATTCGATCAGATTTTGAAAGAAGATTTAAGAAAAGCAACATAGACAATAATATTCTCACACAATACCTCACAAACATAAACAGTGAGATTACAAACCAAGATAATGTAGCACTTACCAAACCCGTCACAAATGAGGAAATAAAAAATGCGATTTTCGAAATTGGCAGCAACAAATCCTCAGGTCCTGATGGGATGTCTGCTTTATTCTACCAAAAATACTGGAATATTGTGGGGCCTATGGTCATTAAAGTTGTTAAAAGCTTCTTTCACTCCGGAAAACTCCTTAAACAAATAAACCACACCTTTATCACCCTTATTCCAAAATGTGAAAACCCAAACTCTACTAACCACTACAGACCCATCAGTCTATGCTCCACTATCTATAAAGTAATCTCCAAAATCATGACCGATAGAATGAAACATATTCTAAATAAATTAATACATCCCTTACAAGGTGCTTTTGTAGCAGACCGGGCAATACAAGACAATATCATTATAGCTCACGAGATTTTCCATTCTTTCCGGACCAAGAAAGGAAATAAGGGATGGGTAGCAACCAAACTAGACATGGAAAAAACATATGACAAGATTGAATGGGATTTTATTCTCAAAGTCCTAGAAAAATTTGGATTTGCCACTCGATTCATAGGATGGATCAAAGAATGCATTGAAACAGTCTCATTCTCAATGTTCGTCAATAACGGACCAACTGATGTTTTTTACCCCCAAAGAGGTCTGCGTCAAGGCGACCCTTTATCACCCTTCTTTTTCATACTAAGAGCTGAAATACTAGCAAGAAAACTACAAAACGAAAGAAATTGTAGCAATAACCAATTGGGCTTCCAAATCTCTAGAAGAGGGACCAATATTCTTTTTTTATCCTTTGTTGATGATATCCTCATCTTTGGCAAAGCTAACCAATCGACATGCTCTAAAATTAAGACTATCATAGAAGAATACTGTTCCATTTCAGGACAGTCTGTCAACTACCACAAATCAGCCTTCCAAACTACCAATAACACTTCTACTAACACAAAAAACATCATACAATCGGTACTTAGTATTCCAAGTACGACATCCCTCGAAAAATACTTAGGGTGCCCTATTATCAATGGAAAAGTAAACCAAGACACTTTTAATGATACCATTTTGTCAACCACTAAGCAACTCACAAAATGGAAAGCAAATTCACTTTCACAAGAAGGTAGAGCAACCCTGATTAAATCTAACCTGGCGGCTAAACCAAATTACATTATGCAAAGTTTCATGCTACCATCCTACATGCAAAGATAGAACTTTTTTCTGGAATAAGGATCAATCTTATAAACCCTTAATAGGTTGGGATAAAATATGCAAAAACAAAGAAAATGGAGGTAATGGTATCAGAAAAACACTAGATATGAACAAAGCATTACAGATGAAACTCCTATGGAAAATCCTGGCTGAGCCAAACAATATATGGGTCAAAGTCATCACCGAAAAATATCTCAAAGATATCAATATTCTCCATTACAATAAAAAAGGAAATCACTCTTGGCAATGGTCACAACTACTCAAACAAAGAAAGGAATTCAATTCTGGCCTCCAATGGCTTGTCAGAGATGGAAACTCCATTAACTTCTGGACTGACAACTGGATATCAGATATTAATCTTAGAAATAACACCCTACCACACACAACTATGAACACTAACATCAAAGTAAATGAATTCATCAACAATGATAAAACATGGAATTACACCAAACTACAAGAAATCCTCAATCCAACTGATGTTAACAAAATCCTTGACATACCAATCCCAATACACTCTATCCCTGATACACTGTATTGGGCCCCCAACAGAAATGGCTGGTTCAATACAAAATTGACATTCGAACTAATCACTAAACAACAAACACCCTCCAATAACAACATGGCCTGGATTTGGAAACTAGACACTTACCCAAAGGTACAAAACTTTATTTGGAAAATCTGTCATTATGGTTTACCCACCAAACAAAGATTAGCCATGAAACATGTTCATGTTCCCCTTGCTTGTGATTCATGCGATAACCCTTTCGAAGACCTTATCCACTTTCTCATGCAATGTTCCTTCACGCTCAAACACATCAAACAACAAAATCCGAAAATTGAAACCATAGTCAGAAACCTAGACACTACAAACAAAAAAACAAGGGACATTTTGGTTGAATTAAACTCCCTCCTTAGTAAGCAAGAATTCATATGCCTCATCACTACTTGGTGGGGACTTTGGATTAACAGAAATCAACTCATCTTTAATTCTGATCCTAGTATTAGAATTAAGGATCTCTCGAAATATATCACCACTTTAATTAAAAACTAGAATAACATCATAAATTTCGATATTGATGCATTTGTAACACCCCCAAAACTTAACCATTTTGGAAAGGTATTACCGCCAGTGACCCCAGTATTCCTTACCGAGATCACCCAAGGTTTTACCATTTAAACACAATTTATGAAATACAAATGATACATAATGATCAAAGCATTCAATTCCAAAACATAACATTGTCAAGGAAACAAGAGTTATAGGATTACAACCCAATCCCGAATAGGCTAACACAGAGTTTAAACCAAAAACAGCGGAAGTCTTAGAAAGTACATTACAACCAAAGTCATTGTCCAAAAGATCTCAACCTGATTAAAGAAATAATTAAAACGTTCAAAAACCACCGTCGACTCCATAGTCCTTCTAATCTTCTGAGCTACTTTCTATCTAATGTGCCGAATCGAACGGATGACACCAGCCCACATGCAGAGAACAAAGTTCGTGGGTTAGTCTACTTGAATAGACTAGCAAGGGTACAAAGCAGAATGGTTCGAAGCAGTCGTATTAGGTTAGACTCATCGCTTCTCGAATAATAATCGATGACGATAGTCAACCATCATACTCCTACTGGAATAGACAAGAGGTATGCACAAGAGAAGATTCTGGAAGACTGAACCTTCACAGAAATCGACTCGAAAAGAAGACTCTAACGGAAATGAGTCTTTAAGGAATTATGACAAATCTGGAATGTTTACAGCATCAAACAACAATGATTTAAAAGTTAACTGAGATGCTTCGGTTCACGACCAACCTCATCGCATACAGCGAATCCAGATTGGAAAGAGAACGTACTATGATCAAAGTCGAGACGAGTTTTTCCTAGCTGTACTATAACTTAGCTGCACTACTCGCCGAAGGTTTATTAATTATGTGTGTCAGAGTAGCACTTATCTGATTTATATTACAAACCACACATCACGTTATTAGACTTTTACATGTGTACCCCACCAATGGGACGACACATCTTAGTATACATTTCGTCGAGAGTGACGTACACCGGAAGGCTTGTGACACTAGCTAAGTATCATGTCTCTACACACTTGTGAAAGAGACCGATCATGATCTTAGAATAGTACCAGATGGAGACGAGCCACCCCGATACCAGATTATAAAGAAACGACTGGACAGAGTCCGAGTAACGTTCCTATCTAACAGTGCTAACTAAACAGTTACAGCACAATAACAGTTACAGGATAAATCCACATAAAGGCCCGAAAGGCGGTCACAGATAATAGCATTGTTCTAATAGATATACAACCTATTATATGATTTTCAAAACAGTTTATCAAAACCGTTTCCAGACAAACAGAGTATTCATTCCAAATTAATTACTCAGATAAACTACTGATAATTAATGTAAATATGGAACGAATGAGCAAGAGCGAACCGCCACTTGCCTTAATCCGCAGAATAGAAACAAGCCTTACGACAACGATGGGATTCCGGGCTCGACACGGGTATAGCTCCGCTAGCACAAACACCTTAGAGTCGACCCATTAAAAGGAACCCTAAGTTAGATCCGACATAACCACGGTACGAATCTAAAAACGACGAAAGAGAACAAAAGGAAAGACGCCACGACCACAACCAACCCAGCCAAAGCCACGAAGGCATTCTGGGCACTGGCGGCGGTCGTTGTTCTTGGCGGCGGTCGCCGTTCTTGGCGGCGGTCGCCGCAGTTCATCATGGCGGTCGCCGTGAAGAACTCAGACGACAGAAGCGGCGAGAAAACTCACCCAAATGATGCGCGTTTCGACCCCTTTTTGCCTTGCCTGGGTTCCAACCTCCAAAGGCAACCAAAAGGCTTCACAAGGGCTTCTGGAAACACCACCAAACGACACCGGTGAAAGCTTTAGAATTCCGGCGAGGGCACAAACTCCGGCGAGGCAAAAATTTGGCAGAGATTCGGTGCTGGGATGGCTCAAAATCCTTCCCCCAACACCTCCTTTTATAGCCAAAGCAATGGGAGCATCATCATCACCCTAGACGAGGCCGAGCAGGGCTAGATCGGCGCGGCCAGAGCTCGCCGGCGACCATCGGTTAATGACTGCTGGGTAATCACGGCGGGCGCCGCAACTTTGCCTACGGCGGGCCGCGGTGGGTGCCGTAATTACGGCGGTCGCCGTTCCTAGCCCTGGCGAGCCCAGAGTAGGAGACGACGGCCTGACACTTCGGGCCCAGCGACGGCGGGCGCCGTTACTGTACGGCGGTCGCCGTTTTGCCTTTTCCCGCCCAATCAGCTTTTGGATGAGCAAGACATTAACCCGGGATAAAAATTATCGTACGCGAATGCGTAAAAACCTTCGAAGCACGTCGTCTGTATTTTATTTCACTGAGAAAAATATTACAGATACAGAGCACATTACAGAATGTCTCAAGCTACCTGAATTAAATCCGACGTACTAAACGGGTACTCGGGAAAATTCCAAAATTCCCAAAATAACCTTACAAAAATACGGGGTATCACATCTCCTCCCCCTTAAAAGAAGTTTCGACCCCGAAACTTAGGTCGAAAATAACTCGGGAAAACGCCTGAGCATATCTGAATCGGTTTCCCACGTCTCCCAAGTAACTTCTTCGGTCCCTGACTTGGACCACAGCACTCGTACCAACGGTACGATCTTATTGCGCAAACGCTTTTCCCGACGCTCCAAAATGCACACGGGCAACTCTTCATAAGTACCATTAGCTTGAATCTCGATGTCCTCATAACTAAGCACATGAGACTCATCTGGCACATACTTTCTGAGCAAAGATACGTGGAACACGTTATGTACCGGGTGAGCCGATGGCGGCAATGCCAAGCGGTACGCTAGAGATCCTACTCTATCCAGAATCTCGAATGGTCCCACGTAGCGAGGGTTAAGCTTCCCACGCTTACCAAATCTGAAAACTCCTTTGGATGGCGATACCTTGACAAAAACCTTGTCACCGACCTCGAACGCGACAGTCCTGCGCTTCCGATCTGCGTAGGACTTATGTCGACTCTGAGCGGTCAACATCCTTTGTCTGATCAAAGCAATGTCTGAAGTCGTCCTTTCGACCAACTCTGGTCCAAGCAGAATTTTGTCGGCACTATCATCCCAACAAATCGGAGATCTGCATCTGCGACCATACAAAGCTTCAAACGGAGCCATCTTGATTGTAGCATGCCAGTTATTGTTGTACGTGAACTCAATCAGACTCAAGTTGTCCTCCCAGCTAGTCGGACGATCGAGTACACAAGCTCTAAGCATATCCTTCAGGGTTTGGATGGTCCTTTCAGACTGGCCATCTGTCTGAGGATGAAACGCGGTGCTGAACCTCAACTCGATTCCCATAGCCTTATGAAGTTCCTGCCAGAACCTTGACATGAAACGGCCATCTCGATCCGATACAATGGTCTTAGGAATGCCATGTAAGCGGACAATCTCCTTCTGGTAGACTTCTGCTAACTTCTGGGTTTCCCATGTGGTCTTGATGGCTATGAAATGAGCACTCTTCATAAGTCTATCCATAATTACCCAGATAGCATCCCTCTGACTTTGAGTCTTTGGTAGCCCAGTAACGAAGTCCATGGCGATGTCCTCCCATTTCCATTCTGGTACTGGGAGAGGTAGCAACTCACCACCTGGCATGCGGTGTTCGATCTTGACCTTCTGGCAAGTTAAGCACTTTGCCACAAAGTCTGCTACGTCCCACTTCATGTTTGGCCACCAAAACTTCTTCCTGATATCCTTGTACATCTTGCTAGAGCCAGGATGCACAGAATAAGCAGATGAATGAGCTTCTCTCATCACCAACTGACGAAGACCTTCTGTGTCAGGCACACAGATCCGATCCTGAAACCAAAGTGATCCATCATCCTGAACCACAAAACTGGGAGCTTTCCCATCCATCACTTCACTGCTTAACTTCACCAAGATGATGTCATCGACTTGCTTTTTTTTTATCTGATCCAGCAGTGTAACCTGAATTTCCATCATACTCAGGTACCCTCTACGCTGGTCATATAAGACTTCAATGTCGCATGACTCTTGGTTTAGCTTGGTCTGAGCAATAAGTAGAGCAACTACAGTCTCGTGCGTTGTCTTCCGGCTTAGTGTATCAGCTACTACATTAGCCTTGCCCGGATGATACAGCAACTCCATGTCGTAGTCTTTGAGCAACTCTAGCCAGCGGCGTTGTCTCATATTTAACTCCTTTTGAGTAAATATATACTTGAGACTTTTGTGGTCAGTGAAGACTTGGCATCTTATACCGTAGAGGTAATGCCTCCAAATCTTTAGCGCAAAGACAACCGCTGCTAACTCAAGATCATGGGTCGGATAGTTTTCTTAGTACGTCTTGAGTTGCCTGGATGCATAAGCAATGACTTTGCCCCTCTGCATCAAAACACAACCAAGACCACACTTTGAAGCATCACTATAGACCACATAATCGTCATTCCCTTCTGGGAGTGCTAACACGGGTGCCGAGGTCAGCCGTCGCTTCAACTCCTGGAAACTGGCCTCGCACTTGTCATTCCAGACAAACTTCTTGTGAACCTTGCGGAGTAGATTGGTCATAGGTAGAGCGATCTTTGAAAATCCTTCTACGAACCTTCTGTACTACCCGACAAGTCCAAGAAAACTACGCACCTCCTTCACGTTCTGGGGCTGTGTCCAATTAGCCACCGCTTCAATCTTTTGGGGATCAACCATAACCCCATTTTTATTGATTACGTGGCCTAAGAAAGCCACTTCCTTTATCCAGAATTCACATTTAGACAATTTAGCAAAAAACTGATGTTGTCTAAGGATTGACAAGGCAATCCGCAGATGTTCCTCGTGGACTTCTTCATTCGGAGAATAGATCAGAATGTCGTCGATGAAGACCACCACGAACTTATCCAAGTACTGGTGAAAACATTGGTTCATCAAATCCATAAAGACAGTTGGAGCATTTGTAAGCCCAAAAGGCATCACTACGAACTCGTAATGACCATATCTGGTCCTGAACGCAGTTCTAGGAATGTCCTGCTCACGAATTCTGAGCTGGTGATATCCAGATCTCAAGTCGATCTTGGAGAAAACCTTTGCTCCCTGCAACTGGTCCAACAAGTCATCAATCCTAGGCAAAGGATACTTATTCTTGATCGTCACCTTGTTCAACTCTCGGTAGTCGATACAAAGTCGGAACGATCCATCCTTCTTTTTGACGAACAATACCGGAGTACCCCACGGCGATGCACTCGGCCTGACATAACCTTTGTCAAGAAGATCTTCAAGTTGATTCTTCAACTCTTGCATCTCAACTGGAGCCATCCGATATGGTGATTTGGAAATCGGCGCCGTACCAGGCTCAAGATCAATTGAAAACTCTACGTCACGGTTCGGGGGTAATCCAGGAATTTCTTCCGGAAAGACATCCGAAAACTCCCTAACTACAGGAATATCAAGAACCTCAGGTCCATCCTTCGCAGGCGAATCCAAGTAGCAAAGGTACCTGACACATCCTTGTCGTAGTAGCTTAAACGCAGCCATCGCATTGATCAGCTTGCCGTTATCAGCGTCATTTCGACCTTTGAACTTGCACACGAACTGGCCCTCAGATGACACCGTCACCGTTCTTGAACTGAAGTCGATCACCGCCTTGTGACGCGTCAGCCAATCCATACCGAGAATAATGTCGTATGGAGCCATGGCTATACAGATTAAATCTGCCTCGAATTCCTTACCCTGAATGGTAATCGGAAAGTCGGACAGATGCTTGATTCCCACCAAACGTTCTCCATTAGGAAGATTAACGACGAAAGGGTCGCACGAATCGTTGCACACTAAATCTAACTTGCTAACACAACTATCCGAAATAAAGAAATGCGTAGCACCAGAATCAAACAGAATGCACACTGAAGTAGAGTGAAGGTATAGAGTACCTTGAGCAATTGGAGCATTGGGTCCATCTGCTTCACGCATCTCGTACGAGCGTTGGCCCTGACTCCAGAAACAGCTGGGGCCTTTCCCCTGTTCCGCTCAGTCGTCTGCACTGACGGGCTAGGAGTCTCGGCAGGCTTAAACCTAGGTCGGTTGCTCTGATGAACTGACCCTTGTTGCGACTCTACTCCCTTCTGCTTCCCCTGCTTGCAGAACTTTTGCAGATGACCATCACGTCCACACCCAAAGCACGACCTCTTCTCCTTTTGACACTCGTTGCTCTTATGCCCAGCCGTACTACAGTTATAACACTGAACTGAACTCCTGGTCTGCCCTGACTGCTGAGTCGATCCTCCTTGCGTCATCTCCGTCTTAGCTCGGCCGGACTTGGCAAAGTTAGACGGTGGCGCAGGGCGCTTAAAACCACCTCCCTGGTTCTGGTTCTGCATCGACTTATGTCGGTTGCGCCTTTTGGTCGACTCCTCTAGAGTTATCTCCAGCTTATAGGCACAATCCACATACTGCTCCAAGGTAGAGCATGTGTAGTGCACCATTAACGGCTTGATATCCGGGCTCATCCACTCGTGGAAGTACCAGATCTTTTGGGCCTCGTTGGTGATCTCGGCAGGGGCGTACTGTAAAAGATGATTGAACTTAGACGCCAACTCGGTCACTTTCAGACCATCCGTCTTTGGGTACAAGAACTCTTTATGCTTCTCCTCTCTCATAGCACGAGAGAAAAAGCGATCAACCATCTTGGTCTTGAACATCGACCAAGTCAACACTGGGCTCTCAGCCAAACCTGTGTTCTCCCACCATTCGCTAGCCTCCTCCTTCAGCTGAAGAGAAGCGATATGGACCTTCTCGGCCTCAGTACACTCCACGTTCCGAAACAGCCTCTCCATATGGGAGAACCAATGAGTCACTGCTACTGGCTCCCCTTTCCCGTTATAGCAATCGGGCCTCATGGAAGTGATGGTCTTAAGAGCGCGACCATAGCTGTCTCTAGCCCTGACGGCATTCTCCTGAACCACAGGGTTTATGGGCTCCATAACATCAGGAACCGCTGGGTGAGTAGGCACTTCTTGTGCTTGAGGCACACTGGGTCTCAATACGTCTGCAATTGCCTGCATCACAATCCCGCGAATTGCCTCAACAGCTGCGGCATCAAACAGTGTCGGCGCTTGGGTCTGATCTTGATCTTCACGCATATGCTGGACGCGAGACTCTGACTCGTGCTCATCCTGAACACCTCTTCCTGCTGGCCTGGGATCTTGGCTAGTCCCAGCACCGGCTCGAATCGAGTTCCTCGTGCTTCTTGGGTTCACCATCTGTTTACCGATCCAATTCCAAGCATTCAATACATTAATATTATGCAATATACTTATGCAATATACCAACGTAAAGAAATTACTCAGAATAGATCAACTTGGCATTTTATAGATGAACCTTCGAACTGTTACACAAGCTACACAGAAGTCTATCATCCGAGCGCTAGGACAACATTGCTCGAAGATATAAGTGTTTCTCAGAGTACTTGCCGCAATACTGAAATATTACACATAGTACAAACTTGGAATACTAAGAAACGAAACTACTGCGATAGGCAACGCCAATTCTCATCAAGGCGTTCCAAAATGTCTCCCATAAGACTGGCTACTCGTGCAAGGTCTCTTCGGACTAGGCTCACCATCGAGCTCTGGCGATGGGTTTCGCACTCGGCTTGACCCTGAAGCACATGGTCCTATCTCAGTCATGGTAAGGTATGGGTCGTCCATGACTGGTCCTCCTATCCCAGCCCTCCTCTGAGTACTGGTGATCAACTCATCCCTCCGACGCTGCTGTTCTGCAGAGATTATCTCGCTCTGATACCACAACTGTAACACCCCCAAAACTTAACCCTTTTGGAAAGGTATTACCGCCAGTGACCCCAGTGTTCCTTACCGAGATCACCCAAGGCTTTACCATTTAAACACAATTTATGAAATACAAATGATACATAATGATCAAAGCATTCAATTCCAAAACATAACATTGTCAAGGAAACAAGAGTTATGGGATTACAACCCAATCCCGAATAGGCTAACACAGAGTTTAAACCAAAAACAGCGGAAGTCTTATAAAGTACATTACAACCAAAGTCATTGTCCAAAAGATCTCAACCTGATTAAAGAAATAATTAAAACGTTCAAAAATCATCGTCGACTCCATAGTCCTTCTAATCTTCTGAGCTACTTTCTATCTGATGTGCCGGATCGAACGGATGACATCAGCCCACATGCAGAGAACAAGTTCGTGGGTTAGTCTACTTGAATAGACTAGCAAGGGTACAAAGCAGAATGGTTCGAAGCAGTCGTATTAGGTTAGACTCATCGCTTCTCGAATAATAATCGATGACGATAGTCAACCATCATACTCCTATTGGAATAGACAAGAGGTATGCACAAGAGAAGATTCTGGAAGACTGAACCTTCACAGAAATCGACTCGAAAAGAAGACTCCAACGGAAATGAGTCTTTAAGGAATTATGACAAATCTGGAATGTTTACAGCATCAAACAACAATGATTTAAAAGTTGACTGAGATGCTTCGGTTCACGACCAACCTCATCGCATACAGCGAATCCAGATTGGAAAGAGAACGTACTATGATCAAAGTCGAGACGAGTTTTTCCTAGCTGCACTATAACTTAGCTGCACTACTCGCCGAAGGTTTATTAATTATGTGCGTCAGAGTAGCACTTATCTGATTTATATTACAAACCACACATCACGTTATTAGACTTTTACATGTGTACCCCACCAATGGGACGACACATCTTAGTATACATTTCGTCGAGAGTGACGTACACCGGAAGGCTTGTGACACCAGCTAAGTGTCCTGTCTCTACACACTTGTGAAAGAGACCGATCATGATCTTAGAATAGTAGCAGATGGAGACGAGCCACCCCGATACCAGATTATAAAGAAACGACTGGACAGAGTCCGAGTAACGTTCCTATCTAACAGTGCTAACTAAACAGTTACAGCACAATAACAGTTACAGGATAAATCCACATAAAGGCCCGAAAGGCGGTCACTGATAATAGCGTTATTCTAACAGATATACCACCTATTATATGATTTTTAAAACAGTTTATCAAAACCGTTTCCAGACAAACAGAGTATTCATTCCAAATTAATTACTCAGATAAACTACTGATAATTAATGTAAATATGGAACGAATGAGCAAGAGCGAACTGTCACTTGCCTTAATCCGCAGAATAGAAACAAGCCTTACAACAACGACGGGATTCCAGGCTCGACACGGGTATAGCTCCGCTAGCACAAACACCTTCGAGTCGACCCATTAAAAGGAACCCTAAGTTAGATCCGACATAACCACAGTACGAATCTAAAAACGACGAAAGAGAACAAAAGGAAAGACGCCATGACCACAACCAACCCAGCCAAAGCCACGAAGGCATTCTGGGCACTGGCGGCGGTCGTTGTTCTTAGCGGCGGTCGTTGTTCTTAGCGGCGGTCGCCGTTCTTGGCGGCGGTCGCCGCAGTTCATCACGGCGGTCGCCGTGAAGAACACGACGGTCGCCGTGAAGAACTCAAACGACAGAAGCGGCGAGAAAACTCACCCAAATGATGCGCGTTTCGACCCCTTTTTGCCTTGCCTGGGTTCCAACCTCCAAAGGCAACCAAAAGGCTTCACAAGGGCTTCTGGAAACACCACCAAACGACACCGGCAAAAGCTTCAGAATTCCGGCGAGGCGAAAATTTGGCAGAGATTCGGTGCTGGGATGGCTCAAAATCCTTCCCCCAACACCTCCTTTTATAGCCAAAGCAATGGGAGCATCATCATCACCCTAGACGAGGCCGAGCAGGGCTAGATCGGCGCGGCCAGAGCTCGTCGGCGACCATCGGTTAATGACTGCTGGGTAATCACGGCGGGCGCCGCAACTTTGCCTACGGCGGGCCGCGGTGGGCGCCGTAATTACGGCGGTCGCCGTTCCTAGCCCTGGCGAGCCCAGAGTAGGAGACGACGGCCTGACACTTCGGGCCTAGCGACGGCGGGCGCCGTTACTGTACGGCGGTCGCCGTTTTGCCTTTTCCCGCCCAATCAGCTTTTGGATGAGCAAGACATTAACCCGGGATAAAAATTATCGTACGCGAACGCGTAAAAACCTTCGAAGCACGTCGTCTGTATTTTATTTCACTGAGAAAAATATTACAGATACAGAGCACATTGCAGAATGTCTCAAGCTACCTGAATTAAATCCGACGTACTAAACGGGTACTCGGGAAAATTCCAAAATTCCCAAAATAACCTTACAAAAATACGGGGTATCACAGCATTACCCCAATTAAAGAGGAAACCACAACAAATTAGGAAATTAAAATTCCTAAAATGGGAAAAACCAATTCATAACTTTTACAAAATCAACTTTGATGGATCAAAACTAGTCAATGGTGAAGCTGGTACTGGTTTCATTATCAAAAATGACAAAGCTGAAGTAATCCACATGGAAAGCAAACGAAGTGGGTATAATAACATTCTCATAAATGAAGCACTAGCCTTAAAAAATAGCATTAATCATGTCAAGATCCTAAACATTCAAAAACTTCAAATTGAGGGAGACAATCTTTGCCTTATAAATGCTATTAAGGGCATCTGGGATTGTCCCTGGGAGATTAAAATGGTTGTTGAAATGGTTGTTGCTGACATTCTTGTAGTCATCCATTCCTTCCAAGAGGTTCATTTTAGATACATTTTTTGGGAGGTGAACCGTGTTGCTGATCGCATTGTTAAACTTAGTTTTTCACCACTTGTGTCTAACCTAAATCTTGATTCAGAACTTCGAATTCTCATCCGTAAGAATGCTCTAAGCTGATCTTCACATCGCAGTTAAGACCAGTCTAATTCTTTCCTCATAAAAAAAATCCATCCTCTCATATATATGGTCGTTTAAAAGCAAACTTAAAATTGCTTATTAAAATACGATAATTTACAAGTCAACACTAATTTTAAGCTTAGATACCGTGCGTTACTCTTCCGTTTTCATTAGTTTTGGGATTAAAAAATCAGTAAGACTTAATATGTTTTTCAAAAAAAAAAACTGAATTTGAGAAAATATTGGACACTAATCCTCTGAATTTGAGAAAATATATGTCAGGGTACCGGTGAGAATTTTCGGAAAAAAAAAACGTATATAATCAGCATTTCCCTCCCAGCATCATCAGAGTCGGAGAAGAATGTGGGCGTTATCCGCTGCGGTGTTCGGGTGTTCTCCCTGCTTTCCGGCGCGCAAACCATTCAACGCCGCGGTCTCAACCCCTCCGATTTCCGCCGTATCCGCTTCGTCACCGGAAGTCTTCGCCGAAACCACGACAACCCATTTGTGCCAGAGGTGAAGCTAGCCCTAATTTTTCTTCAAGCTCACCATTACTTCATCCGAATTTAGGCAGTGTTTAATGTGGTGAATCGCATTACCTCTCCGTTCGTTCAATTGCTCTTGCAGGTTGAGGAGGCAGCGGCGTCGCGGAATTTAGGGCAGTGGATTACATGGTGGCTCGCAACTCCACCCGGGTCCTTAAGGCTTACCAGAATGCGCGGGTCGGGTCTCATGTGAGTTCTCTTGTACTAATCGGAGCTGCCAATTGGAAATAAACAATTTCAGTTCATCTGGATTTGGTCTAAACCTTGTGTTCTTAGATTTCAGAACATATAGACCAGTTATTGAGCCAAGCGAGTAGTGAAACATCAATGTGGGATTTAACACTGAGCTTAATTGAACACCCTATTGTTGGTGAAATTCATCTTATCAACTCGTGCTGTAGGAATATTTAATTGTTAGTGCCTTGTGGAATTTGGAAATTTTGGTTTATTATTGTTAACTTGATCATGTTCACATCAGTTTTTTGCTGGGTGCACTGGCTATGGACTTGATGAAGCTGGGGGGCGTGAAGGACTTGATGGAGCATTTGCAGAAAATTTTGGAGTTGAGGCTGCTATAGTCAGTTCGCAGGTTTCCGGTTTCTCTTGTTTAACTAGTCAATCATAACTTTGTAGGACATCACTTTTATAAATCTGTCATGTATTATCAGTTTTTCTCAAGTACCCATGCAATCACTTGTGCTCTGTTTGCAATCTTAAGGCTTGGTGAATGGTGATGAGGTACTATTATCATTCTCTCTTGAATATTCTCTCTTTTTATTATAGTTGAATTCTCTGTGATCTCATACTTACGGAAATTTCAGCTTTTGGCAGTTGCTGGTGCTCCTTATGACACCTTGGAGGAAGTCATTGGAAAAAGAGTCTGTCATGGAATCGGATCCCTGACAGATTTCGGCGTCAAGTATCGAGAACTACCTGTAGGTTTCCTTAGAATGTCATCATTCCACTTCTCTGGTCAATTTTTCATGGTCCTTATACATAAAAATTACATAGACAAACTTTTATGCATGAAATCATCTGCTTTAGCTGGCTGAGGATGGTGGGCTAGACTGGGAAGGCTTGGCAAGTGCTGTAACTCCTCAAACGAAATGTGCGCTTATACAGAGATCTTGTGGGTATTCGTGGCGTCGCAGTTTAAGTGTGAAGGAGATAGGAACGGCTATAAAGATCATAAAGGTAAAAGTTTATCTATGGTTAATTTGCTATTTCTTCTTGCAAAATAGTTGTGAAGGATTAAGCTATAGCTTTACGTGTACAACTGGTAAGCTAGAATATTCATTGGATGGCTATGCGAATTGATAATCAAGTACTGGATAGTTACAAATTGTCTTATGTTTGGTGTGGCTCCATGAGGAGTTTCTAATATGGGGGCTACTATCTAGACATTGCTTTGGTGAATTTGCCAATAGCATTGAACCTCCCATGGTGGTTAGTCGATTTTTATTTCCTTCTGATATAGTGACATAAGGAAATATTAATTTGGATTTGCAAACATCAATTTTCGGCTCAATAATCATTGATAGGGAGCATATTTGATTGCTGGGAGTTTAATCAAGAACCCTGGTGGAACAATTGCACCATGTGGTGGATATGTAGCTGGTAGGACAGGATGGGTAACAACTGATGCTGCTCGTTTGTCTACTCCAGGGCTTGGGATTGATTGCGGGTCAACTCCTGGTCATACTATGAGGGCTTTCTTTCAAGGGTTGTTTCTTTCACCTCAAATGGTTGGAGAAGCCATCAAAGTATGGTATTAGATATGTATACGTTTTAGTTTCATCTCCTTATAGTATTACTGATAATGTTATTATGTTAAAACTTAAAAGGGAACACTATTAGTTGCTGAGGTTATGGCATCAAAAGGTTATCAAGTGCAGCCGCTTCCTCGAGTACCAAGAAATGATACAGTGCAGGTCTGGATTCAAAACTATATTTTTTATTCTTCATCTTTTTTTTGAGCGAAGGGCAGTTATTTTAATCTCTTAAACTGAATGAAGTTTGATGCTCATCTTTGAAACATGTGACTGCTCCTATATTAACATATGGCTAAGTCACTTCAATCTCGAGTTTAATTGACACCCATCTCTAGTTATGATTTATGACCTGGTGAATTTTTAAAAAAAAATTGTTCTTCCTTAAAGTTCTCTGTAGCTAAAATCCATGTTAACTGTCCATGACTACATTTGCCTTTACCTTATCAATAATTGAACTTTTGTTTTCACACTGAAGTTCACTTGTTTTGAATCATCTCTCCATGTTCAAAAGCAAATCTGATTTGAACATTCCTTGCTGAATAGCCAAAGGCTGATCTCAACGTTCGTTTTACAAAGTGTAAAGCTTGGGAGCCGTGAGCGTCTCCTTGCATTTTGCGAGGCGGTGCAGAGAAGCTCCCCTGTGGGTTCTTTCTCCAAACCCGTGGCGGGAACAACTCCAGGATATGCCTCAGAGGTTGGACTAGATTTAACTTACTCTACTTAATCCTGCATTCTCAGCGAGTACAGTTGATCACTGATGCAACAAGTGATTTTTGCTGATGGAACCTTCGTTGATGGAAGTACGAGCGAGCTCTCGTGTGATGGACCCCTAAGGGAACCCTTTGCTGTGTATTGTCAGGTCATTTCCTGCTACTTTGTTGTTTCTAGTGCAATGCTTCTTGTTTCCAACATATTTGAACTTGCACTGCAAGGTGGAGCTCACTAGACCCAATGTGTTGGAGTCCCACATCCTTCGGATGTGGCTCTCTTGCCTAGTATATAAACAGAGGCTCTCTCCTCCTATTGCCAATTGGTTTTAGGGTGGAACTCCTCTGGGCTTATATCTGGGCTCCCGTCTTGGCCCATTGTCGATCTTGACATGGTATCAGAGCTTGGTTAGTGGGCCAAGTATTGACGGGAGCTGAGCCTGTCACACTTACAGGGGTGTGTTGGAGTCCCACATCGGAAGGATGTGGCTCCCTTACCTAGTATATAAGACAGAGGCTCTCTCCCTCTATTGCCAATTGATTTTAGGGTGGAACCTCTCTCGACTTATATCTGGGTCCCCGTCTTGGCTCATTGTCGATCTTGACACAATGGGGTACGGTTCTGGGTGAGGTTATGCAATCTATATAGTACAAATCATTGCAACTTCAACAATTCAAGGCCACGGGGGACATTGTGATAGAAAATTATATCAGTTCGATAATACATGACAGAGTTATACAAGTAATGTCCAGCAAAGTTTTGATTGATTGGTTAAACAAGAGAAACTGGGAACCTGAAATGTAACATCAATTGGAAAATTCAGAGTTCATGTTATGCATATTTGGAATAGATTTCCCCCCTTTCAAATAAGGAGTCCCTTTACCACAAAAAAAAGGAGAGTAATTTAATTTTATGTATATAAGCCTCCAGTCTAGGTATCTATATCATTTAGCATATGTGTAGTTTTCTGAAAGTTTTTTCTTAAAATAGCTTCAAATAGTGGGTCCTGTTTTATTTATAGATTGTTCTTTTATAAAGTTAAATTATTTTTTCAACTATGCTGATTTAATTTATAATCAAATATCCTTATAAGAATATCTTAATTATATAATCTTAGCATTATACTTTAATTGTTGGATTTTGTTTTACAAATTTTGCTTTTTATTGTAACACTATTTCAAGCCTTTTTTTATTTTTTATTTAACTCAATAATTTCCAATCTAAATCTATAACTTTTAAAACTAATAATGTTATACTCTAACTCGTGAGAGTATAAGTATAACCGTAATACATTTTTCTTATTTTCTTTTAATTATTTTGATGTTTGAATAATATAAATTTATTTATTTAATCTACTAAATTTGTTAGTTTTATAATTCGAACATCACTTGAAATTTGTAAGTTTTATTTGAATACATTAGATTTGTTATTTACATGCAATATAAGTTGTTATTAGTTGCTTCATATGTTAAATGGTAATCGAATATGAAAGAATATTATGATAAAAATTCATTATTCAATAAATTTTCTAACAAATATAAATATGATATCTAACATTCAAATTTAACTTTGACGATTACGATACTTTTTAATTATTATTGTCTTTTCCATAGATGAAACGTTTCATGAGTATTATTGTACAAAAAAATGGTCATCTTTCAAGTTTCAATACAATATATCGTATTTGACTTTGTATAAATTTATATTAAATTATTAAGTATATTTAATAAATCAATTCAATGCGAATACTATGTTAGTTATATAATTATTATTTATTTGTTAGGTTATATGGTATTTCCTTTAAATGAAAATATAATTTATGATATCTTTACTTTGAATATTTGTCAAATTTATAATTTACTTGATCAATATAATAATATTTCGCACGATATCATCAAGTTTAAGCAATTTCGCAAAATGTCCAAGGTTTGATAAATTTTGTGTGATAATTCATATAAAATTTTGCCAAATGCCCCTTTAGTAAATCCATTTAAGTTTGACCCTCTCTCACCCTGAAATATTATTGCCTGAAAGAGGACTGAGACAAGGTAATCCTATCTCACCCTTTTTTTTTATCTTTGGTGTAGAAATACTAGCTAGAAAATTATAAAATGCTACAGATCGACCTAAAAAACCCCTAAGGTTCCAAATCACTAAAAATGGCACAACTATCCCCTTCCTGACCTTTGCGAATGATATTATAATATTCTCTAAAGAAACCATGAAAACTGTAAGGAAATTAAGAAAATAATCGATGATTATTGTTTGATCTCAGGACAATGTGTGAATTTCCATAAATCGGTCTTTCAAGTAACAAATAAAGTTTCAACCACACGAAAACAACAAATACAAAGAATCCTTACGATCACCAATATGGTATCGTTGGATAAATATCTTGGTTGTCCGATCATTAATTGAAAGGTCAATTCAAATACCTTTGAAGAGATGATTACTAAATCCAGAACACAATTAACCAAATGGAAAGCGAACTCCTTATCACAAGCAAGCAGAACAACTCTGATAAGATCAAACCTTGCTACTAAACCAAACTTTATCATGCAAAACTTCATGCTTTCAAACTCAACACATAATGAACTTGACAAAATCAATAGAATGTTCTTCTGGAATAAAGACTCATCCTATAAACCCCTTATCGGATAGGACAAAGTATGCCAACCTCTTTCCAAGGGGGGCCTTCGCATTTGAAAAACAAAAAATATGAATCATGCTCTTCAATACAAACTACTCTAGAAAATTTTAGCTGAACCTGATAACTGCTGGGTAAAAATAATCAATTAAAAATACCTCAAAGACATACACCTCCTATCTTATGACTACAACAAAAACGGCTCTTGGCAATGGTAAAAAATGATGAGCATAAAAAAGAATCCAAAAAGCTCTTATTTGACAAATTGGCGATGAAAAAACAATTAAGTTCTGGACAGATAAATGGGCACTAAATGAACTTCTCTATAACATCATAAATCATGCGCTAGGAACAAACTTAGATTGCAGAGTCCATGAATTCCTATACCAAAATATGAACTGGAACAAAACTAAACTCCAACAAATGTTACCAATTGATATGGTGGACAAGATTATGGGTATCCCAACTCCCGTGAATCACATTACCGATCGGATGTACTAGGAACCAAGTAGAAATGGTTGGTTCTCGACAAAATTAGTTATGGAACTCATCAACAAAAATAAACATGTATTAGCATATGATTCATCCTGAATCTGGAAAATAGATACTTATCCCAAAGTTAAAAAAATTCTCTGGAAAATTTTAAAAAACGACTTACCAACAAAATCAAGACTACAAGAAAAAGGAGTATCGATCCCCCCGGGATGCATCTCCTGCCTCCACCCTATGGAGGATACAAATCATTTCTTATTCCACTGTGATCATATCTTAAAGATAATTTGAAAAATTAATATAACAACTAGCCTCTACTTAAGTACAATCGACTCTGCAAACAAACACATTGGACAAATTTTTGAAGAAATAAAACTCAAACTCTCTCCCATTGAGCTGATAGAGTTATCTGTGGTCTAGTGGGGCATCTGGTTTCCAAATATATACAAAATCCTGATAGGGATGTCATTAAAGATTTACCTAAATATATACAAAATCTTATCTTTGCATGGAATAAAACAAGCAAATGGAATCCAGACTGCACCTTTGATCAATGCTCCACAGTGCGAAAAGAGACAACTACGAGAAAACACCGAAAACTTAAATGGAAAAGACCTCTAGATAAATTTATTAAAATCAATGTAGATGGATCTACCAAAGTTAATGGAATGTCTGCCATTGGCTTCATCTGTAGAAATGACATGGGAAATCCAATCTTTATCCATGCAGAAAAATGTGGCATTTCGACTCCCCTCATAACTGAAAATCTTGCTCTCCGAAATGCGCTTCTTAAAGCAAAAGAAAAGAAATTCGACCAAATACAAATAGAAACCGATAACCTTACTATTGCAAATGTTATTAATAAAATCTGGCATTGTTCATGGGAAATCGAAATTCTTATTTCTGATATCATATGTTTATTAAATCTTTTCAGACAGTGTACATTTTTCATATCTTTCGAGAATTAAACTCGATGGCCGATCACATTACAAAACTTGGCCACAACTTTTCTCTGAACGATATCATGAACAACCCAAAACTCTCATCCAAAAGAATGATACAGGCTGAGTGTTAAAGTCTTCTTGACACTAGTCTAATTCTTTTCTTATATAAAAAAAAATCCATTTAAGTTTGAAGATTTTTTTTAAAAAAATAATAGAAAACCTTACCCAGCGGCCAGGACGAAGGTGGAGCCAGGCATTTGTGCTGGAGGAGGAGAACGGACCCGCAATTGGAGGAGGAGATCGGACCCGCTGTTGGAGGAGGAGTCCGACCTGGCTGGTATCCGTTGGAGGAGGACGGGCGCGCGCGACTGTGTGGAGGAGGAGGCGACGGACGACGATTCTGGTGGCGAAGGGACGCTGGTCGACGACGGACGACTGAGGTATGTGTGTTCACAAGATTTAGGGTTTCCAATCCTAGGTTCAAATTGAAATTGAATTTTGGAGGTTTTGAATTTGATTCAGGGATTGTGTATTTTTATTGAAATTGGCTAGGGTTAATTTATAGATTTTGATCGAGAGATTTCGGGTCATTGCTTTCTTCACTGAGCTTCAATAGAGATCTGTGCGACTGATTGATTGGAAGAATCCGTTCCCGATTTATGTAGGTGTATTTGTGAAACCGATTTCGATTTCCTGAAATTAGTTTCTAGCATTGTGGTCCAGATGATCAATTTCTGCTTGAACGAAATCCCCCCCTCCCCTTTTGATTTTGGTATGTTGTTTTAATCAGCATTGAGGACTATTGGTGATGGGAATCAGTAAGACCGAGATAAACTTGAGGAGATTACTTGCAGCTGCACCTCAACAGAAAAATCAGGCAAAACTGGTACATGTATGTGATTGATTCTTTTGTATTCATACAATCAGCTTCATTTCTCTTGCCAGCATTTCAAACGTTATTTAGGAAACTTTGTATTTAGTTTGTAGTAGAACTGATGTGTGTCTGAGTTGGGCAAGTGATAATTTGAAGTGATGGTAGCTTATTTGCGTAATTGTAGTATGTAGCAACTATGAGAGAACTTTTGGAGCAACTAGCCGCGGAAACAACTCCAGAAGGATTGCCAAGGTATATATGATGTCTCTTCGGTTAATTTCCAGTTTCTTTTGTGAAGTATGATACTATAATTGATTAGGAACTGCCTTTTGTTTTAGTTGGGCTCAGGATGGTTTATTAATTTGTAAATTAAGTTAGGTTGTGTTTGGTAAGACATGCTTGTACCTGATAAGGTTGTTGATACAGCATGATGAGGTAACTGATAATAAGCACTTAGAATGTAATTGTGGTTATACAAAACATACCAGAATATTGAACAATCATTCCAAAAGTTTGATTTAGGGTTGAACAATCATTCCTAGATTGTGGAATTCGGTATGACAATACATTACATTTATATTGTTGCAACATTGATCAAAATAATTACTTTTTCTGGTTATTATTTTCTCGAAGGAATGAGAATGATCACTCAGAATTCGGATCACAATGTTTCCTTCTACATAGAAAATGAGTGCATATATAAAAGCCAATTAGTGCACAGAATGATAACTTATCAGATTGTAAAAAGCATTTACTTATTAATGTACACATAATAAGGTAATAAATAATGACGCATTAAGGTACTTATTTTGAGAACAGCAGGTGACATCCTAGTTTTCAAACAAGATCATTTTGTTGCAATTACTCAGTTTTTTATTTCTACATCTCAGTCAAACTGCAACTTTGCTGTTGGGATTTTCTTGCAGAGTCTCTAAAACTAAGGTCAATGATTATTCTGAGAAAATTGAATCAATTGCCTCAAAGTTGGCTGTGTCTTTGGTGAGTGCTTTTCTACTGAAAATCTCATCTTTGGACTGCTGCAAACTGATTGCTGCTTATGATAAAATACTACACTGGTGATATAGTGATATACTTGATACTGATAGCTGTTTATATGAATTTGATGTTGAAAGCGATATTTCACTAATCATGAATCATATGTATTTAATCTTGACATTTGATCTAAAAGAAATGGCCCATGACTCATTGAGCACGATGAATTCATTCTTTAATTCACACCCTTTTTTATCGTTGTTACAGGATGAACCACAAATGCAGGAGGCGTTTGCTGAAACACCCATTCAGGAAATCCCTCAGAAATTTGAAGAGAGAAGTCTTGTTTCTTCCTCTGCTTCTGGTCTCAGAAAGAGAGTAGTGTAAGGGAGACTATTTCATCAGATGACATGATTTAACTCGTGTGTCTTTATAAATGTTATCTAAACCTTGGGATCATTTGTCCACCTGAACAGGCCAACAGCTATGGTTGAAGATAGAACACGTGATAATACTGGTGATCCTTCTACCCCAATCAAATTAGATTCTGCCGCTCAAGTGCACATTGAGAAGCACAGGTCTGCTTTTGTTGTTACTTTCTACATATATTCTTTCTACCTATATCCTACTTTCTGATGCCTTAGATATTTTTATTCTGTTATTGATATATTGTTTAGTTCATGAATGCTACCATTCTTTCATGTAAATCCTTGCCTTCTGTTCTTTTCTGTTGCAGACAACTTCAGGAGGTATTGACAGATGAAATGGTTGGATTGGCTAGACAACTGAAGGAGAGTAGTCTCATGATGAGTCAATCATTGCAAAATACCGAGAAGGTAAAAATTTGATGGATTTGCCACATCTTTATATATATAAATAATTTACTAGCATTTCAATCACAATTAGTTCAAAAGGCTTCAACTATGTAGGGATAAGATGAAGGTGATATTTCATTTTTTTTTAATTTGTGTAATCTTATCTACATGATAAATACTATAGATTTTGGTCATTTGACATGCTTAATCATTGTTATCACTTTATCAAGTCTTAACTGCACTTCACACGCTCTTTGGTATAACTTCTGTAGCTTTTAGGTGTAACTTCCCATTTCATTGATAAATCATGAATGACGTCTTTTCATTTTGGCTGTGTGCTTGAACTCAGATACTCGATTCCACTGAAAAGGCAGTTGAGGTCAGCTTAGCAAGCACAGGTCATGCCACTACCCGAGCAACGCAAGTATATTCACAGAGCTCTAAGACTTCATGTCTGACTTGGCTTGCAATGTTTGTCATGCTGTGTGTCTTTATCATGGTGGTCCTCCTAATTAAAATTACCTAGCCTGCAAATGGTGCAATAACGCGTCCTTCATCTGGGTTGCTGTACACATAAGAATTATTTGCCCCCACGCCCTTCAAGAGTAAACCGCCTTTTGAATACCGAAGGTAACAATGAATCGCCTTCAAGCTTGCAAGTGAGAAAAATATTACTGGATAAGTTTTTGTTCTTATGATTCAGATCAGCAAGTTGTGTGATAAAGCAGACAGCTCAATAGAATATCTACTTTATTCACGCCAACTGTTTGGAATTTTAGCTTGCTACTTGATAGTCCTATGAGTTCAGTAGATTCATTTTTCACAGCCTTGTGAGCATGAATATTGTGTAGGGTGTGAGTGGTATACAAGCTGATAATGTACCTATAAAGTAGTTGATAAAGCACGTAACTTGTGAAGTGAGAATGTGCTCATATGGAAGTCTTGTAATGTAAATTGTATGTTGCCAACCACACCCTAATTGAGTTTTCAAATGGATAAGAACACTTTAAAGGACAATTCCATAGCTAGCCAGAATCCATATGAACAACTGCAGTAGTCATTTTTTTCCACAAGAGATGCCAGAGAGCGGCACAAATGTTTGGATGTTAGAAATTTCACTTTTTGAGTGTAACTAACCTTAACCATAACAAAAATGAGAGAATTATTACATAAAAGTAAGACACACAAGAGTAACACTTGAGCAGTTTACAATGTCAAAAGCGCCAAGCCTGGCTATAGATGAATTAGTTCAAAGTGACATTTGGGCAAAAAGCAGCTCCAACTCCTGATCTTCTGATGCAGACCTCTGGAAAAAAAAATAAAAAAAAGCTTCATGTTGATGAAATAAGAAAAGGCCCTTATTTCAGCGACTCTATTCACTGTGAAGCTATTATGTTTTGTTTATACGTAAACAAAACAGATGAGTAGAATATAGGCCTACCTGAATGGACATAAGGTGCATAATTTTGTTAAGAACACGTCGACGGTGGATAGCATAAGCACTGCTGGCTGGTAATTGTTGCATCCTCTTGAGTTCCTCCTGAATTGCAGCCTTCTTCTCTCCCCCACTCATCTCCTTACTTTGGTTTTCGACGTGTACAGATGTTGTACTGCAGTCAGAAAAATCGACGTCCATCTGGTGCTATCAGAGTATTTGACAACTCAACTTTCAGAAAACCTGGTTTAGAGAAGATGTGGTAAACATGAGAGATATCATCATACTTCAAAAGAGAGAGATTATCAGTGAAGTACAGAAGTAGGAACATTATTAAACGCACCTGAGGCTGTAACATTCATAAGCTGTGCTCTGAAATCCTATCATTTTTTACCCCTTGGCTTTTGAACCCTATGACTAAAGCCAAAAAAAAGCAAACTATAGGTAAGTTTTTGAGTTTGATACCATACTTCAAAATAGTGAAAACTCATACTCCAGTAGCTAAAGAGAACATCAACTCATCATGACAAAGTTTTGTCTTCTGGATTCTGATTATAAGAAATGCAGCCACCCTAAAACTCAACAAGAAGTTCTAATTATCTCTCCTTATGTAGATTGGCACTAGTATGAATGGGGTCACTCCTATGAAGGCTTCAAAAGCACCAAAACCAATAATGTTCTTGCACAGAATTCACATGGATCATCACAAGACATGCTGAAGAATATCTTCCCACTAACACCAGAGGTCCAAAAATGTGAATTTCTAAACTAATGGGGAACCCAAATCCAAACAGGTAGGTATTCGTCGATGGCCATACTCACAGGCAAAAGGCAACCAAAACAGCCAAGAACTGAAACAAATCATCAATCCCTAGCGTCAATCGAATTAAGTTTGGGGCACACGATCGAGAATCGAATCTTTAAAAATTAGGGTTTCAACACGCAATTGTTTATGAAGCTAGATATGCAACATATAAGCGGAGGCCACAACTTACCGGATGATCACAATTGAAAAGGTATCAGCAGTATAAAGGCTTCTTTCTCTTTGCAGGACTTCCACTTCCTCCGATATCATGGACGCAACGTTTAAAAAGGTAGGAGGGGATGTTGGATGAACAACGCACCTATTCGAGGAGAAGCTTTCCTGAACCACTCCAATCTGCCCGTGTGATGCTTCTTCCGCTGACAATTTCAAGTACAAGCACACCAAAGCATTAAACATCTGCCATCTTTGTTAGATGACCACCCAATGCGTACTCTGGAGCCAAATAAGCACTGCACTATCCAGCCCACACAAAACAAGTCAAATACACACTCCAATATTATCAAGATTAATGCATAACCAATTCTATGAAAGAGGAATTAGACCTCTGGAAACATCAGAACAGATTCAATACCATGTGAAGAAACAGATAATACTAAAATCACAAGGTAGGGAGCAAGTAAGGAAAAGGCCACGAATGGTTATGTACATATGTTCATATTTTCTCAGTTACCAATCATGCTAACATATCTCTGCCTTATTTGACCATTTCCTTGTACCCGAGATTAATCATTGCTCATCTAATTAGATTTGAATCGTCCGATATAGCCTAGCATAAGTCTCTAAATTCTGGAAGTATGATTGGTGATATGTAAAGATAAGGCAGGGTATTTGAAAGGTAATATTCAAAAGCAGACATACGTTGTACCAGCTATTCGAGTACTTATGTGTGTGATGCCGTTCGGAAACAGCTTCGCCAAACCAAAGTCTCCGAGCATATAGCGGAAGGAAAGCAAGGTCTTCGTGATGTCTTTATGCACAGTGTGTGGAACAAGGTTAAGGAAAGCAAGGCCTCTAGCAGTACCCAAGCATATAGCTGAACGTTTTCCCCAATCCAGTATTTTACGGTCACTGGTGTAACCTACATCAGCAAAGAAATAGCTGAAAACTCCTTCCAATAAGAGACAAAAGGATGTATGTCTTATATTTGACATTGGTACATAGATATAATCAAATAAAATCACAGAAATTGAAATTGGGAACCATATTTGTTTTGTTTGTTGAGGCATGTGAACACAAACCCACAAACCAAAAGGATCGTCAAACCCTAAAACTCAAATCAATTCGAGATAGAGAAACGCGAAATCAGAAGACGAAACAAACAAATGAAGCCCTCGAGGAGGCGGGATAGACGACGCAAGGGTGGGAAGAGGGGGCAGCACTGGGCAGCGACGATGAGGGTGGACGATCAGGACTCCGATGGCGAGCAGTAGACAGTGAGCGGAGAAAGGAGGGACATGAGAGCGGTGGAGATTCAGGTGGTGATAGATGGAACAAAAGGGGCAAGCAAGGGAGAGATGGAATGGGGAAATAAGAATTAAGGTCGGTTTCTAGAGGATACATGTCAAACTAAGGTAAAGCTAAGAAAAATGTGTTGGATAGAAACGGCAATTTCGTAAGTAATAGGAGATAAAATGAGCTATTTATTTGAGGACAGTCCGCTTTTATATATAGTATCTATATAGATATGGAGAAAATTACTATGCAACCCCAACTTTTTATTCTTGGGTTGGGTATAATTCTCCTCTTTTTTTGTATGCTATAGTATAATGGTGGTCCTTGGTCCAATATTAATAGTTTTTTCTGAAGATGTAATCTAGGATGTCTACGTATTTATGCACAAACCAACGAATCATCACATTAGTATTTAGTAGTCGTTGTTGCAGCACTGCAAATCAAATGTAGGATACAAGAATTAATCTTTTCCAGCAGCCAAGTGCACTTACCAACTCTCAAATCTGAGAGAGAATGCTAACTATCAGCTTTTTATAAGAAAAATGATAGGTTAGCCTTCTTAAGACATCTTTATCCATAAGAACCTTAGTTTTTAATTTTTTTAGGACATTAATATCAGAAAGTGAATGGTTTAAAGATGCAAGTTTGTTAGTCACATAATTTACTTCTTTAGGTACATGATTGATTCGACTTTCGAAAATGATTAAAGATCGAGAAAATATATGAGATAATTATCTTAATTTTTCATGGTCAAATTGGGACGTCTTTAACGACATATAAGTTATCTACTTATCTCCCTCTATATCAATTGAATTGAGACTAGATTTTTTGGATTTTTTTAGAGAATTTTTTTGTAAGAAATGTGCTTCTGATTGTAGTACATTTACTTTTTAGTATTTATGTGTCCTCAGTCCTCACCATCAACTAATACTCCGTAGTTAATTTTTTTTTAAGGACTCCGTAATTAGTTTGATACATATTAGTTGAGTCTTTGAACCCCAACAAAATTAGTGAAACATTGTAGTACAAGTACTGATTTGTAAAGCACTGAATTGAAGAGATTGGTCTTGAATTGGGTGATTCAAACCGTGGGACATCTCACATGTTTTTCAAGTTTCAAATTTTGATAGATAAATTCATTCAAATTATTCATCTTTGTTTTATCTATACAAACTTTGATAGAATAGTACACTTAGCACATCTTCTCTAAAAAAAACTGTTAAGAATCATCTATAGATTGATAAGACATAAATAGTATTCCTAATAAAATTGTTCTTTTTCCTTACACACTATTTCAAACATGTTATGAAACATTTTGAATTAGTATTTTATATGAATTTCGAAACTACATGTTTTGCAATTCAAGTACGTTACGTGACCATTTGAATTGCGTATTTCGATATTTGATGACCAATACGTGAAGTAATCACTTACATTACTTTTCTTACACTTGACAATTGAAGTACGCAACATAACCATTTAGGTGATTATTTTAATATAAGCAATTCTAATACTTTACGTAATAGTTTAAACTATTTATTTAGCGATTGAAATACGTAACACAAGTTTTTAAATTACCTAGCTAGTTTAATACTTAGGTCATTGAGGATACAAGGTGAATAAGTAAAGTACACATTGTAATTTATCAATTACTTTGCTATTTTATTAATTATGCCTTTAATTGTTGACTTATAACTTAGGGTTTGTTTGGTAAGTTCTATTATAATGTCTTTATCATTTTTAAAAGTGTTTTTTCAAAATAAATATTTATAAAGCTTTGGAATTGGTTGAATAATCTCTTCACAATATAGTATAAAAATGTATTTATAACTCTTTTTTATCAAACAACATTATATTAAAAAAAATCTTTATCTAAAAAATCCATTATAAAATTGCATAACAAATAAATTAAACCCTTAACTATAAGATTTATAGGGTTAAACGCTTATAGCTTATGAGTTGATATGTATTATCATTTTTCACCTGATAAAGGCGATTAAATTACACCCTCAATCAATCCTTTTCATCAGCTAAAATTTCCAGCAGTGTAACAAAAACAACTTACAGAAAAAACTTACAAAAAAGGGCGCAAATATTCGTCATCAGAAATTTAACTGTTGTAATTACCAAAAGAGAAAATTTTCTGTTGTTAAACTGATTTTTAAAATTTAAGAAGCCGTATATAGAAAACTTAGAAGTTTATACTGTACAAGACGCCTCTGTCCGTAAACCGTGGTTTTTATGGCCAAACCTATTTGCACCGCTTGCAGTCGCGCGCGGCAGTGGGCGTTGCGCGGCACCCACTTCTGCACGGTGCTTCCGGCGGTGGCCGGCGGTGAATCGGAGGTGGATCGATCGAGTTGTACAATTTTTCGGAATGAGTTCATTCACGGACGGATTAAACTAGTGGATACCCTACAAAATATTCCCTAATAGAGAATGGACAAACCCTACCAAAAAAATTAAACTAGTGGCTAAAAAGATTAAACTAATGGATACCCTACAAAATATTCCCTAATAGAGAATGGACAAACTCTACCAAAAAAAAATTAAGGGAAATTCCTGTTGGTGCCCCTGAGTTTAGGGTTATTCCTGTTGGTGTCCCACGATTAAGTTTTTTCCTGTTGGTGCCCCTAAGGTTTTGGTTTGTTCGCTTTGTAACCAAAAATTTTCATATCCGTATCATTTCGGTTCAAATTGATCAAATCGAAGCTCATCATTATGTTTATTGACATCAACTTAGTAGGATTCGACTCCTAAAACAATCAAATCCATACCCAAACCATTCCGATTTGAATTCTTAAGGTCAAAACGGGTTGTTGCTTCGAAATTCAAATCGACATGGTTCGGACATGGATTTGGGTATTTTAGGAGTCAAATCTTACTAATTTTAGGGCGAGGAACACAATAGTAGACTTGGATTTAATCAATTTGAACTAGAATGGTACAAACATGAAAATGTTTGGTTACGAAGCAAACAAACCCAAACCTTAGGGCCACCAACAGGAAAAAACTTAATCGTGTGACACCAACAGGAATAACCCTAAACTCAGGGGTACCAACAGGAATTTCCCAAAAATTAAACTAGTGGTTAAAAATATTAAACTAGTGGATACCCTATAAAATATTCCCTAATAGAGAATAGACAAACCCTTAAAAAAAAATTAAAATAATGGCTAAAAATATCGAGTCAGATTCAGATCGAGACATTCGAATCAAGTCGGAGACACCACAAAAGACACCGGCGGCCGGTGTCACACACCGGCCGCCGGCCGGCAGTGACTGTCGCACGGCAGTCACTGCCGCGCGCCTGACACGGTGCAAAAAGCACCGTGTCAGGGCTCAATTAGCTTAACCCGTTTGGATCTTTCCTGCCGCCGAGGGAGCCACGTGGTGGACGCCGCCAAAAATGCTGAAACGCGTCGTTTTGCCATGCCTCTGGATTCTGCCGAGCGCCGATTACTTCCTTCCCCTACTGACATCATCGCCTTCAATTAGATCACGCGATTCTCTCTCTTCTCTCTGTATAATCTTCCAATTCCCACTCCATCCTTCTTCATAATAAAAGCAATAGATGTGCAGGATTCAGGAACCCTAACAATTTCCATCCTTACGCCCTTTCTCCTGCGAAGCCTGGAGCTCTAGTTGCTTTCTTCAATCGGCTGTAGATAGTTGTTTTTCTTCTTCAACGTTGTAGATTCCCTGTGATCGAATTGAAATTCAGTTGCTTGATTGTTGATTTTCCAGTCTTATTTTTTAAGGTTTGGTATTCTGATTTGGGGATTTCTGCAGGTAATTATTTGGTATCGCGATAATCCACATTCTTCACAAGCTGTACTTCTCTGTCGTAATTTCTCTTATGTTTCCGAATTTTTGTGGTTGATTGTTCTGTTCCTTGCCAGAATTTTTAATCCACCTCCGGTCATCGAATAAGCGAGCAGGGCGATTGCTGGGATGAGCATGATGTTTCCAGCTCCGAAGCAGGTACATGTAGATTGACTGAGAGATTTTTACTTCCTTTTTAACATTTTGGGGTTGCCGGAGAGAGGATCGACGTTTTTTGAGATGATATTTCCCCCATTGACATGTGATTTTGGAGAGTATTTGGGAAAACGAATTATACGCTGCTAGATTGCTAGTTTAGTTCTATATGGTTTTCATACTCGTAGTAGATAACTTGAAGTTCATTTTTATTTAAAAAAGAGAATTATCTAATGCATGTTATTCTGACGAGTAATTATATCTATTATCTAAGCACATGCAATGCCCTAAAAAGGAGTAATCAGCATTAGGTTTTCTGTGGATTTGTTTGACACGTAGATTGCCAAGAAGAAAACTGGTGTATAATTGCTCCAGTCCTACTGTGTTTAATTGTTTATACAATTCCTCCGGGATCATAACTTACATTGGATTTTGAGATTATGAAGGTGAAGATGAATTTCTCATGTTTAAATAAAACTGGTATGACATGAATGGAGAGGATATGGAGATATCATTCTATTAGTGTCTTCAATCTGATAATCTTGTTTATGTTTGATCTATGTTATCCGGAAACCCTAATAAGGCAGTGTTTCTCATTTCTGTGTGTGTTCAAACACGTATTTCAGTTTAAACTTATGGTAACTACATGTTTCTGTATTTGTTCCCTTTCCCGTTTCGGTGTAACAAATTGTTCTTTCTTTAGTTTTTCTACTTCTTCTCAAGTTTTCAGACCGAGCTCTAATTGTGGGTAAAAAAAAAAAAAGCAAAACAAAATGTCTTGTTTGTTTTGAGCTTGGGACTACATTTTGTTTATAATGTAGAGGAATGACGTCTAAAATTGGTTTGCTTCCTAAATCCAACATCAAAATTGTTCTAAATAAAGCAACAGGATTGAAAATGTCATTTAATATGAGACACCATCTTCTACATTTTGCTGGTACAGCTGCAATGGATAACAGTCTTTGTTTTGCACAGATTGTATATGATCAGCCTCACGCAGGACATGGTCAATCTAAGGATCGGATCAGTGAATTACCAGATGAAGTGCTCATCTCCATCCTGTCTTGCTTGTCAATCCAGGAAGCTGGACGGACAAGCATTCTTTCTCATAGATGGAAGAATGTCTGGAAGTTAATGATAGACTGGACCTTATCACTGGAAGGTATTCTCATATCTCATCAGTTGGCCATAGGTGATCGAATCAGTGAATTACCAGATGAAGTGCTCATCTCCATTCTTTCTGGCCTGTCAATCCGGGAAGCTGCAAGAACAAGCGTTCTCTCACACAGATGGAGAAACGTCTGGAAGTTGATGATGCATTGGAGCTTAGCACTTCAAGGTACTGGTAGAGAATGAAAATGCAACTACAGGACTTTGTTATGAGGGTAATTAGGTTTCCTAAGCCTAGGGTGACAAAGCATGTTTAAAGGTTTCTGTATTTGTAGCTTCTATGTTAATATGTAGCAGTATATATAGATATAAATTATATATATATAAGGTAAGATGTGATTGTGGGGGTTGAAAATTTGTATGTTTTGAGTACTGGTTAGATGCTATAATAGACCTACTGCTTTGTGTCTGAAATAACTGCTTATCATGGCCTTCACTAGAGATGCAACAACCGTGGTTACAATTTGGAAGTTAAGAGCTGAACTTGAAAGGTAGTGAGATCTGGGGGTATCTTTTAATTTGTTGGGTGGATTCTTTGACTCAGAGTCATTCCAGGTTTCAAGCCAACTTTTTTCAGTTGCAGATTCTTCAAATGGATAAATGGTGATCTGCATTATATTCTGGGTGACAATTGAGTTGCTGGATTTTCTTTCCTAAACTACTGTTATAGCATAGATGCCTGGTTCTGTGTGCTCTGTTGTGCGATGACTTATTGGGAACAATCTGGGTAGTTTCTACTGAACTCAGACCGTCTGGTTTCGAACTTAGGTATCAAGTATCGATTTAGGAATTGTTAGCATTGTAACTACTTAGTCTATAAATGGCTACAATTGTAACTAACTTGGTCAACGATCAATAACAACTTCTCATTCTGTTTTGCTTTCTCCTATGTGAGAATTCTGTTGTTCTCATTCTGTTTTGCTTTCTCCTCTGTGAGAATTCTAGCATGGTATCAGACATTCTTGATCCATTTGCTTTCTCGATCTAGATTTGTTGATCAATCGAGTTCTTCTGTCTTCTGCATTCGATCTCCTTTCCTGTTTTCTTTTTGATTCCGATGGCGAATCGTTCTCCTGTTCGTGAATCTCCTATTCGTGATCGTCCTACTAATGGCGATCCTTTTCCGCCATTGGTGCCCAATCCTTGGCACACTGCTAATGCCGATCCTTACAGTCTTACAGTCTCCTGATTGGATCAAGGCTATGGATCTTGAACTTTCTGCTTTACAGTCTAACAACACATATAACATTGTTGATCTTCCTAAAGGCAAACGTCCTATTAGCTCCAATGGGTTTATAAATTCAAGTTCAAGGCAAATGGTTCTCTGGAGAGACATAAAGCCAGATTGGTGATTAGGGTTGCACACAGAAAGCTGGGGTTGATTTTCATGAAATTTTTCTCCTGTTGTTAAGATGACAACTATTCGAGCTTTGCTGGCTATTGTTGTTAAGAAGGGTTGGTATATGTCTCAGTTAGACATTAACAATGCCTTTTTGCATGGAGATATTGAAACTGAAGTTTACATGAAGGTTTCTTTGGGCCTTGCACACTTGTATCCTAACAAGGTTTGTCGTCTCAATAAGTCTTTATATAGGCATTCAGACAGTGGTATAGTAAATTGTCTAATGCTCTTTTGTCTCAAGGTTTCTTACAGTCTCTCAAATGACTATTCTATGTTCTATAAGAAGTCAACTTCTTCTGTCATTTTTCTTGTCATTTATGTGGATGATATTTTGATTGTTGGTAATGATACATTGGCTCTCACCTCAGTGAAGGATTTCTTGCATCAAACATTCAGTATCAAGGATTTGGGAAATCTTAACTATTTTTTGGGCATGGAATTTCTTCCTTCTGCACAGGGTTTGGTCATCACTCAAAGGAAGTTCATTGGTGATTTGTTGAAAGAATATTGTCCATCTTTTTCCTGGTGTGTTTCTAATCCTTTGGATGTTTCTTCTCGACTGCATAGTGGCAAGGGTATTCCTTTGACTGATCCCACACAGTACAACCGTTTAGTAGGCAAGCTGAATTTCTTGGTGAACACTAGGCCTGACTTAGCCTTTTCACTACAACACCTTTGTCAATTTATGCAGTCCTCGACTTCTATCCATTGGGATACTGCTTTACACACTTTGCAATATCTTAAAGGCACTGCTGATTTGGGTTTGTTATTACCATCTTCTGCTGACTACACCTTATAAGCTTTATGTGACTTTGACTGGCCTCCTGTCCAAGCACTCGTCGATCTGTCAGTGGTTTTTACATTCAACGGGGTGGTGCTCCTATTTCATGGAAATCGAAGAAGCAAGTGTCTGTCTCACTCTCCTCTGCTAAGGCTGAGTACAGGTCTCTTCGCATAGTTACTGCCGAATTAGCTTGGTTGAGCATGCTACTTCATGAGCTTGAGGTGCCCAATGCCACTCCCATTCCAGTCAAGTGTGACTCTCAGGCTGCAATATACATTGCAAAGAATCATGTTTTCCACGAACGAACGAATCATATTGAACTAGACTGTCATTTTGTACGAGAGAAGTTGCTTGATGGGTTAATCTCTCTTAGTCATGTTCCTACTGCTTTGTAGTTAGCAGTGTAACTACTTAGTCTATAAATAGTTACAGTTGTAACTAACTTGGTCAACGATCAATAACAACTTCTCATTCTGTTTTGCTTTCTCCTCTGTGAGAATTCTAACAGGAATGAACTATCCAGTACCTATATGTTATGTTTGTTAGTCTTGTTTTTCTGTCAAATTCTTCCCGTGCTGTAAATGTGTGCATAATCATCTCTATGTGTTTCTAAGTGATCTATAAAGTGAATGGCTGATTGAGAATGGAATTTTCCCTCCTCCAGGGAAAGTCAATGCTTTTGTCTCAAATTATTGAAAGCTTAGAGAATATTTGCTCATTTTTTTCCAGAATTTGATTAAAAGAAATGTGTTACTCTAACAACCCACCAGAGGCGCACGACTATTACAGATGAAGTTTCATATGTATACATGCCCAATCTAGTATGCGGACCAAACATGCCTAATGCTTGTACGTTGATTCATGTACCTGGTTTATATTTATGTTATGTTGGCCACCCTGGTATATGTAAAGTTTATATTTATGTTATGTTGGCTACCCTGGTATTTTTTTACATAGTTAGAAACTAGGCCGTCTTTTTTAGAAATGTCTAAGTGTCTAACCTAAATCATTATTATGAACAATCATAAGTGTAGGATCGTAGATGTTAGTAATCAAAGGGAATTGAGTCTTCAAAGAAGTTCAGTTCCTTAGCACCGGAATAAGTAACAAAACAGATTCAAGACAAATTCCTTAGAGTGAGAACTTTTGATAACCAACTAGTTATCCAGGATAAAACCCAATACCTTTCTTTTAAAAAGATTTCAAAGTCTACTTCTTTTATTCAAGCTTCGATTACAATCAACTAGAGTAGAACACACAGATTACAGACTTAAGACACACTTAAGACTCTCTATCTAGTTCGATCTAATCAAACACTCAAAAGCAAGAGACTTACACAGTTCTTCTCACAAGAACAGGCACGATTTCTCTTCACGTTCAACTCTGTATCAATACGCGGTCGATGAGAGAGTTTCAATTGTTTTATTTATACAGTCATCCATGTAGAATTAATATCTACAACTGGCTGATTTGCATAAATAAAATAACCAAAACAAATAAAAAAAGATAATATTTGTTATCAAATAATATCTTAACCGATTTTTACACCTTTTGTTTCCATAAAGAATATTCAGTTACACTCCTAATTACATGGAAACAATATATCTAAAAGTTTCTCTCTTAAGCTAAAAGATCTACCCTAATCAGCCGCCGCTCTTGATATCTCTTTTCAGTTAGCGCGGCTTCGTTGCTCCTGAGTTTTCATGCCAGTTCCCAACTTGACTTCTTGGTCATTGTTCTTCATTTCCTGAACCTGAGTTTCCTGTTCAACTACACATGTGAAAATATTAATAGCAAAGTGTTTGTCATCGTCAAAACTAGGAAAATTGAATAAGATAACTTTCAAGGGAATCAGAGTTCTTGAAAGTTCACATCCTAACAATAAGAAAGTACTTCACCATAAGTGAAGGGTCTCATTATGACTAATATTATCATTCATACAGAGATGACGTCGAGTATCTATATCACACTCTTTAGATGTTGGCCACCCTGGTATATTGAAGGTGGTTTGCTCTGCTAATCTTTAGATTGTGATTGTTGGAGTCCTTATTTAGGATGTGAATGAAGGCAACTATATACTTCAGGACATTGACAAGGTACATGGTTGAATTAAATCTGCTATAGCCTTGTGCATATTAGTGCATGTTTTTGTCCTTTTGGACGCACTTATTTCACAAGACAAAACACATTTGGTACATCTTTTTTTGGTCAGAGGAACCACATTGGTACATTGGATAGCCCCTTGTTTTCATCTAGTTCAACTTCTAATAGAGGAAGGAAGTCATAAAGAATGTGATTAGACTCCTCCAGCAAAGTCTTCTGTTGTATGCCGATCGACCAAGGTTATTAGGATCGGTGAAGGTTTTTCGGAATCGTAAGACTGGATCGTGAATACGTAAGATTCTGCATTATAACTAAAATGTACTATGTAGTGATAGTCTAATTTAAAAACATTATAAATATTAGATTTTGGTTAAGTGATATTGCTATCAAGATAAATTCGAACAAAAATGAACTAGAATTGAGATATAGATCTTGATCATATTAATATGTTATAAAACTCCCTCCGCTTAGTATCAAATATTGCTTTAGCTATTTACTTTTGTTAAGAAATATTTGTCATTTTATGGTGGTATATTGGTATGTAATGATTTATTGATTAATTACGAAATATGTTATTGGAAATTGCACATATTGTCAGTTTTTATATGAATTCTCTTTACTTATTGATTAGAAATAAGACGGTTTATTATTACTTTATGGATTTTAGGAAAAAATATAGTATTTTAACTTAATATTGCATTTTTTAATAGTTGTGTCAAAGTCTAAAATGACAAGTATTATCAAACAGAGGGAGTACGAAAGTGTTATATCTTACTTTTTTTAGTGTTGTTATAGGGTTATAATTTTAAATGTGTATAATTATATCAAATTCATACTTAAGTATTAGGATACTAGCATAAGTTCTCGAGCAAAGTTTAGATAAATATAAATTATATATTCAACCAATATAGGAAGAATTATGCTACTTAAAAAATGTTATTAAGAATTAGGTTATAAAGAAAAAATAAGTTTCATTTGCACGGGAATAACTTTTCATATAAGGTAAAGTGTTGTGTGGCACATATTATATTGATATTATTATCCTAAGAAAATATGTTATTTATCATCTAAAATCGGTTTGAAATAATATTATACATAAGATAAATATGATATGGATGAAAATAATAAAAGGTCAAGTAATAAACAATAACTGAGAAGGGTGAAAAGATAACTGGTAAAAAAACATTGCCTATGTAATATGACTAAATGGACGACACCGTCGACACATATGAAAATTAGTTTGACTTTAGTATTATGTATAAACAAATTTAGAGAAAAATATAATAGAAGACGAACTCTAAGATGGATCGAATATATAAAATTATACAATTATTATTGGGATAAGAGTAATTATACAAAATTGCAAATTTAAATGAAAATAAAAACATTAACTTATTATATCTTATCACTTATGGCTTACGAATTCATATAATTACATTAAGTTGAATTTGAAAAATTAATAAAAACGAACGATATCTAATAAAAATTTATATCTTTATAAGATTATATTTTTATAATATTTTTATGCATATATATCTTTAATTATATATCATCATTTATTGTTTTCATTATATCTAAATTAATATCTTGCAGTGAATCTTTGAGAAAACTAGTGTTTATGCCAGTGCGTAAGGTCACTCATTATTATTAAGAAAATATTTATTTATTTTTAAAAGAAAATGTAATCATAAAAATGACTATTTCCTAGGCCATCTTTTTTACTCAAAAGAACGACCAATACTCTTCCGTTATAATGATATAGTGTATCTTTTTTTAAGTCTTGATCGTCTGGTTCGACCGGTAGAAATCGCTCTACATCCAGACTGGGGTACTGTTGGCACACGAAATGGTAGACCCATCCCAACATCAAAAAGTGATATAATGTATCTTATGGAACGAAAAATAAAAAATATTGTTTGTTAATAGTCTTAGTACATGAACGATATTCTTTTACGGAACTAATCAATATCAAATATATAGTCAATGACACGGTCATAAAAAAATGTATTGATTTCCTTAGTGCCAATAACATTTGCTATATTTGTAGTTACGATAATCTAAAGTGCTATACAATAATGAATTAAGATTTTTCATCTCTTATCGATTATAGATTAGTAGAAATATATAAATATGCTTAATATTAGCATAATAATGTGTTATAAATATGGTTTTTATGAAAATCATTATCTACAATCTTAGACATGTAGGCATAGTCCTTGTAACGGAGGCACATGTTATCAACTTGACATTGGTTATTTTAAAGTTTAGTTTTGTATGTTGTGGACTAGACTCTTGCCTTATTTATTAATTACTTTGTTTGATAATATTTTTTCCCGTATGAAATGAAAAACACTATATTTTGAACTCTTCTAGTTAATGGCTAGAATTGCGGGATTTAATTATAACATAGTCAATTTGCTTTTATATTAGTTCAAATTGTTCTTTTTTTATAATATGAGTATTTACAGGAAAATTTAAGGGTTACTACAATGGATAAAAATATAATTTTTATTAGAATCAATATATGACGATGTACCATTCAACTAGGAGGAGAATTTCTTGCAAATTTCAAAAGTAATATATTATTTAAGCTCAAAATTACTCTTCACGTCAGTTTAACTCGAATTCACTAATAATATAGATAAGATTTATGTAAATATATTGTTAGAAAGAAGTTACATTATATGATTAGATTATAATTAGAATTAGAATCATTATTATATTGACAGATTTATATAAATATATTTTTAGAGAGAGATTAATAAGAATCATTATAAATAAATTTGATATTATTTTCCCAAAGACTACATAGATAAATATATATGAGATTATAGATAGATTCTTAATTTATATGTATTATATTTAAAAACTAACATTTTGAATTACAAGGAACCCGAAATAATTGTTACGATATTATTTATACATTAATTATATTATATTCATTGAAATGTATAAAGAAATTATGGTTTAATTTGAATCAATTGTAAATAAAGGTCATGTAATTTGAGTGGTAATTGACAACAAAACAATTGCAATAACTTGATGGTTTGTTTCTAGCGACATTTCTCTATAGCATCAATCTATTTCCCATTTCAAAATATCTAGACTTTGGCATTATCATGTGTGTGTTTTGGTTTTGTCGCTCTCTTACTTGGATTACATATACAATTTTGTTTGTAGTAAAAGAAAACGCCCCAAGAACTATAATATCATAAATAGTTCGTATAAGTATATAAATAAATTACAAATGTAATTAAAATAGTTTATGAAAACAGAATCGTGAATATGTAATTGGTATAAAGAAGTAATCCATACACCGTACGTTTCATTTGATATGATAATTGTATTTTTGTGAAGAAATTAATCTGTAAAAGTCTGCATGATTAAATATATAAAAATAGACAGAAAGTCTAATTATTTAGAAATAAATAAATATTTAATGGAAATTACTGTAAAATTTCAACCAACAATATAATATATTGGATATATATATAGATAAATGAATGATTTAATTATTTCAAGAATATATGTTTTACCATTTAAGTATGCCCAACTTTGAGAAACTCTTGGTATGGTCATTCACAAATCACAAATCTACACAACTTGATTTCAATTGGGATCTTATGTGGCTTACTTGCCTCCATTAGGGTTGAGCAGATTCCGGTCCGGCCCGGAAATTTGGACCGGTCCGGTCTCCAGTCCAAGGATTTTCAAATTTTCGGGTCCGGTCCGATCCGACCCTGTATTTTTTAAAAATCTTAATATTTTAGGGTTTAAGGTTTTTTTAGGGTTGAGGTTTAGGGTTTAGGATTTATGATTTAGGATAAATTATATTTAAGAGTAAATTATATTTAAATTTGAGGGATTTTCATGTTTAAATGTAGATAAATTATATTTAAATTTAACAAAACCCTAAACCGGTCCAAATCCGATCCAAATAGGACCGGACTAGTCCGGACCCGGTCCGGCCCGAATCGGATATTTCCGGTCCGATTTCCGGTCCACCATTTTTGGTGTTCCGGGTTCCGGTCCGGGTCGGTCCGGTCCGGACCGGGTTTGGACCGATGCTCAACCCTAGCCTCCATAGTTGCCCGATCAATTTGGTGTGGAAATGTATTCTTTCTAAATCGCCAATCTTTGTGAGGAGCTTGACCATCATGTATTCCTATAATGATAAACACTTAAAACATGCCATATATAGCAAAAAAACATCACATTTCAAGAATAAAATTAATCATATTTAATCAATTTTCATAAGCTTATATCAATAAAAAGATTCCCGAAAAAAAAATTCATACTTACAACAACTACTGTAGCATAACCATAAAAATAGAAAATGATCCACCTTCATCTTGAGCTACATCCTTTCATCATTGGTAATGTTTGTGGTTGAGTTTCCAGAAGATCAATTCATCTGCTATCAACTACTTAAAGAGAATAAAATATCTTTAAATTGCCGATTAAATGCATATAGAATTAACATGTTATGAATACATTTATTTATTGTCTAAATTGATGTAATTACCCATAGACATTAACTTCTAATGGTGAATGAAGAGTCACGAATGTTACAATATTTTCATTTCCCTTTATTATTATGAATAAATATACTTGAATGGTGAAATTTAAATACGATAAAATTAAAATGTTATTAATTCATTGCCCATTGGCATGAAACACCAATGATATTTGAAAAGTCTCGTGTAAATTACACAATTCTAGGTGATAAATGTAATGAAGAACTTTTCTCCATTCATGCACTTATTTTGCCATAATCACGATAATAAAGGTAACATTTTTAAGTTTATAGGTTGCCTATCTTCTAATTTTAAGTACTTATGATTCAATTGGTTGGTGACAATAAATATCCTTAATATAAAAGATTAATTAGGTAATACAAAAAAACGGATTTATGTCAACTTTTTCGGTTTTTGGGAGCTATAAACTTATTTCATGCAATTACACTATATTAATTATTCTTAATTGAAATTAAAAAAAGGATAAAATCATATCATGCATATATTACTTTATAGTTTTAAAGGAGACGTTATGTCTATAAATTCAATTAATAATTGGTTCTATAATAACTTCTAATCACTAATATTGATTTGGCCTATTAATTTTTTTTATTTAATATTTTTCAATTTCTCAAAAAGATATGAAGGTCTTTTAGTGATGGTATTTTGGTTGTTTTTCATGCTTAATAGAAATATAAATTAAACTATGTTAAAAATTTAATGTGAAGATATAAGAGTTATACAACCACATAAAAATGATAAATTATTAATTGATTAATATGTAGTAATTGTATATATTAGTGAATCAAAAACTTTTTATATTATATATAAGATAATAGATAATCAATATAATTGTTAATATATGAAATTGTCACTTTAGTACTTTTTAGATTTGAGAAATTATTTTGTGGGCTAAATAAATAAGGCATGAAATGAAAAAAAAACTAATTCATCTTTAAAAATTAACATTCAATGACCTAGAATGCTAACTTTTAAATATATATAGATAATATATGTATCATTTTAGGTAAGTTGTATAAATATAAAATTTGGAAAGTTTAAATAAATAATGCAAGTAATACTAAAAATATGAAGGGTGAAAGTATAATTGGATAAATAAATTTACTTATGTGGCATCAGTAATTGGGCGACACATGGGAAAGAGAAGTAGGCTTTAGTGTGTGTGTCAGTGTGTGTATATTATGGATGGTTATTTGTGTGGGATCGTTAGAATTGTTTATATGATCATTAGAATCGTGTGTAGGATCGGAATCGTACATAAGATTTTATCGATTTCAATTTGATTAATTAAGATTCTATCTCTAATAAGATCCTACTAGATTAGAGATCATTCTGCCTTTCCTGAATTGTTAGAATCGTAGATCCAAAACATGACTCTAATAACATTGCGCCTGACCCTCTATGACTTTGAAAAATGCCATGCCTAGGGCTGTCCATATCAAAAGACCGAGTATAATTTTTGGTTAGCCGGATCAATATTTTTCTTTAAAAAAAATATGTTGAACCATTTATATGGAAAATAAAGAATTATGATTCTGATATAGTTAACTGAATTGAATCAAAATATTGTTTAACGAGTGTTAATGGTATGGTAGCAGTTAACAATATTTACAAACTGAATATTTGGTTCATCTTCAGCTATTCGACTTTGAACACCTTAGTCATGTCCCTCTCACAAATTCTCACTTGGGGTGTGTATGAATTACCACCCTTAATGCATTCGAACACATTAAGTTACATTATCTTGCTTTAAATCATTTCGGAGTCTAACTACTACTACATGAGTCCCACACAACACTCCACAACTCTAGGCTTTCAATTCAAGCTTTATTGATTACAAGACAAAAAAATTTACAATTGCTACGAGATTGAATCGGCTTCAAGCTTGCCTTGACTTTTGTTGACAATGGACTACCATGGGCGGACGCACGTGGGGCCCAGTGGGGGATGTAGCCCTCACTGGAATTTTGAAGATTTTTTTTTTAATTTATATGAGATTTCTTTTTTCTCACCCAAAGTTTTTATTTTTTATTTCAAAAAGTTTCTTCAAAAATTTCAAACTAATTTTTGTAGTTTTCCAATTGTAAAAATATTTTTTACATAGGATTTATTATGCATAATTCTCAAAAAAACAAAAAATTAATCCAAATTTACACACAATTTTTCAATAAGATATGTAACATATCTACTATATTTATCCTTATTTGTGTTAAAACTTTCAAAATTTAGGATTTATGGATTTGTAAATTTTATAAATTAATTTTTATACAAATTTGTTGAGATTACGCAGTAAATGTAGTTTGTAATGATGAAATTTGTTTAATTTATGTAATTTTTGGTCAATTTTGAATAAAATTTCATTTGAAGTTTGGATATAGAGTTTGTTGTTTGAAATTGAGATTGTTTATGTAAAATAGATGCTAGAATTAAAAATTACGATTTTGGATTTTGGATAAGGTAGATGGTAATATTTTACTCTTTAAGATTTTAGCTCCCACTGAACTGCAATTCTGCGGCCGCCCCTGTGGACTACTACTTATTATTTCGTATTTGTTTGCCTGTTTAAAGAGAGATGCCAGAGTCGATCTCAAAATCAATTGATAAACTTTTGTCTTAAAATAATATAACTCAATATTGTACTAAACTTTATTACGGGCGATAAGCAGATTATCCATACACACTTCGAATCTCCTCCATTTAATTTTGTAATATATTTGCCTCTTATATGAGTTGTGAAGTGAAAAATACATTGTAAGTACGTTTTTAATATACTACACATTTTATAAGCTATTTTGTAAAGTAACTTTGATCGATTATAATTAAAGTAAAGATTAAAGAGGTCCAAATGCAGTTGCGGAGTGACGCGAGAGGGCGGTGGTGAGGACGTGGGATGACACGGCGCATATGCCGCTTCCAAGAGTCACCTCCCGCTGCAACGGTCGACTGCTTTCCTTGGCCGTTTCTATATTATCCATGTCATGTGCCATCTGCATTTTAATACTGATCCACATTATGTACTGCCACTCTACCAGTCCAGTCACTAGATGAAATTAACTGCTTCCTTTTTACCCTAAGATGGAGGTAATCCACTGTTTAAACAAATAAATTAACTGCAACTATTACAAGATGCGATTCAAGCTATTTCAGGTCAAATAATGACACAATTGTAACTGATAATAATGACACGTACACTTGCCGGTCTATATGTTAAGATCTTGTACTTATTTATTTGTGTGTGTATGGCATGACATTGAAATAATGTCTCACTCGAACAGTAAAGTCTACTGATCTGTGTTTCAAAAAAAAAAACTGACTTGAGTTTTACAACTTAATGAAAAGAACGTTGATATTTGAAACATTATTACAATAAATATTAGGTATGATTCAAGTTGGCAGAATACCTTTTATGCTTTTATAGATAATAAAAATAATCAAACTTTATGTCACCTAAAGGAGATTTTTTCAAACGAAATGATATTAAGCTATTATTGCTCGAACCTTATACTATTATCTTAGTAAGATTTTTCCAAGAAAGTGATTATTTCTAAAAGTTCAAAGGTTTACATGTATCATAGGAATTTAGGCTTATTACACACTCATTAGTGAGTGTCTAGTTCCAATAGAGTTTAAGAAAAACTATATTGATTGATTTGAAAAATCTTAATTAAGAGCTAGATTAACATCATCCTCTAGTTCGATTATTTTTAGTTAATTTTTATTTAGTATATGATTTTAGAAATTTACTTGTAGCTTACTTTTTAAACTTCATATAAACCTTACTTGCATTGTAGCAATTTAGTTATAGGGCATTGATAATGTGAGAATGATTATTACCGTATAAAATGATAATTATGCATATATAAGTAGAAATGGACTTCTAAAACTCATGCACATATAAGAAAAAATTTATGCACTTTTCTAATGTGTATAAATTCATGTTCACGCACTCAAAAACTTATGTACATATAAGTAAAAATTTGTCGACAATCTAAAATGCATAATTTTTTTAAAATTGTATAAATTATTGCTTGTATATACATAAATTTTTACATGTATGTGAATTATTCTTATTTTACACGACAATAATCATTGTCACATAATCAAATCTCTTTAAAATCTCTTTAGTTATATTATGAGTTGAGGATATTTAGAGCTTCCAAATGTTAAAATTTTTTGGCCTCGGTAATAAGATCGAGTTGGGAGTTCTTAAGTGCAATCTCTGTCTCTATCCTTGGATAAAAACTTAGTCTCACCCTTGTTCATTTATCGAGTTGAAAGCCGATATACCTTATTCTAAGAATTGGATCACGAGCTTAGTGTTTACAACCTTAGAGTTCTTCGAGTTTGTTTGAATTATTGAGATAATACATTAAATTGTATCAAATTAGAAATTTAATGCATTATTTTATAAGTGGGACTGGGACCACAGAAGGACGTGGAGCCGGGCGCACTATATAAACAACGAGTGTCCCATCTCCATCTCTCGATTCCGTTCACCACTCCCATGTTACCCCATTTCAATTTCTCTACTCTCTATTGCTCTTCCATCTCGGAAAAAACCTATTTTTTTTACCCGGCGTAGGGTAGTTTCCAAGAGCTCCAAATTACTCCGGCGAATGCGAAATGGCAGCTAGCTGGATGATGTCCGTTAAAGTAGCTTCGATGTCCGCCGGTGTCCTGTTGACGGCGCTGATGCTCAAGCTCTCGCTCCCGGTGCTCGTAGACTTCCTCAACTACGAGCTTCCGCTTCTATGGTCGATCGCTGTCTCATTACTGAGGCCTCCATACCTCTACCTACTCATCAACTGCATCATCCTCACAATCCTCGCTTCCTCCAAGCTCCAACCGCAAAAGTCCGAGGCCGGTAGATCTACAGCGCTTACTCCTCAATTGGCTCAGATTAAGGCTCGAGAAAGCGTCACATTCGCCATCCAATCGCCGATTCAGCGTATGTTTGATCTGAACGACACCGTTCCAGCAGTCTCTCCTGTCGTATTTGGCTATGTTGACGATTTGGCGGAGGAGAAGGCTTCAGAAGTCAGGCCGGCGACGGCGGAGGCGGTGGTAGGGAGATCTGGTGAAGGAGAATCGGCGACAGAGGAGCGTGTAGATTGCAGTGAGACTGAAACCGAAGAGTTTTCCATTTCCAGATCTAGTTGGATGCCTCCGCTGAAGAGAGATCCGACCGACAAACCGCTCCTCTCTCAGAGATTTTCCAATCGGAAATCTGTCAAGGCCAGTCCTGAAGGTATATGAGTATATCCCCTCACAAATTGAAAATTCATTATACGTCAATAGAATGATTTGTGTTCATAATTATATGTTCTTGTGGTAATGCTTGTATTATCAAATTGAAATCGAAGATTTGCACATTTCTGTAACTGTTGAATCATTAGAATCCCGGAAACTAGTCTACTTGAAAAATGCTACTCTAGACTTTTTAGTTGCATGTGTATATTCTGCAATTGGAGTCTGCAATGGGAGCCTGTGTCTGATTTCAATTTTCATTTAAAAATTCAAATTGTTTTATCTCCCCGATGATTTATTAATTTATTCAAAATTTGAAAAAAGTTGTTGAGTATAGCCGTTAAAGAGTGCCCAAAACAATAAAATTCATCTTCTCGTGTTTACAGGTGGAAAGGCCCGGCTGGGAGTTTCGAAGCCGAAACGGGAGGACATGCTGGAGTCCACGTGGCGTACAATAACAGAGGGTCGTGCAATTCCGTTGACACGTCACCTGAAGAAGTCCGAGACGTGGGTCCAGCAGTGTCGTGGTGGTGGGCCCCGGAGTGACAACTCGCCCTCCGGCTCGCCAGTTCCCGTGATGAAGAAGGCGGAGACGTTCAATGACCGCACCACCACCAGCAACAACTCTTCCCTGAGTCCTTCGCCTAGTGGTGGTGGATCAGGGAGGCTGAAGAGAGAGTCACCGAGTCACGATGAGTTGAACCGCCGAGTTGAGGCGTTTATCAAGAAATTCAACGAGGAGATGAGATTACAAGGTCAAGATTCGTTAAAACAATATAAAGAGATGGTTAGCCGTGGATGCCGCTAGATTTCATGATTTTTTCCATAATTTTTGCAAAATGTAATGTTTTATAGATTATGAATTCGAGTTTTCAATAGATTTTATTATCCTACATATATGTTCTTTTCAATAGTTTGCTAAAACATAAAGTGAACTAAAAAACATTTATCAACCCTAATATATTATAAGAGAATCTATTTCTTCACTAATTTTTTGCGTCACTTGGTAAAATCTGAAGTTGACACATTTTTTTATTTTAAATTTAAAAATAAAAAATAGAAAAATTCGTTTAACTTAGAAAACAGTTCAATGAAAAACTGATTCTGGTACCCACGTTTAATCTCCACTTCTCCATCTTCAATCTGTCCCTAAACTGATTATTGTGTGAGTTCTATAAATTAGCCAATAGTATGATATTCCTCCAATTGTTCTTCCTCTCCTCTTCATCAATTCTAACAATTCTAATTCAAATTCGATTAGATATATGCAACGAAACAGAGGTTCAGAATCCCATTATTTTGTGAGTTCTCTCCCATCAAGTATTGCTTGCTTCTTCCTAACTGGACGATTTAGAGAAGTTTCATCTTTTTGTCTTTCTTAACCCTCCCACGGTACATTGGTTCAAGCTATTTCTCAACATTGGATCACAGAGGCGGCTCTAAATAGCCACAAGTCTGTGATTTCTACGCTGAAATCGTCAAGAAGAGGTTAGAGATTTGTACTTCCCTCCACCTATCAGTTACGGACACAGACACGGGATACGGGACACGGAAACGTCAGAACACGGGAAAATGACAAACCCAAAAAATAGAGAAAACGGACACGGTGGGACATGACAATATAAATTAAATTATATATCATTTTAAAGCTCTTATATATAAGAATATATTGACATTAATAGGAAACACATAAATAATATTCAATGGCATAAAAATGTTAGTATTCTTAACAATGAAGATGTACAAGGCTAGACGACGATGGGCGAACGACGACGGCGGTGGGCGAAGGCTGGACGGCGGCAACACTGGTGAGGAGTGACGACTGGTGGTGAGGAGTGAAGAAATGAAGAGTCGTGTTGCTACTAGGGTTAAAACTGAATAATAAATTTTTTAAACTTATTAAAACACTGTGTTTTGTGTCTAAGAGTGTTTTGACCGTGTCTGAGATGTGTCCGAAATGTTGACCATGTCTTGACCGTGTCAATCCGTGTCCAGCCGCTTCCGGGCCGTGTCCTGGAACTTCCCTGCGTTCGACACTGGGACATGCCCTTTCTAGGTGTGTCTGTGCTTCGCAGGTTTTAAATATACAGTAGACCATGCTAATTTGTTCTTTATTTCAAATATCGACAAATTCTTTCAAATTTCTTTCCTTCAAAAAAAAAAAATGCAACATAATCAACCGTTGGATCGTTTTTCTTCCTTCAAAAGCGGATAGAAGTATCTTGGCAATTAGCTTCTTTGTTATTCCTTCACAAAAAATGCAGCAAAGTTTTAGGTTTAAAGGACAAGAAAGGAACCAAATGTGGGCTAATTGGGAGGATGTGGTGGTGAAGGTTGCGCCGAAGACGATTTCCCTAGAGGCGAGGATTGCCAACTTACTCTAGAAAAACAAAAATAACAGTTTTTGACGCTAATTTGCTTCTTCATCGTTTGCCTATTACCGTCGCATGTTTTAGGAGATCGAGAAGTTCAAGGTCGAGCTCAAGAAGAAGCTACCTTCGGGGAAGAGCTCGATACAATAGTCAGTATTGTGCCAAGGTAATTTTGTAATCACATTTGCAATTTTGTGCTTAGTTATTTCCAGATTGCAAATCTTGTGATTTGTTTTTTGTTTTTGTTATGCCTTTTCTTCATACAACCTGAAATCCTGTTGTTTTTGTTTTTCTAGAGTAAGTTGGAGTGTGATATTTGTAGATAGTGCACATATATAGTTTTACACATGAAACTCAAGAATATGTTACAATTGCATTAATCATGAACCATATCACTTTATTTTGTATGCTATAGCAAAATGATGTCTTTTTTTTTGGTGAAAGAGAGACGAGACTCTCTGGCATTCATTGAAATAAAACTAAGTTACAACCAAACGAGAAAAAGAAACACCACCGAGATCATCTAACAAGAGATCACTAATTCCCGGTGGTTGAGTACAAAAAGCATCGAAACCAAGAGGAAGAGGAAATGCAATATTGGCGAGGGCATCCACGACCCTATTACCTTCCCGAAAAATATGACAAACGCTAACGAGCCAATCTCGTTTGATGTAGCCTTGGCACCGGAGCACCGGGCTGAAGAGTGGGTGTGTGGATTCAACACCCTTCTTGAGCAACTTCACCACAAATTCGGAATCAGATTCAACTTAGAGACAAGTGTTGTCTTTCTCCCAAGCCATTTTCAGGCCATAAAGATGCTCCAAAGTTCGGCCTCAGTGGCTGAAGCAACGCCCAGATTGGCGGTAAAATCGCAAACCCAAAAACTTCGATCATCACGAATCAGCCCCCCATCTGTGTCATTACCCGGGCTACCAACCAATCATCCTCTCCGTCCTTTCAGGTTGTATATGGGCATCTGACATATACTGGAAGGCAGAGTCATGCTCCTTAATACTTTCAAGAATAAAATTCTGCTTGTCATACCTGATCTCCTTCTCCTTGAAAATATAATGGTTTCTCCATTTCCACAGCCACCAAATCATGGTAAGAAGCAAAATTCTCCATTTCTTTTTATCTTCTTTGTTTCATGGTCGCTCAAAATTCCAGCCAAACCAATCATTAATGCTAAGGGAGAAGAACTGGACACGATCCGACAGAGGGACAAAGTTGTGCCAAAGTTTCTTAGTAAGGGGACAATCCCTAAATAAATGGCAAACATATTCGTCACCTTGATGGCACACAACACACATCGGGTCATCCACCATATGTCTTTACACTCTCTCTTCATTAGTCATCAATCACTTTCTAAGTACAATCCATGCACACATGTGAATTCTTTGAGGCACTTTGATACCCCAGATGCGTTTAAAATGGGTAGAGGAAAAATTTGGCGAGACTGGATTTCCCTTAATCAACATATATGCAGAGGCGGTAGTGAAGCTGCCGGAACTGGTAGCGCTCCAGGCAATGATGTTTGCTCCTTCCCTGATGCGACCATTCCCTCCATGTCCGCTGCGAGAGGAGAAGGCCATGAGCCTCCAGTCACTTGGGCCTGTCATCAGGTCTAGATCCAAGGCCATCATCCCAACCACCCAGTATGTGGTCATGCGCCTCGTCGCCAGCCAAGGCGCGCCCAAAGCCGCGCCCCCGCTTGTGCTCCTCGCCACGCTCAGCGACACTTCCGAGCTCTAGTCAGGCCCACTGCCCACCGAGCCTAGCGCGCCACCCACAGAGATCATCATGTCCTAGCTGAAGGTCGGGCCCATCCATTGCCTCTCTCACGCTGCGTCATGGCCTTCGCCATTGCCATGTCGCCGCGCACATGCCTCGCTAGCATCCAAGGCCGACACCTATCCCTAGTTTAGCCATTTAGAGGTTCTTTCTTGTTTTAGACATTACTAATTTTAGCATTCTATTTATGTATTTTTCCTTTTAGGGCGTGCACTCCACTTGTGTCGAGTGGGCTAGCCCATTAGGCGCGTCTCGGCCCATCCGAGCCCCGCGCCTTTATAAGGCCATCTCGGCCTTCCTTGTAATGGTTACGTCTCATTTAATTCAAGTTAAGTATTGAATTATCTAATCCTCCTTCTTGAGTTTGACGTCAAACACTCCTCAAAACCTATCTCTTGCTCTGCTCGTCGGCATTCGCTAACTGCCACCTTCGCCGATCGTCGGTTCGATCATTGCCGCTTGTCACTTCAAGAAATCTCGAATGCCAAGTCTTGTGGACCTCGAGCATCCAAGGCTGCGTTAGTCTCGCCAACGTTGCGCCCGATCTACTTCACTTCCGCCTCATGAACCTCAATCAAGACGATCGTGACCAAGCACAAGGCCTAGATCCGCTCATCGCCGACAACCTTGACCACATCGAGGCCAAGGATGCATCAACTGGTATCAGAGCGCCAGTGGTCTTGTATGTCACTATCTCCTAAGCTCATCTTGTTCACGTTGATTCCGCCAACCACCACCCTTCCCTTCCGCCACCACAAACATTTTTTCCCTCCATTATCACCCTTTCGGCTTGCAAAAATCACCGATTTTTTTTCCTGGCCTAACAAGAATATTTGGGAGGTATATTGCGTGTCATATTGCATCTTGACTACTACTTGTGTTCGACAAGTCATTACTTGGTCAAGCGTGAATCTAGTTGTGATTCGCTAAAATTATTTGTGTGATTGTGTTTTCACTTGCTCGCACCGCCCTCACGGCTTGCCAAATGTTAAACCCAACGTAAACTTGGGTGCTAAGTGTAGTTCTTGCTAGTCATTGTTGCTTTGATATCTCTTGTTCATTTTTACTCGCATGTCTGGTCACATTGTCATAGGTAGCATGACGACGCCCACACACACGAGTGGAGACAGCAATAGCAGCGGCAACAATCCCCACCCCTCACCACTGCGACAAGTTCTTTCGCCATAACCATATCCCCCAGCGATCCAAGAGTTCATGGCTGAGCAAAGGGAAATCCAAGAGTTGTATCACCTAGTCGCCCAACTCCAAAGCCAACAAACCCAGCAAGCGCCGACGCCGCTCGTTGAGATGGATGCCGTTGGCCAACCTCGGCAACATGTGGTCAAACCAAACCACACTCGCTTGGACAAGGGCAAGAATGCCATGCCCTCAACATCTCACCAACAACCACGCTTACAACGCATCCATTCGGTCATTGAGAGTCGCCAAGGCCATGTCTAACTGTGCGACTGCTACAACCCGCAAGCGACACCCGGTGGCGACTACAATGGCTCCAACCCTGATGACCGCTCTCAAGGTGAGTATTCTGAACCCTAAGATTTTGATGTCAGGTATGGTGACCATAGAGACCGGCGCCGCCGCGATGACACTCACGGGTCACGTGACCTCCGCGGCCGCCACGACGAACATGACGCCAACCAACACAAGCGTCTGTGCCGGCTCAACAAACATGGATCCAAGCCTACCGACCGGCTCCGTTTGCGCCTACCCGCGCCCACACCTGTGCCATTCAACATCAATGACCACCTCATCCATCAAAGTGCCCGGACCCCGCGCTATGGCTTTGATGGCTATGGCACCGCCACTCCATCCATGCATGACGAGTTTGATGAATTTGATGATGAATAGATGGAGGATTCATGCATGGTAAACCCGGGATCCTTCCATCCCTCTCTCGGCGATCCAATTGAGCTCCAAGATATGCCCGCGAACTACATTCCTCATCGCCTTCACACCGGCGGTCCCCAAGATAACCGACATGGTGATGATGGGCGCGACGACCACGGACATCGCAGCCGCAACATGCCAAGAGATGCCCATCGCCGCGCGCCTGATGCTGACCAGCCTCGGTGCCACCGTCGTCGCGAAGATCGTGAGGCCCACGCCGCTTACGATGAGCACCGTGGCAATGATGATTGTGGCCGCCTCCAAATAGGCCATGCCCAAGGCTATGATGGTTGTGCCTATATTGATTGGCGCCTTGACATCAAACGCCAGCCCACGCCTGGTCAGACTCGGATGAGTCGCCATGAGGTTAAGGTAAAAATTGAGTTATTTTTTGGTGAGTATGACCCCACTGCTTTTCTTGAGTGGATGCATGCTACTGAGTACACACTTCATTACTGCTAATTGGCCGAAGAAGAGAAGGTCATCGCGGCTATGCTTCACTTCTGGGGCGCCGTCAAGGTTTAGTGGCACCGCTTTGTGAGCGACCGCATTCAGCGCAATCTTGAGCCAATCACCGAATGGCACCAATTGGTCTACGTGATGACTCAGAAGTATGTCCCACAAGATTATAAGAACCAAATGCGCTAGGAGATTGCCATGGCTCGCCAAGGGTCAAAGTCACCGCTCAAGGTTTTTTCTCACCTTGAAGACATGTACTACAAAGTTGGGGTGAGCGCGGCGCCATCCACATTGCAGACCAAATTTTTGAGTGGGTTGAATCCTTCAATCCGTGACCAGTTGGAGATCTTGCCCATCAAGGATCTCAACACTCTTACGCACACGACCATGCAAATCGACCACCAACTCATGCGTAAGAAGCAATCAACTTGGCAATTCCCTAGCTAGCCAACGTAAGTATGACTCTAGACCCTTTCCATCTAGCTTACCTACTGATGTGCACACCTCTTCTCAAGCAAAATCAGGTTCTAGCCCGGGCAACAACGTCAAGTAGGCGGCCATTAGCTCTGCAGCTAGTCACATTGCGGCACCCACAACCCCGCCCAAGGGATAGGAGCGCGCTAGAGATCTTGAGTGCTTCAAGTGTGGGGGTCGCGGACATTACAAGCGTGATTTCCCAAACACCAAGAAGGTGCTCTTTAGCCAAAACACCAACTATGAGGAAGAGGAAACACACCTTGAGGCTATTGATGAGGGCTTTGAAGACATGGTCGAGGATGAGACCTACGCATGTGGGCCTATAGACTTGCATGCGGGCACGCCTCTCAGCCTCGTCATGAGGCACATGCTCACCGTCAAAGAGGCCGAGTTGGTGGATCAACGAGAAATATTTTCCACACCCAGTGTTTAGTAAGGACTGCCTCATTGAGTGTCATCATAGATGGGGGCAGCTGTTGCAACATTGTTAATGAGAAAGTGGTAAGACATTTCAATTTGCCAACGACACCACACCCCCAACCTTACAGCCTACAATGGATCTCTTCAAGTGAAGGTAATACTGTCACTTGTCAATGCTTAATTTCCTTCTCCATTGGACATTATTCAGACTATGTCCTTTGTGATGTCATTATTATGGATGCCACGTATCTTTTACTTGGTCTCCCATGTCAATCTGATCGGCGTGCCCTTCACGATGGGTATTTAAACACATATGTGTTTACTTATCACGAAAAAGCGTGTCACCCTCTTACCTATGTTTCCACATGAGATTTTACAGGATCATGTAGAGAGGGACACGCAAAAGTCCATTGAAGTCGCCGTTGACAAGGTTGTTACGTGACCCTCGGCCGTGCCACATGCCGGTGGTTCCAGTCCAAGCAATTCAGGTTCTGCTTCAAGCACTAGGTCAACCTCAGGGAATGGCCATCCGAGCCATCAAAATGATCCCCAGGAACCAATCGTTGCTCACAATGCCAAGCGAGGCTCCCTCGCGGTCGCAAACGGGCCCGCCGCTGGCGTCGTAGCACGAAAAGCGAAGAACATGCCCATTGATATTTGGTCGGGCAACAATGATTCTACCTCAAGCAATGGTCATATTTCTCCTAGTGCCTCTGTTCCAAACCCAGTTGCCTCTCCAGATTTTCCAGTTGCCGGTGCATCGCCGTAATCTTCTTCTCTTCAAGGCCGGTGTGAGAATCGCCTGCTTTTGGCCAGGCACAATGGCTTGATTGTGGCATTTAAGGGAAGATCTCCTTGTTTTCTCTTAGTGCCTCAACTTTGTGCTCATATTGCCTCAGGACAAAGTGATTTGCCCGCTAGTGTTGCCTCTTTGCTTCAGGAATTCGAGGATGTCATGCCGGACGACTTGCCCCAACCACTCCGCGACATCGAGCACCAAATTGACTTGGTGTCTGGTTCTTCATTTCCCAATCGTGCCATATACCGCGACGACCCTGAGGAAACCAATGAGATCCAACGACAAGTCTAGGAACTCTTGCATCGTGGCTACGTGAGAGAGCGCTTGAGCCCTTGCGCAATGCCCATGATTTTGGTGCCTAAGAAAGATGGCTCTTGGAGAATGTGTGTCGACTGCCGCACCATCAACCAAATCATTGTGAAGTACCGTCATCCCATCCCCCGCCTTGATGATATCTTGGACGAGCTCCATGGTGCCACACTCTTCTCCAAGATTGACTTGAAGAGTGGGTATCACCAGATTTGCATGAAGGAGGGAGATGAATGGAAGACGACGTTTAAGACTAAGTATGGTCTTTATGAATGGCTTGTCATGCCTTGGGCTCACTAATGTCCCAAGCACTTTCATGCGTTTGATGAACCATGTTTTGAGACAATTTTTGGAAAAATTTATAGTCGTCTATATTGATGACATCCTAGTCTATTCTCGTAGTCTAGATGATCACGTGAAGCACCTTAGGCTTGTGTTAGAGTGCTTGAGAAAAGAGCAGTTGTATGCCAATCTTGGCAAATGTCGATTATGCTCTGCCACTACAGTTTTTCTTGGGTTTATTGTGTCTAAGGATGGTTTGCGCATGGATGAAGACAAGGTTCGTGCCATTATAGATTGGCCGATGCCGACCAACCCGACCATGGTGAGGTCTTTCCTCGGGTTGGCTGGCTTCTATTGGAGGTTCATGCGCGACTTCAACTCCATTGTCGCTCCGCTTCATGAACTCACAAAGAAAGGAGCTACGGTGGTATGGCTTGACAACCACGAGAAGGCCTTCCAAGCCTTAAAGGAGGCCCTATGCAACACGCCTCTCCTCCAACTTCCCGACTTCACCAAGCGGTTTGAGGTCGAATGTGACGCTTCCAACATCAGCATTGGCGGCATCCTTCAGCAAGACAAGAGGCTGATTGCCTACTTCAGTGAGAAGCTCACCGGTGCCACTTTGAACTACCCCACTTATGATAAAGAGCTCTATGCTCTTGTCTAGGTGCTCAAGACATGCCAGCACTACCTTTGGCCACATGAGTTTGTCATTCTATCTGACCATTCCGCGCTTAGCTACTTGAAGAGCCAAGCCACTCTCGATCGCCGCCATGCTAGGTGGTCGAGTTCATGGATACATTTCCATATATGGTCATCCACAAGAAAGGTAAGAAGAATGTGGTATTCGACGCCCTTTCTCGCAGGTATAATCTTCTCACTCATCTTCAAACTAAGGTTTTAGGCTTTGCTTTGATTAAGGATTTATATTTGCTTGATGCCTACTTTAAGCCTATATTTGAGAGATGCCTTAGGGAACGAAAGTTTGTTACCTTCTTCATCAATGAGGGGGTATTTGTACAAAGTTGGTCGTCTATGTATCCCTAGCTCCTCCGTTAGGACCCTTCTTATTAAAGAGGCATATGATGGACGAGGCCACTTTGGGATTTCGAAGACTTTGGCTGTGTGATACCCCGTATTTTTATAAGGCTATTTTGGGAATTATGGAATTTTCCCGAGTACCCGTTGTGTACGTCGGATTTAATTCAGGTAGCTTGAGACATTCTGTAATGTGCTCTATATCTGTAATATTTTTCTCAGTGAAATAATATACAGACAAGGTGCCTTGAATTTTAAATTGTCGTTCGCGTACGATAATTTTTATCCCGGTTTATCGTCATGCTCGTTCAAAGCCGAATGGGCGGGAAAAGGGGAAAACGGCGACCGCCATTCAGAAACGGCGACCGCCGTGGTTGGGCCCGAGAGGTCAACGTGTCAGCTTCTAGCTGGCCGCGACAGGTCTAGCAACGGCGACCGCCACATTTATGGCGACCGCCGCGTGCCCGCCGCAGGCAAAAATACGGCGACCGCCGTGATTGTCCAGTGGGCTTTGCCCGATGGTCGCCGGCGTCGTTCGAGGCGCGCCGTTGCATCGGTTGCCGCGTCTGAGGGGTTGCAGCTCATTCCTTGGGGTTTGCCTATAAATAGGTGAGCTTGGGCATGGGTTTTGGGTCATCTACAACCCCGAATCGCTGCCAAATTCGCCTCTCGCCGGAGTTTTGTTTTCGCCGGTTTTCTTGTGCTCGCCGGAGGTCTCGCCGGTGTTACTTTGGTGTGTTTCCAGAGTGCCTTTGTGAAGCTTTTGATTAGCCTTGGAGGTTAGAAGCCAAAGCAAGTCGAAGGAGGCCAAACCGCTCGTGTTTTGGGGTGAGTTTTCTCTCGTTTCAGTCGGCCGTGTTCTTCACGGCGACCGCCGTGTTCTTCACGACGACCGCCATGTTCTTCACGGCGACCGCCGCCAAGAACGGCGACCGCCGCCAGTGCCCAGAACGCCTTCGTGGCTTTGGCTTGGTCGGTTGTCGTCGTGGCGTCTTTCCTTTCGTGTTCTTTCGCCGTGTTTAGATTCGTACTGTTTATGTCGGATCTAACTTAGGGTTCCTTTTATGGGTCGACTCGAAGGTTGTTGTGCTGTCGGAACTGTACCGTGTCGAGCCCGGAATCCAGTGACGTCTTTAGACTATTCTGCGGAGTAAGGTAAGTGGCGGTTCGCTCTTGCTCTTTCGTTTCATATTTACATTAATTATCAGTAGTTTATCTGAGTAATTAATTTGGAATGAATATTCTGTTTGTCTGGAAACGGTTTTGATAAACTGTTTTGAAAATCATAATAGGTTGTATATCTGCTAGAACAACGCTATTATCTGTGATCGCCTTTCGGGCCTTTATGTGGATTTATCCTGTAAATGTTGTGGTGCTGTAACTGTTTAGTTAGCACTGTTAGATAGGAACGTTACTCGGACTCTGTCCAGTCGTTTCTTTATAATCTGGTAGAGGGGTGGCTCGTCCCCATCCAATACCATTCTATGATCATGATCGGTCTCTTACACATGTGTGTAGAGACAGAACACTTAGCTGGTGTCACAAACCTTTCGGTATACGTCACTCTCGACGAAACGTATACTAAGATGTGTCATCCCATTGGTGGGGTACACATGTAAAAGTCTATAACGTGATGTGTGTTTTTGAAACATAAATCAGATAAGTGCTACCTTGACGCACATAATTAATACACCTTGGGCGAGTAGTGCAGCTAAGTTCAGTGCAACTAGGAAAACTCGTCTTGACTTGAATGTAGTACGTTCTCTTTCCAATCTGGATTCGCTGTAGGCGATGAGGTTGGTCGTGAACCGAAGCATCTCAGTCAGTTTTAAATCATGGTTGAATGATTCTGTAACTTTCCAGATTTGTCATTGCTTCTTTAAAGACTCATTTCAGTTGGAGTCTTCTTTCGAGTCGATTTCTGTGAAGATTCAGTCTTCCAGAATCTTCTCTTGTGCATACCTCTTGTTTATTCCAGTAGGAGTATGGTGGTTGACAAACATTTTTTTACTCAATTATTATTCGAGGGACGAAGAGTCTAACCTAATACAACTGCTTCGAACCATTCTGCTTTGTTCCCTTGCTAGTCTATTCATTTAGACTAACCAACCAATATTTTCCCTTGCATGGTTGGCTGGTGTCATCCGTTTGATTCGGCACATCAGTTAAGAAGTAGCTCAGAAGATTAGAAGGACTATGAAGTCGACGGTGGTTTTTGAATGTTTTAATTATTTCTTTAATCAGGTTATGATCCTTTGGACAATAACTCCGATTGTAACTTACTTTCTTAGTCTTCCGCTGTGTTTGGTTTAAACTATGTTTTGACCTATTCGGGATTGGGTTGTAATCCCGTAACTCTTGTTTCCTCAACAATGTTATGTTTTGGAATTTAATGCTTGATCTTTGTGTATCAATTGTATTTTATTTGGTAAAGCCTTGGGTGATCTCGGTAAGGAACACTGGGGTCACTGGCGGTAATACCTTTCCAAAAGGGTTAAGTTTTGGGGGTGTTACAGTTGTGGTATCAGAGCCAAAGTTTTTAAAACGGGTTTGAAATTTTTATAAACCAGTTATTCATTTTCAAAATGCTTTAAAGAGGGCTCTGAATTTTCATTCTGAAAAGAATTTAAAAACACCGTTCATAGTCATGTCTTCTTTATAGTCTGATATAGTAAGCTTGCTTCTATGTCTAGAAAGACTAATTCCTTCCTTATTGTTCGATAGGATGGGTGTCTGCTTTTCTATTGGTAGGGGGTCGGAAGACGCCAAGTCGGATCAGCCGAGGCTAGACTTTCCGTTACCTCAGCGATGTTTCGAGGTTGGAGGCCCGAGTAGCCCACCCGAAGACGTCAATCACGTTCTCCCCGAGTCGGTTGTCCTTGTAGCCAGGAATGCTATGGTCCCTAGACCTGCACCTGTGCCGCCACCAAGGGTGGAGGGAGTACAGGAATGGGAGCAGGAAGACGAGTTGTCAATGTATGAACAAGGGGTTTACCAAGACGACTTTCTACTGGGACCAATTCCCGAGGAGATCGAGTACGAGGAGGAGGAAGAGGAGATGCTTGAGCAAGATCCTGTCGAGGACGAGGAGATGATCGAGGATGATTCCGAGGATGAGGATCCCAGCGAGGATGATCCCGAGGAAGAGGATCCCATCGAGGATGATCCCGAGGATGAGGATCCCATAGAGGATGATCCAGAAGAGGATCCAGAGTTGGACCTTGGAGGGCAGATTCAGGAGCCCGGTACAGGATTGTCACCAGTGCCAGAGTACGCACCCATGTCAGAAGCTGATTGGGAGGCACTGTATACCGAGTACGGTATTGGGAGAAGTGACAGGGAATCTCAGCCTATCCCTACTCCAAGGAGATGGAGGTCGGAATCCGAGCTGCAGGAGATTCTCCGCCAGAGCGAGGAAATCTTTGCAGAACAGCAGCGTCAGAGGGATGAGCTGATCGCCAGTACTCAGAGGAGGGCTGGAATAGGAGGACCAGTCATGGACGACCCATACTTTTCTATGGCTGAGCTAGGACTATGTGCTTCAGGGTCAAGCAGGGTGCGAAACCCATCGCCAGAGCTCGATGGTGAGCCTATCCCAAAGAGACCATGCACGGGTAGCCAGTCGTATGGGAGACGTTTTGGAACGCCTTGAGGAGGAGTGGCGTTGCCTATCGTAGTAGTTCGTTTCTTAGTTTTCCAAGTTGTACTTTGTGTAATATTTCAGTATTGCGGCAAGTACTCTGAGAAACACTTATATCTTCGAGCAATGTTGTCCTAATGCTCGAATGATAAACTTATGTGTAACTTGTGTAAGAATTCGAAGGTTCATCTATAAAATGCCAAGTTGATCTATTTTGAGTGATTTATTTACATTGATATATTGCATAAGTATGTTGCATAATATTAATGTATTGAATGCTTGGAATTGGATCGGTAAATAGATGGTGAACCCAAGAAGCACGAGAAACTCGACTCGAGCCGGTGCTGGGACCAGCCAAAACCCCAGACCAGCAGGAAGAGGTGTTCAGGATGAACACGAGTCTGAGTCTCGCGTCCAGCAGAGGCGTGAAGGTCAGGATCAGACCCAGGCGCCGACGTTGTTTGACGCTGTAGCTGTTGAGGCGATCCGTGGGATCGTGATGCAGGCTATTACTGATGTCTTGAGACCAAGTGCGCCTCAAGCACAAGAAGTGCCTATTCATGCAGCGGTTCCTGATGTTGTGGAACCCAGAAACCCTGTGATTCAGGAGACTGCCGTTAGGGCGAGGGACAGCTATGGTCGCGCTCTTAAGACCATTACTTCCATGAGACCCGACTGCTATAACGGGAAAGGGGAGCTAGTGGCAGTGACTCATTGGTTCTCCCATATGGAGAGGCTGTTCAGGAACGTGGAGTGTACGGAGGCCGAGAAGGTCCATATCGCTTCTCTTCAGCTGAAGGAGGAGGCTAGCGAGTGGTGGGAAAGAACTGGTTTGGCTGAGAGCCCAGTGTTGACTTGGTCGATGTTCAAGACCAAGATGGTTGATCGCTTTTTCTCTCGTGCTATGAGAGAGGAGAAGCATAAAGAGTTCTTGTACCCTCAGACTGATGGTTTGAGAGTGACCGAGTTGGCATCTAAGTTCAACCATCTTCTACAGTACGCCACTGCCGAGATCACCAGCGAGGCTCAAAAGATCTGGTACTTCCACGAGTGGATGAACCCGGATATCAAGCCATTAATGGTGCACCACACATGCTCTACCTTGGAGAAGTATGTGGATTGTGCCTATAAGCTGGAGGTGACTCTCGAGGAGTCGACCAAGAGGCGCAACCGACAAAAGTCGATGCAGAATCAGAACCAGGGAGGTGGTTTTAAGCGCCCTGCGCCACCATCTAACTTCGCCAAATCCGGCAGAGCTAAGACGGAAATGACGCAAGGAGGATCGACTCAGCAGTCAGGGCATACCAGGAGTTCAGTTCAGTGTTATAACTGCGGTACTGCTGGACACAAGAGCACTGAGTGTCGAAAGGAGAGGAGGCCATGCTTTGGGTGTGGACGTGACGGTCATCTGCAAAAGTTCTGCAAGCAGGGAAAGCAGAAGGGAGTAGAGTCGCAGCAAGGGTCAGTTCATCAGAGCAACCGACCTAGGTTTAAGCCTGCCGAGACTCCTAGCCCTTCAGTGCAGACGACTGCTCAGAACAGGGGAAAGGCCCCAGCTGCTTCTGGAAGTCAGGGCCAACGCTTGTACGAGATGCGTGAGGCAGATGGACCCAACGCTCCGATTGCTCAAGGTACTCTATACCTTCACTCTACTTCAGTGTGCATTCTGTTTGATTCTGGTGCTACGCATTCCTTTATTTCGGATAGCTGTGTTAGCAAGTTAGACTTAGTGTGCAATGATTCGTGCGACCCTTTCGTCGTTAATCTTCCTAATGGAGAACGTTTGGTGGGAACCAAGCATTTGTCCGACTTTCCGATTACCATTCAGGGTAAGGAATTCGAGGCAGATTTAATCTGCATAGCCATGGCTCCATACGACATTATTCTCGGTATGGATTGGCTGACGCGTCATAAGGTGGTGATCGACTTCAGTTCAAGAACGGTGACGGTGTCATCCGGGGGCCAATTCATGTGCAAGTTCAAAGGTCGAAATGACGCTGATAACGGCAAGCTGATCAATGCGACGGCTGCGTTTAAGCTACTACGACAAGGATGTGTCGGGTACCTTTGCTACTTGGATTCACCTGAGAAGGATGGACCTGAGGTTCTTGATATTCCTGTAGTTAGGGAATTTTCGGATGTCTTTCCGGAAGAAATTCCAGGATTACCCCCAAATCGTGACGTAGAGTTTTCTATTGATCTCGAGCCTGGTACGACACCGATTTCCAAATCCCCGTATCGGATGGCTCCAGCTGAGATGCAAGAGTTGAAGAATCAACTTGAAGATCTTCTTGACAAAGGTTATGTCAGGCCGAGTGCATCGCCGTGGGGTGCTCCGGTTTTATTCGTCAAAAAGAAGGACGGATCGTTCCGACTTTGTATCGACTATCGAGAGTTGAACAAGGTGACGATCAAGAACAAGTATCCTTTGCCTAGGATTGATGACTTGTTGGACCAATTGCAGGGAGCAAAGGTGTTCTCCAAGATCGACTTAAGATCTGGATATCATCAACTCAGGATTCGGGAGCAGGACATTCCTAGAACTGCGTTTAGGACCAGATATGGTCATTACGAGTTCGTAGTGATGCCTTTTGGGCTTACAAATACTCCAGCTGTCTTTATGGATTTGATGAACCGATGTTTTCACCAGTACTTGGATAAGTTCGTGGTGGTCTTCATCGACGACATTTTGATCTACTCTCTGAATGAAGAAGTCCACGAGGAACATCTACGGATTTCCTTGTCGATCCTTAGACAACATCAGCTTTATGCTAAATTGTCTAAATGTGAATTCTGGATGAAGGAAGTGGCTTTCTTAGGCCACATGATCAATAAAAAATGGGGTTATGGTTGATTCCCAAAAGATTGAAGCTGTGGCTAAGTGGACACAGCCTCAGAACGTGAAGGAGGTGCGCAGTTTTCTTGGACTTGCCGGGTATTATAGAAGGTTTGTAGAAGGATTTTCAAAGATCGCTCTACCGATGACCAATCTACTCCACAAAGTCCACAAGAAGTTTGTCTGGAATGACAAGTGTGAGGTCAGTTTCCAGGAGTTGAAGCGACGGTTGACCTCGGCACCCGTATTAGCACTCCCAGAGGGTAATGACGATTATGTGGTCTATAGTGATGCTTCCAAGTGTGGCCTTGGTTGTGTTTTGATGCAAAGGGGCAGAGTCATTGCTTACGCATCTAGACAACTCAAGGCTTACGAAGAAAACTATCCGACCCATGATCTTGAGTTAGCAGCGGTTGTCTTTGCGCTGAAGATTTGGAGGCATTACCTCTATGGTATAAGATGCCAAGTCTTCACTGACCACAAAAGTCTCAAGTATATATTTACTCAGAAGGAGCTAAATATGAGACAACGCCGCTGGCTAGAGTTGCTCAAGGACTACGACATGGAGTTGTTGTATCATCCGGGCAAGGCTAATGTTGTAGCTGATGCGCTAAGCCGGAAGACAACGCACGAGACTGTGGTTGCGTTGCTTACTGCTCAGACCAAGCTAAACCAGGAGTCATGCGACATTGAAGTCTTGTATGACCAGCGTAGAGGGTACCTGAGTATGATGGAGATTCAGGCTACACTGCTGGGTCAAATCAAAGAAAAGCAAGTCGATGACATCATCTTGGTAAAGTTAAGCAGTGAAGTGATGGATGGGAAAGCTCCCAGTTTTGTGGTTCAGGATGATGGATCACTTTGGTTTCAGGATCGGATCTGTGTGCCTGACACAGAAGGTCTTCGTCAGTTGGTGATGAGAGAAGCTCATTCATCTGCTTATTCTGTGCATCCTGGCTCTAGCAAGATGTACAAGGATCTCAGGAAGAAGTTTTGGTGGCCAAACATGAAGTGGGACGTAGCAGACTTTGTGGCAAAGTGCTTAACTTGCCAAAAAGTCAAGATCGAACACCGCAGACCAGGTGGTGAGATGCTACCTCTCCCCGTGCCAGAATGGAAATGGGAGGACATTTCCATGGACTTTGTCACTGGGCTACCCAAGACTCGAAGTCAGAGAGATGCTATCTGGGTAATTGTGGATAGGCTTACGAAGAGTGCTCATTTCATAGCCATCAAGACCACATGGGAAACCCAGAAGCTAGCCGAAGTTTACCAGAAGGAGATTGTCCGCTTACATGGCATTCCTAAGACCATTGTATCGGACCGAGATGGCCGTTTCATGTCAAGATTCTGGAAGGAACTTCATAAGGCTATGGGAACCGAGTTGAGGTTCAGTACAGCGTTTCATCATCAGACAGATGGCCAGTCTGAAAGGACCATCCAGACTCTGGAGGATATGCTTAGAGCTTGTGTGCTCGATCGTCCGACTAGCTGGGAGGACAACTTGAGTCCGATTGAGTTCACATACAATAATAGCTGGCATGCTACAATCAAGATGGCTCCGTTTGAAGCTTTGTATGGTCGCAGATGCAGATCTCCGATTTGTTGGGACAATAATGTTGACAAAATTCTGCTTGGACCAGAGTTGGTCGAAAGGACGGCTTCAGACATTGCTTTGATCAGACAAAGGATGTTGACCGCTCAGAGTCGACAAAAGTCCTACGCAGATCGGAAGCGCAGGACTGTCGAGTTCGAGGTCGGTGACAAGGTTTTTGTCAAGGTGTCGCCTTCCAAAGGAGTTTTCAGATTTGGTAAGCGTGGGAAGCTTAACCCTCGCTACGTGGGACCATTCGAGATTTTGGATAGAGTGGGATCTCTAGCGTACCGTTTGGCGTTGCCACCATCGGCTCACCCGGTGCATAACGTGTTCCACGTGTCTTTACTCAGAAAGTATGTGCCAGATGAGTCTCATGTGCTTAGTTATGAGGACATCGAGATTCAAGCTAATGGTACTTACGAAGAGTTGCCCGTGCGCATTTTGGAGCGTCGGGAGAAGCATTTGCGCAACAAGATCGTACCTTTGGTATGAGTACTGTGGTCCAAGTCAGGGACCGAAGAAGTTACTTGGGAGACGTGGGAAACCGAGTCAGATATGCTCAGGCGTTTTCCCGAGTTATTCTCGACCTAAGTTTCGGGGTCGAAACTTCTTGTAAGGGGGAGGAGATGTGATACCCCGTATTTTTGTAAGGTTATTTTGGGAATTATGGAATTTTCTCGAGTACCCGTTGTGTACGTCGGATTTAATTCAGGTAGCTTGAGACATTCTGTAATGTGCTCTATATCTGTAATATTTTTCTCAGTGAAATAATATACAGACAAGGTGCCTTGAATTTTAAATTGTCGTTCGCGTACGATAATTTTTATCCCGGTTTATCGTCATGCTCGTTCAAAGCCGAATGGGCGGGAAAAGGGGAAAACGGCAACCGCCGTTCAGAAACGGCGACCGCCGTGGTTGGGCCCGAGAGGTCAACGTGTCAGATTCTAGCTGGCCGCGACAGGCCTAGCAACGGCGACCGCCGCATTTACGGCGACCGCCGCGTGCCCGCCGCAGGCAAAAATACGGCGACCGCCGTGATTGTCCAGTGGGCTTTGCCCGATGGTCGCCGGTGTCGTTCGAGGCGCGCTGTTGCGTCGGTTGCCGCGTCTGAGGGGTTACAGCTCATTCCTTGGGGTTTGCCTATAAATAGGTGAGCTTGGGCATGGGTTTTGGGTCATCTACAACCCCGAATCGCTGCCAAATTCGCCTCTTGCCGGAGTTTTGTTTTCGCCGGTTTTCTTGTGCTCGCCGGAGGTCTCGCCGGTGTTGCTTTGGTGTGTTTCCAGAGTGCCTTTGTGAAGCTTTTGGTTAGCCTTGGAGGTTAGAAGCCAAAGCAAGTCGAAGGAGGCCAAACCGCTCGTGTTTTGGGGTGAGTTTTCTCTCGTTTCAGTCGGCCGTGTTCTTCACGGCGACCGCCGTGTTCTTCACGACGACCGCCGTGTTCTTCACGGCGACCGCCGTGATGAATACGGTGACCGCCGCCAAGAACGGCGACCGCCGCCAGTGCCCAAAACGCCTTCGTGGCTTTGGCTTGGTCGGTTGTCGTCGTGGCGTCTTTCCTTTCGTGTTCTTTCGCCGTGTTTAGATTCGTACTGTTTATGTCGGATCTAACTTAGGGTTCCTTTTATGGGTCGACTCGAAGGTTGTTGTGCTGTCGGAACTGTACCGTGTCGAGCCCGGAATCCAGTGACGTCTTTAGACTATTCTGCGGAGTAAGGCAAGTGGCGGTTCGCTCTTGCTCTTTCGTTCCATATTTACATTAATTATCAGTAGTTTATCTTAGTAATTAATTTGGAATGAATATTCTGTTTGTCTGGAAACGGTTTTGATAAACTGTTTTGAAAATCATAATAGGTTGTATATCTGCTAGAACAACGCTATTATCTGTGATCGCCTTTCGGGCCTTTATGTGGATTTATCCTGTAAATGTTGTGGTGCTGTAACTGTTTAGTTAGCACTGTTAGATAGGAACGTTACTCGGACTCTGTCCAGTCATTTCTTTATAATCTGGTAGAGGGGTGGCTCATCCCCATCCAATACCATTCTATTATCATGATCGGTCTCTTACACATGTGTGTAGAGACAGAATACTTAGCTGGTGTCACAAACCTTTCGGTATACGTCACTCTCGACGAAACGTATACTAAGATGTGTCGTCCCATTGGTGGGGTACACATGTAAAAGTCTATAACGTGATGTGTGTTTTTGAAACATAAATCAGATAAGTGCTACCTTGACGCACATAATTAATACACCTTGGGCGAGTAGTGCAGCTAAGTTCAGTGCAGCTAGGAAAACTCGTCTTGACTTGAATGTAGTACGTTCTCTTTCCAATCTGGATTCGCTGTAGGCGATGAGGTTGGTCGTGAACCGAAGCATCTCAGTCAGTTTTAAATCATGGTTGAATGATTCTGTAACTTTCCAGATTTGTCATTGCTTCCTTAAAGACTCATTTCAGTTGGAGTCTTCTTTCGAGTCGATTTCTGTGAAGATTCAGTCTTCCAGAATCTTCTCTTGTGCATACGTCTTGTTTATTCCAGTAGGAGTATGGTGGTTGACAAGCGTTTTTTACTCAATTATTATTCGAGGGACGAAGAGTCTAACCTAATACAACTGCTTCGAACCATTCTGCTTTGTTCCCTTGCTAGTCTATTCATTTAGACTAACCAACCAATATTTTCCCTTGTATGGTTGGCTGGTGTCATCCGTTTGATTCGGCACATCAGTTAAGAAGTAGCTCAGAAGATTAGAAGGACTATGAAGTCGGCGGTGGTTTTTGAATGTTTTAATTATTTCTTTAATCAGGTTATGATCCTTTGGACAATAACTCCGATTGTAACTTACTTTCTTAGTCTTCCGTTGTGTTTGGTTTAAACTATGTTTTGACCTATTCGGGATTGGGTTATAATCCCGTAACTCTTGTTTCCTCAACAATGTTATGTTTTGGAATTTAATGCTTGATCTTTGTGTATCAATTGTATTTTATTTGGTAAAGCCTTGGGTGATCTCGGTAAGGAACACTGGGGTCACTGGCGGTAATACCTTTCCAAAAGGGTTAAGTTTTGGGGGTGTTACAGGCTGCTTTGAGGGAACACTTCTTTTGGCCTCACATGCTTACTCATGTCACTAGGTATTGCAAAAGTTATGTTGTTTGCCAATGGGCTAAGGCTAGTTCGAGTCCTTATGGTCTATACACTCCACTGGCCATCCCGGCCGTCCCTTGGGAGATCTTATCGATGGACTTTATCACGGGTTTGCATCTCTCTCGTAGGGGTAAGGATTCTATATTTGTTGTCGTGGACAAGTTTGGTAGCTTGTAAGATGACCCACAATGCCACCGACATAGTTGACCTCTTCTTTGATAATGTGTTCATTTACATGGGATTCCTAAGACTATTGTTAGTGATAGGGATACGAAGTTTGTTGGCCACTTTTGGAGAACACTATGGGGAAAGCTAAGTACTCAACTCCTCTTTTCTACAAGATATCACCCCTAGACGGATGGCCAAACTGAAGTCACCAACCTAACTTTAGGAGCTCTCCTTAGAACCATGCTAAAAGCCAATCCCAGACATTGGAAGGAATTACTTTCTATTGTTGAGTTTTCCTATAACAAGTCCAGGCACTCGGCAATCAAATTGTCGCTGCTCGAGGTGGTTTTTGGCAGCAACCCTTTGACATTGCTTGACATGTTACCGCGCCCCATGAAGGACTAGGAGCATGTCACCACCGCCAACCGTGCCGAGCAGGTACAAGAGCTTCACCACCGCACTCGTGCCTAGCTTGGGCATAGGGCTGCCCAATATGTCGCACAAGACAACAAGGGCCGCCACAAGCTCATTTTCACCCCGAGTGACTTGGCTTAAGTCCATCTCCGCAAGGACGGGTTCACCGCCAAGCGCAAGTCAAAGCTTGCCCCCCACGGCGATAGTCCTTTCAAGGTTGTCAAGGCCATCAACGACAATGCTTATGAAGTCGACCTTCCTCCAGATTTTGGTGTCCGCGCCACCTTCAATGTAGCTGATCTTCAACCTTATGTATAGCTTGAGTTTGGTGAGGGTGAAGCGGGGATGCTTCACAACCAAGTGGGGGACGGTGATGTGACCCCTCTGATGCGGGAGCATCCGAGGCTTCACCCAAGATGCACACAAGCGAAGATGGTTCGCTCGCAAGAGCTCGAGCCAAGCGCATGCAAGGGGAGCTCGAGAACTTGGTTAGCCTTCACGTCTCAAGGGAGCCCACCCTCGTCGAGGACCTCACCGAACCAATGCTAAGGACCTTGGTGACTTTCTGAGCCGAGCCAAGCGCGGGAGAATGGCGACCATAAGAGTTGAAAGCCAAGGCCCTGACTCGGCCCACACAACTCGGTCGGGTCCAAGCCGAGTTGCATCCAGTTAAGGCGACCAACCCTTGACTCGGCCAACAACTCGGTCGAGTCTCAGGCCGAGTTGTTGACTGTTTTGTTGGCCGAGTTGAGGGAAGTTAGGGGCATTCTTGTGGGGGCCACTTGGAGACTTTCTTCCTTATTCTTTTAAGTGTATTTTAAGAGTTTTTAGGTGCCTTTGTGTGGGCCCTTTGTTGGCCTGTTTGGCCTTTGGCTTAGGGTAGTATTTAAGGCCATTTTGTTGTCTTTTGACTACAACTTTGATGATATGAAAATGTTGCTTTGAGCACATGAGTTTGAGAGCTCTCATGTGAGAGACTTCTCTTGGTTGATTCGATCTTGCTTGGTTTGACTTGCTTGTGTCAATCTCCTCCATAGGATTGGTGCTCGTAGGCTCTCACAAGAATCCTCCTCATGCTCTTTGGATTCGTCCATTGTTGTGTGAGGTTGTAAAAGGAGGGGTTGGTTGATATTTGGTATTGGTTCTTGGGAGACATCTTAGGGCTCCAAGGGTCTTGCCTCTATTCAATTCGGTTCTTTCTATATTCCTTTGTTTATCTTTGTTAATTCTTGCTATTTTTCAGATTTCTAACTCATTTGTGTTTCATCTCTTCTCCTCCATCTCTACGAGTCTCTCTTGGCATCAAGATCGGGCCACTCGCGGCTAATCCCCGCATCAAATTGGTATTAGAGCTCCGGTGAGGCGCCAAGCCACCCCCACCTCAGTCCATCTCAGCCGAGCCACCATTTTTGGTTAGCTCCTTTGAGCCTTCATTCCATTTCTCTTGTTTCTTCTTGTGTTTTTCTTGCTTTGTTGTTTCTAGTCTTGTTTTGCTTATGCTTGTGTATTTGTGGACTTTGCTTGCTTGATATTGCCATCACCATTCCAAAAAAAAAACCCAAAAAGAAAGCCCTACCACAAGCCTTGCAAAATCTAAACAAAACCCCCCCCCCCCAAAAAAATTCCGATGACCGGACCACCCTCCGCCGCCTTGCCACCACCACCACCACCACCACCCAACATCCACCACATCCCCTCCATCTCAGCCGTGCCCAACTTATGCCATGTCCATGCCTTGTTTGTTTGAATGTTAAAGCTTAAGTTGTGCATGTGACCTTGAGCAATTTTGGCAAAGGAACCTCTTGCTTTCTTTCTAGACCACTTTGGTTGTCTTAGACATATTGGGAAAGAGCCAAATCAAACTTGTTTGGGATAGAGAGCTTGAAAGCTACCCATTGACATTAGTAGCAAAGAGTCCAACTCCTTTCTCTCTTCCAAATTTCAGCCATATCCCTTCTTGCCTTACAAATTCAACCTTTTCTTCCAAAGTCAAGCCAAGGGAAAGCCAAGAAAAAGAGAGCCCACACACCTTGTCTTCTCTTGTTGATTGTGCACGTTTTTTTTTCATCAAAAAAAAAAGAGAAAAAAGAAAGAATATCAGAAAAGAAAGAAAAAGGAGAAAGAAGGAAAAGGAATTCAAAAAAAAAAAAGAGAAAGAAGAAGAAAAGAAAGCTTGTGCATACAACTCTTGTTCTTGTATGAAGACTTTGATTGTGTTGCTCTCCATTGATCTCTCCAAGTGTTTATTGACCTCCCAAGCTTGATACCCTACTCACCTTGCCTAAACACATTTTATATCATTGGCAATTGTTCACAAATTCATGAGTATTGGTAATGCATGCTAGTTATAACATTACTTTGTTGAGTCTCCTAAACACTTGTCATTGAGTCTTTCTTCTTGATTGTTGATTCCATTCGTGTGCCTTCTTTTATTGTGTGTTGGATGGTTGTTTAATTCACTCTTGTGTCCAGCCGTGTCTTGAACTCCAATTGTGTGTCTCCTTGAGCTCAATTCCAAGCTTCCAAACACATATCTTAGCTCAACCTAATTGAATTGCCATTATCTTAAGTCCAAGAGCTAATCCACATTGGTTTGTGTTGTCTACGATCACCAATTCCACGTGAAGTTTTTGATCCACTAAAGTTAGATTTTGTCCATAAGCATGTATCGACATCAACAAGAGAGTGAGTGATCAAACACACGAGTATAAACACTTATGAGTTTGTTTTGATTTCACTAACCGTAACTTGTTTCTTGGAGTTTGTTGATCATGTCTCATATAGGGAGTCCATCACATGAAGGAGGGTCCGACACCGTGTCACCCGAGTTGTTCAACATGCTTAAGGCCATGTCGGACAACATTGCTATCTTGTCCAATCAGATGGTAGCATTGGAGACAAGGGTGCCCAAGCCCGCAGCCGTGCCCCAAGATATGCGCCGAGTGCCCATAGCCACCAACTTCCCCCGGCGTAGATATAAGCCTAATGCTCCTAACCGTTCTAATGAATTTCAGGGAATTCCAAGGCGTGCCTATCATGAGGAGACGAGGCGAGCCTATGAAGATGAAGAATGGGAGCAAGTGCCACATCGAGGCTACCAAGGAAGGAGAGGCCGAGAGCGAGAGCAAAATGGCATTGACAAGATTAAGGCGAAGATCCCATCCTTTGAAGGAAAATGTGATTCGTATGTCTACATGGAATGAGAGACTAAGATTGAGCAAATTTGGAGTTGCCACAACTTTCCCGAGCATAAAAAGGTACAACTCACCGCCCTTGAATTCAATGGTTATGCACTAACATGGTGGGATAATCTTGTGAAAGAAAGGAGAAGAACCTTAGATGCACCCGTGACAACTTGGACACAAATAAAGGCCTTGATGAGAGATCGCTTTGTGCCTCCACACCACACACATTTGCTGCCCTTAGCCAACGAAGTTGAGAGAAAAACTAAGGTTAGGAACCAAGGAGGAAGAGTGACAAGTGGGATGCCCAACTCTTTGAAGAATCCTACTCAAACCCGAGGCTACCAACCTCATAGAAGAGAGGCATCTCAAGCTAAGGACAAGGGACAATCATCAAACCCTCATTAGGAGCAAGGAGGGCCGAAGAGTAGTGCTCAGCCGACACCCTCCACACCAAGCCCAAGGCAGCCAGCCGTGGACCCTAAAGGTCCCAAGGGGAGTGACGAAGAGCTCAAGGATGAATCAAGTCAACCTTCCACTCTAATAGGAGAGGAGTTTAAGCCAAAAAGAAAAGAGGAGGAAATTGAAGCACCTACTACAAGAGGCAATCGATTGCCCATCATTGTGCGTAGTTCATTCAAATCCTTGGCTACCCCATGGATGGATCGGACCCACATGGTTCCTTCAAGCTTGCCCTTCCTACTCCATGAAGAGGTTGAAGCCAAGAAATCAATTTTCAACCAAGAGACAAAGAAGGATGTGCCAATGGAGACTAATGCAAGGGAAGTACCACTTATCTCCACCTTTTCAATTCCATCTGTTGAGTTTGAAAATGAGCATGTCATTCCATATAGGACAATACACATGAAGAAATCAGTCCTTGCATGTAAAACTAGATATTCTTGTGTGCATCAAAGTTCTTTAGCACAATACACGTCTTATGGAATGCATCTTGTTCATAATATGATCCTTATGTCCATGCATGTGCGTTATGTTGTTAGTTGCACTCCTAAGCTTGAACGTAGGACTAGGAGGAGTGGAATTTGCATGTATGTTTGGGTATCATATAGTCATTGGAAGATTTGTGCTTACATTCTTACTATTGTGTAGGCATGCTAGAGGGCCTTATTTTTCCATTGTTGTTATGCCTAAGCCCTCTAAGGAAGCTGAATTCATTGCATGCCCTAAACTTCATAATGCATCTTATGTGACTAACCCTTGTATTGACCAAGTTGTGGAGTTGCATGGAGTTTCTAGTGCTTTGATTTCAGGACAAGAAGTGAAGTGTGTGCTCTACTCAAAGATGAAATCCGGAGAAGTGCCCTTTGAACCCGGAGATCATGGTGTCCTTAATGTGGCTGATTTGGTTCATTCCTTGGTGGAGTGCATTCGAGAATTGCATGAGCGCACAAGGAACAAGCTTCATGCCAAGGCGGAGCACAATGCAACCAAGGCCAACAAAAAGCGCCGCCGCTTGGTGTTTCACCCCAGAGAGGAGATGGGCCTTCCAAGAGGCGCAAGTCCAAGCTTTCCCAAAAGGCGAAGTACAAGGCATACAAGCTTAGATTCGAGGTCGAATCTTCTTCAAGAAGGGGAGAATGATGCGGGAGCATCCAAGGCTTCACCCAAGACGCACACAAGCGAAGATGGTCCGCTCGCAATAGCTCGAGCCAAGCGCATGCAAGGGGAGCTCGAGAACTTGGTTAGCCTTCACGTCTCAAGGGAGCTCACCCTCGTCGAGGACCTCACCGAACCAATGCTAAGGACCTTGGTGACTTTCCGAGCTGAGCCAATCGCGGGAGAATGGCGACCATAAGAGTTGAAAGCCAAGGCCCTGACTCGGCCCACACAACTCGACCGGGTCCAAGCCGAGTTGCATCCAGTTAAGGCGACCAACCTCTGACTCGGCCAACAACTCGGTCGAGTCTCAGGCCGAGTTGTTGACTGTTTTGTTGGCCGAGTTGAGGGAAGTTAGGGGCATTCTTGTGGGGGCCACTTGGGGACTTTCTTCCTTATTCTTTGAAGTGTATTTTAAGAGTTTTTAGGTGCCTTTGTGTGGGCCCTTTGTTGGCTTGTTTGGCCTTTGGCTTAGGGTAGTATTTAAGGCCATTTTGTTGTCTTTTGACTACAACTTTGATGATATGAAAATGTTGCTTTGAGCACATGAGTTTGAGAGCTCTCATGTGAGAGACTTCTCTTGGTTGATTCGATCTTGCTTGGTTTGACTTGCTTGTGTCAATCTCCTCCATAGGATTGGTTCTCGTAGGCTCTCACAAGAATCCTCCTCGTGCTCCTTGGATTCGTCCATTGTTGTGTGAGGTTGTAGAAGGAGGGGTTGGTTGATATTTGGTATTGGTTCTTGGGAGACATCTTAGGGCTCCAAGGGTCTTGCCTCTATTCAATTCGGTTCTTTCTATATCCCTTTGTTTATCTTTGTTAATTCTTGTTATTTTTCAGATTTCTAACTCATTTGTGTTTCATCTCTTCTCCTCCATCTCCACGAGTCTCTCTTGGCGTCAAGATCGGGCCACTCGCGGCTAATCCCCGCATCACCCTCCCTCCATGTCCGCCGTTGAAGAGGAGAAGGCCATGAACCTCCAGTCACTTGGGCTTGTCACCAGGTCTAGAGCCAAGGCCATCATCTTGGCCACCCAGTCTCTGGTCACGCGCCTCGTCGCTAGCCAAGGCATGCCCAAAGCCGCGCCCCCGCTTGTGATCCTTTCCACACTCAGCGACACTGTCGAGCTCTAATCGGGCCCACTGCCCTCCGAGTCTTGCGCGCCACCCTCAGAGACCATCATGTCCTAGCTAAAGGTCGGGCCCATCCATTGCCTCTCTCACGCCGCGTCATGTCCTTTACCATTTCCATGTCGTCGCGCGCATGCCTCGCCAACATCCAAGACTGGCGCCTATCCCTAGTTTAACAATTTAGAGGTTCTTTCTTGTTTTAGACATTATTACTTTTTGCATTCTATTTATGTACTTTTCCTTTTAGGACGTGCGCTCCACTTGTGTAGAGTGGGCTAGCCATTAGTGGGTCTCAGCCCATCCGATCCCCGCGCCTTTATAAGGCCATCTCGGCCTTCCTTGTAATGGTTATGTCTCATTTAATTCAAGTTAAGTATTGAGTGATCTAATCCTCCTTCTTGAGTTTGACGTCAAATGCTCCTCAAAACCTATCTCTCGCTCTGCTCGTCGACAGTTGCTACTGCCACCTCCGTCGATCGTCGCTTTGATCCATCATCGTCAATGGGTAGCTTGAAACATGAATGCACTGTTCTTCTAGTCAGTATATTTGATGCCGCAATTCCTGAAGTGACGGTTGGAAGAACAATCTTTCCAATGGATCGAGTTTTGGCATAAAGCGCACAATAGAGAAAGGTTTTTCCCATTCCACCCGGACCATCAATAAAAAAATCCACCGGGAGAATTTGATTTAATGTGTTTCATTATGCAATTGTATGCATCTCACTATTCTTTGTTAAGTACTTTTGGTGCATTAACATAACATGCCGGAACAGGAGCATTTAATGCATCACTGATATCTTTTGTTATCTTATAACTATGTGTCTCCCACTTTTGATAAACATCCAACTTATAAGACTTTAGACTTTTTTTTTCATGACATCCAAATACTTCTCAATCTCAAGACATGTTAGAAGTAAAAAAAATCAGCTTCTCCTTTATACTGAAACGCAAAATCCTCTAAGATATATTTGTAATGTTGTTCCCACAATGATATTGGATCTATGTGTTCACAACGCACAAGCAATGTCACAAACAATCTACGCAGTGCCGATGACATTTGAGATTCTGCTGCTTCTTTCATGCATGAATTAGCATATTCATTTCGTTCAACCAAACCTCTCTTTCAGCTGCTTTTGGGAATGTACTACATGTGTAGCCATCAATTATTCGAAGGTCTATGAATGATTTTGCTGACTTAATGTGTGTGAGAAGAAGTCAAAGGTAATATCGTTCTCCTTCTACAGGATTATCATACGTCAACCTTCCAACCACAGCTGAACACTTTCTCTTTGTCCATGACTTATTAGATTTATTCCATACATAGTGCATTGGAAATTCAAAATACAGATATGGAGGGTCATCTAGATGATCATTGTTATAACTAAAAAAACGTCTTCAGCATAGTTCTCTGACGGTTTTCATTCGCAACCACATTCTGCAAATTCTCATATTCATGAAATGTGACAAGATGCATGTCTGGTAAATGTACTTGCAATGGAATTACAGTAGGAGTCATTTGATATAAGTCAAACCCAAATATTCTCCAAGCAGATTCTGGAGGAGATACCCATCTAGCAGATTGAAATGATGTGATTTCATCTCGGATATCAGAATCCGTATTAGATATGTTAAAAGAAATTTGATCATGTCCTTCGTATATATACTTGTAAATGTATTTGACGACTTCTACTGTGGAACAAACTTTAAAATTTATCTGACAATCAAAAGATGCAAGAAGATATGGATTATAAGGTATAACCCATTGATTATCTAAGTCAACACCTTTAATGGAAACAAAGTCCCTATTTTCCCTTCTTCTATAAATTGGGTAGGTGTCATTGCCACATGTTGTAAAATCATAATAGTCTTTTGGATAGTTAAATATATAGTAACTGCGAAAGCCTTTTTTCCATGCAAGAATAACCTGGATCAAGAATTCCACACGGACCATGAAGCATGTGTTTTATAACAGGCCTGCCCAAATATGGATTTTCAGTGGAAGGTTACTCTGCACATACAAATTGATCAAAAACTTCTAGGTGGAGTATCTTATGTGTAGAGTACAATATTACTAAGATATGCGCATGTGGTAAGCCACGCTTCCGAAACTCAATAACTCCAACTCTTGCTTTAACTGGACCAAAAATATTCTCCTCCATTATTAACTTTTTCTACAACGTAAGTTTAGATCGAAAAACCCTAGCTATTATGTCAGGTCAATCTTGAGCCTTCTCTCCCGATTCTAATTTTTCTTTTATCTTTGACCAGCCTAGATTACAAGTAATTATAACAAATAAATCTGGTTTGCCAAATTTCTGAACAAGAGTCATCGCATTTAGATACATGCACCTCATATCCCTAGGACCGCCAATAAATGTTGTCCAACATAAGAGGCATTCATAGTACCATCATTTACACTGTACCCTGGTACAACTCACTTTTTTTTTATTCATACGTAAGTAGTCCAAGCGATTATTCTCAATTTTCACATACATATCAACTATATATTGAAGCAATATTCTTTCAGAGCGAATCAAGAAATTGTTTGGCCGTATTTGAAGTTTATAAGCATAATATTCCCTGCAATATATTTCATAACCTTCTTTTGGCGCTCTTGACGTGGATACTACCCCAAAAAATGATTCAAGTTAGTAAGCATCAGAAGAATATATGAGAATAATTGGTAGAAAGGTAAATTAAAAACTGGTGATTCTGGAAGTAAAATATCAGACGCGTCTTGCACAAAACATGTTGATATCGAAAAAGTGATATCGTCATTTTTACATGTACTCTTTTGCTTCACTCTTTTTAGACTGCGATGTCATCATGATTCTCCTTTTGGAAATAATAGAGGATATTGTAAAGGATCATAGCAGCCATAGTAGTGTAAAATTTTGTGGGGTTCATTTGATTTTCCATAAACTATAATATGGGGACTGTGTATCTGATTAGAGTTTGCATCTTCAACAAATATTGCAGCTACTTCATTGCATGTTGGAGCATTATAAACTCGTTGATCTAATACTGGATTATGAGAAATCACAATGCTCGAACTTTCTATTATACAAACCTCTCGTAGGGATCAGAAGAAATATGCATATAGATTTTGATTCATTACTATCATGAGAATTGATATGATATCTGCATTTAGGTTTTTAAATAGTTGAACCCTTGTGTCAATTTCGGAAGGAACATCATAGATATACATCTAGAGATAATTCGGATTGTCTCCAGTAGGTAACAAATCAGAAATGCAGTGATAGATTTGTCCTTTTAGCACCAAAGTGTATATACCATTCTTTGACTCTTTCTTAAACTTTCCACCAATTGAAGTGAAAGCAAAGAAATTGTTATATACTCTAGCATATTTTCTAAATTATATCCCATGATCATCATCCTTTATAAATAAATCAACAAGTTATTGTGGAGTTTCATTTGTAGCAAGCCGAATTTCCCCATTAGAACAACAAAATGTTGGAAATTCATATGCAAATTTCACTGCATTGCATTCCTTGCATGTTGTTGAACTCGGTAGCACAATTGCTGTTGTTGGCACGTGTTCCATACCAAGTGTTGCAAAGACTGATTCATTTTCTATGCGGCTCCTTCATCTTTTTCTGCTTGTTGACGCTATTGATGTAGAATTTCTCGCCATTTTTGCATGTGGTATGAAATGAGAATCTTCCTAATAGGATGTGTCCCTACATACAAAAATAAAGCATATATTATTTGTGGTTTGCTCACGTGAAGAACAAAATTGTATGGCATCCATCATGCAATCTAACTAAAGTATAACATATTAGTGTATATTCATCAACATGCAACCTACAAACATATGACAAACACAATAAATGACATCAAGCGACACAAAAAAAAAACCCACTGATCTGGAATTTATATCAAACACATCTTATTTGAACAGATTAGAAATCACCAACATTCCTCCCCCATTTTAGTGTAATCCTTGATTCACTTAACATACATACATCAAACACAAACTCATGCATAAATGAAAATGTCCTTAGGATTGAATTTTCGCATTAGTGTAGTACACATTCCAAATAATCGAGAATCAGGGTGTCTAATGGATTGAACCCATCAACTCATTTGACTACTTGAAGATACAAACACACACAAGTTTCTACACTACTCCAAGTGCTAACTTGACACTATTCTAGCCATGTGTCCTTATCCATTTACGAACGCATACAAAGCCAAGCCCAGGCTAGTTGAAGCGGCACCACCTTCACGCTCGTATAGGTGGATTCTTTTAATCATGCACCTGCAAACCGTGCACTTTCTCTGGACTCCGGAAATCACATTTTCCGGTGTCCGCCTCCGGTGTCCGCCACTTATACTCAGACACGTTTCGTAACTCCGAGTCCGAAGCCATGCACCCGAGTTGTGCACTCCGCACCCCCGAAACTCGTCATGCGTCGAACGAACTCCTTAAGTCTCGAGCAAATCCTGACTATACCAAATGGCCGATGACACTAAAATCACCAACAACCTGTACTCACCTCTGATGGAGCATATGTGGATAACGGTGAACCCTCTGAAAAGGATAATGTTTGTGATGGAAAAATGGTTGGTTTCGACAAGCATATTGGAGTTTTATAGAATTCTACTACTAGTCATAAGGAAGCCAACAACACAAGCCATCTGAAGATGGACCTTGATGATGATGGTGCGAAGTATAGTAGTGACAAAGTTAAGGACACTAATGAAGAAAAAACTTGTTGAATTCCTTAGGTTTTGATAGTGACAAACATTCAACTAATCTGGGTACTAAGTGTTTCAGGAACAAAGACAGTTGTCTCACGGAACCATTGCAACGAAGGATCGAAGAGGGAACAAAGCTCTGTTCATGTGCTTTGTTACCTCTGAAGGACCAACAGCGTCGAACAAGATCGAAGCTGCGAATGGAAAGAAGAATCCAGCGTGCCATTTATGGAAACAAATCAAACGCATAATCATGCACGCGGTCAAGGATGAATGACTTCGGCTCCAAGGATCAAGCCGATTTGAGAAGATATGGAGAGAGAAGCCCGATTGTGTTATCTTAGGAAAACCTTCCTAAGATAAGATAATTGGAGAGAGAGTACTCTATCTTATCCAAATATATTAATTTACGGAATCCTTCCTTCAAATTAATATAGACGGCTGGGATATTATTCCCTCTACAAAATCATATCTTCTTGTTGCCTTATTTGGATAAATCTTATCTTGTTACATTTAGGGTTTGCCGAGTTGTATTTAATAGAGGTGTGGATTCATTTCTATGTAACGACGACGACGGAAAATAGAGAGAACGAAAAGAAGAAAGAAAAGAAGTGAGGTGTGTGTAAGTCTTTGAGGGTTGAGTTTGATTCATCGTTGTAGAAGAGGTTTCGAGTCTAGCTAGTTGTTTAGATGTCGAAGTCCATGATACAAGTGTAATCAAGCAAGAAATCAATAAGACAAGTATACGCTTCAAAATCCTCTCAAGCGAAAGCTTGAAGGTAGTGGTTTTTCCTTGAGAAGCTAGTTTTGCTAATCAGGGTTTCCACTATATATCGTGAGTTCGTTCGTTATCTTTCCTGCTATATTTATCCGCTGCAACTTCTGTGGGAACAAAGCTTTTGTTCCCTCAGACGTAACTCTAACGATCCAACAATTGGTATCAGAGCCTGGTGCTCTAGATTGTTTGTTTTAGTTACAGATTCTGCAGGAAATATGTCGTCAGGAAATGCCTTGGATAGAGACTCTCAAGAAGGTGATGTAGATGTGGCTCTCATCTCAAGCCATGAAGAAGGTATGGTCTCGAAGCAAAGGCACTAAAGGTTCGGTCATGGTTCACAATGACATGAAGAAGGTTGTCTGCTCTCACTGCTATGACAACGGACACTTCGCAAAAAGGTGCCTCAACAAAGCGGCATGTTCTTCTCAGGTCTTCAACGAGGAACAAACGAGGATTGCGAAGTGGGGTGACTACAGCTCAGATGATGAAGCATCTCCTCTCTCAAAGGATATCTGCTTGATGAGCTCAAAAGGTCACAACGTATCAGAAGGTGGTTCTCATAAATCCAAGGAGGAAGCAAGGAAAGGCTCTTGGCACCTTGACAGTGCATGTTCAAGTCACATGACATGGAACAGTGAATGGTTTACTTCTCTTCAGCCAGCCTCAGGGGCATCGATAACTTTTGGAAACAAGAGTAAGGGTGAGGTTTGTGGTATCGGTATGGTAAGACTCTCTAAACACATCACTGTGAATAATGTGAATCTAGTGAATAATCTCAAGTTTGATCTGTTTAGTGTGACTCAACTATGTCAAAACAGAAAAAATAGGGTAGTCTTTACCACTGATGATTGTCATGTTGAGTGTCTAAGTATAAGGAAAATCTTACTCAAAGGGATCTGCGACAACAATGTATATAAGGTCGACCCTGCTTTCATCCCTGACAAGGACCTATGTCTGTCGTCTATTGCTGAGACGACAGACTTGTGACACAAACGCTTTGGACATGCTAGCCTTCAACTCCTATCCAAACTTCATAGACAAGAGTTGGTGAATGGCCTTCCCAAGGTTGAAGCAATGAAAAGTGACGTGTGTGACGCATGCATTAAAGGAAAACAAGTGAGGTCTTCCTTCAAGTCAAAAAGGGATGTAAGTACAACACGTCCTCTGGAATTAGTCCACATGGATCTTTGTGGGCCTATGCGCACGAAGAGCCATGGGGGAAATGCATATGTCTTTGTTATTGTTGATGACTATTCCAGGTACACATGGACTCTATTTATCTCCACAAAGGATGAAGTGTTCGCGGAGTTTGAGTCTTGGCTTAAGGCAGCCGAAAGGAGCACTTGACATTCCTTGGGGTCTATTCGCACTGATCATGGAACTGAATTCGAGAACTCTTAGTTCCTATCCCTCTGTAGGAACAGAGGTATCAACCACAACTTCTCTGCTCCCAGGACCCCACAGCAAAACAGTGTTGTTGAAAGAAAGAACAGAACTCTGGAAGACATGACGCGTACTCTTCTCATCTCAAGTGGTCTTCCAAGGAGTTTCTGGGCCGAAGCCTTGAATGCTGCGTGCTACGTTCTGAACAGAGCAACCATCCGTCCTCTTCTGAACAAAACTGCCTATGAGCTTCTGAAGGGAAGGAAACCTAATGTGTCTCATTTGCGCACATTTGGTTGCAAGTGCTTCGTCCACAACAACAGGAAAGATTCTCTTGGGAAGTTTGATCCCATAAGTGATGAAGGAACTTTTGTAGGATATGCACAGCAAAGCAAGGCCTATAAAGTTTTCAACAAGAGAACCAGAAAGGTAGAGGAAAGCGTTCATGTTGTATTTGATGAAACTGTTATGGCTGGTAACAATGTGCAGGAACTATCAGGCAACATCGAGCTTTCCGAAGATGATTTCTTTCAGCTTGTAGATAGCAATGTCAGCGGTGGGACCTCTGAAGATCAAGAAACTTAAAATGATCCCTCTACACCAAGAACTCCCAATTCCGCCAACTCAGGGGGCAATGAAGAAAATGCTTACCTCCCTGATGTATCTTAGGCACCTCAGGGGGAACAAAGCCCAAGTCACGGCACAACGGATCCCTCTGAGGACTGCCCTTCTGTTGAAGGAACGTGGGATGTCAATCCTAATGCTAATGGCACAGGAGGTGAAGGCTCAAGTGCTGGGAACGCTGATTCAGAGGAATTCGACATCAACAATCTCCAAGTTCCCAACTACCAGCAAAAGTGGGCTCATCCAGTCAAGCTAATCATCACTGACTATAGAAAGGGAGCACCTCAGAGCACTCGTTCCTCCCTACAAAATTTCTGTGCTTTCAATGTTTTTCTCTCTTTGCAAGAACCCAAAACTGTAGGAGAAACAATGAAGGATCCTGACTGGATAAACGCCATACAAGAGGAACTTCACCAGTTCGAAAGAAACAAGGTTTGGCGGTTAGTTCCTCGTCCAAGGAACATAACAGTGATCGGAACCAAGTGGGTGTTCAGAAACAAGTTGGATGATCAAGGTCAGGTCACAAGGAACAAAGCTAGGCTGGTGGTGAAAGGTTACAACCAGCAGGAAGACATCGACTATGATGAGACCTTTGCTCCTGTTGCCAGGTTAGAAGCAATAAGACTCCTAATTGCGTATTCTTCTTTCCATGGGTTTAAGCTGCAACATATGGATGTCAAGACTGCCTTCTTGAATGGAGTTCTTAAGGAGGAAGTCTACGTGGAGCAAACACCCGGCTTTGAGGACACCACTCAACCTAACCATGTCTACATTCTAGACAAAGCTCTGTATGGTCTCAAGCAAGCCCCGAGGGCCTGGTATGAAAGGCTCTCATAGTTCCTTTTGACACACGGATACGTTCGAGGAAAGGTCGATAAGACTCCGTTCCTTCTGAAGGAAGGAAAGCATATTCTGGTGGTCCAAGTCTATGTGGATGATATCATCTTTGGATCCACTGATGATAAACTGGTTCAGAAATTCTCTAAGCTGATGGCCAGTGAATTCGAGATGAGCATGGTTGGAGAACTCAAGTTCTTCCTAGGTCTGCAAGTCTCTCAGGGAGATGAGGGAACCAAAGTGCACCAACAGAAGTATCTCAGGGAGTGCGTCAAAAAGTTTGGTATGAATGATGCGAAACCCTTCACCACTCCCATATCTCCAAACAATCCAATGGGAAAAGACGAACATGAGCAAGGAATTGATCCATCTCTCTACCGAGGAATAATAGGTTCGCTTCTATATCTCACTGCCGGTAGGCATGATATTATGTATAGTGTATGTCTTTGTGCTCGTTTTCAGGCCGATCCCAAAGAGACACATCTCAAAGCAGTGAAGAGGATCCCGAGATATTTGAAGGGAACAGATGATCTTTGTCTGTGGTATCCAAGGGGAGGAAGCCTTGATCTTGTCGGACACATAGATGCTGACTTCGTAGGGAACAAAGTGGACAGAAAATCTACCTCTGGAATGGCTCAGTTCCTTGGGCCGTGTCTGGTTTCCTGGGGGTCAAAGAAGCAGAACTCCATGGCTCTCTCCACTGCGGAAGCTGAATACATAGCCACTGCTGCTTGTTGCACTCAACTCCTATGGCTCAAACAACAACTCAGTGACTACGATATTCTTCTAAACTCCATTCCCATTCTCTGTGACAATACAAGTGCCATAAATATCTCCAAGAATCCGGTGCAACACTCACGTACCAAGCACATCGAGATAAGACATCACTTCTTACGTGACTGTGTGGAGAAAGGGTTGGTGACAATGGACTTCTGTGAAACTAAGGATCAAATCGCCGACATCTTCACCAAGGCACTAAACAGGGAACCATTCGAACAGTTTCGTATGGAACTAGGTATGATCTCTCTAAACTGACTGTCTACATGTTGTGTTCCCTCGATGATTGGCTAATATTACATGGTAAAGTGTGAAGGATGAAACATCATGTCCCGGTCTGCATTTATTCTCTTGATCACTAGTTGAATGACCTGCCTAGACTCATGCTAATATTTCACTTATGTGCAACATTTCATGCATGCTCTCTATGCTATCTTGCTAATACATGAATCAGATTTCCTTCGGCCCAAAAGAGTCAACTTGATGCATTGATCCCTCATTATAAGCCCAAATGATTGTTGACTCTACAACTTACCTTAGCCATCATGTTTGATGCTTCCTATGAGCCCCTCTAATCATTCACATCTGGGAGCCTCTCATTCATGATTACACATTATTAAAAATTTGATATATGGTTTGTGTGATGCTCTTTGCACCCTCTCTGGTAACATTACCCCTGCATCACATTCTTCTACTTTTTCGGAAAGTCGAGATTACGAATTATCGCCACTGTGGTCTGTGGATAGGGTTCGACAGGTATGTGTGTGATGCTGGCTTACAACTGCCTAAGGAAGGTTCGTGCTCGAAAGCTAATGTTACGCGTGAGAGGTAGTGGGCTCTGAATGAATCCCTGGTGAAAAAAGGCAAGCTGAAGTTTGTGATGTTAAAAAAAAAAATGAACATCATAAGACACACAAAGAAGGGAAAAGACGACACTACAGACTCACTCCTCTACAAGTTGAGGCTATGGTGGTTGCTGACGCCAATGAGGAAGCAACAACTCTGAGTGGGAACAAAAGATGAATTCCATTGCTAATCATACTTCTGCTCTAGCTGCTGGCCCCAGTGGTTCTTAATTCGTACTTCTCTGGCTAACCCACACCTCTTTTGTTCCCTAGCACATCTACTCCTCTCTTTTCGTACTTCCTTGTCTCTGATTCTTGTGTTTGCACTGACTGGCATGTTGATCATGAATGTTATCCTTGCATATCGTGTTGTCGTCTTAACATGCTGTCTGCGTTCGTGTGTTTCAATCTACTGCGATTGAGAATGATGTTCATCTGGCTGTTATCTTTCATCTCTAACTCTTCACTGTGTTTTTGATGATGCCAAAAGGGGGAAAATGACAGGTAGCTTTGGTTGAGGGGGAACAGCACATGGTTTCATATGTTGCTGTGTTGAGGGGGAACTATTATGGTCTTGTGTGGAGAACCTTTCCCCATACAACTGTCTTTATCTCGTATGTATATGCTTTATTGTCAAGGATGTTTGTCACCATCAAAAAGGGGGAATTTGTTGAATTCCTTAGGTTTTGATAGTGACAAACATTCAACTAATCTGGGTACTAAGTGTTTCAGGAACAAAGACAGTTGTCTCAGGGAACCATTGCAGCGAAGGATCGAAGAGGGAACAAAGCTCTGTTCATGTGCTTTGTTACCTCTGAAGGACCAACAACGTCGAACAAGATCGAAGCTCCGAATGGAAAGAAGAATCCAGCGTGCCATTTATGGAAACAAATCAAACGCAGAATCATGCACGCGGTCAAGGATGAATGACTACGGCTCCAAGGATCAAGCCGATTTGAGAAGATATGGAGAGAGAAGCCCGATTGTGTTATCTTAGGAAAACCTTCCTAAGATAAGATAATTGGAGAGAGAGTACTCTATCTTATCCAAATATATTAATTTACGGAATCCTTCCTTCAAATTAATATAGACGGCTGGGATATTGTTGCCTTATTTGGATAAATCTTATCTTGTTACATTTAGGGTTTGCCGAGTCGTATTTAATAGAGGTGTGGATTCATTTCTATGTAACGACGACGACGGAAAATAGAGAACGAAAAGAAGAAAGAAAAGAAGTGAGGTGTGTGTAAGTCTTTGAGGGTTGAGTTTGATTCATCGTTGTAGAAGAGGTTTCGAGTCTAGCTGGTTGTTTAGATGTCGAAGTCCAGGATACAAGTGTAATCAAGCAAGAAATCAATAAGACAAGTACACGCTTCAAAATCCTCTCAAGCGAAAGCTTGAAGGTAGTGGTTTTTCCTTGAGAAGCTAGTTTTGCTAATCAGGGTTTCCACTATATATCGTGAGTTCGTTCGTTATCTTTCCTGCTATATTTATCCGCTGCAACTTCTGTGGGAACAAAGCTTTTGTTCCCTCAGACGTAACTCTAACGATCCAACAAAACTGCTACATTCAGAGATCACGGATTAAAAACTTCGTCTAGTCGTAAGGAAGCCAGCAACACAAGCCATCTGAAGATGGACCTTGATGATGATGGTGTGAAGTATAGTAGTGACAAAGTTAAGGACGCTAATGAAGAAAAAACTGCTACATTCAGAGATCACGGATTAAAAACTTCGTCTAGTCGTAAGGAAGCCAGCAGCACAAGCCATCTGAAGATGGACCTTGATGATGATGGTGCGAAGTATAATAGTGACAAAGTTAAGGACACTAATGAAGAAAAAACTTCTACATTCAGAGATCACGGATTAAAAACTTCGTCTAGTCGTAAGAAAGGCAGCAACACAAGCCATCTGAAGATGGACCTTGATGATGATGGTGGGAAGTATAGTAGTGACAAAGTTAAGGACACTAATGAAGAAAAAACTGCTACATTCAGAGATCACGGATTAAAAACTTCGTCTAGTCGTAAGGAAGGCAGCAACACAAGCCATCTGAAGATGGACCTTGATGATGATGGTGAGAAGTATAGTAGTGACAAAGTTAAGGACACTAATGAAGAAAAAACTGCTACATTCAGAGATCATGGATTAAAAACTTCATCGTCTCCATCAAATGTTGATGATATTGGATCTTTGGATGGCCGACCATCTAAGAAATTAAAGTCTGATGATTGTAGCAGGAGTGCTTTGAAGTTACCTGTTGTTTTGGGGCGAAAAGATCTAATCTATCAAAATCGCCTTAGGAAGGGAAACTAGATAATAGTTAGACAATATATATCTAATAGATCCAAATCAGTTCAATGAGCTAGACGAAGTAAAGATAAATAGACGAATATAAAGCTTATCTCCCTCGGACAATAGGTTGGTCGCGTGAGATATCAAACGTCGAACGCTTTGATAAAGCAAAGATAACTCGAATTCGCAGACGAATAAGCAAGAATTGATGATGTAATTGAGAGAGCTAACAATATTGATTGTGGCCGTATTAGATCGAACGAGATCGACTAGTGTCGATTGAGCGTACACAATGGTCGAATGACTTCTTTTCTTAGAGAGATTGAGCACCGAGTTACAATGAGAGCTTTAGAATGCTTGGGAGTATCTGAGTATTGCTTTCTTTTCTTAGAGAGATTTAGAATGCTTGGGAGTATCTGAGTATTGCTTTCGTAATGAGAAGATAGATACACAATCTGGTGATTTACAATCTATTTAAAATAAGAGAAATTAATGCCTGATCGAGAGAATCTCGTAACCATTTAATGGCATAATCTTCGTTCCATGATTGTCGCTCTCAACCGTTGCGGATCTTGGTTAGTCCGGTGCGCCAACGGTCGAATCCTCTTCGCCAGCGACTTTGGGCCGCATCCGCTATCTGTTTCGTGGGCCGATCCGATCAAAGTGAAGCGAGGCCCAATAATTGCCCCAAAGGGAATCGGCCGAGCGATTACTCTGGGCTTGGGCGGTTTCCTTTACTTCATGGATCGCTAACACGTGCGACGGATCGGATGCCTCTGCTGCGGAATCGAGCCTCATCCTCTTTCCATAAATTGATTGGACCTTCTCTGTGACTTCCCATCTTTACCGTCTATAACTTCTTCTCTTCTGGGTAACTCATCCTCTTCCAAGTTTGACTTTTTTCTCTCGTCTCTTCCATGGCCGCGTCCAATTCGGAGTCAAGTTCTGAGGATCGTCCCCCTCTCTCTTCCTTCTCAACGAACAAGAGAGCGTAGTGAATGTCATGACCCAGCCCGAGCTTGATAGGGTTTTGCAATTCGGAGGCTTCCTTGAGGGTACCGTGGCTTGCCTTCCTTATCCAGACAAAAGAGCCGATTTGAGAAGCTCTGGTTGGGTATGCATTTATGAGTACCCCTTCAAAATAGGTCACACCTTCCCTTTTTCTGAACTGGTGCAATCTGTGCTTTCCTCTTTCTCCTTAGCCCCTTGTCAAATCATGCCCTATGCTTGGCGTCTTCTCAAGGTCTTGGACCGTCTAAACAAGGATTTTTCTGTCGGTATAGATTTTAGGGTTCTAGATTACAACTATTGCATGGGGTCCAAACGATCGTACCAATATTATCTCCGAAGCCGCTCTGACCGTTAGCCCTTTGCCTTGAGGTTGAATGTGAACGGCTGTGGGTGGAAAAAAAGGTTCTTTTTTGTGAACATCGTTTCGCTAGGTTTGGGGGGCGATTATCCGTTCTTGTGACCGAATGGATGTGGAAAGGTTTGTGTTCCTTCCTGTGTTGAGAGTCGGTCGCATGACTTTTAACTCTGGCTTACATGCAATTTTTTGCAGATCCTGAGGTCGAAGATCCTGCTCTGGAGTCGAAGACGGAGTCAGTTCTGAAGCTTACCCAAGTCGATAGGTCTTTTGATGTTGACAAGTTTACCATTTCAGATAAGCTAGGAGAATATATAGGAGAATGCATCTCTAAAGTCAACAGTATGTGCATTTATACCTTAAAGTGCATTAATTTATTCCTAGGTTATTGTTAGTTGTTTCATAGATCTTATATTCTTGTATCTTTTTCTTAATGTGTGACAGTTACATTGTTATTGAACAAAGACAAGTTTGTTGAAGTTTTAAGTCTAGGTGTTGTACCAATGGAACGAGAGCCAATTACGAAATATATATTGGATATAGCAAAGCACTCACCTGTGTTGTAGAAGGGTTGTCTCATTGATCAATCTTCGGTTGTCTTGGATATCAATTGAATCGTGTTTTGAACACTTTCTAAAATCAATATTTCGACCCTATACTTGTTGCCTCGGATTACACGAAATCTGATCCGGGATAAGACAATCACACTTCTAATGATTCAGGCAAATCAAAAGAGAACACTTGAAGTTTTCGGTTTTGTTCGATTTGAGAGATCGTTTTATCTCGCGTCGCTAAGACTTGCCCCAAACCCTCCCTTATATAGAGAATAGGAACTTGGGCAGTTATAAGTCGGTTTAGGAGGTTAGAAAGTAGTTTTAGCGGTTAAGTTAGTTAAAAACTAGCCAAAACTCCCTTCTCGGCAATCCGCATGGTTTAAGTGCAATGGTGCACGGTTTGTAACAAACCGTTCACTTTCTCTCGACTCCGGAAATCACATTTTCCGGTGTCTGCCTCTTATACCCCGACACGTTTCGTAACTCCGAGTCCGAAGCCACGCATCCGAGTTGTGCACTCCGCACCCCCGAAACTCGTCATGCGTCGAACAAAATCCTTAAGTCTCGAGCGAATCCCGACTACACCAAATGGCCAATGAAACTAAAATCACCAACATTCCTCCCCTATTTTAGTGTAATCCTTGATTCACTTAACATATATACATCAAACACAAAGTCATGCATGAATGAAAATGTCCTTAGGATTGAATTTTCACATTAGTGTAGTACACATTCCAAATAATCGAGAATCAGGGTGTCCAATGGATTGAACCCATCAACTCATTTGACTACTTGAAGATACAAACACACACAAGTTTCTACACTATTCTAGCTTTGTGTCCTTATCCATTCACGAACGCATACAAAGCCAAGCCCAGACTAGTTGAAGCGGCACCACTTCACGCTCGTATAGGTGGATTCTTTTAATCATGTACCTACAAATGCATTTTTTCAAAAGATCCATTAAGAAGATAATCTTCAACCTAACTTTACTAGCAGGTCCGAGCACATACCTTGGGATGAAGTATGAATATGTGCTCCAAACTCTAAGTGTAGGCTTTCCACATTGAATTCAGCCTCCAACGTCATATTAGAGGGGAATTGGGTGTCCTACCATTAGAGATTTTAAACGGGCTTTAAACCCATCCCGATAGCCGACTTGATCACCAAGTCCCTGGCTAACCCCTTTGTCAAGTGGTCCGCCAAATTTTGTTGAGACCGAACAAACTCAATAGTAATCACCCCATGAGTGATCAACTCACCGTACCATGCTATGTCCAACGCCCAGGTGTCGCGACTTACCATTATACACTTGGCTATAGGCCTTAGCCAAAGTAGCTTGACTATCACAATGCAATGTTGTTTGCATCTCGAAGGGCGGTTGCTATATGCAAAACAAAATCTATCTTTTTACACTATATTTTATATGCATAAAGATTGCGTACGCAATTTCTATGCGTACAGGCAGAAAACTTATACGTTGTATTCTTGCACACATTTTTTTTATCTCGTCTTTCACCTGTATGCATGTGTACACAATATAGTGTTTTTTTATCTCGTATTTCACATGTATGCATGTTAATGTCACATATATCAAATTGAACTAGTTCCAATTTATTGCACTTTATCAAAAAATCTCATTATGGAGAAAATTATTCAATCAGTTTTTCTATCCTATGCCCTTAGGGCATAGGTTAATCATTTTTATTTTAGAAACTATTTCCTAAAAGAGAATGCTTAATTCTGGAAGCTATTGTTGGCAAATGCAATGTTGTTTGCATCTCGAAGGGAGAACGAAATCGGTAACCTTCTCCGAAAGAACTTACCATGGCTGACTATATCTTTTACCAGACTTTTGATGTTGACAAGTTTACCATTTCCGATAAGCTAGGAGAATGCATCTCTAAAGTCAACGGTATGTGCATTTATACCTTAAAGTGCATTAATTTATTCCTAGGTTATTGTTAGTTGTTTCATAGATCTTATATTCTTGTATCTTTTTCTTAATGTGTGACAGTTAGATTGTTATTGAACAAAGACAAGTCTGCTGAAGTTTTAAGTCTAGGTGCTGTACCAATGGAACGGGAGCCAGGTACGAAATATTCATTGGATATAGCAAAACATTCACCTGTGTTGTAGAAGGGTTGTCTCGTTGATCAATCTTCGGTTGTCTTGGATATCAATTGAATCGTGTTTTGAACACTTTCCAAAATCAATATTTTGACCCTATACTTGTTGCCTCGGATTACATGAAATCTGATCCGGGATAATACAATCGCACTTCTAATGATTCAGGCAAATCAAAAGAGAACACTTGAAGTTTTCAGTTTTGTTCGATTTGAGAGATCGTTTTATCTCGCATCGCCAAGACTTGCCCCATACCCTCCCTTATATAGAGAATAATAATTTGGGCAGTTATAATTAGGTTTAGGAGGTTAGAAAGTAGTTTTAGCGGTTAAGTTAGTTAAAAACCCGCCAAAACTCTCTTCCCGGCAATCCGCACGGTTTAAGTGCAATGGTGCACGGTTTGTAACAAATTGTACACCATTGCACTTAGGCCACACTGCATGGTTTGTAACAAACCGTGCACTTTCTCTGGACTCCGAAAATCACCTTTTCAGGTGTCCGCCTCTTATACCCCAACACGTTTCGTAACTCCGAGTCTGAAGCCAGCAGCACAAGGTTAAGGACACTAATGAAGAAAAAACTGCTACATTCAGAGATCACGGATTAAAAACTTCGTCTAGTCGTAAGGAAGGCAGCAGCACAAGCCATCTGAAGATGGACCTTGATGATGATGGTGAGAAGTATAGTAGTGACAAAGTTAAGAACACTAATGAAGAAAAAACTGCTACATTCATAGATCATGGATTAAAAACTTCGTCGTCTCCATCAAATGTTGATGATATTGGATCTTTGGATGGCCGGCCATCTAAGAAATTAAAGTCTGATGATTGTAGCAGGAGTGCTTTGAAGTTACCTGTTGTTTTGGGGCGAAAAGATCTAATCGATCAAAATCGCCTTAGGAAGGGAAACTAGACAATAGTTAGACAATATATATCTAATAGATCCAAATCAGTTCAATGAGCTAGATGAAGTAAAGATAAATAGACGAATATAAAGCTTATCTCCCTCGGACAATAGGTTGGTTGCATGAGATATCAGACGTCGAACACTTTGATAAAGCAAAGATAACTCGAATTCGCAGACGAATAAGCAAGAATTGATGATGTAATCGAGAGAGCTAACAATATTGATTGTGGCCGTATTAGATCGAACGAGATCGACTAGTGTCGAATGAGCGTACACAATGGTCGAATGACTTCTTTTCTTAGAGAGATTGAGCACCAAGTTACAATGAGAGCTTTTAGAATGCTTGGGAGTATATGAGTATTGCTTTCGTAATGAGAAGATAGATACACAATCTGGTGATTTACAATCTATTTAAAACAAAAGAAATTAATGCCTGGTCGAGAGAATCTCGTAACCATTTAATGGCATAATCTTCGTTCCATGATTGTCGCTCTCAGCCGTTGCGGATCTTGGTTAGTTCGGTCCGCTAACGGTCGAATCCTCTTCGCCAGCGACTTTGGGCCGCATCCGCTGTCTGCTTCGTGGGCCGATCCGATCAAAGTGAAGCGAGGCCCAACAATTGCCCCAAAGGGAATCGGCCGAGCGATTACTCTAGGCTTGGGCGGTTTCCTTTACTTCATGGATCGTTGACACGTGCGACGGATCGGATGCCTCTGCCGTGGAATCGAGCCTAATCCTCTTTCCATAAATTGATTTGACCTTCTCTGTGACTTCCCATCTTTACCGTCTATAACTTCTTCTCTTCTGGGTAACTCTTCCTCTTCCAAGTTTGACTTTTTTCTCTCGTCTCTTCCATGGCCGCGTCCAATTCGGAGTCAAGTTCTGAGGATCGTCCCCCTCTCTCTTCCTTCTCAGCGAACAAGAGAGCGTAGTGAATGTCATGACCCAGCCCGAGCTTGATAGGGTTTTGCAATTCGGAGGCTTACTTGATGGTACTGTGGCTCGCCTTCCTTATCCAGACAAAAGAGCCGATTCGAGATGCTCTGGTTGGGTATGCATTTATGAGTACCCCTTCAAAATAGGTCACACCTTCCCTTTTTCTGAACTGGTGCAATCTGTGCTTTCCTCTTTCTCCTTAGCCCTTTGTCAAATCATGCCCTATGCTTGGCGTCTTCTCAAGGTCTTGGACCATCTAAACAGGGATTTTTCTGTCGGTATAGATTTTAGGGTTCTAGATTACAACTATTGCATGGGGTCCAAACGATCGTACCAATATAATCTCCGAAGCCGCTCTGACCGTTAGCCCTTTGCCTTGAGGTTGAATGTGAACGGCTGTGGGTGGAAAAAAATGGTTCTTTTTTGTGAACATCGCGTCGCTAGGTTTGGGGGGCGATTGTCCGTTCTTGTTGACCGAATGGATGTGGAAAGGTTTGTGTTCCTTCCTGTGTTGAGAGTCGGTCGCATGACTTTTAACTCTGGCTTACATGCAATTTTTTGTAGATCCTGAGGTCAAAGATCCTGCTCTGGAATCGAAGACGGAGTCAGTTCTGAAGCTTACCCAGGTCGATAGGTCTTTTGATGTTGACAAGTTTACCATTTCAGATAAGCCAGGAGAATATATAGGAGAATGCATCTCTAAAGTCAACGGTATGTGCATTTATACCTTAAAGTGCATTAATTTATTCCTAGGTTATTGTTAGTTGTTTCATAGATCTTATATTCTTGTATCTTTTTCTTAATGTGTGACAGTTACATTGTTATTGAACAAAGACAAGTTTGTTGAAGTTGTAAGTCTAGGTGTTGTACCAATGGAACGAGAGCCAATTACGAAATATTCATTGGATATAGCAAAGCACTCACCTGTGTTGTAGAAAGGTTGTCTCGTTGATCAATCTTCGGTTGTCTTGGATATCAATTGAATCGTGTTTTGAACACTTTCTAAAATCAATATTTCGACCCTATACTTGTTGCCTCGGATTACATGAAATCTGATCCGGGATAAGACAATCGCACTTCTAATGATTCAGGCAAATCAAAAGAGAACACTTGAAGTTTTCGGTTTTGTTCGATTTGAGAGATCGTTTTATCTCGCGTCGCTAAGACTTGCCCCAAACCCTCCCTTATATAGAGAATAGGAATTTGGGTAGTTATAAGTCGGTTTAGGAGGTTAGAAAGTAGTTTTAGCGGTTAAGTTAGTTAAAAACCCGCCAAAACTCCCTTCTCGGCAATCCGCACGGTTTAAGTGCAATGGTGCACGGTTTGTAACAAACCGTGCACTTTCTCTGGACTCCGGAAATCACATTTTCTGGTGTCCGCCTCCGGTGTCCGCCTCTTATACCCCGACACATTTCGTAACTCCGAGTCCGAAGCCACGCACCCGAGTTGTGCACTCCGCACCCCCGAAACTCGTCATACGTCGAACAAACTCATTAAGTCTCGAGCGAATCCCGACTACACCAAATGGCCAATGACACTAAAATCACCAACATTCCTCCCCTATTTTAGTGTAATCCTTGATTCACTTAACATATATACATCAAACACAAACTCATGCATGAATGAAAATGTCCTTAGGATTGAATTTTTCACATTAGTGTAGTACACATTCCAAATAATCGAGAATCAGGGTGTCCAATGGATTGAACCCATCAACTCATTTGACTACTTGAAGATACAAACACACACAAGTTTCTACACTATTCTAGCTTTGTGTCCTTATCCATTCACGAACGCATACAAAGCCAAGCCCAGACTAGTTGAAGCGGCACCACTTCACGCTCGTATAGGTGGATTCTTTTAATCATGTACCTACAAATGCATTTTTTCAAAAGATCCATTAAGAAGATAATCTTCAACCTAACTTTACTAGCAGGTCCGAGCACATACCTTGGGATGAAGTATGAATATGTGCTCCAAACTCTAAGTGTAGGCTTTCCACATTGAATTCAGCCTCCAACTTCATATTAGAGGGGAATTGGGTGTCCTACCATTAGAGATTTTAAACGGGCTTTAAACCCATCCCGATAGCCGACTTGATCACCAAGTCCCTGGCTAACCCCTTTGTCAAGTGGTCCGCCAAATTTTGTTGAGACCGAACAAACTCAATAGTAATCACCCCATGAGTGATCAACTCACCGTACCGTGCTATGTCCAACGCCCAGGTGTCGCGACTTACCATTATACACTTGGCTATAGGCCTTAGCCAAAGTAGCTTGACTATCACAATGCAATGTTGTTTGCATCTCGAAGGGCGGTTGCTATATGCAAAACAAAATCTATCTTTTTACACTATATTTTATATGCATAAAGATTGCGTACACATTTCAGATAAGTTAGGAGAATGCATCTCTAAAGTCAACGGTTTGTGCATATATACCTTAAAATGCATTAATTTATTCCTAGGTTATTGTTAGTTGTTTCATAGATCTTATATTCTTGTATCTTTTTCTTAATGTGTGACAATTAGATTGTTATTGAACAAAGACAAGTCTGCTGAAGTTTTAAGTCTAGGTGCTGTACCAATGGAACGGGAGCCAGGTACGAAATATTCATTGGATATAGCAAAACACTCACCTGTGTTGTAGAAGGGTTGTCTCGTTGATCAATCTTCGGTTGTCTTGGATATCAATTGAATCGTGTTTTGAACACTTTCCAAAATCAATATTTCGACCCTATACTTGTTGCCTCGGATTACATGAAATCTGATCCGGGATAAGACAATCGCACTTCTAATGATTCAGGCAAATCAAAAGAGAACACTTGAAGTTTTCGGTTTTGTTCGATTTGAGAGATCGTTTTATCTCGCATCGCCAAGACTTGCCCCATACCCTCCCTTATATAGAGAATAAGAATTTGGGCAGTTATAATTAGGTTTAGGAGGTTAGAAAGTAGTTTTAGCGGTTAAGTTAGTTAAAAACCCGCCAAAAACCGCCAAAACTCTCTTCCCGACAATCCGCACGGTTTGTAACAAATTGTACACCATTGCACTTAGGCCACACTGCACGGTTTGTAACAAACCGTGCACTTTCTCTGGGCCGCATCCGCTGTCTGCTTCGTGGGCCGATCCGATCAAAGTGAAGCAAGGCCCAACAATTGCCCCAAAGGGAACCGGCCGAGCGATTACTCTTGGCTTGGGCGGTTTCCTTTACGTCATGGATCGTTGACACGTGTGACGGATCGGATGCCTCTGCCGCGGAATCGAGCCTCATCCTCTTTCCATAAATTGATTTGACCTTCTCTGTGACTTCCCATCTTTACTGTCTGTAACTTCTTCTCTTTTGGGTAACTTTTCCTCTTCCAAGTTTGAATTTTTTCTCTCGTCTCTTCCATGGCCGCGTCCAATTCGGAGTCAAGTTCTGAGGATTGCCCCCCTCTCTTCCTTCTCAGCGAACAAGAGGCGTATGGGCTGCATCCCTTGTGATTGGCCAACAACATATATGAATAATTTAATAAATACGGAAAATTAAAAAACTTAATCTCAATATAAAAATAATTCAAGTTGACAAAGGCTAGAATAATAATACCAAATCTTTAAATTGTGCAAATGCCAAAAATCCCATCATGAAATTCCATGTGAGGCTGTGCAAAAGCTAAAACCAAAATAAAACAAGAAAAGCTAAACTAACCTAAAAAACTAATCTAAGCTACTGCCGCCCCCTTTGAAAAGTCAAACCCAAACCTTATATAATTCATACTTTGTAGCATCAAATGACAATTCAACGCCTCTTCTTAATACATGGGCTTGCGCTTTGGGCCAGCTTCTTAATACATGGGCTTTTATATGATCTTGTAACTTCAGTCTTCAGCCATATATTATTGACCGGTATCCATATATTTGGCATATCCTCAAATAGTCTTGTATCATCTTCAAATTTAACTTAAAATGCCTGAAATAATAAAAATACGAGTGTAGACTCCGAATATAAAATATAGCAAAATTAATTACAAAAATATATAAAATATGCATAAAAATAATCTAATCTAATATGCAATTAGACTCCTAAAATATGTATAAAATAGGTGTTATCAAATTCCCCCAAGCATAAACCTTGCTTGTCCTCAAGCAAGAACGTAGTTTAAAATTCCACAAGAAATACAAAGGTTGTCTCTACCTAATCAATATCCAAACAAGTCCATGAAAATTTAAATATTTAACAATGTAATCATCAAAGCATACAAATAATCATTAAAGAGACCGAGTAGAACATCCACCCTAGACCTCACTTAGGAAAAATAAATAGAATCACTCTCGTTCATGTGTTTAGGGTAAGTGTTTCGCTCAAATCTCAACTTTGAAAACTCATCTACCATAAGCTTGCACCAGTGTCTTAAATCTCCACCACTAGGGACCTTGTGCATGACATAAATCAAGAGGACTTTTATTGGGTTGTAATGGGATCAGGTAAAAAGAAAGGTAGGGATACAATTTGGTCATATGGTGCTAAATCCGGGAAAGATGAACTAACCAAGACAACACCAAACTTGGAGGATTTCTCATACCATTCTTTTCAACAAAACACCATTTATTCTTGGCTCTTTTTTTTCAATTTTTTTTCTACTACTTTTTTTTTTCTTTTTTTTTTCTTTTTTTCCAAAAGCCAAAACACTTCCAACAATAACACACTATACATATAACTCCCCCAAGCTTGACTTGCAACCATAAAAAACATACAAGTAATTCATCCTAATTTCCGGATGGATAAAAGGCTAATCATTAGGCTCGGATGGTTTTGTGGAGCTTCCAAAGAAATAGGCTAATTAGGCTCAACGTGCTTCAAGTAGAGGAATAATATATAAGGGTTATAAAGGGAAATATAGGCTAATAAAAATAATGCCTCAATCATTTTTATATCATGCACAAGAGTCATAAACGTGACCTCAAAATAAGTTCTAAACGCAAGTTCTAGAGATAAAGTAATCAAAGTGAGAATCACACACATGAAAAGAATAAGAGGACTTAATTATGTGTAGTCCCAAGGCTCAAAAGCTCACAGGTTATTTGTCTAGAATTTCAGTCATAACTAGTCTCAATAAATGACTATATACACACTTCAACTCAAACATTAGAAAATATAAAAATTCTCATCAACATGTTTAAAATTAATTACAATATCAACAACCAATATATTTCAAGAGGAATTTTTGCAAGACAAACAAGCAAAGCAAAACATAGGAATCATATCAAACACCTAAAATGCAATGCATGATGCATGAAATGTTATGAAGAAAAAAATACAAAAAAATAAAAAGAAGACACAAAAAAAAATGCTAACATGTAAACGGAGCTACACATGGAGTTATCCCTCCCCCAAGCTTAACTCCTACATTGGCCCAATGTAGAGAAAAAAAGGAGAGGAAATGAAACTCACCAAACAGATAGGTATTCAGGCATCTTCATATTCCGCACCAAGCGAGAAGAGCAACTAGAGGCGGATGACATCAGGGGGGGTGATATTTTTTTTTTTTCATTTTTTCACTTAAAATAGAAAACAAATAAAAAAAATCAAAGCAAAAATAATGACCTAGACTCACCAATAGAGGTAACAACTAATATTAACGAATTGGTCCGCGGCAACGGCGCCAAAAACTTGATGTGGCTAAAACCTACCCGCAAGTATACGGGATCAATTGTGTAGGATCGTGATTGTTAGATAAATAATTAAGGAACTAAGAATGACAATTCTCAGTTCCCTTCGCAGCGGAAATTAAACAATCAATACAAGTGGACAAGTTCCTTATAGTGGAAACCTTTGATTGCCAACTAGCAATCCAGGATAAAAACCACTACCTTTCTTTCGAAAGGATTTCAAGGTCTACTTCTTGATTTCTTATCTCTTTGGTTACAGCTTATCCTAGGAACAAACACACAGTTTCTTTGCCTTACACACAGTTAGGCAATCCTAGATAACTTAACACAAATTATAATCAATCCAAGAAGCAATCCTTAGCACCAAGGAACTAACTCACTTACAGTCACAGGAACTAGCACGCAAATCTCGGGTTCCTTGATTGGTTCCTCTTGATCTCACTTTGCTTTTATGATCTTGTTTGAGAGTTCACACTTTGATGTTTGCTATGGAGTGTGATTCTGTTGAAGTGCTTGAAGATAACATCTGAGCTTATCTTCCTTATATAGTGTATTCTCGAGGTTGGATATTCTCTTGGTTCCCACAGACCAAGCTTGCCCTAGGATGTGTGATGATCCTTGATTCACGCTGTCTTTGACATGCACCAACAATCTAGGCAGCTCAGAATCCACTTTGGTTGGTCAACTGCTTCAGCCAAGTCGTTCTCCAACTCCTTCCATCCGAGGTTCATCAATCTCGACACTTTGGAACTGTCCTCTGGATGGTGACAGCTTTATGACCTGTCGCTTTCAACATCCTTTGTGCGAGGTTCAACTTTCTAGACAACTTGGAGCTTTCCTTTGGATGGTGGCAGGCTTTTAGAAGCTTTGCTCAAGTCGCTTTCACCTCTTTTTATCCGAGGTTTGGTGTTCCCAGATTTCTCGGGAAAATCAACATCACGTGTTGGATTTCTGGGCACACCTGGGTTTATTTGGTTGTTGTCCGATTGCTTTGCTTGCCTCTTTGAGTTTTGAATGACAAGTTCATTTGGTCCTAAAACCGGAATTTATTTGGTTGTTGTCCGATTGCTTTGCTTGCCTCTTTGAGTTCTGAATTTTCTTGTCTTGATTCAGCCGAACCTTGACCCTTCATTTCAACTTCTTTCTTGATTACTTCGTGCATTACTTGCTTGTTCATTTGTTGCATAAATCAAGTGAAGGCATTCGGGGTTAAGGGAAAAGAAAGTTTCGGTTGTAAGTGGAAAAGACAATTGCACAAATCAGAAATTGTTGTAAGATTGTGGTTCGGATTTAAATTGTATTGGCTAAGAAAAACCCGGTCTAAAAAGGAGAGACCTTAGAAAAATTGAGCCGCTCTTGGAAGAACACTCGAGAAAAACCCGGTCTAAAAAGGAGAGGCCATAAGAAAAAAACGAGTTGACCAAGAGCAAATTCTTTCAAAAAGATAGTGAAGTGTAATCGTGTTTGCATCTTAGTACCTTCTCCGCACTTCACTTGTTGCAACTTATTGAACATTTGAGTATTGTACTTCTTTGAACCTTTCCTTGTCCTTGGCTAGCTCGTAACCCTAATTGAACTTGTTTTTCTTGCTTTCCTTGTACTTGGAAAATTCAGTTTTGGACCCCTAACGTGTGCCGGGTCCACTTGTGGGATTCCTAGTCGTCTTGTTTGTGTTGCCTTGGTTTGTAGCTCACGATCATGGTGGATGACAATCGGAGTTCCTCCCATTCGCCTTCGGTGAACCAAGAAGGTGCCCATGCCAATGACTCCGTCATGGAGGCCATGGCACAACTTGGTGCTCAACTAGCAAGTTCTCAACAAGAGGCCATAGCACAACTTAGTGCTCAAATAGCAAGTTCTCAACAAGACAACCAAGCCAACCTAAGAAGGCTAGAAGCACGAATGGATGCCACCGATAGCAAGATGGTGGACGTGACACGGTTGTATGGGGCCTTCCAACCCTCTCTCTTGGAAGGTAACTCCTCTCACGCCATGCCTAGGGACATGACCTTCCCTAATCTTCAAGGCATCAACCCGTCGACCGCCCCGACACTCACCCTCTCTAGTGCCCATCTAGGTATGAGTTCCACCTATACTCCTCCTATTGTTACACAATATACTACCATGCCGCCTGTGGTCCCTAACATTTCAGGGCAAGACGCAAGGCTTTTCAATGAGGAGGTGCAAGAGGTTCAAGGACACCTAGGGGCCAATGCGGGGTTTGTGGCTCCCTTGACCCAGCCCATGCGGATCGTCAACGGCCAAAGGCAAGGATTTGGCAATAGGAATGCAAGAGAACAAGGCCGAGGGCGTGGGCACCAACAAGAGCCCTATCTACAAGGGTTCCAACCCCAAGGTGCTTACGGCTATGAGCAAGAACGCGTGAGGCTCCCTAACACCAAGCTTGAAATAGAGAAGTTTGGGAGCACGACTGACCCCGAGGAGTGCCTAACTTGGCTAAGTAAGATGGAGCAAATCTTTAACTTCCTCAACTACACCGAAGCCCAACGTGTGGCTGTGGCTAGTATCAAGTTCGAAGGGTTTGCGGATCAATGGTGGACTGAAAATAAGGCCGAAAGAGCACAAAATGATTATCCTCCCATTGACACGTGGAACGAGCTCAAGGACGCCCTCAAGTTCAGATTTGTGCCCGCCAACTTTTCGGCTAGGATCCATGAGAGACTTGAGCAACTCAAGCAAGGAGCTCGTACCCCCGATGAGTATTACAAGGATTTGAGAACCCTATTGTTCAGATCAGAAATCAAGTTTCCGGATGAGTATATTATTTCTAAGTTTGTTGAAAACTTGAATTCTGATCTCAAATCTATTGTATCTATGCAGCATTTTGCTAGGGGAACTACAGTGGAAGAGGTGCTTCACTACACCAACCATGTGTATAGGAGCTTACCCACCAAGAAGAGCCATCCTACGAGCTCACGGCCATGGGGCAATCAAGGCTCCAATACGCCATCTTCAAGGCCTTGGAATAACTCAAGCTCCGACTCACCAAGCTACCCTCCCCGGCGCCATGAGCCAAGGACGGATGCCATCCCGGTGCAGCCAAGACATGACTCCTCTAGGCCTCCCCAAGGACAAAGAAGAGATGGCGAGCGCCACTCTAGTGATATCAAGTGCTTCAAGTGCTTGGGCCGTGGACACATGGCCAATGCATGCCCTTCTCGGCGCCAAGTGTTGCTCTCCACGGTGGGGGACTACTATTCGGATGAGGAGCAAAAGGAAGAGCCCACCAAGGAAGAGAATGAGGAAGAGGAGCTCCATGTACAAGCTGAATTCCAAGGAGAGTGCTTTGTGGTGAAAAGAACTCTCATGACCAATGAAGCTCCTACACCTCCAAATCAAAGGGAAACAATCTTCCATTCACGGTGCCTCATTCAAGGTAAAATCTGTAATTTGATTATTGATGGAGGCTCATGTTGCAATCTCATAGACCAAGAGGTGGTCAAAAGGTTTGCCCTCAACACTACTCCTCATAAGCAACCTTACACTCTTTGTTGGCTTAATTCTAACACACCTCTTAAGGTTTCTGAACAAGCTAAGATTAAGTTCTCCATAGGAGGATATGAGGATGAGGTTATTTGTGATGTTCTTCCTATGACAGCTTGCCACATACTTTTGGGACGACCTTGGCAATATGACCATGGGGTCATTCACCAAGGGGTGTCTAATGAGTACTCTTTTCACCTCAATGGAAAGCAGATCATGTTGCATCCCTTAGCTCCACATGAGATCATGGCTGACCACATAGCCAATGAGCAAAGAAAGCAGATGCTCCTTGCCAAGCCAAGAGAAGTTCGGAAGGCAATCCAGGGAAGTCAAGTTTGCCTTTTGCTTATTTATAAAGATGTGCTTTTCTCAACTCAAGATCTAGATGCTTTGCCCTCACCTATTGCTTTGCTTTTGCAGGAGTTCGAAGACCTTTTCCAAGACGAGGTGCCGGCTGGACTCCCACCGATTAGAGGAATAGAGCATCAAATAGATTTTGTGCCTGGAGCTTCCATCCCCAACAAGGCAGCCTATAGAGCCAACCCCATGGAAACACAAGAACTACAAAAACAGGTTGTTGAGCTTCTAGACAAAGGCTATGTGCGTGAAAGTTTGAGTCCTTGCTCGGTTCCCGTCATCTTAGTTCCTAAGAAAGACGAATCTTGGAGAATGTGTGTGGATTGTAGGGCTATAAACGACATCACTATCAAGTATAGGCATCCTATACCTAGACTTGATGATATGTTGGATGAGCTCTATGGTGCTAGTATATTCTCCAAGATAGACTTGAAAAGTGGCTATCACCAAATAAGAATGAAAGAAGGTGATGAATGGAAAACTGCCTTCAAAACCAAATATGGTTTATATGAATGGTTAGTCATGCCATTTGGGTTAACAAATGCGCCTAGCACTTTTATGAGGCTAATGAACCATGTACTTAGGGCTTTCTTAGGCAAGTTTGTGGTTGTATATTTTGATGATATCCTTGTTTATAGCCATAACTTGCAAGATCATGCTAAACACTTGAGATTGGTACTTGAGGTCCTTAGGAAAGAAAAGCTTTATGCAAACTTCAAGAAATGTCACTTTTGTTCGGATCATGTGGTTTTTCTTGGGTTTGTAGTGAGCAAGTAAGGACTCAAGGTGGACCAAGAGAAGATCAAGGCCATACAAGAGTGGCCGGTGCCCGTGAGCATGACCCAAGTCAGGAGCTTCTTGGGCCTCGCCGGCTTTTATCGCCGGTTTGTGAGAGAATTCAGCTCCCTTGCTTCGCCTCTCACTGATTTGACAAAGAAGAATGTCCATTTCCAATGGGGGCCCAAGCAAGAGGAGGCGTTCAACACCCTTAAAGCCAAGCTCACACAAGCCCCTCTCCTAGCCTTGCCGGATTTCTCAAGCACCTTTGAGATTGAATGTGACGCTTCGGGAGTGGGGCTGGGAGGCGTGCTCATGCAAGGAGGAAGGCCCATTGCCTACTTTAGTGAGAAGTTGAATGAGGCTGAGCTCAAGTATCCCACCTATGACAAAGAGCTTCTCGCTTTGGTAAGATGCCTCGAGGTATGGCAACACTACCTCCTCCCTAAGGAATTTGTGATTCATTCTGACCATGAGGCTTTGAAATACCTCAAGGGTCAACATAAGTTGATGAAGCGCCACGCCAAATGGGTTGAATTCATTGAGTCTTTCCCTAATGTGATCAAACACAAGAAGGGAAAGGACAATGTTGTGGCAGACGCTTTGTCTCGGAGGTATGCCCTCATCACTTCTATGGATGCTAGAATGTTGGGCTTTGCTTTCATTAAGGAACTATATGTCTTGGACAAGGATTTCAAAGACATATTTGAGGCATGTAGTTCTTTGGGAAGCCAAGACCAATATTATTTGCACGAAGGATACCTTATGAGGAAAGATAGATTGTGCATACCTAGTGGTTCAACTAGGAAATTGCTTGTGCAAGAAGCACATGGAGGTGGCCTCATGGGTCACTTCGGCGTTGCTAAGACGTTGCAAGCCTTGAAGGAACATTTCTTCTGACCGCATATGCTTAGGGACGTCGAACGTTTGTGTGCTTCGTGTGCCACTTGTGTTCAAGCTAAGTCCAAATTGAACCCTCATGGTTTGTACATGCCTTTGCCCATTCCCCAACAACCTTGGGAAGATCTATCCATGGACTTTGTTTTGGGTCTTCCTAGGACCAAAAGGGGAAAGGATTCTATATTTGTAGTTGTGGATCGGTTCAACAAAATGGCACACTTCATTGCATGTCATAAAACCGATGATGCAACTAATGTGGCTAATCTCTTCTTTGACTTTGTGGTTCGCTTGCATGGGATTCCAAAGTCCATAGTGTCGGATAGGGACGTCAAGTTCCTTAGTCACTTTTGGAAAACCTTGTGGGCCAAGTTGGGTACCAAGCTTCTCTACTCAACCACTTGCCACCCCCAAACTGATGGGCAAACGGAAGTGGTTAATAGGACGCTTGGCACCTTACTTCGTGTTGTGCTTAAGACTAACCTCCGCAGGTGGGAAGAATGCCTCCCTTTCATAGAGTTTGCCTACAACCGCTCCACACATTCCGCCACCAAGAAGTCTCCTTTTGAAGTGGCCTATGGTAAGAACCCTACTACTCCCTTAGATCTTGTTGCTCACCCCATTTTTGCTTCTCTTAGCAAAGAAGGCCAGGAACTAGCGGAGTATGTCAAAAGGATGCATGAAGAAACTCGGAGGCAGCTGGAGAAGCGCACGGCCCAATATGAGAAGCAAGCAAACAAAGGCCGCAAGGAGTTGATTTTCGAGCCCGGTGACTTGGTGTGGGTGTACCTCCGCAAGGAAAGGTTTCCCCTACAACGAAACTCCAAGTTGAAGCCTAGGGCGGAAGGACCATTCCAAGTGCTCGAGCGGATTAACAACAATGCATACAAGATAGAATTGCCGCCCACCTATGGAGTACATGACACCTTCAATGTGTCGGATTTGAAGCCCTACTTGGCGCAAGATGAGGAGGACACCCTAGCTGAAGATTCGTGGTCGAATTCTCTCCAAGAGGGGGAGGATGATGTGAATCCCTCACATCTTGAACCAAGCATGGAAGCCAAGCCATTGCCAACTCAAGATCCAGCACCAAAACGCATCACTCGGTCTATGGCCAAGGAACTACAACAACTTCTCGACTTGGGCCTCCTCTCCACACAACTTGGGGCCGAGCATGACAAAGGCCCATTTGTCATCTTGAAGGCCGAAGGAGGCCAGCCCAAACCAAGCCCATGAAGAAGCAACTTGGCCATGTGAATCCGTGTGGGAATTTGAAGAGTTATGCATTTGGTGCATTCACCTAGTTATCTTAAACACTTGCTTTCATTTTGCATTTAATCTTAGTCTTTTCCTATGCATCTAGTTCATGCATTCCAACCCTTGATATCCCTCTTGGGACGTGGAGAGTTGGCTTTAATTGCCTTGCTTTTTGCTTTCGGTTTTGGCTATATAAAGCCTTGTAATCCTTGATGTAAAACTCAACTTTTGATCAATCCAATTCACTCCTTTGAGAGCATTTGATCTAGAAGTTCACCCTTGGTTCATGAGTCATATTGAACCCCTTTCCCTCCCTCTTCAACCTTGGTGAGTCATATCCTTGGTTGAGCCCTCGGTTTTCCCTTAGTGGTGTGTAATATCCACTTAGGGCAACCAATATCCACCACCACCACCACCACCACCACTCGATACCACCACCTTTGGGCCCTCCAAAGCCGCCATCTCTGCCGCAGAATCCAACACCCCCAAGAAGAACGCCGCCCACCTCATCGCTTGCTCCCTTTGGCGACACCATCCGCTAGGGCAAGCCATTTCTCTCTCCACCGTCACGATCGGCTCCAACCACCACCACCACCCTCTTCCACTTCAGTTGTGCCAACATTTGCCCCAAGAACCGCCGCAGAAGCCATCACCCCTTAGAAGAACGCCGGTCCACTTCTTCACCTCCTCCGGTTGTCGTTGCCTCCAAATTGTGGATCAAACCTTGCACCGCTCCCAAAACGATCAAGGGTCTATCAAAGGATCTCCATCTTTTGCTGAATATTGGTAGCGTTATCCCACCAGTATTTTAATTGCCCTGTGAATCCTTGGATTATTAGGCACGCTGTAGTTTTGTCAGACTGATTTTGGGTTCTATAGGCAACCTTGGCCATGCCCATTTCTTGGAAAGTATTCATGATTTCTCCTTCTGACTTACCATCTATGTTCCATTCATAGATGGATGTGCCATTGTAATCTGTGGATCTAAATTTTGCTCTTTCTTCATACTGAAGATCAGGAGGAGTGGGTCTATTGTAGTAATTTCTAGTGTCTGAATTACCAAATCTTTTGGTATGGTGTTGAGATCTGTTACCTCTTCTTCTGAGTTTATTGATCTCTGGTAAGACAGATTCTATGTGATTAATATCTTCAACAGACTCATTATCAGTACTAGTATCTTTAGTACTGGGACTGCTTTGATCAAGGCTAGACTCGTCATTGCAACTGCTTTTGCATTTCGCCTTTAAGCAGTTTATATTTGCAGGATTGGAATGAGTTGAAGGGGTTATCCTCGAGTTTGACGCTTGAATTGCATCGAGTCTTTGAGAGGTAGATGCTTGGAACGCGTCTATCCTTTGGGAGATTTTCTCCAAGACTGTAGGCGGATTGAGATTTATATTTCTCAGTAGATTACTAGGAATGCTTTCGGATTGAAAGTGTGGTCTAGAAATATCTCTAGGAAATTTAGGTGGATTAAATCCATTGTCGATTCCCAAGTGAACTTGGTCTATCTGTTCGGCAATGGTGTGGAGAATCTGGTTAGAGTAATTATTCTGATTGTAAATCTTTTTTATGTCTCCAAGATTTACCTGACTATTGTCAGTATCAGATCTTCCTCTTTTGAAAGGTTCGGCTTTGATCTCATCACTGAGAATTATGCCTTTGAGAGGTGGATGGACAGACGTACTAGTACCGGTTAGAAGGTGCTTCCAGGTTCTAGTAATTCTATTATGAACTTCCAGATAAGAAAGATGAAAAGGGTCTTCTATGTCTTTTCTGGACAAGTATATAGAGAACCATTTAAAAAAAAAATATTGGTTTGAAGTTTATTCATTTCTTCATAATATTCCTTTTGGATTTGGTCTCTACAGACTTTGTCTATGTTCATGAACCATTTCTTCTTATTATCGTTCTTGGGACTGTAAAAGTCTTTTCTCAAATATTCTTTATCAATAGTAAAATTATCTTTAGATAATACATTGATAGTAGAATAGCTATGCATATCATTGGATGTTGGTGAATGACCACCGGTTGACTCAACATCATTAGGAGGGATGACTCTAGGTAAAGGAGTTTCAAAATTGACATGATCATTTCTAAGGGCTCCTGAAAACTCGCTTCTAATGGAATAGAAGGGGTCTTGGATAGAGTTTCTTCCAGGAATAAAGGTTGGTCTATCAACCGAAGTTTCCCTAGTAGAATTGAATCTGATGAGAATCCTGCCATCAGTTTCTTCTATGATCTGAGAAAACTCTTGCTGTTCCATATTCCTAGGAGGGTTGTCATTTTCGACTTCCAAGGTTTCAGGAATGGTTATGTCTTTCCATTTAATGGTCTTTGGGGTAAAGGTACAAGACTTTTCTGCTTCAAGCTGCAGCAAGATGGTTTCTCCTTGTGGTAGAGGAGAAATTGTACACTTTGGGTCTGTCAAAGAACTCATTAACTTGAAATGGAGTCTATAGATAACCGCGAAGTTCTTAGTGAATTGTTTGCAATTATTGTTGAGCATTTTGATATCTAATATGAGGGTTTGACAAATTCTAGGGTCTGTCATATCGACCGAGAAAAGTGGAGAGCAGTTAAAAAATAATGGACCATTGCAAATATTGGATTGGACTAAGGCTAAGATGGAATCCTTGTAGGTAATGAATCTGTCGTCTCTAAGGGCTAGAAAGACAGGAGAATCAATACCTTTTCTATGCAAGGGTTTCAAAGCAATTTGAATTAAACCAAGATGCAGAAATCTATAACCTTTTCTTAAGTAACTCTTGATGGTTAAAGGGTTGAGCAATCTTAAAGATTGTTGCTCTTTGGTGAGACTAATAGTCTCTTCTTGATGCTTTATGCAGTTTGCATGGAACATATCTAATATGCCAGATCTATATATGGATTGCGAGTTATCTGGAATAGTCCAGTCTTGGATATTGTCAGGGTCTAAGGTGTACATGTTTTCATTGCTATGAACCACTTGTCCGGAATTGCTACCGGAACCACGCCTAAACAATCTTTTTATGTTTTCAATCATGATTTCATTACTGTAGTTGGAGTTTACTAGATAGGGTTGGACCTAGGGCTCATAACAGTGGGACCATCCACCGGGATCACCTAAACAAAGGCTGACCAAACGGATCTTACGGGACTAAACCAAACACTGTGCCCAGAGACTAGATCCAAACTTACGATAGTAAAACAATAACAATAATAATGAAAACGATGATGAATAGTAAGACAACTGTGTAAACCTGGCTCTGATACCAAACTAACCCAGGTATTTTAGCTTTGAAAAACTAAGAAAAACCACATGAATAGTACTTTGCTATAATGACTTTTATTGATTAGTAAACAACGATACTATTGAAAGTAAGGAGAAAAATATGATCTGGGACTATATCAAAAGAAAATTTGCATACTTTTATTGCTTGTACTGTGATCTTGATCTTGTTCTCCGATCTTGATCTTTGATACAAATAGAAAAGAGAAAAATTTTACAAGGGAGGAAAAGATTCTGAATAAGCGTGCCTCTAACAACTGAGAGCAAGCTCTATATATAGGGATTTACAAAATGCTGTAGAAGCGAACTAATACATAGTCGTACAACTATTCATGTATATAGTTAAGAAGTAGTGCGTCTGAAACTTTTGACTTTTGTGTTTTTGCTTTTGCTGAGTTGGGGAGATATTGCTGGTAGTGACAGGACTTCACTTATTGCTTATGTCGACATCTTTTGCTGAGTTGGAGAGACTGTTGCTGGTAGTGACAAGGCTTCACTTGTTTGCTTCTGCCGATATCTTTTGCTGAGTTGGAGATACTATTGCTGGTAGTGACAGTGCTTCACTTATTGCTTCTGCCGACATCTTTTGCTGGGTTGGGCCTGAGTCTTCTTGCTGGGCTTGAAGATGACTTTGGGCTTTAAAAAGCATATGGATCTTGAGCAAATTGCTCAAAAGGGTCATAATCCATCTGTTGGGTTTGATTGGATGAGCTAGCTTGTTGTTCTTTTTCTTGGACTTTATCGGCCCAAGATTTCTTGCTTGTTGGTTTAGGCTGTTCTTTAATGACGAGCTGGTCTGCTCCTGGCTTGCTTGGTTGGTCATGAATTCTTTATATTTCTTAAATTCTTGATACTCAAGCCATTCTTTATGCTGGTCAGTCACCGATGGTTTTGGTGAAGAAGAGGATGCTACGGGAACACCTGTGGGGTGAATATGCTATGTCTTTTGTGGGTTTAATGGGCTTTCTTTGGATTTAAAAATGATTTGGATATTCTCAATAGAGAAAGAGACAGGATCAATCTTTTCCCACCATCTTACTTTGAACTTTCGGCATAGTGACAGGGGAAGTGGACTAGGGAGAACTTGCTGGAGTTCGTAAATCCAACAAAGGATCCATGCAACTCCGGTACATTTATGGAACTGAATTGGCTTGATGTAGTTTTGGACAGGACAATGCTTACAAAAGAAGTCAAAAGAAAGCATTGCTTCTTCTGGGTAAATTTCTGGTACTGGTCCGAATGTGTTCCACCAGTCATAAAACCAGATAGGAAGATTGTTGTTGCAAGTCTTTGAAAAGAAGAAAAACCACGAAAGGTTAAAGGGTCTGATAAGAAATGCTTTGGACCAAGCATCTCTATAGTCGAAGTATGAATATCCTTTGGGGAAAAAAGGAATAGAAAATTGCTTTTGAGAACTTGGGTCACCCCATTCGTCTCTGGGAATAACCTTAAGAATCTTGCATTTTGAGTATAGAGTGAGACTAGGGTCTTTCTCATCTTTGGTGTGTGAAATCTCAGCTGATTCAGAGTCAACTAAGATAAATTCATAGAAAGTTTGTGTTTTGGTGGGTTCTGAGGGGAACCACTGGAAGTCTTTGGAGAAAAGGCCTTTGCTAAAAGGGTCAAACTCTTTAGGGTCGTGAGTATTGAATTCCTTGGTAAGGCAGATTTCTTGCTGTGAGGGTTGTTTGAGTACATACTTGTGAAAGACTTTTGATTTTTGAGAGTCTTTTTTGAGAGGAGTCTTTGGGGCTAAAGGAGGTTGGCTATTTGAGAGAGGAGGGAATTGAGATAAAGCTTGAAACTGGTTTTTCACTGGGACAATGCTTTTTATTGGAGCTTTAGAGGAAGCATAGTCTTGAGGTGTTTGTTTTCGGGGGCCGCCTCTCCCCGCCATTCCTGAAAATGCAAATAACATGGTTAGAAGGGGAAGGAATAGAATTTTACCTGTAAAGCAATCAGTCTGTTTGCTGCGTTTTGCTTTCTGAGAAGTGTCATCCTTGCAATGTGAAGGTCAAGTGTTTTTGCATCTTCAGAATCGTAGGAGGTTGCTAAAATTTTATTGAAATCCTTTTGACTTGAAGGAACCCCATAAAAATTGTAGCAATGTTCTTTGAGGTTTTGAAAGACTAGGAAATGTGGGAAATGAGCCATTTGAAAATTCTTAATTTGGTGATTTACCCAGCAAAAATTCTCTAGTAAGGAAATCAAGTAGGGAGTTTTTCTCCCCTTTAATGAATTCTATTTCAAAATCGAAAACTGAAAGGATTGTCTGCCATCTGGCAAAAATTTGTTTAGAAACAATGTTTTGAACATCCTTTTGTAAAATCTCTTTGGCAAATTTGCAATCGACTCTGAAAAGGAATGATTTATTGTACAAATCATCCTGAAATTTAGAAATGCAAGCAACAATGGAAAGGATTTCTTTCTTTACTGTGCTATAGTTCTTTTGGGGACCAGTCCAACAACCAGAGTAAAATCTAACTAGTTGCTCAGGACTGTTAGTCTCTAATCTTTGTTTTAGAATACCACCGAAACCTATATCAGAGGCATCTGTTTCTACAATCATAAATGCCTTGGGTTGAGGGATACCAATGCAAGGGAGGGTTTTAACCTCTTTCTTAATGATGCGGACGGCTTCTGTTTGCTTAATGCCCCAAGGAGGAGGATTCTTCTTAAGTCTAAGAAACAAAGGTATGCAAAGTTGTCTGAGACCAGGAAAGAAATCAGAGATATAGTTAAGACATCCGAGAAATCTTTGAAGCTGGGTTTTGTCTTTAATCTCATCCGGGAATTTGTCAGCAAATTCAATGCTCCTGTGAATAGGTTTAATAGTCTACTGATAAATATCATGGCCAAGAAACCTGACTTTGATTTGGAATAGTTTCATCTTGGTGGCGGATAAAACTAAATCATTTTTTCTGATGGTATGAAGAAAAATGTTTAAATGTTTGAAATGCTCATCTAAGGTTTTTGAAAAGATAAGAACGTCATCAATGTAGACTATGAGGAAGTCAGAGTAAGGATTGAGAATATCATTCATAATTCTCTGATACTCTGAAGGGGCGTTCTTAAGGCCGAAGGGCATAACATTCCATTCGTAGTGGCCAAAATGAACGGTGAATGCTGTTTTGTATTTGTCTTCTTCGGCTATCTGGATCTGCCAGTAGCCGCTTTTCATGTCAAATTTAGAGAATACTTTTGCTTCAAAGAGCCTGTTAAGTAGATCTCTTTTGTTAGGGATAGGATACCTGATCCATTGCAAGACATTATTGAGAGGTTTATAGTTGATGACCAACCTGGGAACCCCTCTTTCTTTTTCTGCTGCATTCATAACATAGAAGGCTGCACAGCTCCAAGGAGATTGGGACTTTCTTATTAACTGCTTGGTTAATAAAGAGTCTATTTCCTTTTTGCAGACTTCTAAAAGTTCTTTATTCATTTGAATGGGTCTGGCTTTGGTAGGAATGTCTCTTTCGCTAAATGTCTTTTCATAGGGAAGAGAGACTTGATGTTTCTTTCGATCCCAAAAAGCATTAGGGATGTCAGAACAAACCTGGCTCTTGAAAATCTTTTCAAGATCAAGGATTTTGGTTTGCAGATAAGGATTTTGAAGTTTTTCTTCAATTTTTAGGAAAGCAATTTCATCGGTCAGATCTTTCAAAAAAGTTTTTTTGTGATCAATGAGGTTTAATTGCTTTTTGATAGAAACGGATTGGAGGATATCAAGATCTCTGCTTTTAATAGGATCAAGAAAATTGAAGTCTAGTTTTTTGCCAAGGATGTGTGAATGAATGCCGTTATGGTCAACGGTGAAGGGATAGATCTAGGTGAGGAAAGGAGTTCCTAGAATAACATCTTGGGATAGATCTTTTACTAAGACAAAAGAATTCAGGAGGCACCATCCATTATTGCAGACAGATGCTTCGGGAATTTTAAAGTTTAATTGCATGCGGACGCCACTGGCATTGTGCAATCTTTCATTAGTCTTTTCATAATGGATTGAAGGAACTAGTCCTTCTCTGATGCAATTGAGGTCAGCTCCACTGTCTATGAGAGCGATTATGTTGAAAACTTCATTGGCGATCTTAATCTTAACAGGGCAATTCCATTTCTGAAAACTCATTCTGTTAAGGACTGTAAGAAAAAGATCGTCATTGTTAGGAAAAGGGTCTTCATGACTGCTCTTGGAAGTGGTTTTGGAACTACTTCGAGATCTATAAGTCGATTTGCTGCTAGAACTGCTTCTTGGGTTTATTTTTGATTCAAGTATAGCAAGTCTAGTTTCGATGTCAAGATCTAAAGGATCTTTAAGCCTGACATACTCTTGAAGATCTCTAATTTCTTTTTTGAGTTTATTGACTTCTGACTGAAGATCTTTGGTTGTAACAGGAGAGCCAAAGAGGCTAGAAGAGGGTCTGTTCTCAAAGAGTTTAGAAATGCTAAAAGGCTCGTTGAAAGAGGTTCTTTGTTCTTTGAAAATGAGATCCTTAAGTTTCATGAAATATTCATGTTTAACTTGTGGATCAGGAATTTGGTTAACAAGCTCGAAAAGGGCTTCGTCTCTATCGGCTTTAGTGATGACATTGCAGCATTGTTGTGGTTGATTATCTTCTGAATCAGAGGAACTGTAGTCTACTTCGTAGATTCCATTGTCATCAGAATGATCAGACAAGTTAATGATCCTTTTTAAACCTTCTCTAAGATCTGGGTTATCCTTGAATAACTCGTTGACCTTTTGCTTTAAAGGACAACTATCTGCTTTATGTCCTGGCTTTCGACATTTGTAGCAGATGATCTTTTTACTAAGACTAGGTCTACTGGATCTGTCAAACTTGGTTTGTCTAGGTCTATGTCTTCTGGAGCTTTTCCAGGTTCTAGAGAAATATTTCCTTTTATGAGATTTCTCCCTGTTAGCTCTTGAAGGGGCTTGGATCTTTTCCATTCCAAAGGCTTCGCATAAGTTTCCCATTTCTCTTTTGGATCTACCTTCCCCCCCCCCCCCGTATTTTGCCTGAATTTGAAGTTCAGTGCATAATGCTAGACCTTCCTTTTTAATAAAGGCTCCAAGCTGGCCATAAGTAATATCTTTCCATGGAATTTCTTCTGTTCCAATGGTTTCTTTGAGCTTGGTAGAGATGCATTTGGCGAAAAGGGAAGGTAAACCTGCTACAAATCTTTCTTTCCAAAAAGATTCATTGCAGTCTGGTCTCTTAAGGACATAGGTTAAAAATACATCTTTGTACCACCTGTAGTCACTTAAGGTTGGGCAATTTAGGTTGGTCAAGGTAATCTTATTAGCTTGTAATTCTTCTTGGGGATTTCCCACGAAATACATGCTGATTGCATAGATGAGCTGACCTGAGGCGTTTTGCTCAGTGGTAATTCTACCTGTCTCATCTTCAGTAGAGATGGTAGCATCAAGGATCTCCATCTTTTGCTGAATATTGGTAGCGTTATCCCACCAGTATTTTAATTACCCTGTGAATCCTTGGATTATTAGGCATGCTGCAGTTTTGTCAGACTGATTTTGGGTTCTATAGGCAACCTTGGCCATGCCCATTTCTTGGAGAGTATTCATGATTTCTCCTTCTGACTTACCATCTATGTTCCATTCGTAGATGGATATGCCATTGTAATCTGTGGATCTAAATTTTGCTCTTTCTTCATACTGAAGATCAAGAGGAGTGGGTCTATTGTAGTAATTTCTAGTGTCTGAATTACCAAACCTTTTGGTATGGTGTTGAGATCTGTTATCTCTTCTTCTGAGTTTATTGATCTCTGGTAAGACAGATTCTATGTGATTAATATCTTCAACATACTCATTATCAGTACTAGAATCTTTAGTACTGGGACTGCTTTGATCAAGGCTAGACTCGTCATTGCAACTGCTTTTGCATTTCGCCTTTAAGCAGTTTATATTTGCAGGATTGGAATGAGTTGAAGGGGTTATCCTCGAGTTTGACGCTTGAATTGCATCGAGTCTTTGAGAGGTAGATGCTTGGAACGCGTCTATCCTTTGGGAGATTTTCTCCAAGACTGTAGGCGGATTGAGATTTATATTTCTCAATAGATTACTAGGAATGCTTTCGGATTGAAAGTGTGGTCTAGAAATATCTCTAGGAAATTTAGGTGGATTAAATCCATTGTCGATTCCCAAGTGAACTTGGTCTATCTGTTCGGCAATGGTGTGGAGAATCTGGTTAGAGTAATTATTCTGATTGTAAACCTTTTTTATGTCTCCAAGATTTACCTGACTATTGTCAGTATCAGATCTTCCTCTTTTGAAAGGTTCGGCTTTGATCTCATCACTGAGAATTATGCCTTTGAGAGGTGGATGGACAGACGTACTAGTACGGGTTGGAAGGTGCTTCCAGGTTCTAGTAATTCTATTATGAACTTCCAGATAAGAAAGATGAAAAAGGTCTTCTATGTCTTTTCTGGACAAGTATATAGAGAACCATTTAAAAAAAAGAATATTGGTTTGAAGTTTATTCATTTCTTCATAATATTCCTTTTGGATTTAGTCTCTACAGACTTTGTCTATGTTCATGAACCATTTCTTCTTATTATCGTTCTTGGGACTGTAAAAGTCTTTTCTCAAATATTCTTTATCAATAGTAAAATCATCTTTAGATAATACATTGATAGTAGAATAGCTATGCATATCATTGGATGTTGGTGAATGACCATCGGTTGACTCAACATCATTAGGAGGGATGACTCTAGGTAAAGGAGTTTCAAAATTGACATGATCATTTCTAAGGGTTCCTGAAAACTCGCTTCTAATGGAATAAAAGGGGTCTTGGATAGAGTTTCTTCTAGGAATAAAGGTTGGTCTATCAACCGAAGTTTTTCTAGTAGAATTGAATCTGATGAGAATCCTGCCATCAGTTTCTTCTATGATTTGAGAAAACTCTTGTTGTTCCATATTCCTAGGAGGGTTGTCATTTTCGACTTCCAAGGTTTCAAGAATGGTTATGTCTTTCCATTTAATGGTCTTTGGGGTAAAGGTACAAGACTTTTCTGCTTCAAGTTGCAGCAAGATGGTTTCTCCTTGTGGTAGAGGAGAAATTGTACACTTTGAGTCTGTCAAAGAACTCATTAACTTGAAATGGAGGCTATAGATAACCGCGAAGTTCTTAGTGAATTGTTTGCAATTATTGTTGAGCATTTTGATATCTAATATGAGGGTTTGACAAATTCTAGGGTCTGTCATATCGACCGAGAAAAGTGGAGAGCAGTTAAAAAATAATGGACCATTGCAAATATTAGATTGGACTAAGGCTAAGATGGAATCCTTGTAGGTAATGAATCTGTCGTCTCTAAGGGCTAGAAAGACAGGAGAATCAATACCTTTTCTATGCAAGGGTTTCAAAGCAATTTGAATTAAACCAAGATGCAGAAATCTATAACCTTTTCTTAAGTAACTCTTGATGGTTAAAGGGTTGAGCAATCTTAAAGATTGTTGCTCTTTGGTGAGACTAATAGTCTCTTCTTGATGCTTTATGCAGTTTGCATGGAACATATCTAATATGCCAGATCTATATATAGATTGCGAGTTATCTGGAATAGTCCAGTCTTGGATATTGTCAGGGTCTAAGGTGTACATGTTTTCATTGCTATGAACCACCTATCTGGAATTGCTACCAGAACCACGCCTAAACAGTCTAATTAGGCTCAACGGGCTTCAAGCAGAGGAATAATATATAAGGGTTGTAAAGGGAAATATAGGCTAATAAAAATAATGCCTCAATCATTTTTATATCATGCACAAGAGTCATAAACGTGACCTCAAAATAAGTTCTAAACGCAAGTTCTAGAGATAAAGTAATCAAAGTGAGAATCACACACATGAAAAGAAAAAGAGGACTTAATTATGTGTAGTCCCAAGGCTCAAAAGCTCACAAGTTATTTGTCTAGAATTTCAGTCATAACTAGTCTCAATAAATGACTATATACACACTTCAACTCAAACATTAGAAAATATAAAAATTCTCATCAACATGTTTAAAATTCATTACAATATCAACAACCAATATATTTCAAGAGGAATTTTTGCAAGACAAACAAGCAAAGAAAAACATAGGCACCTAAAATGCAATGCATGATGCATGAAATGTTATGAAGAAAAAAACACAAAAAAATAAAAAAAAGACAAAAAAAAAAATGCTAACATGTAAACGGAGCTACACATGGAGTTATCCCTCCCCCAAGCTTAACTCCTACATTGGCCCAATGTAGAGAAAAAAAGGAGAGGAAATGAAACTCACCAAACAGATAGGTATTCAGGCATCTTCATATTCCGCACCAAGCGAGAAGAGCAACTAGAGGCGGATGACATTAGGGGGGGTGATATCTTTTTTTTTTTTTTTTCATTTTTTCACTTAAAATAGAAAACAAATAAAAAAAATCAAAGCAAAAATAATGACCTAGACTCACCAATAGAGGTAACAACTAATATTAACGAATTGGTCCCCGACAACGGCGCCAAAAACTTGATGTGGCTAAAACCTACCCGCAAGTATACGGGATCAGTTGTGTAGGATCGTGATTGTTAGATAAATAATTAAGGAACTAAGAATGACAATTCTCAGTTCCCTTCGCAGCGGAAATTAAACAATCAATACAAGTGGACAAGTTCCTTATAGTGGAAACCTTTGATTGCCAACTAGCAATCCAGGATAAAAACCACTACCTTTCTTTCGAAAAGATTTCAAGGTATACTTCTTGATTTCTTATCTCTTTGGTTACAGCTTATCCTAGGAACAAACACACAGTTTCTTTGCCTTACACACAGTTAGGCAATCCTAGATAACTTAACACAAATTATAATCAATCCAAGAAGCATGCAATCCTTAGCACCAAAGAACTAACTCACTTACAGTCACAGGAACTAGCACGCAACTCTCAGGTTCCTTGACTGGTTCCACTTGATCTCACTTTGCTTTTATGATCTTGTTTGAGAGTTCACACTTTGATGTTTGCTATGGAGTGTGATTCTGTTGAAGTGCTTGAAGATAACATCTGAGCTTATCTTCCTTATATAGTGGATTCTCGAGGTTGGATATTCTCTTGGTTCCCACAGACCAAGCTTGCCCTAGGATGTGTGGTGATCCTTGATTCACGCTGTCTTTGACGCACCAACAATATAGGCAGCTCAGAATCCACTTTGGTTGGTCAACTGCTTCAGCCAAGTCGTTCTCCAACTCCTTCCATCCGAGGTTCATCAATCTCGACACTTTAGAACTATCCTCTGGATGGTGACAGCTTTATGACCTGTCGCTTTCAGCATCCTTTGTCCGAGGTTCGGCTTTCTAGACAACTTGGAGCTTTCCTTTGGATGGTGGCAGGCTTTTAGAAGCTTTGCTCAAGTCGCTTTCACCTCTTTTTGTCCGAGGTTTGGTGTTCCCAGATTTCTCGGGAAAATCAACATCATGTGTTGGATTTCTGGGCACACCTGGGTTCCTTTGGCTTGCTGCTTGGTTTCTTTGTCTTGTTTGGCTTCCATGGTTTCGATAATTTTCCTGTGGTTCCTTAACACACATCTTTGAGATAAAACATTAGTATCAAAATATTTGTCATCTTCAAAAGTAGAGAAACTAACGAAAGGAACTCTCAGGGGAACCAAAGTTCCAGAGTTCTGTTTCCTAACAATTTCCCCCCTTTTGATGATGACAAATATAAGGAACCTGGCAGCATAATAGGAACATGAAATTCATGAGAACAGTTGAGCATAGACATTTACACCTTTATGAGATATTGAGAGAACATTCAATGGTTGCAAATTCCCCCTAAGCAAATGAACAAAGTTATTCAAGTTCCTCCTTAGAAGTAGAGCGGGTTCAGAGTTCCTATAAGTCCAGTAGTTTCCAAAAGTTCAAGGTTCCTATCCATTCTTCCCCCTTTTGACATCATCAAAAAGACCAATTAACTTATCAAGGAACAAATATCAAAGGGAAATAACCAATTGTGCTAGACCCATGACATAAACCATAATAGAAACTTAAGGCAGAGACAAATAATGTACTAGAGACGTAGCCAAAAGAGTTCATTAGTCATTAAAGCTTAATACATTATTCAGGAACATATTATAGAGAGAGACACAAACGATCACACAACAACTTCAAAGCAGACAAAAAGGAAGGATAGAAGAGGAGAGTAGGATCCTAGGGAGCTACTAGCACACTGTGGCGTTATAGCACTGGGAACTAGGAGAAACGTTCCTATGGAATCTCAGTGGCCTCCTCTTCATCGTCCTTCTTGTCGTCAATTCCTTCATCCTGGCATGTGGCCTGATTTGCTCCAGTGGCATCCTCCCAGGTTTTCTGAAGCACCTCCACCAGACCTGAAACAGCAGCGCTCATTTTCCCAGTTCAGTCACTTGATCACGGAGGGCAACTGATAGGGCATTGGAGCCTTCTGTGATAGCCTTTTCAATACGACCCAGAGAAGTTAGGATCACAGAGGAGTCTTGGGTGGGGTAGAGCGGTGGCAGAGAGCTTGAAGGAGCTTGGATTTTTTGAGTGGAGAGAGAAGGGAGCAATAGAGAGATGGAGAAAGTTGAATGAAGCAAGTCTGGGTGCTTAGTCCGATCAACAAGATTCGTTTAATAATTGTTGAGGGCTGAAGAGGCCGTTTGGAGAGATCTAGCCGTTGAGAAGAATCTGGGGAGATCTGAAGCATTGATGCGGCTTCCAAGGACTTGCAGCTTTTTGAACGGTCATAAATTCAAACTTCAACCATTCAGAGAAGGAAACTGTTCTGGATGACAAGACGTGTCTGATGACTGAAATTTTGCCATAAATGCCGTCTTGGGAGGATCAAGTTCCTAACTAGCCGTTTGGAGGACAGTCCATCCTAGTTCCTTTCTGGCGATTTTTTCAGTGTGCTAGAGGGATATATGGGAACTTTGATGTGGGTTTTAAAACAAGGAACCTGAAAGTACGTTCCCATACAAGGAATCAAGGAGGCCATTTATCGCATTACACAATAATTCCCAAAGAGGGTTAAGAGATGGATCATAGGGAATTAAATTGAGCAATGAGGCAAGGGAGGGTCATAGTACACAATCATCATTTCGGCTTGTATTGTTGGGTTAGAATATGATCATATTGTGACTTTTGGGCCAACAAAGAAACTTGAACAATGATTGAGTTAAAAGGAATAATAAAGACTCAAGGACACGAACTAGAAAAATTTATCAAAGCCTTTTGAGTAACCATTATGGAAATGAGGGTCTATTGCAAAGATATAACACAGAGATTCCAAGACTGAACAGGTAAAAGATCTAAACTAGTCAATCAAGGGAACTGGAGAGAAACCTTTAAACTAAAGTCACTGCTAGGTTATAGGAATCATTCCCAATTCTAATCTAAGGTTCTCGAAGGGAACTCTATTCAAGGCTTTGGTGAATATATCTGCAACCTGATCTTCAGTTTTCTGCAAAATTTCATAATGATGTTCCCTTTCTCAACATGATCTCTAAGAAAGTGATGTCTTATGTCTATATGCTTGGTCCTAGTATGATGCACATGATTCTTAGAAATGTTTATAGCACTGGTATTGTCACAAAGAATAGTGAGGGGACCATAAGACATACCAAAATCCGCAAGTTGTTGCTTTAGCCATAGTAGTTGGGAACAGCAAGAGGCAGCTGCGATGTACTCAGATTCTGTGGTGGAGAGGGAGACTGAGACTTATTTCTTTGAGCCCCATGACACGAGGCAAGGGCCTAGGAACTGTGCCATTTCTGAAGTGCTCTTCCTATCCACCAAGTATCCAGCATAATCAGCATCGGTGAAACCTATCAGCTCAAAGGGACACTCTTTGGGGTACCAAATGCAGAGTGAATCATTTCCCTTGAGATATCGGAGTATCCTCTTCACAGCAGCCAGGTGGGTTTCTCTTGGACAGGATTGGAACCTAGCACACAACCCAACAACAAACACAATGTCTGGACGAGTAGTGGTTAGATACATGAGAGAGCCTATCATACCTCTATAGAGTTTTTATTCCACAAGAGGACTCGAATGATCCTTGTCCAAATGAGCAATGGTGGATATAGGAGTTGAGAGAGGCTTGCATGAATCCATTTTGAACTTTTTCAGTAGTTCCATGACATACTTCTGTTGGTGAATTTGTATACCATCTTTCTTTGAGTGATTTGCAATCTGAGGAAAAAAGTGACTTCCCCTATTAGGCTAATTTCAAATTCACTGCTCATTAAGTCTTTGAACTTATCTACAAGGGACAAGTTAGTGGAACAAAAAATGATATCATCAACATAAATTTGAACCACTAAGATGTTACCTTCTTCTTCTAGGATGAAGAGAGTTTTGTCAATAACTCCACGCCTGTAGCCATTTGAGAGTAGGAACTGGGCAAGACGATCATACCAAGCTCTAGGAGCTTGCTTGAGGCCATACAATGCTTTGTCTAGGAAATAGACATGGTCTGGATGATCGTCATCTTCGAAACCAGGTGGTTGTTTGACATAGACTTCCTCTTGAAGGATGTCATTGAGGAAGGCGGTCTTTACGTCCATTTGGAACAGCTTGAACCCTTTGTGTGATGCAAAAGCAATTAGCAATCTTATTGCTTCAATCCTTGCCACTGGAGCATAGGTTTCATCATAGTCGATGCATTCTTGTTGATTGTATCCTTGAGCAATAAGTTTTTCTTTGTTCCTTATCACAGCTCCTGAGTCATCGAGCTTGTTTCTGAAGACCCATCTAGTTCCTATGATATGCTTATCCTTGGGACGGGGAACTAGATGCCACACTTTATTCCTTTCAAACTGATGAAGTTCTTCTTGCATGGCTTGGATCCGGTCTACATCCTTCAGTGCTTCACCTATATTCTTTGGTTCCACAACAGATAAGAAAGCATTGAAGGCAAAGAAGGTTAGATGTTCGAACCTGACTGGAGGCTTGATGGTTCTTCTTTCTCTATTGGGAGCTAGAGCATTTGATGTGGATGCATTTTGATTTGGGCATTCCGCTTCAGCTTCTTGGTTGGGATTTTCTTCTCCATTAGGAATCATGTGAGAGGATGAGTCATTGATGTCTTCACAGGTGTGGTCTTCATGTTCATGGTTCCCAGAGATGGATTGTTGTTGATTATCCATGGGAACTAGCGGAGGAGCTAATGGGGGATTCTGTGCAACAGGGTAGGAACTGGGTGGAGTGATGTCTTCATCTGGATCTTCTTGAGGTGGCTTGGGAAACAATTCTTCAAAGGGAGTGGTAGTGTTTTGCATAATTCTACAAAGTGATTTTTCATTAAAGACAACATGAACACTTTCTTCTACCTTTTTAGTCCTTTTGTTGAAGACTTTGTATGCCATGCTTCCTGAGTAGGGATGGAAATTTCACCCGCATCCGATGGACACCCGAGAAAACCGACCCAGAAAAACGGACGAAAACCCGAAAAAAAGATGGATGAAAATCGGGTTTCGGGTGATCGGGTGATGGATCGGGTCGGATTCGGGTGACTGCTTTCATCCACCCGACCCGACCCGATCACCCAACCCGATCACCCGACCCGACCACCCGACCCGATCAGCCGTTATATATATTATAGATATTATTTTATTTTTAACCCTATAAAACCTGATATAAATATAAACCCTAATATGCCCATGTCAATCTTCTATCTGACCAGCTGTTTTCTCCATCTTCTCCATTCTGCAAATCTTCTCCATCTCCTCCATTCGAATCCAATCTCCTCCATCTCTTCCCCCTCGCCGGATCTGCCTTCTCTGAGCTCCTCCACTGGTCATCTCCTCCGTCGCCAGATCTGCCTTCTTCGAGTTCCGCCACTAGCCATCTCCTTCATCGTCGGATCTGCCTTCTCCAAGCTCCTCCACTGTCTGTGTGGCATCGTTGTCCAGATTCTCAGATCTCCCTTCTCCGGCGCGGCTTTCCAACTCTCCGACTCCTCCCCCTCCTCCACGCAACGCCGTCACCACCTTCCCTGAGCGGTAAGTGTTCTCTTCAATTCTTGGTTTATTGTCTTGGAAGTATGGATCTGATTCATATAGATTGTATAAATGAGAATGTTAAGGTTAAATTACTTTTAAATTGTGAACTTTCAGCACCACAGGTTGCATAAATGAAAAGAGAGAGTAAAGAATATGTCATTTGTGTCTTGCGGATTTTCATTCATTTTTTGAAAAAAATAAAATAAAATTGGGATGCCTTGTGTTGGTGTGCATACAATCATACAGTGATGCAGCTGCCTACCTTCCAGTGAAGGCCAATTCGTAGGCATGGTACGGCTGAGACCACTTGTTCACTTCTAAAAGATAAAACCACATGAGAGTAAATGATTCTTCTTCAATCTTCATTCAATTTTAGGACTTTTCTACCGAGAAGGATCTCATATTTTGAAACAACAAACGAATCAAGTTATCTTCACATTTATTTTGCATCATATGACCAATAAAAAGGTTTGTGTAGTATGGATCTTATGATAGTTGATGGTGCATTTATGACCAAGCATTGTTGTTGTTAGTCAACCATCCATATAAGCTAATTCTGAAACTTCCATTCAAAAAATTCATTAATCTGTTAGTGATGTACTGCTTCCTATAGTCTCTTTTATAGATTGCATAAAATTATTTCTCGTGAGGAAAGTGGCTATCCAATTTATATTTGTATGCTAAGCAACCCTCTCAAAATTCCTTTAGGGGCGTTTGTCCCTATACCTTGGATATAGGGAAAGAGTATGGGAATAAGTCATACCGGATTTGGTGTTTGGTTGATGTAGGTATGGGTATGAACTTCATTCCAAGGAATGACTCATACCTTCCTACAAGACTAATTCTCATACCCACAAAAAAAAGAGGTATGATTCATACCTATTTTTTTCTTTCTTCTATCTCTTCAAATTCATACCAAACACAAAGTGTTAAGAATCACTCAACCCCATTCCTCATACCCAACCCGATTCCTCATTCCAATCCGATTCCTATTACGATACCAAACGAGCCCTTAATTAGTTTACTTACAAATCAAAGGCTGGGAACTAAACACATGAGTACCCTTTGATAAGTAAACTATTGTTGGTATTCACAATTCTTTGACAGATGAGATGATGTTCTCTTGCAAAGTTTGCTAGTTTATTAATAAACAATAGTTGTTTACTATTTATCTACTGAAGTCTGAAGAAATGTCTATATTTCTTTTTCTTGAAACTGAAATAAAAATGTATAATTCATATTTGATTAATTTGTAAATGCAGGGAAATTTTGGTTCTAATGGCTAACGGACAAAATTTAAAGGATCAATCTTCTTGATAGGATCGGCTTCATCACCAACTTCTGAAATGCCACAAACCAACCAATCCTCTGATTCCATTCCATCTGACTCTAGCCAACATACTTCAAGACTTGTATTATGATCGTTTTGTTAATATAATCTTTTAGATGTATTGTCTTAATTTTTTTGATAGGATATTGTCTTAATTTTGAATGAAGACTAATGACTTTAGATTTTTATTATGATTGTTTTGTCCACTTTTATGTGGTGTACTGTGTACGAGAAGTTTTAATTGTAACTTTTTCTTTTTTATTGTGATTAAACAGTTTTACAATTAAAATTTAAAATGATAAAGTTCACCCGAAAATCACCCGATCCACCCGATCACCCGTGGATTCTCGGGTGGGTCGGGTTCGGGTGATGCCCCCTCGGGTGCGGATCGGGTGACCGAATATAAAAATCGGGTCGGGTGATGGATGTAGTCCACCCGTCCATCACCCGACCCATTGCCATCCTAATTCCTGAGGCATATCCAATGAAGATCCCTTCATCACTCCTTGGATCGAACTTGCCAAGATTGTCCTTCCTATTGTTGTGCACAAAGCATTTGCATCCGAACACCCTCAGATGTGAAACGTTGGGAACTCTTCCTCTTAGGAGCTCATAGGGTGTCTTCTCTGTGATTGGCCTAAGCATGGCTCAATTGATGATGTAACATGCTGTGTTGATTGCCTCAGCCCAGAATGATTGAGAGAGTCCACTTGAGATGAGCATAGTTCGAGCCATGTCCTTTAAGGTTCTGTTCTTCCTTTCTACTACTCCATTCTGTTGAGGAGTGTATGGTGCAGAGAAGTTGTGATCAATGTCATGCTCACTGCAAAAGGTTAGAAATTCTCCATTTTCAAACTCAGTACTGTTGGGCCTGGATTCTCCAAAGAAGACAGATCGAGAGGACCTAGCCCAAGCCCACTGCAAATCGGGAGAATGGCAGACGAGTTCAGAAGAGTCGACAAGGCTTCTCTGGTCGAGCGACACCCGACAAAACCTCTCCAGTCAAGAGTCATCCGACAAGATCGCGGAGATCTCGCCACGCATTTAATGCTCAGATCATGCAACATCTGCAACGTTCAAACACCTTAATTGCAGTAATTCAACGGCGAAATCCTTGCCATTACACTAGGTATTGAAGATCAAAACATAAAAACGGTGCAACGGCCACAGGAGTAAAGGGACTTACCATATTTGGAACGACGAAGAAGATAAGATCAGGGAACTCACAACTACGCAACACACACGCATTCTCACTTAGCAAACTCACCAGAATAGCACTCTCGCTCTCCATCTAGCTCTCCAAACGGCTGCCTACGCCTGACCCCTGCCGGTCGCCACTCACAAGTCACCGGTCGAGTCCCACTCGATCTCTGATTTTATTACGATAAGTTGTATTGCGATCTAATCCGATTCACACGATATCTATTTATTTCTTGTTTTATCACAAGTCACCGGTCTTGCTATTATATGTTTATTTCTTGTTTACCTATTATTTGCTTGGTTTGGATTATTGCCCATCGTCCGATCGACTAGTTACCCCATCTAAGGCGATTTAGGTCGTCCAATCTTTTTGCCCCAAAACAATTTGGCGCCCACCGTGGGGCAACTTGCCGATCACCTTTCCGGAATCTTCCAACCATGGCTATTGATCCCCCTATTGATAACCAAGAACCACGTCTCGAAGACGAAACCCAAACCACAGAAAACCCAATTGATAATCCTACTCCAACCCAGTTCCAAGGACTCTCTCAAAAAATGGCAGCCCTTCAAGAGGAACTAGCCCAGCAACGTCGGAAAACCGAAGCCCTAGCCGCTTTGTCAACCCAATCCGAAGCCGAGATCGCACAACTAACCCGTGAGAATGAGTCTCTTAAGTCGCAGGTACAATCAGTGGCCTCAGGATCTCGGAATGCGCCCGTCCGCGGCGGCGCCCGAACGCGCCTCGACATGGACAATATCGAGCCAACGCCTCCCAGCATACGACGTCCCGGACACACTGAGGGTACGTCTCGAACTTCTTTCGCTAGTACATTCTCGACTAACCATGTCACCTTTCCTACACCGATCGGGTCTGTTGGGGCCCGAATCGACGAAACACAGGTTGCCAATCCGCCAGATGTCATGGCCCTTTTTCAGCAAACGCTCGACCGACACATGAAGGCAATCGACGATCGTTTCAATAGGCTCCCAGGAGTCCCGCAACCGATCAAGAGAGAAGCGTCCGGCGGATTCGAAGAATCCCCGTTCGCCGAAGAAATCGCAAGGGTCGAGATCCCCAAGGAGTTCCATCTCCCCAACATGGCGACATTCGACGGCACCACCGATCCAGATGACCATATCTCTCTCTATAAACAAAAACTAATGGCTGCATCTGTTTCAAGGGAGAGTCGCGAGGCTGTCATGTGCAAAAGCTTTGGCACGACCCTCGCGGGCCCCGCACTAACTTGGTTTATGCGTTTGCCTCAGGGAACGATCACATCATTTGTGGATCTGGTCAACTCTTTTAAGAGCCAGTTCGCCAGCAGTCGGAAGCATGAGAAACAATCGAGTGACCTCTACCGAGTCACACAAAGGTACAAGAAAACCTCTCTGAAATTATCTTAACAGGTACAACAAAGAGAAAGTGGGAATCCCCCACTGTGACATCACAACGTCTATCGAAGCATTCCGACAAGGCTTGGTCAAAGACAACAATCTCTACGACGAGATTACCAAGTATCCCTGCAAAAGTTTCGAAGATGTTCAGGCCAAAACTATGGCCGAGGTAAGGCTGGAAGAGGACCGTGAGTCGCGTAAAGCCTCGCGCGGACCCAATCCATCCGATCGCAAACATTCCTCCGACAATCGTCGGGACAGACGTCCACATCCCTATTCTCGTAATCGAAACGAAGCAAAACATGTAAATTCTTTCCAAGACAGGTCACAAGAATGGAGAGACGGTTCTGTGTTGCCTCCTAGGGTCCAGTCTTATAACTTCAACGTTTCCGTGTCGGAGCTCGTCAAGAGTTTCGACAAGTATGGAAAAGACGTAAGATGGCCCCGAAAGAGCGACCGACCGGACGTCAAGAAGGACATGAGTCGATGGTGTGAATTCCACGGCGACCATGGTCATTCGACCGATGAGTGCATCGCCCTACGAAAGGAGGTCGCTAGGCTGCTATCACAGGGGCTGTTACGCGATGTCATCTCGGAATGGGCAAGAGCCACCATGGAACGCCGAGATCAGGTAAAACAGAACAAACCCCCATCTCCTATCCATACGAAAGTTGTCAATACCATTTCAGGTGGATCCGACATATGCGGGAACACGTACTCCGCGGCTAAGTGACACGCCAAAGAAAGCAAAGGCGACAAGCCCGAATCATCAGAATTCAAAATAAGGAGGGCATCTAACCTTCCGACGGTCACATTCGACGAATCCGACTCCGACGGGTTGGATAGTCACCATGACGGTCTGATAATCTCTTTGTCCATTGGTAATTGCTTAATCCGGAGAGTACTAATCGATACAGGAAGTTCGACAAACCTCTTGACCCTCGACGCTCTCAAAGAAATGGGTCTGACTGAGAACGACCTAATCAAGAAATCGACCCACTGGTCGGGTTCAGCGGTGAGGTTAAGCACACGACTGGCGAAATCATTCTGACCACATACGCTGGAGGAATCAACCGACAGGTTAAATTCTTAGTCCTAGACTGTCCGTCTCCCTACAATTGTATTCTTGGCAGGCCGTGGATACACGCTATGAAGGCAGTACCTTCAACATATCATCAAGTCATCAAATTCCCCACCGAGTGGGGAGTCCAAGAAATCAAAGGAGATCAAAGGACCGCAAAGGAATGCTATGTCGCTTCCATGAAGAATGCGGTCGAACACAAGATCGCATAGCAACCACAGATTGGCGAAGGACCTAGTCGATACGTTGAACCAGAATGGAGAAACTCGACGAGATCGCACTAGACCCTTCAAAGCCAAACCAAACGGTAAGGGTCGGGTCGGACCTGGACGACTCGACCAGACAACAGCTTCTCGACTTTCTCAAGACCAATGCCGACTGTTTCGCATGGTCACATGAGGATATGGTCGGGATATCTCCCAACGTTATTACTCATAAATTAAATGTGGATCCATCTCATCCCCCTGTCAAGCAAAAACGCAGGAAATTCGCCCCCGAGCGGAACAAAATAATCGACAACGAAGTCAAAAGCTTATTGGAAACCGGAAAAATCAGGGAAGTCCACTACCCTGAATGGCTGGCCAACGTGGTCGTGGTCCAGAAGAAGAACGGCAAATGGAGAGTCTACATCGACTTCACAGACCTCAACAAGGCTTGTCCCAAAGATTCATTTCCTCTACCTCACATCGACGCTATGGTCGACGCCACAGCAGGGCACGAAATGCTCACCTTCATGGACGCCTTCAGTGGCTACAATCAAATCCTTATGGATCCCGACGATCAAGAAAAAACAGCGTTCATCACCAGTCAAGGTATCTATTGCTACAAAGTAATGCCCTTTGGTCTGAAAAATGCAGGGGCTACATACCAACGATTGGTCAACAAAATGTTCAAAGACCAAATCGGAGACACAATGGAAGTCTATATCGACGACATGTTGGTCAAGTCCAAAAAGAAAGAAGATCACATCGACCACCTACGCGACAGCTTTGAGGTACTCAAAAGGTACAATATGAAACTAAACCCTACTAAGTGCTCCTTCGGAGTGTCGTCAGGGAAGTTCTTAGGATATATGGTGACACAAAGAGGAATAGAGGCCAGCCCGGAACAGATCAAGGCTCTCATCAACCTCCGATCCCCCCGATGCATCAAAGACGTACAGAAGCTCACAAGTCGGATAACAGCTCTGAACATGTTCATCTCTAAATCATCCGACAAGTGCAAACCCTTCCACGACGTGCTCAAGAAAAATAAGTCCTTTCAATGGACGGAGGAACATGAAGCAGCATTTCAGAACCTCAAGGACTATCTAGCCAATCCTATGTTACTAACCAAACCTAAAGGCGACGAGCCCTTATTTCTTTATCTTGCAGTGTCGGAATCGGCCGTAAGCGGTGTACTGGTCAGAGAAGAAGATGGCAAACAGTCGCCAATATACTATGTCAGTCGGACGCTATTATCAGCCGAAACGAGGTATTCGTCACTTGAAAAACTCGTATTATCATTAGTAATGGCTTCGAACAAGCTCAAACCATACTTTGAATCCCATACTATCACTGTGCGCACTAATCATCCCATGAGGGCTATCATGAGGAAACCCGAGTTCACAGGAAGAATGACAAAATGGGCCATACACCTCAGTGGTTACGACATCGAGTACGAGCCGAGGACAACGATCAAGTCGCAAGCATTAGCCGACTTTGTGGCCGATTTTAGTCCGACCCTAGAGCAAGAAGCCGCAAAAGAAGCAAATCAACTACTCGCGACAGACGAGACAAGTACATGAGAGCTCCACACAGATGGGGCATCGAACGCCAGAGGATCGGGGCTTGGGGTCGTACTGAAATCGCCACAGGGGGATAAGATAGCCCAGGCTGTCAGATGTGAGTGGGATGCGACTAACAACGAGGCTGAGTACGAAGCACTCATATTCGGACTCATCTTGGCTTGCAATCTGGGAGTCCAAGAGATCGAAGTCGTTTGTGACTCCTTACTGGTCGTAAACCAAATACAGGGATCGTACAATGCCAAAGACACCAGAATGATAGCCTACCTGGAGGTAGCCAAGAAACTGATCGGACAATTCTAAACATTCAACATCCGACAGGTGCCCAGGGATCTTAACTCCCAAGCCGACGCGCTCGCCAATCTGGGATCCGTCCTAGACCCAAAAGAATTTCCACATATACCATTGGCCCACGTTATGACGCCGGCCGTCCCAAAGACATCCGTCGAGTTGACAACACCACTTGAAGAACTCGTCGCCATGGAGATAGGCGATCGACTAGAAGAAGACATCGTCGACACCAATGACGACTGGATGCTACCTTACATCAAGTGGCTAAAAGATGGTATTTTACCAGACGACAATACAGAAGCAAAAAAGCTTAAGGTACAAGCACTCTCTTACGATATTATTGACAACATCTTGTACAAAAGATCTGTTATAGGGCTACTCCTACGATGCCTTAAGACTCTAGAAGTCGGACGTATCTTACAATCATTACACGAAGGAGAGTATGGCAACCACACCGGCGGACGAAGCCTCTCGGGAAAGGCCCTATGAAATGGGTATTATTGGCCAACGATGAACAAAGACGCCATGGAATACACCAAGAGGTGCGACGCCTGTCAGCGGCACGCACCCGTACGTCATCAACCATCGGAGCTCCTCCATCCGACCCTAGCTCCATGGCCCTTTATGAGATGGGGAATGGACATCGTCGGAAAGCTCCCTCCCGCGTCGGGTCAAAGAGTCTTCTTCCTCGCTATGACAGACTACTTCTCTAAATGGATCGAAGCCGAAGCCTACAGAGAGGTAAAAGATCAACACGTCATTTCATTCATAAAACGCAACATCTTGTGCAGATTTGGCATCCCATCTAAAATCGTGTGCGACAACGGCTCCCAATTCATCAGTCATAAGACTCGAACCTTTTGTGACCAATGGAACATCAAATTGGTTACATCTACACCTCGGTATCCGCAATCCAACGGATAGGCCGAATCCAGCAACAAGATCATTATCAACAACCTCAAGAAACTCCTCACAGGGGCTAAAGGCAAATGGGCAGACGAGCTCCCACTCATTCTCTGGTCCGACAGGACCACTCCAAAGAATACGACTGGGCAATCGCCTTTCTCTCTCGTCTACGGGAGCAAAGCAGTCATCCCGGTTGAGATACTGGTTCCGACCGCTCGCTGCAACCTCCAAACAAACGAACAAAACGACATCGGACTAGCACATAATCTCGACACTGTGGATGAAATCAGGGAGAAAGCTCGAATCAGAATGGTCAAGTTCCAACAACAAGTCGCGAGGAGCTACAACAAGAACGCCCGGATCAAGGCATTCAAGGTCGCCTGGGTCCTAAGGAAGACATTCCAGAACACCACGAACCCATCCGACGAAAAGCTAGCACCACAATGGGAAGGACCTTACTTGACCACCGAAGTGGTCGGACAAGGAGCATATCAACTAGAAGACAAAGACGGACAACCAATCCCGAGGAGTTGGAACGCAGCACATCTTAAGCTCTACCATTTCTGAACCAATAAGGTAAAAACATCACACAAAACTCTATGCATCGCATACATATCGCATGTTATCGCATGTACATTGCCACCTATCGCATACATATCGCATGTTATCGCATGTACATTGCCATCTGTCGCATACATATCGCATGTTATCGCATGTACTTTGCCATCTATCGCATATGTATCGCATGCTATCGCATATACATCGCCACTTTCCTTTATATATCATCGCCTTGACACCAAGCGAGGACTTCCTCCTTACAAAAATACAAATGCAGAACATCATTTACATTGGACCCAGTCGTCCGCAAATGGATCCTGTCATCCGCATATAGCGCTTACATTACACGATCGATCGGATTACGGGGAGACGACAACACAGGCACGTCGGCACACCGCCTGCCTTATACAAAACATAAGGTATAACACCTTATTACATTCACGCAATTAAACATAAGGAACAAACACTGTATTATATATTGCTTACCTCCCCGGCATAACGTCATGACTAACACATACACAAACACATCGCAGGCCTGCTCTACATACATACATACGGTGAAACCCCACTCGACGGAGCACACGGGCGAAACCGACATACACGACATACTAAATGTCATCGATAACTCGCTATCTATCGCAAACATGTACGAAATACGCTAGTATACAATTCTACGTGTAAAAACACATTTTTGCATCGAAATAAGAAGCATTTTCTATAAATACGCGACCCGCGATGGTGGACGGGTCGCCAAACCATAATTGTCTGCCTACACATCTGTAGGACTTCATCAAACATAAACATCTTGCGACCCGCGATGGTGGACGGGTCGCCAAAACATACAGACACCAAATGTTTAAAAACCCAACACAAAGGGGACAAATAAGTCAAGCATCAGACACACCAACATTATCTTCGACGGGGGCTGGCTCCAATGGGGCTGTCTTGTCGGCCGGCTTGGCATCGTCAGAATGAGCTTCGTCCTCATCGACACCTTCATCCACCGCCTCCTCTCCGACGCCGGCTAAGCAGAACAGCTCTTGACCAGGGTCGCCTTTTGGGAACATGGAGTCCAAAGTCTCCCTCTCCGCCTTCAGGTCCCAGAGCTCATGCTTGCCTTCATTGAATTCTTCAATCATCTTAATGCGCGACTTCACAGCATAGAAGGCCCCCACATCGCCAGTAATCTGACCGTCGGCAATCCTAGCTCGCTTCACTTCCTCTTCAATGCTTGCCCTGCACTCCTCAAACTCCCTCTGACATGCAGACATCTCCCCTTGGCAGCTCTTCAGCTCCTTGGTGAGACGACGCTCTGTCTCTCGACAATGACTCTCAGCTCCCTCCAGCTTGGTCCTTAAAGAGGTGAGGTCGGACTCTGACCTAGCAGCCCTGTCCTCAGCCTTAGCAAGCATTGCTTGGACACCGGAATAAGCTCCCAAGAAATACTGAAAAGCCTGACAAAAAGGCATACGACAACGCAAATACACAACTCAGAAAGCGAAGTCGAAACAAAAGAAATACAAAAACGCACAAGACAAGGGCCAACGTACCCTCCACGCGGAACTGCCTGCTTCGCCAATGCAGTCCAGGGGAGAAACATCCTTAACCTCCGACTTCAAAGTCGGATCTTGAGCACGGAAGAGATCAACGATCGATGGCCCAGCGACACCAATCTTGTCAACCCCCTCGGCAGTCACGCCTTTCTTCTTAGGGATGTCCTCCACCTTAGCATCGTCGGAACGAGCGCTCATTTTTCTCTTAGAGCCAGCTTTCGTCGCAGTCGACAAGTCAGTCAGGACCGGCTTACTCGACGCCGCCTTAGCTACAGCTTTCCTTTGCTCGATCAAACCTTTTCCAGACGCCACTCTCAATCGAGCACTCGACCGACCACCAGGGGAACCTGACACGACAGAGCATCAAAAAGGGAGAAATCCTAAAATACACGACAAAGCGAAAAACAACAAAAAGATTCCTAAAGCCGAAAGTCTACCTTTCGCACGGAATGAAGAAACATTCGACATATCTTCCTGTGGGGGAGGAGTTGGCGCCAGCAAATTGACATTGACGAATTTCCTCTCAGACGCGGGAACTTCAAGCACAATCTTTGACAAAGCCTCCGATCGGCTGCTAACTTCCAATTCTTCCGGTTCAGGGACTACAAAAAGGGAAAGTTAAAAACAGAGTGTTAAAAATGCATAAACGCGTGAAAGAGAAAACAAAGTACATATTGTCGATCCGCCACTCCGACAACAGAAAAGGACATTCTCCTTCCTTCTCCAGAGAAGATCGTTTGACAAAAAAGTATTTTGACCCCCATCCACGGTCGTTCACATCGGGAGTTTGCATCAAAGGCTTCCGACCTCGTCGGGTACACAGTTGCACACGGGAAGAACTCTTCGACCCGATGAAGTAATTATACCACAAGGCGTCGAAATCAAAACCAGCACCAGTTTGCTCATTCACTAAGTCTAAAACCCTAAGGACTCTCCAAGCTTGAGGCATCACTTGACACGGCGCTAACGCCAAGGTAGCTAGAAAATCTCTAACAAGAGGAGAGAATGAGAACTTATGCCCTATCCTAAACGGGTACACATAGAAGCAAATCCACCCTTCATAGCGCGCGTCGGCCCTCTCGTCCGGTTCAGGCAGCGTAGCAATCATCTCCGGAGGAAAGCCCCCGACTTCGAGGACTTGGACCAGCTCTGCCTCCGACAAATTGCTAACCAGCGCGTCCGACTCCGTTAGGAGGAAATGAGGAGAAGTATCGCCCTCTCCGGCATCGGAAAGAGTCTTCGACGACTCAGAAGCCTCGGGAGAGACCATGTCGAGAATAGAGAGGGGATGAAATCAGAGAGCTATGGCTAAGAAAATCAGAAAGCAATTGGCAAGAGAGATCGAAAGGCTTACCAGAAACTTGCAAAGGAAGGAGATGAAGACTAATCACTCCCCCTGCTCAGAATTTATGGAAGGAAATCATGATCTGCAGAAGACGTCGCATCGTGCCCTAATCGCGCGCCACGTCGACCTGTGCAACCGCGCCAAAAAGGACGGTGAAGATCGTGTCCAAGGAAGTTGCCATGGATCCCGGTCTACTTGCCTAAACCGTAAGCCCATAGCAACTTGGGGCTATTGTTGGGCCTGGATTCTCCAGAGAAAACAGATCGAGAGGACCGAGCCCAAGCCCACTGCAAATCGGGAGAATGGCAGACGAGTTCAGAAGAGTCGACAAGGCTTCTCTGGTCGAGCGACACCCGACAAAACCTCTCCAGTCAAGAGTCATCCGACAAGATCGCGAAGATCTCGCCACGCATTTAATGCTCAGATCATGCAACATCTGCAATGTTCAAACACCTTAATTGCCAGTAATTCAACAGCGAAATCCTTGCCATTACACTCGGTATTGAAGATAAAAACATAAAAACGGTGCAACGGCCACAGGAGTAAAGGGACTTACCATATTTGGAACGACGAAGAAGATAAGATCAGGGAACTCACAACTATGCAACACACACGCATTCTCACTTAGCAAACTCACCAGAATAGCACTCTCGCTCTCCATCTAGCTCTCCAAACGGCTGCCTACGCCTGACCCCTGCTGGTCGCCACTCACAAGTCACCGGTCGAGTCACACTCGATCTTTGATTTTATTACGATAAGTTGTATTGCGATCTAATCCGATTCACACGATATCTAATAAAATCATCTTGCTATTATATATTTATTTCTTGTTTACCTATTATTTGCTTGGTTTGGATTATTTCCCATCGCCCGATCGACTAGTTACCCCGTCTAAGGCGATTTAGGTCGTCCGATCTTTTCGCCCCAAAACAAGTACCATGGTCAGAACGAATGGAGTTAATGGAGCGTCAAGAGATTTTTCTAATAAAGGAACCAGATATTTAAAGCGATCAATGACTTGACTCTTAGATTTTATGAAGATAGTCCAAGTGAAGCGAGAGAAGTCATCGACAAGAACAAAGATATACCTGTTTCCTCCTAGGCTTTGAACTCTCATGGGTCCACACAGGTCCATGTGGAGGAGTTCAAGGGGCCTAGAGGAACTTACCATATTCTTGGATTTGAAGGAAATCCTTGCTTGTTTCCCTTTTACACAGTCTGAGCATGGTTCCGTAGATGTGCCACTTATCTTTGGAAGGCCTCGGACTAGTTCCTTTGAGTGCAGCTTGTGGATCAGTTTGGTGCTTGCGTGACCAAGACGTTGATGCCACAACTCCGTTTGATCATTCATAGTTGAGAGACAGAGTTTCTCTTTGGGAACAAAGGATGGGTCGACAACATACACATTGTTGAATCTTTTACCTTTTAGGATGATCTGCCCCGAGGAGTCTAGAACAGTGCGTTCACTTGATTTGAATCTAACTTCGTTATCTCCTTCATCACATAGTTATGACACACTAATTAGATCAAAACCAAGATTATCAACAAGATGAACTTTATTTACCTTAATGTGGTCATTGAGATTCACAGTTCCTATTCCACAAATTTTCCCTTTGCTTTTGTCTCCAAAGGAGATGTTCCCTCCTTGGATGGGTTGAAGAGAGGTCATTTGATTTCTTCTTCCAGTCATATGGCATGAGCAACCACTGTCAATGTACCATAGTTGAGATTGCCTCTCTTCTTTCTGCACACAAGGGAAGTAAGACTTTTGAACCCAGTGAAACTTGGCTTTACTAGGGGAATTAACATTGCGAGTCTGTGAATGACCAGGGAACTGGTTCCTCTCATGGTAATAAACTCTTTTCTGATTTTCAAAGTTCCTTTTCTTAGGACAATCAGTGTTGTAATGACCATTCTTTCCACAGTAGTAACACAAGCGATTGTAAACAACATGTCCAAATTTTCCCTTTCCTGGCCTAAAAGGTTTCTCAGTTTTTCTTTTGTTGAAATCCACATTGTTTCTAACCTTACCATAAGCCATGTCCACATACCTTTTGTGAGCAAAGGAATTGGTGAACCACTTGTCTTCAAGGAATGCTTTTTCCTTTCCCTTAGATTCCCTCTTTGGACTTTGAGAACTTTCATTGAGACGCTTGACAACTGTTGGGCCTGGATTCTCCAGAGAAGATGGGTCAAATCGGTCGAGCCCAAGCCCATTGCCAATCGGAAGATCGAAGAAGAAAGCCCAGAGGATCCGATGAGACGTCTCTGGTCGAATGCCTTCCGACAGGATCGCGAGGATCTCGCCAAGCATTAAATGCTAGATCACGCAACGGCCACTGCCTTCAAACCACCATAAACGCAGAGATTTAATGGCGCAATCTTCACCATCACTCCGAGCATTGAAGATGGAATATTCGGCCGAAGCATAAACGGTCACAAGAGTAAAAGACTTACCATATCAGGACGACGAGGAAGATAATAAGAAGACTACACAATTACACACAGGACAGGCGTTCGGAAAAAAAGACAACTCACCAGAATAGCACTCTCGCTCTCCACCTAGCTCTCTAACGGCTGCTTACGCTAGATCCCTGCCGGTCGCCACTCATAATTCGCCGGTCGAGTCTCACTCGATCTCTGGTTTTATTACGATAAGTTGTATCACGATTCAGTCTGATTCACACGACATCTAATAAGATCATCACGCTATTATACATTTATTCTGTGTTTATCTATTTTTGGCTTGGTTTGGATTGTTTTCTATCACCCGATCGACTAGTTGCCCCGTCTAAGGCGATTTAGGTCGTCCGATCTTTTCGCCCCAAAACAATTTGGCGCCCACCGTGGGGCAACTTGCCGATCACCCTTCCGAAACCTTCCAACCATGACTATTGACCCTCCTACTGACAATCAAGAACTACGTCTCGAAGACGAAACCCAAACTACAGAAAACCCAACCGAATATCCTACCCCAACCCAGTTCCAAGAACTCTCTCAAAAAATGGCCGCCCTCCAAGAGGAACTAGCCCAGCAACGTCAGAAAACCGAAGCCCTAGCCGCTTTGTCAACCCAATCCGAAGCCGAGATTGCGCAACTAACCCGTGAGAATGAGTCTATTAAGTCACAGGTACAATCAGTGGCTTCAGGATCTAGGAACGCGCCCATCCACGGCGGCATCCGAACACGCCTCGACATGGATAGTATCGAACCAATGCCTCCAAGCGTACGACGTCCCGGACACACTAAGGGTACGTCTCGAACTCCTTTCGCTAGTCCATTTTTGACTAACCATGTCACCTTTTCTACACCGATCGGGTCTGCCGGGGCCCGAATCGATGAAACACAGGTTGCCAATCCGCCAGATGTCATGGCTCTTTTCCAGCAAACGCTCAATCGACATATGAAGACGATCGACGATCGCTTCAACAGGCTCCCATGAGTCCCGCAACCGATCGAGAGAGAAGCGTCCGGCGGATTCGAAGAATCCCCGTTCGTCGAAGAAATCGCAAGGGTCGAGATCCCCAAGAAGTTCCATCTCCCCAACATGGCGACATTCGACGGAACCACCGATCCAGATGACCATATCTCTCTCTATAAACAAAAACTAATGGCTGCATCTGTTTCAAGGGAGAGCCGTGAGGCTGTCATGTGCAAAAGCTTTGGCACGACCCTCGCGGGCCCTGCACTAACTTGGTTTATGCGTTTGCCTCAGGGAACGATCGCATCATTCGCGGATCTGGTTAACTCTTTTAAGAGTCAGTTCGCCAGTAGTCGGAAGCATGAGAAACAATCGAGTGACCTCTACCGAGTCACACAAAGGTACAATGAACCTCTCCGGAATTACCTCAACAGGTACAACAAAGAGAAAGTGGGAATCCCCCACTGCGACGTCACAACGTCTATCGAAGCCTTTCGACAAGGCTTGGTCAAAGATAGCAATCTCTACGACGAAATTACCAAGTACCCGTGCAAAAGTTTTAAAGATGTTCAGGCCAAAACTATGGCCGAGGTAAGACTGGAAGAGGACCGTGAGTCACGTAAAGCCTCCCGCGAATCCGATCCATCCGATCGTAAACATTCCTCCGATAACCGTCGAGACAGACGTCCACATCCCTATTCTCGTAATCGAAACGAACCAAATCAGGTAAATGCTTTCCAAGACAGGTCACAGGAATGGAGAGACGGTTCTGCGTTGCCTCCTAGGGTCCAGTCTTATAACTTCAACGTTTCCGTGTCGGAGCTCGTCAAGAGTTTCGACAAGTATGGAAAAGACGTAAGATGGCCCCGAAAGAGCGACCGACCGGACGTCAAGAAGGACATGAGTCGATGGTGCGAATTCCACGGTGACCACGGTCATTCGACCGACGAGTGCATCGCCCTGCGAAAGGAGGTCGCTAGGCTGCTCTCACAGGGGCTCCTACGCGACATCATCTCGGAACGGGCAAAAGCCACCATGGAACGCCGAGATCAGGTAAAACAGAACAAACCCCCATCTCCTGTCCATACAAAAGTTGTCAATACCATTTCAGGTGGGTCCGACATATGTGGGAACACATACTCCGCGGCCAAGCGACACACCAAGGAAAGCAAAGGCGACAAGCCCGAGGCATCGGAACTCAAACCAAGGAGGGCATCTAACCTTCCGACGGTCACATTTGACGAGTCCGAGTCTGACGGGTCGGAAAGCCACCATTATGGACTGGTAATCTCTTTGTCCATTGGTAATTGCTTAATACGGAGAGTACTAATCGATACAGGGAGTTCGACAAACCTCTTGACCCTCGATGCTCTCAAAGAAATGGGTCTGATCGAGAACGACCTAATCAAGAAGTCGACCCCACTGGTCGGGTTCAGCGGTGAGGTTAAACACACGACTGGTGAAATCATTCTGACCACATACGCTGGAGGAATCAACCAACAGGTTAAATTCTTAGTTCTAGACTGTCCGTCTCCCTATAATTGTATCCTTGGCAGGCCGTGGATACACGCTATGAAGGCAGTACCTTCAACATATCACCAGGTCATCAAGTTCCCTACTGAATGGGGGGTCCAAGAGATCAAAGGACCGCAAAGGAATGCTACGTCGCTTCCATGAAGAATGCAGTCGAACACAAGACTGTATAGCAATCACAGAACGGTGAAAGACCTAGTCGATACGTCGAACCAGAAATGGAAAAACTCGACGAGATCGCACTAGATCCTTCAAAGCCAAACCAAATGGTAAGGGTCGGGTCAGACTCGGATGACTCGACCAGACGATAACTCCTTGACTTCCTCAGGGTCAATGCCGACTGTTTCGCATGGTCACATGAGGATATGATCGGAATATATCCAAACGTTATTACTCATAAATTAAATGTAGACCCATCTCATCCCCCTGTCAAGCAAAAACGCAGGAAGTTCGCCCCCGAGCGGAACAAAATAGTCGACGACGAAGTCAAAAGCTTACCGGAAACAGGAAAAATCAGAGAAGTCCACTATCCCGAATGGCTAGCCAACGTGGTCGTAGTCCAGAAGAAGAACGGCAAGTGGAGAGTCTACATCGACTTCACAGACCTCAACAAGGCTTGTCCCAAGGACTCGTTTCCTCTACCCCATATCGACGCCATGGTCGACGCCACGGCAGGGCACGAAATGCTCACTTTCATGGACGCTTTCAGCGGCTACAATCAGATCCTCATGGATCCCGACGATCAAGAAAAAATAGCGTTCATCACCAGTCAAGGTATCTATTGTTACAAAGTAATGCCCTTTGGTCTAAAAAATGCAGGGGCTACGTATCAACGACTAGTCAACAAAATGTTCAAAGACCAAATCGGAGACACGATGGAAGTCTACATAGACGACATGTTGGTCAAATCCAAAAAGAAAGAAGATCACATAGACCACCTATGCGATAGCTTTGAGGTGCTCAAAAGGTACAACATGAAACTAAACCCTACTAAATGCTCCTTTGGAGTGTCGTCAGGGAAGTTCTTAGGTTACATGGTGACGCAAAGAGGAGTAGAAGCCAGCCCATAACAGATCAAGGCTCTCATCAACCTCCGATCCTCCCGATGTGTCAAAGACGTACAGAAGCTCACAGGTCAGATAGCAGCTCTGAACAGATTCATCTCCAAATCATCCGACAAGTGCAAACCCTTCCACGACGCACTCAAGAAGAACAAATCCTTTCAATGGACGGAATAACACGAAACATCATTTCAGAACCTCAAAGAATACCTGGCCAGTCCCATGTTACTGACCAAACCTAAAGGCGACGAGCCCTTATTTCTTTATCTTGCAGTGTCAGAGTCGGCCGTAAGCGCTGTACTCGTCAGAAAGGAAGACGGAAAACAGTCGCCAATATACTACGTCAGTCGGATGCTGTTATGTTAGGAAACGGAACTCTGGAATTTAGGTTCCCCTGAGAGTTCCTTTCCTCAGTTTCTCTACTTTTGACGATGACAAATATTATGATACTAATGTTTTATCTCAAAGATGTGTTTTAAGGAATCACAGGAATATACCGAAGGCAAGAAAGCCAAACAGGACAAGGGAACCAAAGGAACAAGACAGATGAAGGAAACCAGAGGAACCCAGGTGTGCCCAGAACGCAACATGCAACATTGTGATTCCCGAGAAATCTGGGGACACACAATCTCGGGCAAAAGTTGTTGAAAACGACTTGTCCGAAGCTTCCAAAAGCCTGCCATTGTCCAAGAGCAAAACAACAAGAAACCTAGAGACGATGAACCTCGGACAGAGAAGGTGAAAGCGACAGGACATAGAGACGTCGCTGTCTAGAAGACAGTTCCCAAGCGGCCAGCTTGTTCAACCTCGGACGAAAGTATTTGGACAATGACATAGCAAGGCTCGTCTGAGGTAGTTGACCAACCAAGAGAGATTTTGAGCTGCCTAGGTTGTTTGCACTTGCCAAGAACAACGTGGATCAAGGAAAACCACTCATTCTAGGGCAAGCTCAATTTGTGGGAACCCAGAGTGGATCGAGCTGCGAAGAATCATCTATAAAAGGAAGACTAACCCAAGGGTTATCTTCAAGCACAAAAACACGACTCACACTCATTAGCAAATATCTAGTGTGAACCTCCAAACAAGATCATCAAAGCAAACCGAGATCAAGAGGAACCAGTCAAGGAAGAAGAGCTGAGTGCTAAGTTTCTGTGACTGTAAGTGATAGTTCCTAGGTGCGAAAGTCTGTTTCTTGGATTGATTATTGATTGTGTTAAGTTATCTAGGATTGTCTAACTGTGTGTAAGGCAAAGGAACTGTGTGTTCGTTCCTAGGATAAGCTGTAACCAAAAGAGATAAGAAATCAAGAAGTAGACTTTGAAATCCTTTCGAAAGAAAGGTAGTGGTTTTTATCCTGGATTGCTAGTTGGCAATCAAAGGTTTCCACTATAAGGAAATGGTCATTTGTTTGATTGTTTATTTCCGTTGGGAAAGGAACTGAGAATTAATATTCTGAGTTCCTTAAGTTTTTATCTAACAATCACGATCCTACAATTGGTATCAGAGCAGGAAAAGCTCTAGATCTTTGTTAAGTTTGCAGATCATGTCTCAACCAAGCAAGTTTGAGCTCGGAATCTCCACCAACAAGCCACATCTCCGAAAGAAAGGAGAAGAAACATGGTGGGAAAAGTGCATGGAAAGCCACATCAAGACCAACGACTACCAATGCTGGAGGATAGTCGAAAATGGAGATGGCTATGTCGATCTTACCATGAAGGAAGAAGATTGGAAACCAGAACACTATGTCATCATGGAGAAGAATGCCAAGGCCAGGCAGTTCATCCTCAATGGATTGGACAGAGAAGACATGGACAAGGTCATAGGCATCAAGACAGCGAAGGAGATGTGGAAAGCTCTCAAGGAGATGCATTAGGAAGTGAGGAACTAAAGCAAAGCAGAAAGTTTGCTTTGGAAGGAGAATACCACACCTTCAAAATGATGGAAACTGAGACCATCTCAGAGTACTACTCCCGCTTCAACAGATTAATTGGAAAGTTGACAGCGGTGGGAGTCGATCTGGATGAAGTTTCCAAGTCCCTGGTGGTCATCAATGGACTCAACTCCAAGTTCACCCTTCTCAAGGGAATCATGAAGAATACTTCAGGCATCCAATCCCTTCCCTTGACCCAAGTCATAGGGAAACTGGAAGTTGAAGAAGGAGAGCACACCAAAGCCAATGCCGGCAAGAAACTGAAGAAAGGAATTGCCCTCAAGATCTCCAAAGCCTTCTCTAGGCTCGAGATGGAGGAAGAGAACTCAGACTTAGAAGAAGAGGAGGACGAACTTACGGCCCTCTTCACAAAGAACATCAAAAAATTCTTTGTGAAGGGAAGGTTCCAAAAGGGCAGTTCCTCCCACAATGGACCCAGAAGAGATCTCAAGGAAGTCTCTTGTTACGAGTGCAAGGAAAAGGAACACTACGCTAAGAATTGTCCCAACAAGGAAGACTCAAAGGAAGAAGAAAGACCTCAGAGAAAGAAGGCTCTCGTAGCCTCATGGGGAGAAGACTCAGATGAGGAACTGGATCTCAGTGGCTTCTCTGGAGGAAGATGTCTCATGGCAAAATGAGACTCAAGCGACTCAGAAGACCTTGAGGTAACTTCTGACGATCTCTTAAAATCCCTAGTTGATTGTGATAAGAAACAACTTCTTAAGATCATAAAGAAACTAGGAAAGGAAACCAGTTCCCTTCAACAGAAACTAGATGATTGTGAAGATGAAATTGCTTGCTTGACTGTTGAGAATTCTGTTTGGAGTAAGAAACTTGATGAAACTGAGAAAGACCTAGCTGAAACTCACTCCAAACTCATTGATATTAGGAATGTGCATGCTAGTCACCTTAAAACTTGCAAATCTTGTGATGAAACTAGCATAGATTCTATCAAAGTTCTCTTGCATGCTAACCCACCTGGAAATGACATGCTTCAATCCATAATTGATAGGTTAGACATTCTCACTAATTCCATTAATGAAAAAATGATAAATCAAACTGTTTTTGTGAGACAACGCCATGGAATAGGATATGTCAATAATAAAGGGAACAATGATGCTGAAGAAGAAAAGGCTAGGCGAGAACTTGTTGAGATGAATGAAAATCTCAGTATTGCTCTTGCCACTTCTCGTGATAGGAATCAATTCCTATCAGAGAAGATCATGGTCCTTGAGAACAAGGCTGAGGTTGCCAAACGTCTCAATGAAGGTTCTCAAAGTCCTAAGAAGGAACCAAAGGGAAAAGAAAAGATGGTTCCTGAAAACCAATGGTTCACCAATTCCTTTGCTCACAAAAGATATATTGACATGGCCCATAGCAAGGTTAGAAACAATATTGATTTTAACAAAAGGAAAACTGAAAAACCTTTTAGGCCATGAAAAGAAAAATATGGACACGTTGTTTACAATCGTTTGTGTACCTACTGCGGTAAGAATGGTCATTACAACACTGATTGTGCTAAGAAAAGGAACTTTGAAAAGGAGAAAAGTACTCATTACCATGAAAGGAACCAGTTCCCTGGTTATTCACAGACTTGGAATGCTAATCCCCCCAGAAAAGCCAAGCTTCGCTGGGTTCAGAAATCTTAGCTCCCATGTGTGCATAAAGAAGAGAGACAACCCCAACTATGGTACATTGACAGTGGTTGCTCATGCCATATGACGGGAAGAAGAAATCAAATGACCTCTCTTCAACCTCTCCAAGGAGGGAACATATCCTTTGGAGACAAAAGCAAAGGGAAAATCTGTGGAATAGGAACTGTGAAACTCAACGATCACATTCAGGTAAACAAAGTTCACCCTGTTGATAATCTTGGTTTTGACCTAATAAGTGTGTCACAACTGTGTGATCAAGGAGACAATGAAGTTAGATTCAGATCAAACGAATGTTCAGTCCTTGACTCCTCGGGACAAATCATCCTAAAAGGGAAAAGATTCAACAATGTCTACATAATTGATCCATCCTTTGTTCCCAAGGAGAAACTTTGTCTCTCAACTGTGAATGACCAAGCTGATTTGTGGCATCAACGCCTCGGTCATGCTAGCACCAAGCTGATTCAAAAGCTACACTCAAAGGAGCTAGTCAGAGGGCTGCCAAAGCTAAGTGGCACATCTAAGGAACTGTGCTCTGACTGTGTAAAAGGGAAACAGGCTCGTAGTTCCTTCAAGTCCAAAAACATGGTAAGCACCTCAAGGCCTCTTGAACTCATCCACATGGATCTTTGTGGACCCATGAGAGTTCAAAGCCTAGGAGGGAACAGGTATATCTTTGTTATTGTCGATGACTTCTCTCGTTTTACTTGGACCATTTTCATTAAATCTAAAAGTGAAGTTATTGACCGCTTTAAAGATCTGGTTCCCTTGTTAGAAAAATCTCTTGATTGTTCACTAAATGCTATTCGGTCTGACCATGGTACCGAATTCAAAAATGGAGAATTTCTAACCTTTTGCAGTGAGCATGGCATCGATCACAACTTCTCTGCACCATACACTCCTCAACAGAATGGAGTAGTAGAAAGGAAGAACAGGACCTTGGAGGACATGGCTCGAACTATGCTGATCTCAAGTGGACTCTCCCAATCATTTTGGGCTGAGGCGATCAATACAGCATGCTACATCATCAATAGAGCCATGCTTCGACCAATCACAGAGAAGACACCCTATGAACTCCTAAGAGGAAGAGTTCCCAACATTTCACATCTGAGGGTGTTCGGATGCAAATGCTTTGTGCACAACAATGGGAAGGACAATCTTGGCAAGTTCGACCCAAGAAGTGATGAAGGAATCTTCATTGGTTATGCCTCAAGCAGTAAGGCATACAAGGTCTTTAACAAAAGGACTAAAAAGGTAGAAGAAAGTATTCATGTTATTTTTAATGAAAAATCACTTGGAAAGATTATGCAGAACACCACCAGTTCCTTTGAAGATCCATTTCCCAAGTCATCTCAAGAAGATCCAGATGAAAATGTCACTCCTCCCAGTTCATGTCCTGCTGATCGGAACCCTCCAATGGCTCCCCCACCAGTTCCCATGGATAATGAACAACAATCCATTTCTGGGAACCATGAGCATGACGACAACATCTGTGGAGACTTCAATGATTCATCTTCCCACATGATGTTCAATGGAGAAGGTGATCCTAACAAGGAAGCTGAATGCTCAACTCAGAATGTCTCCACATCAAATGCTCTGGCTCCCAACAGAGAAAGAAGAGTCGTCAAGCCTCCAGTCAGGTATGAACATCTAACCTTCTTTGCTTTTAATGCCTTTCTGTCTATTATGGAACCAAAGAACATAGGTGAGGCACTGAAGGATGCGGACTGGATCCAAGCTATGCAAGAAGAGCTTCATCAGTTTGAAAGGAACAAAGTATGGCATCTAGTTCCCCGTCCCAAGGATAAACACATCATAGGAACTAGATGGGTCTTCAGAAACAAGCTGGATGATACAAGAGCTGTGATAAGGAACAAAGCAAGACTTGTTGATCAAGGATACAATCAACAAGAAGGCATCGACTATGATGAAACCTGTTCTCCAGTGGCAAGGATTGAGGCAATAAGATTGTTGATTGCCTTCGCTTCACACAAAGGATTCAAGTTGTTCCAAATGGATGTTGTTGGAACGATGACGTTCCCTCTAGTTTTGATGATGATAAACTCAAAAGCTTTTGATGGTTTTTAGTGTGACTATGAGTTTCAGGGAACGATTGAGTCAAAGGAACGATGAAAATCAGTGAAGAGTCAAAACTGTGAAGCAAAGGAACAGAGAAGCCAACAATGAGGAAATCAACACGCTGGAACGAAAGAAGAGACATGTGATGTTGAATAGAACAGAGAAAGGGAACAGCGCAAGGAACGGAGGACGCGCGCTGAAACCCTAAAGCGCCGCCGAATCTCTATTACGGAAAGCAGATTTGGAAGTTGCAACTTGGGCCTCAAGGAAGATCTCGGTGAAGAGATATTGTGGTTAGAATATTTTAGAAAAGATTGTATAGGATAATTTTATCTTATTTTCCTTAAGTAAAATTAGGGTAAATCAGTGAGATTATCTAGACTATAAGTTAGAGAGCTGCGAACTTCATTGGCAACGAAACTGAGAGAATATTCAGTGAGCAGACCATTCGGAAGAAGAGAAGAGGATTCAAAAGAAGAGAAGAGTATTCGAAGGAAGAAGAAGAAAACCTACAAGGGACGAGACTTTGGTAAGTTGAGTACTTGTTAGGGTTTTGATTGTCTTAGGTGTTATTAGGAACGTTACATTAAGGAGTCTAGATATCTAGGAGTAAACTAGATTGAGATAAGGCTTGCTTGTTTGTAATTCCAGGATTAATAATACAAGTAGACATTCGAAATCCTACTAGGGAAACCTAGAGGTAGAGGTTTTTCTTAGTCAACTAGTTGGTTGATTAAGTTTTCCTCTCTAAGGAACTGAGCTCGTTACTTCATAAGTTTGTTGTTATTTTCCACTGCCCAAGGAACGAACTTACCGTTCCTTGATCTAACACACTCGATTCAACAATTGGTATCAGAACAGGTGCTCTAGATTGTGTGTTACTTACAGATTTTACAGGTAACAATGGCTCCCAGTACTGTCGAAGTCGGTTTGAACTCCTCAAGGCCTCCTCTCTTGCTCGCTGGACAATATCAACATTGGAAAACACTTTTCGTCAAGTGGGTGCAAAGTCATGACTACCAATGCTGGTTGGTGATCTCTCTTGGTGATATTGACATTGTTGATCTTGAGAAGAAGAAGAAACTGAAGAAATGGGATCAAGACGATCTCCAAGTCATGGAGAAAAATTGCAAAGCAGCCATGCTCATCAACAACGCTCTCAATCAGCAAGATGTGCAAAAACTCCAATCTTGTGAGTCGGCCAATGCTAAATGGCTTGCCTTAGAACAAATGTATATGGGAAGCAAGGATCTGCGTGAAGTTGATCGTTTCACTGCGAAGAAGGACTTTTACAACTTCAAAATGGATGACAAGGAAGATGTGAGTTCCTACCAAGCTAGATTTGAGAAGATCACTGCAAATCTGACTGCTCACTCAGTCACGGATGAAGAAATCCTTCCTGATGAGAAAATCCTTATAATCATTGATGGGCTTCCTCATCGTCATGCAATGACTAAAGCCATCCTGAAGGAGAACCCCAACACTGTCAAACTGACGTTCCATGAGGTGTTCAGCAAGATCCAAAAGTATGACAATGAAGAGAAGGCCGCAAGAAACAAGGATTCCAAAGAGAAGGGAATTGCTTCGATGGTTGGAAAGGCTGTTGACAGAATAGAGAACAACCTCGATGACAATGATGGTTCCGAAGACCCTGAAGTGGTGTTACTCACAAAAGCCATGCGTTCCCTCTACAACAAAGGAAGAAATAGTAGAGGAGGGAACGGTGAGACTCGTGACATCAAGGATATCACTTGTTACAACTGTAATGAGAAGGGTCACTACTCCAGTTCGTGCCCAAAGCCGAAGAAGGCAAGCAAACCTTCTGGGAATGAAGAAAAGAAAGCTTTCGTTGCTATCTGGGGCAATGAAGATGACTCAGATAACGAAGATCCTGAAGCATGGAGTGGAACGATGTGTGCCATGGCCATCAACAACTCGTCTGAAGAAACCGAGGTAAATCCCGAAGATTTCTTAAAATCTCTTATGAATTTTGATAAAAAATCTTTAATTGCTCTCATAAGAAATATGTATGCTGAGAACATGAAAACTCAAGAGGAACTAGCTAATTCTGAAGATGAATGTAGTAGTCTAAAAGAAAATATTTCTAGAACTGCTAGTACCTCGATTGTTCCTTGTTCTTCATGTGAGGCTAATCATGAGGAACTTCAGAGTTTGAGAAATGAAAAAGCCTCTTTGCTTATGAATGAAGTCTCTAACAATACTGATGCAAGGAGTATAGCTATTCCAAGTAAGCTTGAAGCACAGGTATCCGAGATGAAGTCCTATGTGCACAAGATTCATTCTGTTCTGATGGAACAGAAGGCTGAAGCTGAAAGCATCAAGTTTGTCGAAGCAAGGTATGGTATTGGCTATACAGGTTCCAAACAAAAGGAAGATGATCCATCTATACTGGAACTACGTGAAGCAAGAGATAGGGAACTTCAAGATACCAGAGAAAAGAATCGCAATCTTGAGGAACGCATCAAGGTCCTTGAGAGTGGTTTGGATGAAACTCAGTCGTGGTACACTGGACAACCCGCTCACAAGATTTTTCTCAAGCAGTCTCAAGGGAAGCAACCCAACGTTCCATGCCCTGAACATGCAAAGCAACGTAAGAGTATCGTTCCCAACAGAAAGTATGTTTAGATGGAACAATTCAAGTTGTGTTGGTTTTGTGGAGACAACAGACATGTGCAAAGAGACTGTGAAAAGAAAAGGAAGTTCTCTGAAGAGCACACAAAGAGAAGGAACAACAGGAGTAACAATGTGAACTTGAATGATTTCTATGATGATTCACATGTGTATAACTCTAATCATGCTAGGACTAGGAAGAAAATTGTTGTTAATGGTAGAACTATTCCTATGGAACAATTGCATTATGTGTCTCGACCAGGTAAGGGTAAGCTTGCCTGGGTCGTCAAACCTTAACTCTTTCTGTGCAGGTTGAAGTGAGGGGGAATGAGAAGTGGTATATTGACAGCGCTTGTTCATGCCACACGACCGGAAAAGAAGACCAACTCACCTCACTTCACAAACACTCAAGAGGGAGTGTTGCTCTTGGAGACAAGAGATGCAAAGAAATCATTGGAACAGGCGAAATACAACTAAACTCCAGCATCACGGTAAAAGAAGTTAGTTTAGTTCATGAACTTGGTTTCAGTTTGTTGAGTGTTGCACAGCTTTGCGACCAAGGGAACAACAAAACGGCACGTAGTAGACCGCAAAAGCACTTTTGGAACGGCACAGTTCCTTGGGCCCTGTCTCGTTTCATGGGGTTCCAAGAAACAAAACTATGTGGCCCGTTCCACTGCAGAAACTGATTGCGTCGCTGCGGCAAGCCGTTGTGCTCATGTATTGAGGCTTAAACAACAATTGGAGGACTATGGTATGTCTCTTGGCACCGTTCCTATTATGTGTGATAATACTAGTGCCATCAATATTTCAAAAATCCAGTTCATCATTCATGTACTAAGCATTTTGACATTCATCATCCTTTTCTACGTGATAATGTTGACATGGGCTTTATTAGAATGGAACGTTGCAGGACTGAAAATCAAGTGGCAGACATCTTCACCAAAGCACTAGACAAAGGTCTATTCGAGTATCTTCGATTACTCCTTGGCATGATCTCTCTGAATTGAGGACCTTCACACCCATTATTCCCTCAATGCTTGGCTAATTCGTTCCATAATTTTCATGAAGTTCCTTGTCTGCGTGCCTTTCATGACTTGATTTTCATGACTTTAGTTCATTCGAATTGCCTTGTGTTAGGATGTAGATACTTTATCTTTTGATTTGTGTTGAATTACTTGATTGCATGCTAACATCTTATTTAAAGACCCAAAACAACCAATTTGATGATTGAACCCTCACTACATGCCCACATGATAATTGGTTGTACAGCCTACCTTAGCCGTGATTCAGGTAAACGTTCCCTATGATCCTTCTTTGCTACACTCTTTACTGGGAATAATTACTTGAGTTATTTTTCTCCCTACCATATGTTTGGATATACTATATTTTGTGTGAACCCAACATTGAAATATCCAGACAAGCCTCGCTAGCACTCTTGGTCTCAGGGGGAACGAAGACTGTTGCTCAGTGTGGCTCATCCAAAGATCAGTGGCGAAGACCTTTCCTTCTCTCCCAAGGTGATCTCCCAACTCTTATATGTTCCTTTGGGTGATTTTTATGAAGTTCCGTTGAGTGAGCTCAACGAAGAGAAGCTAGCTTCCATGGAATGACTGTTCGGTTCCACTGAAGGTGAACTCTACACAGAAAGGCTGACTATGGCTCAGCGCATAGCCCTCCACATCATCTCCAGGGTTGTAGCACCTCGTTAAAAACGACACAACACCATCACCCTGTGCGATTTCTGAGAAGGGAGAAAATTGATCTCCCCCGGGTTATTCTATGTCACATGGATCGATGCAAAGCCAAGTCACATTCTTTGGCCTATCCAGGCCTGGTGAAAATGCTATTGCTACGAGATGTAGCCTATATCGAGGAAAATGAAGTTTCTATGGAGAGTGAGTTGGATTTTGCTACTGTGGAGAAGATGAAATTCAAAGGCGATACCAAGGGAACGGGCACTGTGACTGCAAAGAAAGCAGCAGGTGAAGGAACGTCTAAGGGGAGCTCAATTCAGCATCAGATCCTTGTTGAGCTCATTCTGCAGAAGACCCTGAGACATGAGTGCTCTTCGTTCCTATCTTAGCCCGTCTGACCCTCTGTTCTTGATTTTATATGTTTTTATGTCTTTTCTGTGATTGTTCCTTATCTTCTGATCTTAGTTGTCTATGCCTCTATGCTTTGTACTTCGCATGACTTTATGAATGAATTATCTTGTTTATGAGTTGCATGTGTGTCAAGTCTTTCTGTTTCTTGTGGAACTTTTGATGATGCCAAAAGGGGGAAGTATGGAAAATGTGAAACCCAAGGAAGAGTTGATAACAGAAGCTAGTGCTAAGGGGAACGACAATGTTGCTTGAAGGTATATTCTCAATGAACTTTCTGAGGGGGAACAGTGTTAACATCTTGAACATAGTATCTGTGTGATTAAATGTGAAAATGCCTTTACTTGTCTGTTTTGAACTGTTTGTTTTGAACTTGCACATATTGAAGGAGTTTGTCATCACCAAAAAGGGGGAAATTGTTGGAACGATGACGTTCCCTCTAGTTTTGATGATGATAAACTCAAAAGCTTTTGATGGTTTTTAGTGTGACTATGAGTTTCATGGAACGATTGAGTCAAAGGAACGATGAAAATCAGTGAAGAGTCAAAACTGTGAAGCAAAGGAACAGAGAAGCCAACAATGAGGAAATCAACACGCTGGAACGAAAGAAGAGACACGTGATGTTGAATAGAACGGAGAAAGGGAACAACACAAGGAACGGAGGACGCGCGCTGAAACCCTAAAGCGCCGCCGAATCTCTATTACGGAAAGCAGATTTGGAAGTTGCAACTTGGGCCTCAAGGAAGATCTCGGTAAAGAGATATTGTGGTTAGAATATTTTAGAAAAGATTGTATAGGATAATTTTATCTTATTTTCCTTAAGTAAAATTAGGGTAAATCAGTGAGATTATCTAGACTATAAGTTAGAGAGCTGCGAACTTCATTGGCAACGAAACTGAGAGAATATTCAGTGAGCAGACCATTCGGAAGAAGAGAAGAGGATTCAAAAGAAGAGAAGAGTATTCGAAGGAAGAAGAAGAAAACCTACAAGGGATGAGACTTTGGTAAGTTGAGTACTTGTTAGGGTTTTGATTGTCTTAGGTGTTATTAGAAACGTTACATTAAGGAGTCTAGATATCTAGGAGTAAACTAGATTGAGATAAGGCTTGCTTGTTTGTAATTCCAGGATTAATAATACAAGTAGACATTCGAAATCCTACTAGGGAAACCTAGAGGTAGAGGTTTTTCTTAGTCAACTAGTTGGTTGATTAAGTTTTCCTCTCTAAGGAACTGAGCTCGTTACTTCATAAGTCTGTTGTTATTTTCCGCTGCCCAAGGAACGAACTTACCGTTCCTTGATCTAACACACTCGATTCAACAGATGTAAAGACAGCCTTCCTCAATGGAATTCTTCAAGAAGAAGTCTATGTCAAACAACCTCCTGGTTTCGAAGACGACGATCATCCAGATCATGTCTACTTTCTAGACAAGGCACTATATGGCTTCAAGCAAGCTCCCAGAGCGTGGTATGATCGTCTTGCCCAGTTCCTACTCTCAAATGGCTACAGGCGTGGAGTCATTGATAAAACTCTCTTCATCCTAGAAGAAGAAGGTAACATCTTAGTGGTTCAAATCTATGTTGATGATATTATTTTTGGTTCCACTAACTTGTCCCTTATAGACAAGTTCAAAGACTTGATGAGCAGTGAATCTGAAATGAGTTTAATTGGGGAACTCACATTCTTCCTCGGATTACAAATCACTCAAAAGGAAGATGGTATTCAAATCCATCAACAAAAGTATGTCAGGGAACTACTGAAGAAGTTCAAAATGGATTCATGCAAGCCTCTCTCCACTCCCATATCCACCATTGCCCATCTGGATAAGGACAATTCGAGTCCTCTAGTGGAAGAGAAGCTCTATAGAGGTATGATAGGTTCACTCATGTACCTAACCGCTAGTCGACCAGACATTGTCTTTGTTGTTGGCTTGTGTGCTAGGTTCCAATCTTGTCCAAGAGAAACCCACTTGGATGTTGTGAAGAGAATATTCGATATCTCAAGGGAACTGATGATCTCTGCATTTGGTACCCCAAAGAATGTCCCTTTGAGCTGATGGGTTTCACTGATGTTGATTATGCTAGATACTTGGTGGATAGGAAGAGCACTTCTGGAATGGCACAGTTCCTAGGCCCTTGCCTTGTGTCATAGGGATAAAAGAAACAAGTTTCAGTCTCCCTCTCCACCACAGAATCCGAGTACATTGCGGTTGCCTCCTGTTGTTCCCAACTTCTCTAGCTAAAGCAACAACTCACGGATTTTGGTATGTCTTATGGCTCTCTCACTATTCTTTGTGATAACACTAGTTCCATAAACATCTCTAAGAATCTTGTGCATCATACTAGGACCAAGCATATTGACATAAGACATCATTTTCTTAGAGATCATGTTGAGAAGGGAAACATCATTATGAAATTTTGTAGAACTGAAGATCAGGTTGCAGATATATTCACCAAGGCATTGAATAGAGTTCCTTTCGAGAACCTTAGATTGGAACTAGGAATGATTCCTATTACTCAGTAGTGACCTTAGTTCAAAGAGTTCTTTCCAGTTCCCCTGATTGACTAGTTTAAGATATTTAACTTGTTGAGTCTTGATGTCCTTGTGTTATATCTTTTGCTACAAACCCTTTTTGTCATAATGGTTTCTTAAAAAGGCTTAGATAAATTTTTTTCTGGTTCATTTTCTTTTGGTCCTCATTATTCTTTCAACTCCTCATTGTTCAAGTTTCTTTGATGGCCCAAAAGTCACAATCTGATCATATTTCTATCCCAACAATACAAGTCAAAATGATGATTGTGTACTAAGACCTACCCTTGCCTCATTACTCAATATTCTCTATGATCCATCTCTAAATCCTCTCTGAGAATTATTGTGCAATGCGATAAATAGCCTACCCTGATTCCTTGTATGGGAACGTATGTTTGGTTCCATTGTTTTCACCCACATCAAAGGTTCTCATACATCCCTCTAGCACGCTGAATATATCGCCAGAAAGGAACCAGGATTTAGTATGTCTCCAACGGCTAGATTGGCACTTCCCAGAAGCTATTTATGGCAAAACTCAGAAGCCCAGTCACGTCTTATCAGTTGGCAGACTCCCTCTTCTCTGAATGGGCAAGTTTTGAAAATGGGTTAGCCGTTTCGAAAAGCTGCAAGAGTATTCAATGCCCCAAATTTACCTTGATCTTCTCAACGGCTGGATTTGATTCTACGGTCATCTCAGCCTTCACCGCCTTTAAAGAGTTGCACATTTGCTCCAAGCTGATCCCACAACTCACCATCTCTCTGATCCTCTGCCTCTCATTTCTCTCAAACACAGAAATCCTTAAGCTCCTCAAAAAATGGCCGATCCAAACCCTAACCTTGTTCAAGACGAAGAGGAGGATGCCCTTCTCAAAGCCTTTAGAGAAAAGAAGGCAACTTCATCCTCTAAACCCGTTTCTGCCATCTCTTCTCATAAATCCCAACCGGAAGAGAAACCTATGGAGAAAATAGTGGAGGAACCTAAAGAGAAAGCCGAAGAGGAACCCAAGGAGCCAACAAAGCCCAAGGGTGAGGAGAAAGCCATGGCCATCTCTCTGGCTTCGGAATCGGCTACCAAAACCGTCTCCGAAGGGGGCTCTCATGACTCTTCGCCTGACAAGTCTCTCCAAGAGTTCCTCAGCCCTGAGCCCTCACCAGTAAGCCTCAAATCCAAAACCACTTCTAACCCTGGTCCCTCTGTCGCCACTAGAATGCAATAGAGAAAGAGGAGTTCCCAAGCCATAGTTCCCTATGAAACCAAATCCTCAAAAAGAGCCAAAATCACCACCCTCTCTGCCTCCTCCTCCCTGGGTCAGGTCTCCTCTTTCTTCTCTAAGAGGAAGATCCTTAAGCCTCTCATAATCGGCAAGGAGTTCTGGACCCAAGAACTGGAAGAAGAAGATGAGGAAATGTTTGGAGAAGTCCTGGCTGAGTTCCATTCTCTGTTGCAGTTTCAAGGATGGGACGAGATGCTGTTTGAACCCTTCTCTGCTTCTGATGAGGTTGTTCGCTTGTTTTACCAGTCTATGGAGTTTGTGCCTGTGAAGGAGAACTCTCCCTGTAACGACGCCATTCTTATATGGAAGGGAACCAGCTATCCTCTGTCCGCCAACCTAATTGCGTCTGCTCTAGGGATCGAGTCAAGGTCTGGGTTTAGCATTTTGCCTCAAAAGAAGGGATGGCCCAAAGGAAAGAGCTACAAATCCAAGAGAGCAGTGATCAAGAAAATCTATGATGGCGCCTCCCCCTCATCTTTGGAGACAAAGGATCTCTCCATCGCAAACAAGTTGTTACACTTCTGGATCACCCGTAATCTGGTTCCCAGACAGGAGCACCAGAACAATGTTCTCATCACAGATGCCATCTACATGGACAAGGTGCTCTCTGGTGTTCAATTGGATCTCCCTCGCATTGTCTTAGCCCACATGCAGTTCTGCTCATCCCATGACTCCCATGCTTTATTCTTCCCTCATATCATCAAAAACATTCTCTCCAACCTTCACCAATACCCAGTTGATCTGCCTGAGACAGTCTACAGCAAGTATCTTACCATGGCCACAGTTTAGAAGTTGAAGACAAAGGAACAACAAGACCCCCCTTCTGAAGCTCAAGCTCAACTGCCTAAGGAAAATGCCAGTTCCAAGGCCCCTTCTAGTTCCCAGCCACATCTCAACCCCTCTCAAGACTCCTATGCGATCCTTACTGCTCTGGATCGTATTGAAAAGGCCATCATGGTGGGCTCGACTGCTATCCCGGTCGCCCTCCATGATCAAGTAAGAGAGTTGGGGCGTATAAGTTCTGCTGTTGTGGCTCTGGTAGACGTTCTTCAGAAGGATTGGCAAGGTGCAATCAGTGCTCATCAGGCCACGGGCCAAAATGAAGGAACTGTCGACAAAGATGCTGAAGAGGAGGCCGCTGCTCTGACATAGGAACGCTTGTTCTGGTTCCCAGTGCTGTAACACCACAGCGTGCTAGTAGTTTCCCATAGGATCCTACTCCCCTCTTCTATCCATTTGTCGTCTTTCCTAATGATTGCTTGTGTTGTTGTCTTTGCGTTTTGTTGTTTTTGTTGTTGGCTTATGTTGGTTGTGTTGTGTCTTACCCGTCCTTGAACAATGATCAGTTTAAGCTTTAATGATTATCTTTTGGCTTCGTCTCTATGATTAATTTGTCTTTGCCTTAAGTTTCCATTATGCTTCTGTTATGGGTTTAATGCAATTGTATATTCTCTTGGATATCATGTTCTTAACTAGTACTTAATCTTTTCGATGATGTCAAAAGGGGGAAGAAAAGGATAGGAACCTTGAACTTTGGAGACTACTGAACTAATAGGAACTCTGAACTAGTTCTACTTCTAAGGGGGAATTTGAAATAAACTCGTTCACTTGCTTAGGGGGAATTTGCAACCATTGAATGCTCTATCATTAATTTGTAATGTTGTAACTCCCTTAATCTCAACTGGTCTCATGAAATTCAAAGTCCTATTATGTTGTCAGGTTCCTTGTATTTGTCATCATCAAAAAGGGGGAAATTGTTAGGAAACGGAACTCTGGAATTTAGGTTCCCCTGAGAGTTCCTTTCTTCAGTTTCTCTACTTTTGACGATGACAAATATTATGATACTAATGTTTTATCTCAAAGATGTGTTTTAAGGAACCACATGAATATTCTGAAGGCAAGAAAGCCAAACAGGACAAGGGAACCAAAGGAACAAGACAGATGAAGGAAACCAGAGGAACCCAGGTGTGCCCAAAACGCAACATGCGACATTGTGATTCCCGAGAAATCTGGGGACACACAACCTCGGACAAAAGTTGTTGAAAACGACTTGTCCGAAGCTTCCAAAAGCCTGCCATTGTCCAAGAGCAAAACAACAAGAAACCTAGAGACGATGAACCTCGGACAGAGAAGGTGAAAGTGACAGGACATAGAGACGTCGTTGTCCAGAAGACAGTTCCCAAGCGGCCAGCTTGTTCAACCTCAGACGAAAGTATTTGGACAATGACATAGCAAGGCTCGTCTGAGGTAGTTGACCAACCAAGAGAGATTCTGAGCTGCCTAGGTTGTTTGCACTTGCCAAGAACAACGTGGATCAAGGGAAACCACTCATTCTAGGGCAAGCTCAATCTGTGGGAACCCAGAGTGGATCGAGCTGCGAAGAATCCTCTATATAATGAAGACTAACCCAAGGGTTATCTTCAAGCACAAAAACACGACTCACACTCATTAGCAAATATCTAGTGTGAACCTCCAAACAAGATCATCAAAGCAAACCGAGATAAAGAGAAACCAGTCAAGGAAGAAGAGCTGAGTGCTAAGTTCCTGTGACTGTAAGTGATAGTTCCTAGGTGCAAAAGTCTGCTTCTTGGATTGATTATTGATTGTGTTAAGTTATCTAGGATTGTCTAACTGTGTGTAAGGCAAAGGAAATGTGTGTTCGTTCCTAGGATAAGTTGTAACCAAAAGAGATAAGAAATCAAGAAGTAGACTTTGAAATCCTTTCGAAAGAAAGGTAGTGGTTTTTATCCTGGATTGCTAGTTGGCAATCAAAGGTTTCCACTATAAGGAACTGGTCATTTGTTTGATTGTTTATTTCCGCTGTGAAAGGAACTGAGAATTGATATTCTGAGTTCCTTAAGTTTTTATCTAACAATCACGATCCTACATGTTACCAGCCGAAACGAGGTATTCGTCACTTGAAAAGCTCGTACTATCATTGGTAATGGCTTCGAACAAACTCAAACCATATTTTGAATCCCATACTATTACTGTTCGCACTAATCATCCCATGAGAGCTATCATGAGGAAACCTGAGTTCACAGGACGAATGACCAAATGGGCCATACACCTCAGTGGTTACGACATCGAGTATGAGCCTAGGACAGCGATCAAGTCGCAAGCCTTAGCCGACTTTGTGGCTAATTTCAGTCCGACCCTAGAGCAAGAAGCCGCAAAAGAAGCGACACAACTACTCGCGACAGACGAGACAGGTACATGGGAGCTCCACACAGATGGGGCATCGAACGCCAGAGGATCGGGGCTTGGGGTCGTACTGAAATCGCCACAGGGGGACAAGATAGCTCAAGCTGTCAGATGTGAGTGGGATGCGACCAACAACGAAGCTGAATACGAAGCACTCATATTCGGACTCATCCTGGCTCGCGACCTAGGGGTCCGAGAGATCGAAGTCATTTGCGATTCCTTGCTGGTCGTAAACCAAATACAGGGGTCGTACAGTGCCAAAGATACCAGAATGACAGCCTACCTGGAGGTAGCCAAGAAACTGATCGGACAATTCCAGACATTCAACATCCGACAAGTGCCCAGGGATCTTAACTCCCAAGCTGACGCACTCGCCAATCTAGGATCCGTCCTAGACCCGAAAGAGTTCCACACATACCATTGGCCCACATCATGACGCCAGCCGTCCCAAGGACATCCGTCGAGTTAACAACACCACTCGAAGAACTCGTCGCTATGGAAATAGGCGACCGACAGAAGAAGACATCATTGACACCAATAACGACTGGACGCTACCTTACATCAGGTGGTTAAAAGACGGCATTCTACCCGACGACAAGATAGAAGCAAAAAGGCTCAAGGTACAAGCACTCTCTTACGATATCATTGACAATATCTTGTACAAAAGATCTGTTACAGGGCTACTCCTACGATGCCTTAAGACTCCAGAAGTCGGACGTATCTTACAATCATTACACGAAGGAGAGTGTGGCAACCACACCGGCGGACGAAGCCTCTCAGGAAAAGCCCTCCGAAACGGGTACTATTGGCCAACAATGAACCAAGACGCCATGAAATACACCAAGAAGTGCGATGCCTGCCAGCGGCATGCACCCGTCCATCATCAGCCTTCAGAGCTCCTCCATCCAACCCTGGCTCCATGGCCCTTCATGTGATGGGGAATGGACATCGTCGGAAAGCTTCCCCCCGCGTCGGGTCAAAGAGTTTTCTTCCTTGCCATGACGGACTACTTCTCTAAATGGATCGAAGCCGAAGCCTACAGAGAGGTAAAAGATCAACACGTCATTTCATTCATAAAACGCAATATCTTGTGCAGATTTGGCCTCCCATCAGAAATCGTGTGCGACAACGGTTCCCAATTCATCAGTCATAAGACTCGAGCCTTCTGCGACCAATGGAACATCAAATTGGTCACATCCACACCTCGGTATCCGCAATCCAACGGACAAGCCGAATCCAGCAACAAGATCATTATCAACAACCTCACGAAACGCCTCACAGGGGCTAAAGGCAAATGGGCAGACGAACTCCCACTTATTCTATGGTCCGACAGGACTACTCCAAAGAATGCGACCGGGCAATCGCCTTTCTCTCTCGTCTACGGGAGTGAAGCGGTCATCCCAGCTGAGTTACTGGTTCCGACCGCTCGCTGTAACCTTCAGACAAGTGAACAGAACGACATCGAACTAACACACAATCTCGACACAGTGGACGAAATCAGAGAGAGAGCTCGAATCAGGATGGTTAGGTTCCAACAACAAGTCGCAAGGAGTTACAACAAGAACGTCCGAATCAAGGCGTTCAAGGTCGGAGACTGGGTCCTAAGGAAGACATTCCAGAACACCAAGAACCCATCCGACGGAAAGCTAGCACCACAATGGGAAGGACCTTACTTGATCACCGAAGTGGTTGGACAAGGAGTGTATCAGTTAGAAGACAAAGACGGACAACCAATCCCGAGGAGTTGGAACGCAGCACATCTCAAGCTATACCATTTCTGAACCGATAAGGTAAAAACATCACGCAAAACTCTATACATCGCATATACATGGCTACCTATCGCATGCTATCATATATACATTGCCATCTGTCGCATATATATCGCATGCTATCGCATATACATTGCCATCCGTCGCATACATATCGCATGCCATCGCATATACATCGCTACTTTCTTTTACATGTCATCATCTAAAACTAAGCGAGGATTTCCTCCTTACAAAAACACAAATGCAGAACAACATTTACATTGGACCCCGTCGTCCGCAAATGGACCCAGTCGTCCGCAAATGGATCCTGTCATCCGCATATAGCGCTTACATTATACGATCGATCGGATTATGGGGAGATGACAACACAGGCACGTCGGCACACCGCCTGCCTTATACAAAACATAAGGTACAACACCTTATTACATTCACGCAATTAAACATAAGGAACAAACACCTTATTATATATTGCTTACCTCCCCGGCATAATGTCATGACTAACACATACACAAACACATCGCAGGCCTGCTCTACATACATACACACGGTGAAACCCCACTTGACGGAGCACACGGGTGAAACCGACATAAACGACATACTAAACGTCGTCGATAACTTCCTCGAAAGTTCGACGAACATGTACGAAACAATCTAGCATGCAATTCTACATGTAAAAACGCATTTGCAGCAAAATAAAAAGCATTTTTATAAATACGTGACCCGCGATGGCGGACGAGTCGCCAAACCACATTGTCTATATACACATCTGTAGGACTTCATCAAACAGAAATATTCTGCGACCCGCGATGGTGGACGGGTCGCCAAAACATACATTATCCAAAGGCACCAAATGTCTAAACCCACACACAAGTGGGACAAACAAAGTCAAGCATCGGGAACAACAACATTACCTTCGACAGGGGCTTGCTCCAATGGGGCTATCTCGTCGGTCGGCTTAGCATCGCCAGAATGAGCTTCGTCCTCATCGGCATCTTCATCCACATCCTCTTCTCCGACGCCGGCTAAGCAGAACAACTCCTGACCAGGATCGCCCTTTGGAAACATGGAGTCCAAAGTCTCCTTCTCCGCCTTCAGGTCCCAGAGCTCATGCTTGCCCTCGTTGAACTCTTCAATCATCTCGATGCGCGATTTCACCGCATAGAAGGCCCTAACATCGCCAGCAATCTGACCGTCGGCAATCCGAGCCCACTTCACTTCCTCCTCAATGCCTGTCCTGCACTCTTCAAACTCCCTCTGACATGCGACCAGCTCCCCTTGACAGCTCTTCAGCTCCCTGGTGAGACGACGCTCAGTCTCACAACAGCGACTCTCCGCTCCCTCCAGCTTGGTCCTTAAAGAGGCAAGGTCGGACTCTGACCTAGCAGCCCTGTCCTCAGCCTTGACAAGCATCGCCTGGACACCGGAGTAAGCTCCCAAGAAGTATTGAAAAGCCTGACAAAAAGGCATACGACAACACAAATACACGAATCAGAAAACACAGTCGAACAAAAGAAATACAAAAACGCACAAAACAAAGGGCAACACACCCTCCATGCGGAACTGCCCGCTTCACCAATGCAGTCCAAAGGGGAGACGTCCTTAACTTCTGACTTCAAAGTCGGGTCTTGAGCGCGAAAAAGATCAACGATCGACGGCCCTACGGCACCGATCTTGCCGACCCCTTCGACGGTCGCGCCTTTCTTCTTAGGGACGTCCTCCGCCTTGACATCATCAGGATGAGCGCTCGCTTTCCTCTTAGATCCAGCTTTAACCGTAGTCGTCAGGTCAATCAGAGCCGGTTTGCTCGACGCTGCCTTGGCTGCTGCTTTCCTTTGCTCAATCAAGCTTTTTCCCGATGCCACCCTTAGGCGAGCACTCGACCGACCACCAGGGGAACCTGACACGACAGGACAACAAAAAAGGAGAAATCCTAAAGTACACGACAAAGTGAAAAACAATAAAAAGACTCCTAAACCCGAAAGTCTACCTTTCGCACAAGATGAAGAAACATTCGACATATCTTCTTGTGAGGCAGGAGTCGTCGCCAACAAGTTGACGTTCACCAATTTCCTTTCAGACGCGGGAATCTCAAGCACAATCTTTGACAAGCCCTCTGATCGGCTACTCACTTCTAGATCCTCTGGTTCGGGGACTACAAAAAAGAAAAGTTAAAACAAGAGTTAAGACACACAAATACACGAAAGAAAAGACAAGTACATACTATCGACTCGCCACTCCGTCAACAAAAACGGACATTCTCCCTCCTTCTCCAGAGAAGAGCGTTCGACGAAAAAGAACTTCGACCCCCATCCGCGGTCGTTAACATCAGGGCTCTGCACCAAGGGCTTTCGACCAGGTCGGACACGCAACTGAACGCGATAGGAACTCTTCGATCCTATGAAGTAGTTGTACCACAGGGCGTCGAAGTCAAAATCAGCCCCAGTTTGAACATTCACAAGGTCTAAAACCCTAAGTACTCTCCACGCCTGAGGCATTACTTGACATGGCGCCAGCGCCAACATAGCTAAGAAGTCCCTGACAAGGGGAAAAAAAAGGAAACATATGCCCTATTCTAAACGGGTAAGAATAGAAGCAAACCCATCCCTCATAGCGAGCATCGGCCCTCTCGTCTGGGTGAGGCAGCCTGGTAACCGTCTTCGGCGGAAAACCTCCGACTTGGAGCACCTGATCCAGTTCCACCTGGGACATAGTGCTAACCAACGCATCCGACTCCTTCAAAATAAAACGAGGAGGAGCTTCTCCTTCACGAGAATCAGAGAGAGTCTTCGATGACTCAGAAGCCTCGAGAGAAACCATTTCGAGAATGGGAAAAAAGGAGAATCGAAGAGCTACGACTAAGAGAAATCAGAAAGCTATGGCAAGAGAAACCAAAAGGCTTACCAGAAACTTGCAAAGGAAGATGATGAAGAGTAATCGATTCCTTCTGCTACGAATTTATGGAGGGAAGTGAAGGCCTGCAGAGGCGTCGCATCATGCCTCGATCACGCGCCACGTAGCCCTGAGCAAACGCGCCAAATTGGAAGGTGGAGATCGCGTCTAGAGAAGTTGCCACGGATTCCGGTCAACTTGCCTAAACCGTAAGCCCATAGCAACTTGGGGATATTGTTGGGCCTGGATTCTCCAGAGAAGATGGGTCAAATCGGTCGAGCCCAAGCCCATTGCCAATCGGAAGATCGAAGAAGAAAGCCCAGAGGATCCGACAAGACGTCTCTGGTCGAATGCCTTCCGACAGGATCGCGAGGATCTCGCCAAGCATTAAATGCTAGATCACACAACGGCCACTGCCTTCAAACCACCATAAACGCAGAGATTTAATGGCGCAATCTTCACCATCACTCCGAGCATTGAAGATTGAATATTCGGCCGAAGCATAAACGGTCACAAGAGTAAAAGACTTACCATATCAGGACGACGAGGAAGATAAGAAGAAGACTACACAATTACACACAGGACAGGCGTTCGGAAAAAAAGACAACTCACCAGAATAGCACTCTCGCTCTCCACCTAGCTCTCTAACGGCTGCTTATGCTAGATCCCTGCCGGTCGCCACTCACAAGTCGCCGGTCGAGTCCCACTCGATCTCTGGTTTTATTACGATAAGTTGTATCACGATTCAGTCTGATTCACACGGCATCTAATAAGATCATCACGCTATTATACATTTATTCTGTGTTTATCTATTTTTGGCTTGGTTTGGATTGTTTTCTATCACCCGATCGACTAGTTGCCCCGTCTAAGGCGATTTAGGTCGTCCGATCTTTTCGCCCCAAAACAACAACCTCAGCCGTGTTCTCAAGAACCATGATCTTCTCTAATAGGAATTGATTCCTATCTCGAGAAGTGGCAAGAGCAGTACTGAGATTCTCATTCATCTCAACAAGTTATCGTCTAGCCTTTTCATCTTCAACATCATTATTGGCCTTGTTATCAACATATCCAATTCCATGACATTGTCTCACAAAGACAGCTTGATTTATCATTTTTTCATTTATAGAGTCAGTGAGAACGTCTAACCTATCAATTATAGATTGAAGTATATCATTTCCAAGTAGGTTATCATGCATAGGAACCTTAACAGAGACTGTACTGGTTTCATCACAAGATTTGCAAATTTTAAGGTGACTAGCATGCACATTTCTAATTCCAATGAGTTTGGAGTGGGTTTCAGCTAGGTCTTTCTCAGTTTCATCAAGTTTCTTACTCCCCACATAATTCTCAACAGTCAAGCAAGCAATCTAATCTTCACAATCATCAAGTTTTTGTTGAAGAGAGTTGGTTTCCTTTCCTAGTTTCTTTATGATCTTTAGAAGTTGCTTCTTATCACAATCAACTAGAGTTTTTAGAAAGTCGTCAGAAGTTACCTCGAGGTCTTCTGATTCGCTTGAATCTCCCTTTGCCATGAGACATCTTCCTCCAGAGAAGCCGCTCAGATCCAGTTCCTCATCTGAGTCTTCTCCCCATGAGGCCACAAAAGCCTTCTTCCTCTGAGGTCTTTCATCTTCTTTGGAGTCTTCCTTGTTGGGACAGTTCTTAGTGTAGTGCCCCTTTTCTTTGCACTCATAGCATGAGACTTCTTTGAGATCTCTCATTGGTCCATTGTGAGAGGAACTGCCCTTTGGAATCTTCCATTCACAAAGAATTTTTTGATATTCTTTGTGAAGAGAGTTGTAAGTTCGTCCTCCTCCTCTTCTAGGTCTGAGTTCTCCTGCTCCATCTCAAGCCTTGAAAAGGCTTTGGAGATCTTGAGAGCAATTCCCTTCTCCAGCTTCTTGTCGGCATTGACTTTGGTGTGTTCTCATTCTTCAACCTCCAGTTTCCCTATGATCTGAGTCAAGGGAAGCGATTGGATACCTGGGGTGTTCTTCATGATTCCCTTGATTAGGGTGAACTTGGAATTGAATCCATTGATAACCACCAGTGACTTGGAGACTTCATCGAGGTTGACTCCAGTTGTTGTTAGCTTTCCAATCAATCTGTTGAAGTGAGAGTAGTATTCTGAGATGGTTTTAGTTTCCATCATTTTGAACGTGTGGTATTCTCCTTCCAAAGCAAACTTGCTGCTTTGCTTCAGTTCGTCACTTCCTTCATGCATATCCTTGAATGCCTTCCACATCTCCTTTGCCATCTTGATGCCTATCACCTTGTCCATGTCATCTCTGTCCAGTCCATTGAGGATGAACTGTCTGGCCTTAGCATTCTTCTCCATGATGACATAGTGCTCAGGTTCCAGTCTTCTTCCTTCATTGTAAGATCGACATAGCCATCTCCATTTTCGACTATCCTCCACCATTGGTAGTCGTTGGTCTTGATGTGGCTTTCCATGCACTTTTCCCACCATGTTTCTTCTCCCTTCTTTTGGAGATGTGGCTTGTTGGTGGAGATTTCGAGCTCAAACTTGCTTGGCTGAGACATGATCTGCAAACTTAACAAAGATCTAGAGCTTTTCCCGCTTTGATACCAATTGTAGGATCGTGATTGTTAGATAAATAATTAAGGAACTAAGAATGACAATTCTCAATTCCCTTCGCAGCGGAAATTAAACAATCAATACAAGTGAACAAGTTCCTTATAGTGGAAACCTTTGATTGCCAACTAGCAATCCAGGATAAAAACCACTACCTTTATTTCGAAAGGATTTCAAGGTCTACTTCTTGATTTCTTATCTCTTTGGTTACAGCTTATCCTAGGAACAAACACACAGTTTCTTTGCCTTACACACAGTTAGGCAATCCTAGATAACTTAACACAAATTATAATCAATCCAAGAAGCAATCCTTCGCACCAAGGAACTAACTCACTTACAGTCACAGGAACTAGCATGCAGCTCTCAGGTTCCTTGACTGGTTCCTCTTGATCTCTGACAAGGCCGGAAACCGGTGTCGTTTTCCTGTCAAATAAATCCTAATTCACCTACTAAAGAGTATAGCAAGCAAGTCAAGGTCGATCCCACAGGGAGTCGGTTATCTGTATACAATAACGTGTGACTAACAAGTAACAAGGGGGTTTTGGGGTAATTGCAGAGTAACAAATATGCAAGTGTTAACAGAAGAAGAAATATGATAAGGAAAAGTATTCCACTAGACAAATATTCACACAGCAGATGAAATAGGTTGATCACTGAAAACTATTGTTCTAAGTTCTTTTTACAATCTTATAGTTGTTTCCACCCTGATCTTAAGTACCATCGATTCTCACAGTTGTCGATACACTTATTACTATGTCACTGGTAAAGTACCACCGATTCTCACAGTTGTCTGTATACTTGATAAGCACTACTTTGTAGGGCTTAAGTAAGAGTCATTAGAGGTTTTATTGGTGTCATTCGGGTAGATTTAGACACATTCATGTGCATGGTGTGTGGGGGCGAAGTTTGGTAATTAATTAAAAGCCACGTGATTTTGGGCCAAGTTGAAGCAAGGAAATTAGGCCCATGAAGTGTCGGCCCAATTGAAGGAAGAAAGGCCAATTGAAGGAAGGCTGGGGCCCACGTGAAGGAAGCTGAAGCCGCGTCAAATTTGGAAGCTGGAGAATTGAATTCAAGCGGGTGATGTCATCCACGACATCAGCGAGCTGATGCATGCAATTGGAATTGGGCCGAGATGGTGTGGGCCGCCGTTGCTGTTGAATTGGAATTGGGCCGGTGATGCTTTGCTGGAGCGAAGTGCCAAACGAGGAGGCCGTGTTGAGCTGCTGAACGGGAATTCAAGGCCAAGATTTTGGGATTAATTTCCCCGGATTAATTTCTTATTTGATTATTGTTAATTTATTATTTTTACCATATTTTGAGAATTAGGTTAAAACACCTTTAGGGGAGAGTTGCCAATCTTGAATCATCAACTCTATGAAACCCTAATTAGTTTCTACGTTCTACGTTATGAAGAACTAAGTCCCCTTGGCTTAGTCAGACACTGAAGCTTTCGTTTCGATAAAGTTGTGAGATTCACGTTCTTAATCTATTGCATGGTTTTTATCTTTCTCTTGCTTAAGTTGTTTATGATTGATATTGATAATCTCTATTTGGACGCAACTAGGGTTTGTCGTTATTGATCTATTGCTAGATTTAGATTGTTACTGGTTGAGCATATCTATTTCATAGTAGCAACTGCATCGTACTAGTATCTGGTTGTGCTAGTCTTATGCAGAAGAGAATTGATTTACATTCTAGGATAAAAGCTGGTTGTTTTATGCTAGAATTGTATCCAACTATATTCCTATCTGTAAGGCTGCTGTTAGACTGAATCTTGATAGTTTCAAGGTTGTTTAATTAGTTAGTGCTAATAGTATCTGGTTGTGCTATTAGTTACATCTGAAAAGGAATTGGAATCACCATTGCATGAGATTTTGAATGAGTATCTATGATCAACTTGTCATACGAATAGTGGATGTTGTTTGACTAAGTGCTTTTCCCATCACTGATTTCATCATATTTTACTTTGTTTACTTTTGCATGCTTAGGTTACTAAAACTCACAAAACCCCCCTTTGGTTACTTTGGATTGACATATAAATTGCATACTAAGATAGAATCCGCCTCCCTGTGGATTCGACCTTTACTTACCTAGGACTACGGTTTAAGGTTTGTTTGGATATATTTTGCATAGTAGGAATTAGAACGGCAAATTCCTGTTATCAATACTTTACCACCAACAAAGAAATAGCAATACACACAAGGATATAGGATACATGCAAATAGAAAGACGTATTAATACTCGCATGCAACTGATTCTCACTCACGATTGCGCGCTCGGAACCCCTATACGCAACAATCGTGTTTGCCACTAGATAAGCACTCGGAACCCCTATATGCAAATCCTAGCACTATGGTAAATGTCGAAAAACCTAGTTAGCTACACTAGAAGAATCAACATAAACCAATAGATAATATGCTCAAGAGAATTAATCCAACTTTATAAGATGAAGAACAAGGAATAGAAATCTCACAACCAATTCATTGCAATGCTTCAATTGTCTAGCGAAACAAAGGTGTTTAGCTCTACATTCGTTCAAACCCTAGAAGTGGAATGAATAAAAGAGAGGACCGAACTCACTCTCCTTACAAAAACTAGAAAAGGTTCTTAAATAGGTTTTAGAAAACTAACCTAGCAAATAAGGAAAGTAAATAATTAACAATTATAAAGTCGAAAGTACTAAAAAGGAAATAAATCAACGATGGCCGCGAGGCGTCATCCTCCACCGCGGGGCGGCATAATTCACCGCGGGGCGGTGGCTTTCTATATTGCCCCTTCTCTGAGATTCACCGCCGGGTCGCGGTGGCTTGTAAGGGCCAGCTTCTTCAATCTTCTTCATCTGCTCTCCTGTACTACCAAGTAATGGTAGCCTTCTTCCATGAATTCTAGCAGATCTTCTCCTCCATCTTCCATCATCTCCACTAAGCTGTAAATCCTATGATATCTTCACTTCTCAACTATTCTTCTGAATTACAGACTTAGCCTAAATCTACGCCAAAACTCCATCTAAAACATGTCAATAATCACTAGTTAAGGTGCCTGAAATGGCACCTATCAAATATCCCCACACTTAGACCTTTACTCCTCCCGAGTAAATCAGAACTAATCATAGTCCACTCATCAAACAACAAGGCCTCAGGAAGTACGAGCAAACATGATACCAGTGACTACAACAACTCAACAATCAGCTCCAGACATTCAAAACAAGTGATGCGAGATAAATCTAATCCTAACTCCTGTCTAGCTCCTTATTGCTCCAGAGTGACCTACCTGAACTCCTTATATCACCTCTGCTTATGACGCCAACTCCAGAATGATCCTAAAATCACTCATTTTTCTTTTACGCTCATCTTGCCTAGGCGCCCTCTCGGGTTTTCACCTAGCCACTCATTTCATTTTACTAGACATCTCACATGTACTCACATCACTCCAGTCTATTTTTTCACCGGTCTATACCAGTCGGACTACCTGCTTTTTACTTGAACCGCCCTTTCGGGTTTTCAGCTCATCCTAGGATTTTGATTGCCTTTTTCAAGTATTTTTGGCTCTTTTTTTTTTTTTTGAATAGTCGAATCGAAAATGAGATGTAATAGATATAAACTGTACACTAACTATGAAATGCAGTAAGTCTAAATCCCTCCCCACACTTTAAACACACATTGTCCTCAATGTAGAGACGAAGACAAAACTGAATAGGGGAAAAGAAAATAAACTCACTGAAAAGGTGGATACGGTGGATAGCTCGGCGGAGGTGGATACCGACCAAAGTATTGCTCCTGCATGTATGCCTCAGCGGAACTCAACTTGCTCTTGATGTTGCTCTCAATATTGGTATGCAAGGTCTGCAGGCAAGTCAGCATACCCACATTCTCAGCGTGCTGACGCAGAGAGAAGGCCTCAAAACGAGCGAACACCTCATCCCAAGGGGTCTCAAATGTCGAAGCAGAGGAGGCAGCAGCATAGGAGAAGGGCTCGACGTCCATCGGCACAGCAGTAGACGGTGGTGGATCAGTATCCATAGGGACCGTGGCCCGGGGATTATCCTCAGACTCAAAAGAAACAACCTCAGCGTCCGACGGGACGAACCACTGAGTGAAATCCCATGGATAGGTAAATTGGCGAGGAAGGTGCAACACGTGTCCTCCATAAGAGCACCAGAGGAACTGATCAGAGGAGCTATTCAGCATACCACACCGTCGCAGACAAGGGATGTCGTAGCGAACATGCATGATCGGCTGAGGAATAGTATCTGTCTGAATCCTGGCCGCAGCAACTAAGGTGATCAGACCTCCCTGAACAATATCTCGTGCCGCACCCTCCCGAATCCTCTTCAGTTCGTGCAGCCATATCATAACCCAACCAGGAGTCTCCTCATCCAAAGGGTCGATCATCGGAGAGAGCACAGCAAGGCGCTTCAGAGAGGTCTTCCTATCCTCCACACTTCCACAAAAGGACTGCATCAGCACTGTATAAACTAAGCGGAGACAAGGGTACACGAGCTTGTTGTTGGTCTCCTTCCCCTTTTGATAAGTAGACATTCCTGTAGCGGTAGTCCAGAATTCTCTAATGTCAGCCTCATTGGGACCTTGCTTTCACCCAGCAGTAGGTGGTCTCGACACACCCAACAACTCCCTGATTTCTTCCACTGGTATTTCGTAAGTCCGTCCCTCATACTTAAACATGATGCCCGTCAGCACCTTGCGCACTTCACCATTAATAGTGCGCCTCTCAGTATATCTGGACAAGGTGGCGATGAATTGGTAACAAAGCTCAGGGAATGCAGGCGCACACTTGTCCAGAAAACCACCCAATCCCATCCTATCCAAGCACATTTGGACCATCTCTAACAAACCCAACACATCCAAAGCGCCTCTATCAAAGAAGTGAGGCGGGTGCACAGGTCTCGCCGCAACCACATCATACGCCTCATTCTCCTCTATAGTCATGCCAACCTTCCTATCTCTCGGCATAATGAAAGGAATTGAATGCGTTGGGGTCAAAGAGCTAAGCAAAGAGGACTTACAAACCAAAGGCGGGGTTCACTAAGGGGTCACCGCGGGGCGGCGAAGAGGGCCAGGAACTTCTACTGAAAAGCAACGCCGGGCCGCGGTAGGGTTGCCGCGGGGCGGTACTATTCACCGTCTTCTCCAAACAAAAACCACGACTCGCGCGAGGCGGTACTGTTGCAGCGCGAGGCGACCACTGTGCTATTACTCCTCTTTTCACCCTCCGATGAGCCTAGACAACACGCAACTTCCTCCAATCACAACTCCAAAACTTCAAAACACCACCCTTCTCTAATAAACACCACAGGGTGGTCGGATGGGTGCAATGTGGTGGTATGGGAATAGGAAACAAATTTGACGGTTAGGGGTAAGGATCTTCCACAACCAAGGCTGAGAACAAGGGAAATTTGGGGAATTGAGGTTTGAGGTTTGGAGAGGGGAAAGGGGGTGCGGCGGAGAGAGAGAGAGAGAAGGGAAGAAAAAGAATAAGGGGATTAGGGTTTTGGCGGGAGTGTTTAATGAGTGTGATGAAGGTAAATACCAGGTACCGGACTGCGGGGCGATCCAACTGACACCGTCAAATCCTTCGTATCTAACTTGGAAAATATTTTTGAAAATAAAACTTCTTTTTTTTCAAATTGGGATTGAGTGACATTACCCAGGTCTCACCGCGGGGCGGTGGGACTCACCGCGGAGCGGTGAAGGTTGCCGCGGGCCGGCGAAGAGGTTTTTGGGGAGTTGAACTCGCCTCTATTTACTTTCGTACCTGAAACGTTAGTAGCAGGTGAACGAAACAAAGCAAAAGAAACTAAAAAAATCAAAAGAAGAGAGAATGGAAAAGGAAACTACCTCGGGTTGCCTCCCGATCAGCGCCTTGGTTAACGTCGTTGGCTCGACGTAGGCTGTGGCCTATCAGATCGCAGCTTTAGGGGACTCAAAACTTACCGCATCAACATGGGTCGGGTCAAAGCCTTCATAATAAGGTTTCAATCTGTGGCTGTTCACTTTGAAAATGTTGCCTGTCTTGGGGTTAATCAGTCCCACGGCGCCATGGAGGTGTACTTCAGCAATTTCATAAGGACCCGTCCACTTGGATCTCAGCTTCCCAGCGAAGAGCTTAAGCCGAGATTAAAATAGGAGGACCTTATCCCCTGGCTTAAAATCCTTTCTCAGAATTTGTTTGTCATGCCACTGCTTGGTCTTCGCCTTATAGCTAACAGAGTTCTCATAAGACTCAAGGCGCAACTCTTCTAGTTCTTGCAGCTGCAGCTTCCGGAAATCTCCCACTTCATCCAGTTGCATGTTGCATTTCTTTGTTGCCTACCACGCTTTATGCTCAAGCTCTACAGGTAGGTGGCAAGCTTTTCCAAATACTAATCGGAAGGGAGACATTCCTATTGGAGTTTTGAAAGATGTGCGGTATGCCCATAGTGCATCATTGAGTTTGGTACTCCAATCCTTCCGATTAGCTGCCACTGTTTTTTCCAGGATAGATTTAATCACTCTGTTGGAGTTCTCGGCCTGCCCATTAGTTTGAGGGTGATAGGCCGTTGAGATTCTCTGGGTGACGTGATACCTCTTCAGTAGGGCAGTCACAGTCTTGTTGCAGAAATGGGTTCCCCTGTCACTAATTAAAGCTTTGGGTATCCCAAATCTTCAGAAAATGTTCTCCTTAAGAAAACCTGCCACAACTTTAGAATTATCAGTCCTGGTAGCCTTCGCTTCCACCCACTTGGAAACGTAGTCCACCGCAAGCACTATATAAAGATTCCCATTCGAACTAGGAAAAGGTCCCATAAAGTCCATACCCCAAACATCAAAGACCTCACAAAAGATTAATGATGATTGCAGCATCTCATTCCTCCTGGTGATATTTCCAACCCTTTGGCATCGGTCACAGGATTTGCAAAAAGCGTAAGCATCCCTAAAGATGTGTGGACAATAAAATCATGCCTCCAATACTTTCCTAGCAGTCCTATTTGCTCCAAAATGACCCACACATTCTTCAGAATGACAAAAGTTAAGGACATATTGTACCTCATTGTCCGGAAGACATCGGTGCACTACCTGATCGACACAATGTTTCCATAGGTAAGGGTCATCCCATACATAGTGACGGGCCTCTCTTCGTACCTTCGCCTTTTGAGCTCTAGTGTAATCCGGGGGTAGTTCCTCACGAACCAAGTAATTCACGATATCTGTGTACCATGGCCTGAAAGAGCGGATTTCGAAGACGTCCATGGCTATGCGAGGAGGGGGATCAGAAGTGTCTACAGAGCAAAGTGTAACACCGGAGATGTTGCCGCGGGGCGGTACTATCGCCGCGGGTCGCGGTGAGCATCCCTGGTTATCAAGTAAATATGCCACCGGGTCGCGGTGAACGTCACCGCGGGGCGGCGGATCCTCCAGCGTTTTGCTGGCTACGGCTCGCCGGGTCGTGGTGATGGGGACCGCGGGGCGGTGAGAACTTCCTGAACTTCCATCGATCATAAAGAGTGTGTCATCTGGGAAGGTGTCGTGAATGAGGCTCTGTTCTCCGGGCTTATCTTCCTCATGTATGAGCCTACTCAGGTGATCAGTCACTAGGTTCTCTGCTCCCTTTTTATCACGTATCTCCACATCAAATTCAGTGAGAAGGAGAACCCATCGGATTAATCTTGGCTTGGCTTCTTTCTTTGTCATGAGGTAACGAAGGGCAGCATGATCTGTATAGATAATCACCTTGACTCCCAAAAGATATTGCCTAAACTTCTCCAAGGCAAAGACAACCGCTAGCATTTCCTTCTCAGTGGTGGAGTAGTTCCTTTGGGCTCCATTCAGAGTCATGGAGGCATAATGAATCACATGAGAGGCACGTCCCACTTTCTGTCCTAGAACTGCTCCAACTGCATAGTCACTGGCGTCACACATGATCTCAAACGGCCGAGACCAGTCAGGTGCCTGAATGATAAGTGCACTTGTCAGGCGTTCTCTCAAGCAATCAAACGCCTTCTTACACTCGTCGGTGAACGCATAGGTCACCTCCTTCTTCAGTAACTCGCATAGGGGCGAAGAGATCTTAGAGAAGTCCTTGATAAATCTTCGGTAAAAACATGCATGACCTAAAAACGAACGCACTTCACGCACATTAGTAGGATAAGGCAAAGACTGAATCACATCAATCTTCGCCTTATCAACCTCAATACCCCTAGTAGAGACGATATGACCAAGTACTATCCCCTGTTCTACCATAAAATGACACTTTTCATAATTCAAAACCAAATTGGTTTCAACACATCTTTTAAGTACAAGTGCCAAATGGTTCAAACATGAATCAAAGCTAGTCCCATGCACTGTGAAGTCATCCATGAATACCTCAATAAATTTCTTAACATATTCAGAAAAGATACTAACCATACATCGTTGAAAGGTACCGGGTGCGTTACACAATCCAAATGGCATTCTGCGGTATGCAAAGGTGCCAAAGGGACATGTAAAAGTGGTTTTCTCCTGGTCTTATGGTGCAATGGCCACCTGAAAGTATCTTGAATATCCATCGAGAAAGCAGTAATATGGGCGCCCAGCGAGGCGTTCTAGCATTTGATCAATAAAGGGCAGGGGAAAATGGTCTTTTCGAGTTACCGCATTCAGCTTACGGTAGTCAATGCACACCCTCCATCCTGTGGTGGTCCTTGTAGGAACTAAATCCCCTTGTTGATTTTCCACTATAGTGATACCTCCTTTCTTAGGGACAACCTGGGTTGGGCTTACCCATTGGCTATCTGAAATAGGGAAGATCATATCAGCTTTGAGGAGTTTCAGCACTTCCTTCTTGACCACTTCCATCATTGGAGGATTGAGCCTTCTCTGTGGCTGCCTGGATGGTTTGGCTCCATCTTCGAGTAGGATCCTATGCATACAAGTTGAGGGACTTATTCCTTTTATGTCTGCAATGGTCCATCCTATCACAGTCTTGTACTCCCTGAGCACGCCTAATAGCTTCATTTCCTGATCTGCAGATAGCTTACTAGACACAATGACTGGCAGAGTGTCGTTGGCTCCAAGAAAGGCGTACTTGAGGTGATCTGGCAGCGGCTTCAATTCAATCTCGGGGGCCTGTTCAACACAGGGAACAAGCTTCTCGCTCGGATTTAGTAAAGTGGGGCCAACGCCCAAAGGATCTAAAGGATACTTACCATATGCATCCAGCTGAGCTATGACTTCCTGCATGTTAGATGGCAAAGAGTATTCCTCATGGGACAAATCCAAATTATTCTCAACAATGGATTGCAGCTCATCAAGACCAGAAATATCAAATACATCTTGTGTGATAGAGTCAATCACATCAATTGAGCATAAAGAATGGTCTTCATTGGGGTGTTTCATAGCTTCATATATGTTATATTCCACCTTCTCCCCATCAAATTCCATGGAAAGTGTCCCACTTTGCAAATCAAGTTTAGTCTTAGCAGTTTTCAAAAATGGCCTACCTAACAGTATAGGGGTTTGTATCTGTTTCCATATCTAAGACATAAAAATCTACAGGGAATATCAATTTATCAACCATAACAAGAACGTCCTCTACTATTCCTCTAGGGTAGACACTAGACCTATCAGCTAATTGAATTACAATTCCTGTTTCCTGCAGAGGTCCGAGTCCAAGAGATTCATAGAGAGAATAAGGCAAAACATTAATGGAGGCACCAAGATCAAGCATGGCTCTATCAAATTTAGTGTCACCAATAATGCAAGGAATGCTCCACATACCTGGATCGCCGCACTTCTTTGGCATACGCCTCTGGAATACAGCGGATACGCGTTCGCTAACCTTGACTTTTTCCTTGCCCTTCAGCTTCTGATTTCTTTTGATGGTGCATAGCTCCTTTAGAAACTTAGCATACCTAGGTACACTCTTGACAAGCTTGAGGAGGGGGATGTTCACTTCACATTTACTGAAAGTGTCGAAGAGATCCTTGTCGTCAATCACTCTCCTTTCCTTTAGTGCCTCCGGAAAGGGGGCATGGGGCTTTTCAGATTTGTAGGATCGTACTTGTTAGTTATTGAGGGAATTAAGAGTTCAGTTCCCTAAGCAGCAGAATAAGTAAACAATAGCAGATTCAAGACAAGTTCCTTAGAGTGGGAACCTTTGATAACCAACTAGTTATCCAGGATAAAACCCACTACCTCTCTTGCAAGAGGATTTCAAAGTCTATTTCTTGTATTAATGCTTCGATTACAATCAACTAGAATAGAACACACAGCTTAAAGTCTTAGACACACTAAAGACTCTCTACCTAGTTCGACCTAACCAAGCAAACAACAAGCAAGCAACTTACTCAGTTCTTCTTCAAAGAACTTGGCACAACTTCTTGACAGCACTCGAAATCTTCTCTTTTTGAATGCGTGTGTGATGAGAGAGTTTTAATTACTTTATTTATATGATTTAATTACTAGAGGAAGCAAATATCCAATAACCGAATCAACCAAATAAAATAATTAAAAGTAATCGTTAAAGATAACATTTGTAACCAAATATAATCTTTACCGATTTTTACATGTTTTGTTTCCATAAAGATAAACTTTAAGCTCCTAAAATATATGGAAACAGGATAAGATCTCATAGTTCTCTCCCTAACTAAAGATCTACCCTAAACAGCTCATCGCCGTCGCCCTTCTCATATTAATCCAAGTGATTACAGCATCAGCAAGCCTCAGTTTCGTTCGCCGGTTCCCAAATCTGGCGTCAGCGTCTCTGTCTTTCTTTTCTCGAACCTGAGTTCCTTGCTTATCTACACATGTGGAACTATTAGTAGCAAAGTGTTTGTCATCGTCAAAACTAGGAAAACTGAGGAAGGGAACTAGGTAGGGAACTGGAGTTCCAGTTCCCAAAAGTTCACTTCCTAACAATTTCCCCCTTTTTGATGATGACAAACATGTAGAACCTGGCATATCAAAAATAGGCATGAATGATATATGAGGAAAAACAGAACAAGACTAGATGTAGAATAATCATTAGTGAATTGCATATTCCCCCTTAACACCAGATCTAGTTCCTTAGTTCCCCCTTAAGGAGACAACCAGTTCAGAGTTCCTTTCATCCTATTAGTTCCAGGTTGCAAAGATCATTCCCCCTTTTGACATCATCGAAAAGAAACAGTTAGATGATAAGCATAGAAAATTTAGGTAGAACCAATGACTTGCTTTGACCTCTAGAGAAATGGCACTATAATAGAAGTTGAAGGCAAGACTTAACAACGCAAGGACGTCAAAATATTTCATTAAATATAAGAGAAGCAAAGACAACATATAACAATAAAGCACTCAGAGAGACACAAAAAGGATCATAATGTGGAAGTGGGATCCTAAGGGAACTACGGGCTTTGTGTCATCTGAGTAGGGAACCAGGAGAACTACTCCTCATGCTTCTGCTCCTCCTCAATTTTCTTCTCTTCGGGCTGCACATATGACTTCTTTCATTCAACCCCCTTTTCTTTTCTTTCTTTCCCCTTTTTTTTTATAAATAAGGGAACTCGTAGATTTTTTTTTTTTAAGAATAGAAAACCCAAAACAACACTTCAACATTCATAAGATCTTCAACGGCTATACTTGCATTAATTTTTCTCAAGAAGCAGCGAAATTCCAGCAGATTTGAATTCTGGAAGTTGAGAGCAATTCCCAGTTCATTTCCTCAGTTTATGACACGGAACATGATAGATATGGGTACATTTATGTAGGGAACCAAGCAGCACTCAAGAAAAATACGTACCCATGATCAAGAGAAAAGAGGTTGGCAATTTTGACACCATAAAGATAATTCCCAGTTGTGGACTAAAGATGGATCATAAGGAATTATGCAATGCAGTCAGGCTTAGGACGGTTTGTAGTCAATTATCATTTCGGCTTATGATGAGGGTTAAAATAGATCAAATCGACTACTTTTAAGGCCAACAAAGAGATGCAATCAAGGTTCAATTGTACCATAAAATCATGAAATCATGCAAGATAATTAAGATCATGCTTTAGAACAACTATTACAGGACATGCGAGGCCATCACAAGATCAAATATCAACAATATTGCCAATGAAATCATAGAAAAGATCAAATCTAGTCAAAGCAAGGGAACTAGTAAAAACAACCGGAACTACTAGTTTAGGAAAATCATTCCCAGGAGTAACCTAAAGGACTCGTAAGGTTCTCAATTCAGTGCTTTAGTAAATATATCGGCAATTTGATCTTCAGTCCTACAATGTTCTAGCAAAATATTCCCTTTTCAACTAGGTTAACATTACTTACCTTAATGTGATCAGTGAGATTCACACTTCCAGTTCCATAGATTATTCCCTTTCTCTTATCTCCGAAGGAAATGGTTCCTCCTTGGTGTTGCTGAAGTGACGACATTTTTTCTTCTATTTCCGGTCATATGGTACGAGCATCCACTGTCTATGTACCATTTGTCTTGTTGTCGCACTTCGTCCTGCACAAGGGAACTCAACCTTTTGGAACCCAGCTAAGCTTAGCTTTTCTGGGTGAATGAGGTTGATATCTTGTCTGTGGGTTAGAAGCAGGAACAAAATAATAAGGATCATTCAAATCATTAATGGTATGCATCCTTTTCTTGTTATTAGTTTTCTGGTTCCTTTTCCTAGCATTCTCTTCCATTTGTCTTTTCTTGTGAATGCACTCATGAATATAGTGACCATTTTTACCACAATGTCAGCAAATACGATTATAGACAACATGACCATACTTACCATGACCAGGTCGGAATGGTCTTTCTTGCTTTCTTTGCTCAAAATTAACTTTCTTACCTTTAGTTCCCCGAGCTTGGGCAACATACATCTTGTGAGCGTTTTGACCATTGCACCAGGTTTGGTTCTCTTTGGGCTTTTGTTCAAGCACTTTTACCTTCTCCTCTAGGAACTGGGCTTTGTCACGAGAGTTTTGCAACGCACCACTGAGAAACTCGTTTTTCTCGGCCAATTCCTTTCTTATTTTCTCATTTTTAGCAGAGCATGTTTCCACAGAATCATTTTTACCAGAGTAACCAAGACCATGACGTTGCTTAACAAAAACAGTTTGATTCACAGTTTTTTCATTTATAGAGTGAGTGAGATGATCAAGTTTATTCATGATTTCTTTAAGCATAGAGGAGGTCTTATTTTCAGAGTCTGTAGAGGGAACTGGGGGGTTATCAACATGCATGAGTTCAGTTTTAACATTTTTGCAAGACTCACACTTTCTTAAGGGATTAACAAGTGATTTAGCAAGTAACTTCTCAGATTCATCAAGTTTCTTACCCTAGACAGAGTTTTCAGTGGTTAAACCGGATATTTCATCTTCATATTCCTCTATTTTCTCTTGGAGGGAACTAATTTCCTTTCCAAATTTCTTAATGACCTTAATTAACTGTTTTTTATCACATTCAAGAAGAGATTTAGAAAGGTCAGAAGAAGATACCTCGGAGTCATCTGATTCAGTTGAGTCCTCCTTGGCCATTAAGCATTTTCCTCCAGAAGTTTGATTTGTCTCCAGTTCCCCTTCAGAGTCTTCAGAGTCGTCTCCAAAGGTAGCAAACATAGCCTTCTTCTGCATGGATTTGTCTTCTTCATTAGCGTTCTTAGGACAGTTCCTAGCTATGTGTCCTCTTTCCTTGCATTGATAGCAGGAGATTTCAGAGAGATCTCTTTTCTGAAAGTTCTTTTTGAAATTGCCTTTGATAAAGTGCTTCCTGATGTGTTTGGTAACTAAGATTGTCATCTCATCATCATCTTCTTCAAGATCGGAGTTTTCTTCCTCCATTTCCAGCCTAGAAAAAGCCTTTGAGATTTTTAAGGCGATTCCCTTTTCCACCCTTTTTGCAGAGCTTGCTTTGAGTGCTTCCCTTTCTTCAACTTCCAGTTTTCTTATGATTTGAGTTAAGGGAAGACCTTGAATACCAGGAGTGGTCTTTAGCACCCTTTTGATGAGGCTGAACTTGGAGTTGAGACCGTTGATGATGACGAGGGATTTGGACCATTCATCAAGTTTCACATCAGAATTGTTGAGTTTAGTGACAAGTCTTGTGAAACGTGAGTGATACTGGGAGATGTTCTCAGTTTCCAGCATCTCGAAGGTATGGTACTCTCCTTCTAGAGCAAATTTCCTGCTTTGCTTCAGTTCCTCACTTCCTCCATGCATTTCCTTTAGGGTAGTCCAGATTCCCTTAGCGGTTGCAATTCCTATCACCTTGTCCATGTCCTCCCTTGTTAGCCCATTGAGAATGAGTTGACGAGCTTTAGCATTCTTCTCTTTGATGGTGTAGTACTCAGGCTTCCATTGGTCTTCAGTTAAGTCCTTAGGAATGACTCCATCACTATTCTCTATCACGCGCCAGCACTGATAGTCCATGGTTTGGATGTAGTTGGTCATGCACTTCTCCCACCATTCTTCTTCTCCATTCTTACGAATGTGGGGTTTGTTGATTGAGATTCCCAGGCTGAATTCGCTTGAACTAGACATCTTGAAATCTGTAAACTAATACAAATCTAGAGCACATGCTCTAATACCAATTGTAGGATCGTACTTGTTAGTTATCGAGGGAACTGAGAGTCCAGTTCCCTAAGCAGCGGAATAAGTAAACAATAGCAGATTCAAGACAAGTTCCTTAGAGTGGGAACCTTTGATAACCAACTAGTTATCCAGGATAAAACCCACTATCTCTTGCAAGAGGATTTCAAAGTCTACTTCTTGTATTAATGCTTTGATTACAATCAACTAGAATAGAACACACAGCTTAAAGTCTTAGACACACTAAAGACTCTCTACCTAGTTCGACCTAACCAAGCAAACAACAAGCAAGCAACTTACTCAGTTCTTCTTCAAAGAACTTGGCACAACTTCTTGACAGCACTCGAAATCTTCTCTTTTTGAATGCGTGTGTGATGAGAGAGTTTTAATTACTTTATTTATATGATTTAATTACTGGAGGAAGCAAATATCCAATAACCGAATCAACCAAATAAAATAATTAAAAGTAATCGTTAAAGATAACATTTGTTACCAAATATATTCTTTACCAATTTTTACATGTTTTGTTTCCATAAAGATAAACTTTAAGCTCCTAAAATATATGGAAACATGATAAGATCTCATAGTTCTCTCCCTAACTAAAGATCTACCCTAAACAGCTCGTCGCCGCCCTTCTCATATTAATCCAAGTGATTCCAGCGTCAGCAAGCCTCAGTTCCGTTCGCCGGTTCCCAAATCTGGCATCAGCGTCTCTGTCTTTCTTTTCTCGAACCTGAGTTCCCTGTTTATCTACACATGTGGAACTATTAGTAGCAAAGTGTTTGTCATCGTCAAAACTAGGAAAACTGAGGAAGGGAACTAGGTAGGAAACTGGAGTTCCAGTTCCCAAAAGTTCACTTCCTAACAAGATCCAAGAGGAGGGAAATATTGACGAATATAGGGGTCCTCTTCTTCATTATGATTGATCTCTGGGCTTTCACCGCGGGGCGGTGGACTCACCGCGGGGCGGTGCTCTTGGCCGCGGGGCGGCAGTGTCGACTCAGAATAACTGGGAGCTGCCACCGGGTCGCGGTGGTGATCGCCGCGGGGTGGTGGAATTTTCCCATCTTCAATTTCGGTTTTGTCGTCCTTTTCAGCAGTAGGAGCGACTTGCAAATCTTTGCCACTTTGGAGGGTCACAGCATTTACACTTTCTTGCACATCCCTTTTGTCCAACCTAGCGATCATATCTGATAGATTAACCACGGTCTCCTTCATGCTCTTGATGCTGGCCTCAGTAGTATGCACATGCGTTGTGAAGTGCATTGTTAAGATCTTGAGCATATCTTCAGTTGAAGGGGGGCTACTAGCTTGGGGAGCTGCTGGTGGCTCATCAAAGTGAGGTTGTGGTGGTGGTTGTTATAGCTGATGTTGATCTTATCTAGGTCTAATCGGCCCGTAACCTCCAGCAGCGTATACTTCAGCAGTAGTGGCATCCTGAAGTTGGGGACAAGCGTTGGTGTTGTGAAATGGGTCAACGCAAATTCCACAAGCGTTGTGCTGTTGGGGTGCTTCTTTTGTACTCATCTTCACAATAACCTTTTTCAATGAAGTAATCTCTTGCATTAGATGTGCATCATTGGAATTGATTGCATTAACTCCTCTGATCTTTGGGGCTTCATCGAAATCCCTTATGCCCTCAGCCATATCATGAAGTTTAATCATGGCTGCATCATGGGTCATATTCAAGATACTACCACCACAAGTAGCATCTATGGTTCTTCTTTCATCATCTAGCAGCCCATTGTAAACATAGAGTACCAGAGCTTTCTTGTCAAAACCATGGAACGGGCAACTAGAGCAAAGTCGTTTGAACCGCTCACAATAGTCATAAAGGATCTCCTCCTCTCCTTGTTCAATACTGGCAATTTCCCTTTTTAAGGCGTTCACCATCTTGGTTGGGAAATATTGTGTGAGGAATGCCTTATGTAGCTCAGCCCATGAATCTATGCTTCCGCCAGGCAGATGATAGTACCAGTCCTCAGCATCGTCCTTAAGAGTGAACCCGAAGGCTCTCATTTTAATCTGATCTACAGTTACGTTGGCTGGTTTAATACTCATAATGACGTTGTGGAATTTACCCAAATGAATAATGGGGTCTTTGCCACTTCGTCCATAATATCTTGGGAGCAACCGTATCACTCCTGTTCTGAGTTCAAATGTCACACCATCAGCAAGTGGTGGAATGATTACAGCCAATGGCTGTTGTGCCAGATCTGGCACAGTCAACTGTCGGAGTGTCTGAGCCATTCGTACCTGTCTCTGTATCAACTTCAACAAGTAGCGAATCAGTATCAAAGGTGCGGACCGTAAGATAGATCCACACCGCAGTCAATCACAAATAATCACAAACAGAGTATTTGACTCCCTGGCAACGGCGCCTAATTTGACAAGGCCGGAAACCGGTGTCGTTTTTCTGTCAAAGAAATCCTAATTCACCTACTAAAGAGTATAGCAAGCAAGTCAAGGTCGATCCCACAAGGAGTCGGTTATCTGTATGCAATAACGTGTGACTAACAAGTAACAAGGGGGTTTTGGGGTAATTGCAGAGTAACAAAGATGCAAGTGTTAACAGAAGAAGAAATATGATAAGGAAAAGTATTTCACTAGACAAATATCCACACAGCAGATGAAATAGGTTGATCACTGAAAATTATTGTTCCAAGTTCTTTTTACAATCTTATAGTTGTTCCCACCCTGATCTTAAGTGTTAGGAAATGAAACTCAGGAACCTCAGTTCCTATGAGAGTTCCTTTCCTCAGTTTCTCTACTTTTGAAGATGACAAATACTTTGATACTAATGTTTTATCTCAAAGATGTGTTTAGAGGAACCACAGGACAGTTACTGAAACTATGGAAGCCAAACAAGATAAAGAAACCAAGCAGGCAAGCCAAAGGAACCCAGGTGTGCCCAGAAATGCAACATGTGACTTTGCATTTCCCGAGAAACCTGGGAACACCTAACCTCAGACAAAAGGAGGTGAAAGCGACTTGAGAGAAGCTTCCAAAAGCCTGCCACCATCCAAGAGCAAGACTCCAAGATGCCTAGAACAATGAACCTCGGACAGAGAAAGGTGAAAGCGACAGGACATGGAACCTGTCGCTGTCCAGAAGACAGTTCCCAAGTGCCCAGATTGTTGAACCTCGGAAGAAGGAAGTTGGAGAATGACTTGGCTGAAGTAGTTGACTAACCTAGAAGGATTCTGAGCTGCCTAGGTTGTTTGCATATGTCAAAGACAACGTGGACCAAGGAGAACCACACATCCTAGGGCAAGCTCGATCTGTGGGAACCAAGAGAAGTTTAAGCTGCGAAGAATCCTCTATAAAAGAAAGACTAACTCAAGGGTTATCTTCAAGCATTCACAATATAATCACACTCCATAGCAAACATCAAAGTGTGAAGCTTCAAACAAGATCATCAAATCAGAACAAGATCAAGAGGAACCAGTCAAGGAATCGAAGAGCTGAGTGCTAGTTCTTGTGACTGTAAGTGAGATAGTTCCTAGGTGCTAAGGTCTGTTTCTTGGATTGATTATTGATTGTGTTAAGTTATCTAGGATTACCTAACTGTGTGTAAGGTAAAGAAATTGTGTGTTTGTTCCTAGGATAAGCTGTAACCAAAAGAGATAAGAAATCAAGAAGTAGACCTTGAAATCCTTTCGAAAGAAAGGTAGTGGTTTTTATCCTAGATTGCTAGTTGGCAATCGAAGGTTTCTACTATAAGGAACTTGTTCATTTGTGCTTGATTGTTTAAATTCCGCTGTGAAGGGAACTGAGAATTGCCATTCTTAGTTCCTTAGTTATTTGTCTAACAATCTCGATCCTACATTAAGTACCATCGATTCTCACAGTTGTCGATAGACTTATTACTATGTCACTGGTAAAGTACCACCGATTCTCATAGTTGTCGGTATACTTTACCACCAACAAAGCAATAGCAATACACACAAGGATATAGGATACATGCAAATAGAAAGACGTATTAATACTCGCATGCAACTGATTCTCACTCACGATTGCGCGCTCAGAACCCCTATACGCAACAATCGTGTTTGCCACTAGATAAGCACTCGGAACCCCTATATGCAAATCCTAGCACTATGGTAAATGTCAAAAAACCTAGTTAGCTACGCTAGAAGAATCAACATAAACCAATAGATAATATGCTCAAGAGAATTAATCCAACTTTATAAGATAAAGAACAAGGAATAGAAATCTCACAACCAATTCATTGCAATGCTTCAATTGTCTAGCGAAACAAAGGTGTTTAGCTCTCCATTCGTTCAAACCCTAGAAGTGGAATGAATAAAAGAGAGGACCGAACTCACTCTCCTTACAAAAACTAGAAAATGTTCTTAAATAGGTTTTAGAAAACTAACCTAGCAAATAAGGAAAGTAAATAATTAACAATTATAAAGTCGAAAGTACTAAAAAGGAAATAAATCAACGTTGGACGCGAGGCGTCATCCTCCACCGCGGGGCGGCATAATTCACCGCGGGGCGGTGGCTTTTTGTATTGCCCCTTCTCTGAGATTCACCGTCGGGTCGCGGTGGCTTGTGGCGCGGGGCGGTAAGGGCCAGCTTCTTCAATCTTCCTCATCTGCTCTCCTATACTACCAAGTAATGGTAGCCTTCCTCCATGAATTCTAGCAGATCTTCTCCTCCATCTTCTATCATCTCTACTAAGCTGTAAATCCTATGATATCTTCACTTCTCAACTATTCTTCTGGATTACAGACTTAGCCTAAATCTACGCCAAAACTCCATCTAAAACATGTCAATAATCACTAGTTAAGGTGCCTGAAATGGCACCTATCAATCTCAGTTTGCTTTTATAATCTTGTTTGAGAGTTCACACTTTGATGTTTGCTATGGAGTGTGATTCTGTTGAAGTGCTTGAAGATAACATCTGAGCTTATCTTCCTTATATAGTGGATTCTCGAGGTTGGATCTTCTCTTGGTTCCCACAGACCAAGATTGCCTTAGGATGTGTGGTGATCCTTGATTCACGTTGTCTTTGACATGCACCAACAACCTATGCAGCTCAGAATCCACTTTGGTTGGTCAACTGCTTCAGCCAAGTCGTTCTCCAACTCCTTCCATCCGAGGTTCATCAATCTCGACACTTTGGAACTATCCTCTGGATGGTGACAGCTTTATGACATGTCGCTTCCAGCATCCTTTGTCCGAGGTTCAGCTTTCTAGACAACTTGGAGCTTTCCTTTGGATGGTGGCAAGCTTTTAGAAGCTTTGTTCAAGTCGCTTTCACCTCTTTTTGTCCGAGGTTTGGTGTCCCTAGATTTCTCGGGAAAATCAACATCACATGTTGGATTTCTGGGCACACATGGGTTCCTTTGGCTTGCTGATTGGTTTCTTCGTCTTGTTTGGCTTCCATGGTTTCGATAATTGTCCTGTGGTTCCTTAACACGCATCTTTGAGATAAAACATTAGTATCAAAATATTTGTCATCTTCAAAAGTAGAGAAACTGAGGAAAGGAACTCTTAGGGGAACCAAAGTTCCAGAGTTCCGTTTCCTAACAAGTTGTAGTAGTCAAGTGTCGATCCCACAGAGACCAAATGTAATATTAATTGAAACACTACCAGTGAACTAGGCCGGAAAGATATGAGATTGGGTAAAACTATAACTAAGCTAACAAATAATAATAAAGAAAACAAATAAAAATCTATGGGATAAATGTGTCTAAGGTTAAAGATCACCGCAATGATGTTTCTGTAAATAAAATCACAATTCACCTGAATCTAGTCCAAGTTATTTGAAGGTAACTATCTTAGGTAATTACTAATTCCTCTCGGATGATAGTAAATGTGTCTAGATTCAATTAACATCCACTCTCGCGACTTGCTATTCAAATCTAGACCCTTTGGACACTTAGAATCTAAGGTCAAACTGAATTAACATACACTCTCGTGACTTGCTAAATCAAATCTAATCTTAGGGTTTCTATGATAGTTATTAATCCACAAGAGAAATTAAGATGCTCTCGCAATAATAAAATCTTAGGTTCAATTCCTTGGATTCCAATAGAAGTTATTACCTCTCGGTCTCAAACCCTATCTGACTACCTATTAACGTTTTTACCTCTCGGTTGCAAACCCTAATAGGATCCAATTCGCGTAGACTAATATGGGCATAAAGCATCTAGGAACGAATCAAATACTATTTCAATTCAGGTAAAGAAATAATTATAATTACATACGCATCGTCGGGATCACCCCAACATTAGAACTAGGGATTTAGCCAAGCATGATTGAAGACATATTCAATAAATTTAAACTAGCCAACAACATATATGAATTATTCAATAAATACGGGAGATAAGAAAATTTAATCTCAATATAAAAATAATCCAAGTTGACAAATACTAGAACAATAATACCAAATCTTCAAATTGTACAAATTCCAAAAATCCCATCATGAAATTTCATGTGCAACTGTGCAAAAGCTAAAACCAAAATAAAACAAGAAAAGCTAAACTAACCTAAAAACTAATCTAAGCTACTGCCGCCCCCCTTTGAAAAGTCAAACCCAAACCTTATATAATTCATACTTTGGAGCATCAAACGGCAATTCAACGCCTCTTCTTAATACATGGGCTTGCGCTTTGGGCCAGCTTCTTAATACATGGGCTTTTATATGATCTTGTAACTTCAGTCTTCAGCCATATATTATTTGACCGGTATTCATATATTTGGCATCTCCTCAAATAGTCTTGTATCATCTTCAAATTTAATCTAAAATACCTGAAATAATAAAAATATGAGTGTAGGCTCCGAATATAAAATATAGCAAAATTAATTACAAAAATATATAAAATATGCATGAAAATAATCTAATCTAATATGCAACTAGACTCCTAAAATATGTATAAAATAGGTGTTATTATGTACACAAACCATTGACATTCATAACAAATTTGTCCCACAATATAACACAACATAAACAGGCGTTCCAAGCGTTCCAAAATAACACAACATGAAGGCGAAAAGGCATAAAAGTGTTTGATTAGAGTTAGGCTAAGCCTATTTATATTATATATAATTTTATAAATTATATTTGATATATAAATATTTATATTTAAAAATTAATTCGGACTTTCGAACGGACTATCCAGACTAAATGAATTATTATCATCAATGTCCGCATTCCACCGCATAAACGGGCGGCCTGTTAGATCATGCCTAACAACAATCATATGAGATATAACCATACTCCTTACATCATACAATAAAATACATTTAGTGTCTGTGAGGTCAAGCAAGACATGGAGTTTATCACTGAAACCTAATAAAAGAAAACGCAAAAGAAGTAGCCAAGAATTACAAAGACACCCTCTTATAAAATAACTTCGAAGTTTATAACAAACCATCGACATTCATAACAAATTTTGTTTTTCACGTTTCCTATTGATTTTACGTTTGTGCTACCAACGGGGCTTTTCAATAATTGATAGTTGCAGGGAACTAATATAATGGTTTGAACATAGAAATGACAAATGTTACATATTTAATACGACTTATTTGTACACATTTCCATCTTCATTCTGATATTACATAATTTCACCTTTCCCTCAACTATAAAAAATGACATTTGCAGGACTGCAACCATAAACTCAAATGTTCTCTTTGTTGGTGCAATGCATACTTTCAAGTTTCTCGTGCCCAAAATTTCTGGTACTGGTGGAGCTGAATAGTTTCTGCTGTTAGTCTGTTACCACTTTTCCCCCTTGAGCAACTATTCAAAAAAAAGCCATTTTTCTTGGCATCTAACCTGTAAAATTTAAGCTCAAGTCTAAACTAAACTAAATCAAACGAGAGGGTGGAGATTTTGCTCTGCAGAACAACCAAAATGTCCATAGGATCAAAATCTCATTCTCGTCATCACACTTTTCCGTGGTACTGGAAGTGTAGCTTGTAGTCATGTCTCAAGCTAGCCAGAATGCTTCTGCAAAGACCCTCTGCACAATAATGGTGGTTAAAAATGAGAAAGTTACGCCTGAATCGCTAATACATTATAGTATATCACGGGTTACAGATACAATTCATGTTTCATATACAAGGTTGCTCACCTCCAAACTCGGTATGAAGACATTGAAGATTGTGTTCGGAGTAAGAATCTATTAGTGTGTAAACTCATGGCCTCATGGCTTCATCTATTTCTCTATAGATCAAATGTTTCAGCAAATTGTTAATCGATTGGGTGAAGTGCTATGGCCAACCACTGGAGCAACAAATTGATACAAGATAGTAAGTCACGTACCTTTTAATGCCCTTTCTCAATTGGCCAAATCCTGAGTAGACTGAAATGTAGTTTGATAATAGCTTATAACAGTGCTCTTTAAACAACTTCTGATGTCTAATCTGCAAATAGTGTACAAAAGTTCACCGATCAATGATTACACACTTCTATTATATAGATAACACTGCTAAAAAACATCATGGAGGGTCTAGTTCGGGAAAGAGAAAGAGAAGATTAGGAAATTTTTACAATCCCAAACATGCAAACTAAGTAAGAATGCAAAACAGAAAGTTATTTCATTGTGCAACAAAACCAGATGAAACAGATCCATAGTCCCAAGTTGGGATCAGAGAAAACTATACTCCAGAATCAGTTGGGAAATTGCAAATCAGACATGGTGTAACAATCTTCTGACTAATATTATGCATAGTTTTGGATGTGTCAGGTTTTGGGGTGTAAGCAAAACACACTACGGAAGCAATTCTAATGGGCTTTTCTCTTGGCATACTTGTGTTGTATAGTATATGAGGATGTATCAGCACATCCTTGATACTTGTGAGCAAATTACTGTACAAGACCAACAGTCTATGCTTCATGCAATAAACCAAGGAAGGTTTGCGAGAAAAAGATAAGCACAACAGGTAATAAAATCAAACCTCCTCATAAACCCTTCGAAGATAACAAGCACATTTGATTCCCTTCCCCAGAGTCCACGTAAAGTAATCACTTTTGTCCACTGAATCTGTATCCACCATTTCCAGACAGTTAAGAAGGCTTTCGATCGAATATTAGAGTAAACCAGCTTTCTTCACACACTCACTGGAAAAAAACCCGCGAGTAAGCATATAAGCATCCTGAAAACATGACAGAAACTGAAACAAATAACATGACACAAACATATCAGCAAGTAAACAAAAAGGAGTTTTGGCTGGGGAGGAAGATCATATGCATTGTCTTTGTCTCCTCCCCCTCCAATACATGGAGAGATTTTCCATAAAATCTGCACCCAAGTGATTGTTGCTCCTGCAGTATTTCAAAGCTCTCTAGATAATACCATTACCAAACCAGTCACGACAGAATTCATTTGATCATACTTGGGACATGAAAAGATATATTGGTGAGACAGCGAATAATCAGAACATGTCTGCCTTTATTAACATGAAAAAAAACGTTGCTTTTTCAAGGATAACATTAGTTCACTAGACTACAATAGAAAAATGTGCCAAACTATAGGCCCGAGATCGAATAGCAGTGTAAGTGCATAACAGTTCCTAAGATAAAGAAGCAAGAACATGCATAAGAGGCAAGTAGCAACGGGGAAAAAGTTAATAAAAAGGACATCAGGCAAATTATGGTACATCTACCCCATGAGATGCCAAAGATAATTATGCATGCCAATTCGACAGGTATTGGACATATCAATATCAGAAGAATTGTGCTTCAGAGAAATTATAATAGAAGAATTGGAGCATACCTATGGCGATGTTTAACAATGGTACATAATAATCGGCAACATGCAGCATATAGATCTATTGAAGATTGCTGATTGACAAGATGAACATCACTAGCCTTGGCAGCAGGAGACATCCAACTATTAGGTGCAGGAGACCGGTATTGAGCTATAAGATGACAGAAGTCCTGGAATATAGCAGCAGGTAGCCGTAAAAATTGCCCTACATCAATTTTTTGCTTTTTTTCCCGATTGATGCCCTACACCAATTTGAAGCAAAGTGTATTTTCTCAAAATTATGGTCAACACCTCAACACACATCAGAACGACTGACCCTGGATCAGGATTATCTTTTTCATTATGGATGAGATTACTGTAGAAAACAGAAGGACCTTGGAGATGCACTACAATGTTGAATAGAGAAGCAGTTAAACTTTGTAGCTTCTCTTTCACCGGCCGTCGACCTGAAACCCACCCAAAGTAAGCCATCAGCTAATAAATAGTGTTCCTATCAAGTGCAACTTTAGATTTTCACATTGCTTTTCCTAATATATGACATCTTGTAGAATAAATCAACTAGGATACTCCAAATTACTGGCCACCAGATGTAAATTAGTAGAGAGATTTATATCTCTCAGCCCAACAAACTATAGATTTTCTTAGAATATTCAACCAGTACAAAGGAAACACTGTGACACATTTATTAAAGACAAAATAATGCCATAACAACAGAGAAATCAAAAAAAAAATTGGAAAAACAATTTCATGTACATCTGGAATTAGGTAGGCACCTTGTTGATTATCAAATGAAGCATGTGAAATATAAGTGATAAGGAAAAACGAACATACAGATAACTAGATCCTGATAGATCTATAAGCATGCCAAGATACTCCCACTATTTCAGAATTTTCATGTACAATAATTTAGAGCACATACACCGTATGACAAGATCACCAACAAATTAAGCACTGATACACTAGAAAGGTAGCAAACAATGGGGAACAGGGAAAGGGGAAACAATTCAATGATGTAATAAGGCTGTCAGATAGCTCTCAATGCTCTTGTACAATGTTGATTAAAAAACACAAATGATAATCTTTGAATCCATATTGTTTTACTTAAAGAGAACAATCTGTTAATCAAGATGTCAGTTATATGTACTTTTACACGTGTAGCAGCCCAAATTCGTCACACTACTCGTTACATTCACAAACTGACCCTTGATTACTATATGGGCCCACCATCATCAATGGTCAAATTATGAGTGTGAAAGGGAGTGTAACAGGCAAGGTACAAGGATAATTGAAATGGTGGTGTAGCTATAGAAAGATATAAAAGAAAGGGTTTAATTTTAAGAAATAAGAGAATGATATTTATTACTATATAGGAAAGAAAATACAATGACTATGTTCTCCAGATAAATTGGAAGCACAATTCTGACAAAAAAATTGATGAACATTGTTTTATAGAGTGAAGAAGATGAATTTATCACTATCATGAGGTATGAGGAGATTGAAATACCCCAAATAAGATAAGGTAATGGCAATTTGGTAAATAAGATTTTTAGGGGTTTCTTAATTGAGAAAAGGGTAATTTTGGGGATATAAATCCCCAAAGGGGTCGTCTTCCTCAGGAAGCCAAGTCTCCTTCCTGAACTCCCTCTCATGTGCTCGGTAGTTGTCTTCTGTGGTGAGACAGCCGTGGTCGTCCTTCCTCCTACGAGCTCGACCGCCGTCGCCTCTCCTCATCTATTCGATGTTGTCGTTGGACCGCCGCTGCTATGCAGAGCTGCTGCGTTCTGTAGCTGATGTGTTCTGCATCGAGTCGAGCCATGTCCAGCCGCCGAGAGCGAGATCGAGGGGCCATGAGTCGTTTCCACTGTTGACCGGAGCTGCTGCATTTCGTTGCCGTGTTGTTGTTGTTCCGCCGTTGTGCTGTTGCTGGTGTTCCGCTGCAGATTCCGGCGAGCGAGGGGACAATTTCGGTGGTCGCAGTTGGGGTGTCAATGAGGTAAGATGATGGGTTCTTCAAATTGTGTTGTTTGAAGTTCACGTGGTAGCTACATATATATGTATATGTGTGAGCGATTTGTTGTTCTACGCGCGTGGGCAAAATTTCTGAATTCGTTGGTTTGTGCAGGCATGATTTTAGAGTATTTGATTTGCTATTGGTTTGAGTTGGATTAATTTGGGTGTGATTGACCTAATTAATTAAGGGTTTGATTTTAGGGTTTCGAATTGGGGTTTTATTTGGTTATGGATTGGATGAGTAATTAATGACAGGGATTTGCTCGGATTGATTTCGCAGGTTCGTTCGAGTGGTTTGGAGACCTCTGGGGTCGTTGCGGTTCGACTTGAGGCAAGAGGATCCTTGCTAACTTATATATTTTTATAAATTGATTTATGCTTAATTTATTTCATAATTAAGTTTACCGTTGCTTGGTTGAATATGGGTATGTGTGCGTGATAGTAATTGTCTGGTATCGTGATTGATTAAATGTGGACGTGGTAGTCAATTGTGACTAAATATGATTGATTGTTGTAAATAGTATTGTTGGATTAAATGGGTGTGTGTGTTGAATGTGTGTGTGTATGTTGGATTGAATGTGTGTGTGTGTGTGGGATCGTGTGTGTGTGTGGAATTGAATGTGTGTGGGTGTGTGTGTTGAATGTGTGTGTGTATGTTGGATTGAATGTGTGTGTGTGTGTGGGATCGTGTGTGTGTGTGGAATTGAATGTGTGTGGGTGTGTGTGTTGAATGTGTGTGTGTATGTTGGATTGAATGTGTGTGTGTGTGTGTGTGTGTGTGTGTGTGTGCATGTGTTGGATCGTGTGTGTGCGTGTGTTGGATTGAGTTTGTGTGTGTGTGTTGGATTGTGTGTGTGTATGTGATATTTGATTGGTTGTCGTATGAAGTGTTTGAATTGGTGTCGGTGTAGTGGTGGAATGTTGTTGGTTGGTGAAAGTCCTTATATTTAGGGCCTCGGTGGGTATGAACCCCCGAAGGTCGAAGGGTCAGGTGATGATAGTCTCACCAAACCGCGTAGGGTGCACGCCTACGTCGTTAAGGGCCAAGGGTTGGATGGTGAAAGTCCCATCCGGAAAGTATGTGTTGATTGTCTCACCCGGTGATGTGGTGGTGGATACGGAGGTTGGATTGGAGGTGTTGGTGGTTGTGTGTGTTGATTGTCTCACCTTGGTGATGAGGGGGTGGAGACGGAGATGTTGTGAATTGTCTCACCTTGGTGATGTGGGGGTGGAGACGGAGATGTTGTGAATTGTCTCACCTAGGTGATGTGGGGGTAGAGACGGAGATGTTGCGAAGTGGTAATTGTGTGAAAGGGTTGCTTGCGTACCTGATTAAGTGGTTGTTTGAAGTGATATATATGTATATTTTAATTGTTTGTGATTGGTTGAATATGAGTTGAGTTATCTTTCTTGGTTGCTTTGGTCGGATATGGTGATGACTAGTATATATTGATTATTGTTTGTATTGATTGAATGTTATGATGATGAAATGGGTATGTGCGTGTGATATGAATTGTCTTGTAGCGTATCTGATTAAATGTTGACGTGGTAGTCAAATATGACTAAATGTGATTAGTGTATGATGACACGTGTGTGTGTGTTGGATCGTGTGTGTGTGTTGGATTGAGTGTGTGTGAGTGTGTGTATATTGGTTGTGTGTTGAATAGTGGTTGTGATTGTGAGTTTCGTGTGTTATAGTTGTTGGTTGTAACTGGTCAAGGTGGTAAATACTGTTGGTATGGTTGTTGTTGGTAACTGGTGGATTATGAAGGTTGGTTGCGTTGTTTGACTGTATAGATTAGTTTCCCATCTTGAGGGTGTGTGCCAATGCGAGTTGAGTTTGAGGTATGAGTTGCAGTCGAGGTTGACGAATCGGCGGCACCAGAAGGGTGGCTGGCCTGGATCGTTATTTTGGTTGATTGTATTATGTTTATATGTGATGATTATATCGTTGATGCTTATGTGTTTGTTGTTGTGAAGGTTAATTGATTTTGTTGTGTTAGTGCAGTAGTGAGTTCAGAATAATTGGTTAGATTTGGTTGTAAGTCAGTAGTAAGAGATGTGTATGTGCATAGAGTTGTTGATTGAGGTATTAGTAATATAGAGAAGAATGGATTGGACGTGTCAGTGAAGTTGGATTGGATCGTTTTATTCGTTTATGCTTGTGATGAGTTTGAGGATGGATTGATTGAGGTTAGTATAGTGAAGAGTTGGATAAGATTGAGTATTGGATGATTATGTGATAGAGTGTGTTTGTGTTTAGGCATGTGTTTTATGTTGATTGGTCGGTATGATATGGTATATATTGTATGTATATATTGTATGATCTGTTGTTGTTTGGTATTGTTGATTGCCATGATAATTCTATGGTTTTGAAACTGTTTTGGCTCGGCTAATCTTGCCATAGTCTTTTATGGAGACTGACCAACCTCGGTTTATGTGCCGTGGTTGGCTGGGGTATCGGGTCCCCCAGTCAATCAGGCTTTGCAGATTTAGCGCCAGCAAGGATGATCCTGATCACCGTCGGTTTGGAGTCGAGAACTCTACTTTTGGGTTTGGGACTTTGACTTGGTTGTATGTGTCGTTTTGGTTTTGAACCTTGAAGTGGTCGAACTTGTTGTATTGGTTTTGGTTTTTGGTTGTTGGTTTTGGGTTGTAAATGGTTGTATTTCTCTATGTTAAGATTGATTATGGTTTCAAACTCTGGACAGGTTTTACAGGTTTTTCCGCTGTGCTGCTTTTGGTATATATTATGTATGGGATATGTTTTGCAAAATTTTATTTCACCCGCCTTATAGTCCTTCAGGACTATGGCACTGTAGCACCTCTGGCCCGGGGTGTTATAGAAGTTGGTATCAGAGCTCTTTTCAAAAAAATGTGTTCTTTCCAAGTTTTCAACTTGAGAATTTTTATACGTTGTTGTTATGAACGATCGGGTGATCAGGAATCCTTGCTGTCAACCGTAGTGAGTTGTGTTGGTGAGTATTGGTTGTTTGTGATGTTTTGTGCTAATGTTTGATATATTTATATGTGATGTTGAGTATTGATGATTAATTTCATATGCGATGTTTAATGTTGTTAAGTAAATTTTATGGTGCGTTCCCTGGTAAGTGGAACGTGCTAGAGGTTTAAAGAGTATGAGTATGGTAGAGGATGAGGTCGTTGGGCTTATCGTCAAGAGGTTGATGCAGGTAGTTTAGTGGTGATGATTTTGTATGAATTATTGTGCTACTGTTATTGTTAGGGTTGAGTAGGACAGATTAAGCGCATTCAGATGTGGTTGTGTTCTGAGATAAACTTTGATGGTAAGGCATAGTTGTACAATCCTTGAGTACTGATTAGTGCTGATCAGGGAGACTGCTATAGTTGATTTTGATCAGGCTATTGATGTTGGAAGTAGTAAGGAACAGAGAACTCAGTTGCATCTGAAAAAGTAGAATTTCGCGACTATGGGATTCGGCTGAGCTTAGAAGTAGAATGTGCAGGTCGTAACTAGTGTGTCAGTGTTGGTTATTCCACAGGGAACAGAAAGGTTTGTCATCTACAGTGATGTGTCTAAGCAGGGTCAGGGTTACATCTTGATGCAGAATGGGAAAGTCATTGCATATGTCTTTTTGTCAGCTCAATTGTATAAGAGAGAGTTGAACATGAGACAAGATGGTTGCTAGAATTGATTGAAGATTGTGGAAAAGATATTGTGTATCAATTAGAAAGGGCTAATGAGATAGTTGATGCTTTGAGTAGGAAGTCGACTCTCGAGCAGGTGGTTTCTTGTCTGACAGTTCGGTCGGGATTGCAACAGGAGTTGGCGAAGGGTGAAAAGTGAAATTGGGTTTGAGAAGGAACAAATACAGCTGAATGTAATGGAATGTTGAGTATGAGATGCAGTGAGATTGCTCATGGAAGAGTGTACGGATTTTTGTTTAGGAAGATGGAATATAGTGATTTCAGATCGGTTATGTGTGTTGGCAGATAAAGAGATCAGAGAGTTGATTCTCAAGGAAGATCATTCTTCGACAAGTCCTGTATATATTAGAGTCGATTATGCGACGCAGTTATCCAAGCTTGTGTGACTCTAGTTTCGAGGACAAAACTATTATAAGGGGGGAGAATGAAATACCCCAAATAAGATAAGGTAATGGCAATTTGGTAAATAAGATTTTTAGGGGTTTCTTAATTGAGAAAAGGATAATTTTGGGGATATAAATCCCCAAAGGGGTCGTCTTCCTCATGAAGACAAGTCTCCTTCCTGAACTCCCTCTCATGTGCTCGGTAGTTGTCTTCTCCGGTGAGCCAGCCGTGGTCGTCCTTCCTCCGGCGAGCTCGACCGCCGTCGCCTCTCCTCATCTATTCGTTGTTGTCGTTGGACCGCCGCTGCTATGCAGAGCTGCTGCGTTCTATAGCTATTGTGTTCTGCATCGAGTCGAGCCACGTCCAGCCGCCGAGAGCGAGATCGAGGGGCCACGAGTCGTTTCCACTGTTGACCGGAGCTGCTGCATTTCGTTGTCGTGTTGTTGTTGTTCCACCGTTGTGTTGTTGCTGGTGTTCCGCTGCAGATTCCGGCGAGCGAGGGGACAATTTCGATGGTCGCAGTTGGGGTGTCAATGAGGTAAGATGATGGGTTCTTCAAATTGGTTTGTTTGAAGTTCATGTGGTAGCTACATATATATGTATATGTGTGAGCGATTTGTTGTTCTGCGCGCGTGGGCAAAATTTCTGAATTCGTTGGTTTGTGCAGGCATGATTTTAGAGTATTTGATTTGCTGTTGGTTTGAGTTGGATTAATTTGGGTGTGATTGACCTAATTAATTAAGGGTTTGATTTTAGGGTTTTGAATTGGGGTTTTATTTGGTTGTGGATTGGATGAGTAATTAATGCCAGGGATTTGCTCGGATTGATTTCGCAGGTTCGTTCGAGTGGTTTGGAGACCTCTGGGGTCGTTGCGGTTCGACTTGAGGCAAGAGGATCCTTGCTAACTTATATATTTTTATAAATTGATTTATGCTTAATTTATTTCATAATTAAGTTTATCGTTGCTTGGTTGAATATGGGTATGTGTGCGTGATAGTAATTGTCTGGTATCGTGATTGATTAAATGTGGACGTGGTAGTCAATTGTGACTAAATATGATTGATTGTTGTAAATAGTGTTGTTGGATTAAATGGGTGTGTGTGTTGAATGTGTGTGTGTATGTTGGATTGAATGTGTGTGTGTGTGTGGGATCGTGTGTGTGTTGGATCGTGTGTGTGCGTGTGTGGAATTGAATGTGTGTGGGTGTGTGTGTTGAATGTGTGTGTGTATGTTGGATTGAATGTGTGTGTGTGTGTGTGTGTGCGTGTGTTGGATCGTGTGTGTGCGTGTGTTGGATTGAGTTTGTGTGTGTGTGTTGGATTGTGTGTGTGTATGTGATATTTGATTGGTTGTCGTATGAAGTGTTTGAATTGGTGTCGGTGTAGTGGTGGAATGTTGTTGGTTGGTGAAAGTCCTTATATTTAGGGCCTCGGTGGGTATGAACCCCCGAAGGTCGAAGGGTCAGGTGATGATAGTCTCACCAAACCGCGTAGGGTGCACGCCTACGTCGTTAAGGGCCAAGGGTTGGATGGTGAAAGTCCCATCCGGAAAGTGTGTGTTGATTGTCTCATCCGGTGATGTGGTGGTGGAGACGGAGGTTGGATTGGAGGTGTTGGTGGTTGTGTGTGTTGATTGTCTCACCTTGGTGATGTGGGGGTGGAGACGGATATGTTGTGAATTGTCTCACCTTGGTGATGTGGGGGTGGAGACGGAGATGTTGTGAATTGTCTCACCTAGGTGATGTGGGGGTGGAGACGGAGATGTTGTGAAGTGGTAATTGTGTGAAAGGGTTGCTTGCGTACCTGATTAAGTGGTTGTTTGAAGTGATATATATGTATATTTTAATTGTTTATGATTGGTTGAATATGAGTTGAGTTATCTTTCTTGGTTGCTTTGGTCGGATATGGTGATGACTAGTATATATTGATTATTGTTTGTATTGATTGAATGTTATGATGATGAAATGGGTATGTGCGTGTGATATGAATTGTCTTGTAGTGTATCTGATTAAATGTTGATGTGGTAGTCAAATATGACTAAGTGTGATTAGTGTATGATGACACGTGTGTGTGTGTTGGATCGTGTGTGTGTGTTGGATTGAGTGTGTGTGAGTGTGTGTATATTGGTTGTGTGTTGAATAGTGGTTGTGATTGTGAGTTTCGTGTGTTATAGTTGTTGGTTGTAACTGGTCAAGGTGGTAAATTCTGTTGGTATGGTTGTTGTTGGTAACTGGTGGATTATGAAGGTTGGTTGCGTTGTTTGACTGTATAGATTGGTTTCCCATCTTGAGGGTGTGTGCCAATACGAGTTGAGTTTGAGGTATGAGTTGCAATCGAGGTTGACGAATCGGCGGCACCAGAAGGGTGGTTGGCCTGGATCGTTATTTTGGTTGATTGTATTATGTTTATATGTGATGATTATATCGTTGATGTTTATGTGTTTGTTGTTGTGAAGGTTAATTGATTTTGTTGTGTTAGTGCAGTAGTGAGTTCAGAATAGTTGGTTAGCTTTGGTTGTAAGTCAGTAGTAAGAGATGTGTATGTGCATAGAGTTGTTGATTGAGGTATTAGTAATATAGAGAAGAATGGATTGGACGTGTCAGTGAAGTTGGATTGGATCGTTTTATTCGTTTATGCTTGTGATGAGTTTGAGGATGGATTGATTGAGGTTAGTATAGTGAAGAGTTGGATAAGATTGAGTATTGGATGATTATGTGATAGAGTGTGTTTGTATTTAGGCGTGTGTTTTATGTTGATTGGTCGGTATGATATGGTATATATTGTATGTATATATTGTATGTATATATTGTATGATCTGTTGTTGTTTGGTATTGTTGATTGCCATGATAATTCTATGGTTTTGAAACTATTTTGGCTCGGCTAATCTTGCCATAGTCTTTTATGGAGACTGACCAACCTCGGTTTGCATGCCGTGGTTGGCTGGGGTATCGGGTCCTCCAGTCAATTAGGCTGTGCAGATTTAGCGCCAGCAAGGAGGATCCTGATCACCGTCGGTTTGGAGTCGAGAACTCTACTTTTGGGTTTGGGACTTTGACTTGGTTGTATGTGTCGTTTTGGTTTTAAACCTTGAAGTGGTCGAACTTGTTGTATTGGTTTTGGTTTTTGGTTGTTGGTTTTGGGTTGTAAATGGTTGTATTTCTCTATGTTAAGATTGATTATGGTTTCAAACTCTGGACAGGTTTTACAGGTTTTTTCGCTATGCTGCTTTTGGTATATATTATGTATGGGATATGTTTTGCAAAATTTTATTTCACCCGTCTTATAGTCCTTCGGGACTATGGCACTGTAGCACCTCTGGCCCGGGGTGTTACAGAGATACCTTCAACACACTCAAGAACCAAGTCCAGACAGTCAATCCCAGCTGCCACATTAGAAGAAACCATTCTGCCATCATCTTTCCCGATAGTTATGTCATAGATCATAGTACAACCTTCTTGTACACCAACCAACGCTCTTTCTAGAGCCTGTATAACAGATCCTAGATGTGATGAATTTCTTATTAGCATCTTGAAAGACATTCTCAGCCTAGCCTTGAGTTCCTCTACACCACAGACTGCAAACCCTTCCAACTGAGAGCTTAATGATTTTGTACTTGACTCCATTTCATGAGAAGCTAATTTTGCTATTTTTTGCTGCAAGAAAATGCATTTTCCAATAGCCTTGAAGTGCAATCTTACCAGTTCGACAAGGACATTTCTAGTCATAGTCAGATAACTCGATGCGTATTGATGCCCTAATACTTCCACGAACTGGAGAGCACCATCTAACACAAACCAAAATTCTTTTGGCATCTGATCCATGTTCGCAAAGTCCAACAATATTTCTTGCACGAGACCAAGCAAAAATTTCATCAAACTTAATGGTAAGGGAGAACATCTTGTTCGGATACGCAGCCTCATAATAGATGAAGAAGCAATGAATAGTTCTCGTATAAAAAAGAAATAATTAAGATTTTGACAGCCCAAAAATCCCTGTAGGTTCTCCCAGATGCCTCATTCACTGGCTGGATCAAATTCAGGTAGCATGAGGAACACTTTTCCCGTGTCCGAATCCAAATGTTCGGAAGTATTGCTATCATTACAGGAACTCAGTATTGATGACTCCACCCTAAAAAATCTTTTATCCCCATCTACTTCCACCAGTCCTTTAGCAATCAGAAACTTCTTAAAGGTAGAATCCATAAATGCTGAAGCTATGTCTATAAATTGATTTATCTTGGAAATGTTTTTACATTCACCACTAACTTTTACAGATAAACTGTAGTTTCCTGCATCTATGTCATTCAATGTGGCAGCCAGACCCCAGAAAAAACCATGAATGCAGGACAGCAATGAGGATATCTTATTCAGTTCAATCAATCTGAAACTGTCTTCTATACTTTCACTTTTAACAGTATCATTCAACTGATCCCTCAGTAACTCGGCAATCATGTTTATAATTATGCATGCATTGACGCCTTCAGTGGAGTTGCTCGATGCTTTTCCTTTGCAGACCAGATTTATGAGCTTTAACAGAAACACTATGACAATTCTTTGCTAATGTAGTGAACACACCTGAAGTGTAATCCAACAATGAGAAAATCATATTGTTGGTGTGCATGTCGCCACTATTGGAGCAATTGTTCACCCTCTCAACTACCAGAGCCGCAGATTTCACTAACCATAAAACATGGGACGAACTCTCACCAATAAGCCCGATACCCCAGGATTCTTCTTCTTTCTCCTCACTGGAAGCGATGGTCAAACATTTCAAGGCCCTACGGCATCACACCAATAATCTGATAAGCTCACATTGACTATGCAATTGTGAACTTCCATGGGTCTCCATGAAACTCCTGACTACAACACTGAAACCATAAACAATAAAAAAAATCACATCAAGTTAACAACAAATGAAAGATACCAAAAAACAAGCTGAAAAGAACAAAGTGAGCAATCAATCCTTAATACCACATAATTGCAGGAAGATACAAGAGTCACAAGACAAATGAAAAATAATGAGTGATACAAGCTGCCTCGGATATGTACAATTATTGCTTTATTTTCATCGCTACATTCAACTGTCTGCTGAACCAATAGATAATTACAAGCAATTGATAAGAGATCTTTAGTAAGTTAACATGATTTTCCAGCTAAGAGTTATCTTAAAAATAAGAAGAAAAATACAATCTACTACTAAAAAGTTGCCAGATTGGGTCCATCTTCTTTCAGAAACTCCGAATTGAGAAGTAAATGGATCAAAGGAGAAATCACCACACAAGTGTCACAATTGGATGTAGAAACTTGAAACGTTTCCTACAAGATTTGTTACACGATTTCTAAACTGACGTAACATATGAAATATAGAACCACTTTTGGTGATTGATACAGAAAAGACAAACAAATAGTATACCTTTCAAGATTGAGCACCAATCTTGTGCAAAGCAGGAAAGATTTAGTGTTTAATGATCGTTTAGGCATGTGAATCAAAAGATTAAGCAAATTCTGGCAAACTATGAACTAAAAACTTGTCAGAGGAAACAATCTTCCACCTTCGAAGAATTCTTCCATCGTGTCATTGTCTAATAAAGAGACGGTTCCTTTTTCTTCATCAATGTATGACAAATGTTTGATGCCAAATACCTGCGCACAAACTAGGACAAAATAGAGAGAGGACTATCATTGAAAGAAGATCAAAGAAAGAACCTTTTTCCTTGAAAACAGAGTGATTAGATGCATTTCTTAAGAGAGATAGAAATAACAGAGAGCTAAAGAGAGCATTTCTCTTATTTAAGTGCACTTAAAATCATGCAATTATTAGTTGTACAAAAATTAAAAAGTGAAACAAGAAGAGTCATAATGTAATCCTCAAAGAGGGACGAAGAAACTAGCATCTCAAAGAGCATTCTTTGAGAGGACACCTTGGTTTAAACTCAAAGAAATCTAAAATAGGCTGTCAGCCTCTTCACTGAATGCAACATAACATGCAATTGAACGTCAGAAAAACAATTAGCGGAAAAGTTATGAGAATGTCCCAAGAGTAGTCAGAACGTAATTCTTGAAACTAGCATCTCCCTGAGCAAATCTTTAACAGGAAATACATGGAAACAAGACCTTGGTGTAAACTGAAAGAACTCCAAAAAAACTTATGAGCCTCTTCACTAAATGCAACATAACATGCAATTGAACATCAGGAGAACTATTAGCAGCAAAGGTATGATTTCAACTTACGGTTAGCTCATAGAAACTAGTGTCTTGAAGAAGGCCTAGCGAGATCTGTTGCACAGTGACTTTCACCAGATCAGTAGAGTCAACGGTGCAACTGTTCCCAGTCTCCTTTGAAGAGCAACCATAACAAAGAGCACTGCGGATTAAAATAGACAGGAATATCTCTGAATCCTCTTCGGTAGCATGGCTGCCCCAGACAGCAACATTTTGACAAACAATCCACCAAACGGCTGTTGGTAATGTTTTCTCATCTAATGAACAAACACACATATCCCATGAACCATTTGAAGCTTCGTCACAACTCTTAGCATTAAGTAATTCCTCCTGATCCACCAATGAAAGCGATTTCATCATAAATGCAGTAAGTCTTGATGCTTCTTCCTCCAAGTCTGACAAAATCAGCTTCCAATTTTTGTCTTTCTTGACAAAAAGTGCTAAACGATCATCAGCCATCACCTTTGCTAGAGAAAGACTACTGTTTTCTTGCATTAGGTACTGAACAAAATTCATTTTCCTATTCAGATCAACAAGCCTTTGGATAATCATGGGATGCAACATATAAACCAGAGAAGAAGAATTTGGTGAACTTGCTTTACCAATATTCTGTCTAATAGACTGGACTAAAACAAGAAGAGAAGTGGAAGACTGGGAAATACAAGAGATATAGTGTAGGATCGTGATTGTTAGAAAATAACTTAAGAAACTCAGAATATCGATTCTAAGTTCCCTTCGCAGCGGAAATATACAATCAAACAAATGACAAGTTTCTTATAGTGGAAACCTTTGATTGCCAACTAGCAATCCAGGATAAAAACCAATACCTTTCTTTCGAAAGGATTTCAAGGTCTACTTCTTGATTTCTTATCTCTTTTGGTTACAGCTTATCCTAGGAATAAACACACAGTTTCTTTGCCTTACACACAGTTAGGCAATCCTAGATAACTTAACACAATCAATAATCAATCCAAGAAACAGACCTTTGCACCTAGGAACTATCACTTACAGTCACAGGAACTTAACACTCAGCTCTTCTATTCCTTGACTGGTTCCTCTTGATCTCGGTTTGCTTTGATGATCTTGTTTGAAGGTTCACACTGGATATTTTCTAATGTGTGTGAGTTGTATTTCAGTGCATACTTGATAACCCTTGAGTTAGTCTTCCTTTTATAGAGGATTCTTCGCAGCTTAATCTTCGCTGGGTTCCCACAGATTGAGCTTGCCCTAGGATAAGTTTTTCTCCTTGGTCCACGTTGTTCTTGGCATGTGCAAACAACCTAGGCAGCTCAGAATCCTTCTAGGTTAGTCAACCTCTTCAGCCAAGTCATTCTCCAGCTTCCTTTGTCCGAGGTTCGACACTCTGGGTGCTTGGGAACTGACTTCTGGACAGCGACAGGTTCCATGTCCTGTCGCTTTCACCTTTCTCTGTCCGAGGTTCGGCGTTCTAGGTGCCTTGTTGTTTTGCTCTGGACATTGGCAGGCTTTTGGAAGCTTCGCACAAGTCGTTTTCGACTTCCTTTTGTCTGAGGTTGGTGTTCCCAGATTTCTCGGGAATCGCAACCTCGCATGCTACGTTTCTGGGCACACCTGGGCTCCTCTGGGTTCCTTCCTTTGTCTTGTTCCTTTGGTTCTCTTGTCATGTTTGGTTTTCTTGCCTTCGGTATATTCATGTGGTTCCTTAAAGCACATCTTTGAGATAAAACATTAGTATCATAATATTTGTCATCTTCAAAAGTAGAGAAACTGAGGAAAGGAACTCTCAGGGGAATTGAAGTTCCAAAGTTCTGTTTCCTAACAATTTCCCCCTTTTTGATGATGACAAATACAAGGAACATGGCAGCATAATAGGACTTGAATTTCATGAGACCATATTGAGTTTAAGGGATTTACAACATTATAAGCTAATGCGAGAACATTCAAATGGTTGCAAATTCCCCCTAAGCAAATGAACGAGTTTATTCGAATTCCCCCTTAGACATAGAACGAGTTTAGAGTTCCTATTAGCCCAGTAGTTTCCAAAGTTCAAGGTTCCTATCCTTCTTCCCCCTTTTGACATCATCGAAAAGATCAGTTAACATGTTAAGAACGGGATGTGCAAGTAAATACACAATTGCAGCAAACCCATAACAGAAACATAATGGAAACTTAAGGCAAGGACAAAGTAATCATAGAAACGAAGCCACAAGTAGTCATTAACTTAACAAAAGCTTAACATTGTTCAAGGTGGGGTAAGACAGATCACAAAACAACATAAAAACAACACACCAACAACCTACAAAGACAACATCATAAGCAACATTTAAAGAAAACAACAAGGGATAGAAGAAGGTAGTAGGATCCTAGGGGAACTACTAGCACACTGTGAGGTTACAGCACTGGGAACCAGAAGAAGCGTTCCTATGGCAATGCAGCGGCCTCCTCTTCAACAGCCTTGTTAGTACCGGTTGCATCTTCCCAAGTTTTCTGAAGAACTTCCACCAAACTTAAGACGGCAGAGCTCATTTTCCCCAGCTCATTTACTTGATCACGAAGAGTGACCGTGATGACAGTCGAGCCTTTCATGATGGCCTTTTCAATACGATCCAGAGAAGAAAGGATCGCAGAGGAGTCTTGAGTGGGGTTGAGCGGTGGTAGAGAACTTGAAAGGGCCTGGAAACTGGCATTTTCCTTAGGCGGTTCAGCTTGTACTTCAGAGGGGGTGGCTTGGTGATCCTTTGTTTTCAGTTTCCGGACAGTGGCCATGGTGAGGAACTTGATGTAGACAGTTTCAGGGACATTTTCTGGGTATTGGTGAAGCAGGGAGAGGACGTTTCTGATGAGATGAGGGAAGGGCAGGGCATGAGATTCATGGGACTTGCAGAACTGCATATGAGCCAACACAATGCGAGAGAGATCAACTTGGGCACCAGAGAGCACCTTATCCATAAGGATTGCATCCGTGATGAGAACTATGGCCCGGTGCTCCTGCTTGGGAACAAGGTTTCTGGTGATCCAGAAGTGCAGTAGCTTGTTGGCGATGGAGAGATCCTTGGTATGCACGGTTGAGGGGTAGTCGACGTCATAGAGTTTCCTCACCACTTCTCCCTTGGTCTTGTAACCCTTTCCTTTGGGCCACGTCTTTTTCTGATGCAGTATGTCAAAACCAGATCTGGACTCGATCTCAAGGGCAGCCGCGATGAGGTTGGGGGATAGGGGATACATGGTTCCCTTCCACTGGAATATGGCGTCGTTGCATGGAGAGTTATCTTTGGCGGGCACAAAGGTGAGAGATTGATAGAACAGACGGACTACTTCATCAGAGGCGGAGAAGGGCTCGACCAAGAGCTCATCCCATCCTTGGTATTGCAGCAGAGAATGAAACTCATTGAGGGCGTCGCTGAACAGTTTCTCATCTTCTTCTTCGAGGGTTTGGGTCCAAAACTCCTTACCGATGATGAGCGGCTTGAGGATCTTCCTCTTGGAGAAGAGAGAGGACACCTCACCCAGGGAGGAGGAAGAGAGAGTGGTGGATTTGGCTCTTTTTGAGGACTTGGGCTCATAGGGAACCAGAGCTTGGGAACTCCTCTTTCTTTGTTTCAACCTTGTGGCGACAGAGGGGCCAAGGTTGGAGACGGGTTTAGATTTGAGGCTAGCAGGAGAGGGCACTGGGCTAAGGATCTCTTGGGTAGTCTTATCAGGGGAGGAGTCATGAGAACCTCCCTCTGAGATGGATTCTGTAGCCGATGCCGAAGCCGGAGTGATGTCTATCGCTTTCTCCTTAGCATTCGCCTCTGTTTTCTCCTCAGGTTGCTCTTCAACTTTTTCTTCAGGTTGGGGGTTTTGGGAGGTTGTGGCAGAAATGGGCTTGGAAGACGATGCTGCCTTCTTTTCTCGGAAGGCTCGGAGAAGGGCAGCTTCCTCCTCGTCTTGGATCAGGTTAGGGTTTTGGTCAGCCATTTTTGAGGAGCTAGAAATGTGTGTTTGAGAGAGAGAGAGAGAAACAGAAGATCAGAGAGATGGCAAGTTGTGGGAATGGTTGGGATCAACAGGGCATCTCTTAAAGGTGGATGAGGATTTAGGGGACGATGGGAGAAATCTGGCCGTTGAGAAGATCAGGAAAAATCTTGAGCATTGAAGTCTCTTGTAGCTTTTTGGAACGGCCAACATATATTCAAAAATAACCCATATAGAGAAGAGGGGGTTCTGCCAACTGACGAGACGCGTCTGAGCACTGAGAAGTTGCCATAAATGTAGTCTTGGGAAATTCAATCGCTAGACTAGCCGTTAGGGGAACGATTCATCCTGGTTCCTTTCTGGCGATATATTCAGCGTGCTAGAGGGACATATGGGAACCTTTGATGTGGGTTTAAACAATGGAACCTAAGAAAGTACGTTCTCATACAAGGAATCAGGGTAGGTCATTTATCGCATTGCACACTAATTCTCAGAGAGGGTTTAGAGATAGATCATAGAGAATTAAATTGAGCAATGAGGCAGGGGAAGGTCTTAGTACACAATCATCATTTCGGCTTGTATTGTTGGGTTAGAAATATGATCAGATTTGTGACTTTTGGGCCATTAAAGAAACTTTGAACAATGACGGAGTTGGGAGAATAATGAGGACCACAAGGAGACGAACCAGAAAAATTTATCTAAGTCTTTTTAAGAAATCATTATGAAAAGAGGGTTTGTAGCAAAATATATTACACAGAGATATCAAGACTCAACAAGTTAAAGATCTTAAACTAGTCAATCAGGGGAACTGGAAGGGAGCCTTTAAACTAAGGTCACTGCTAGGTTATAGGAATCATTCCTAGTTCCAATCTAAGGTTCTCGAAAGGAACTCTATTCAAGGCTTTGGTGAATATATCTGCAACCTGATCTTCAGTTCTACAAAATTTCATAATGATGTTTCCCTTCTCAACATGATCTCTAAGAAAATGATGTCTTATGTCTATATGCTTGGTACAAGTATGATGCACATGATTCTTAGAAATGTTTATGGCACTAGTGTTATCACAAAGAATAGTAAGAGGGTCATAAGACATATCAAAGTCCGCGAGTTGTTGCTTTAGCCAGAGAAGTTGGGAACAGCATAAGGCAGCCGCAATGTACTCGGATTCTGTGGTGGAGAGGGAGACTGAGACTTGTTTCTTTGATCCCCATGACACAAGGCAAGGGCCTAGGAACTGTGCCATTCCAGAGGTGCTCTTCCTATCCACCAAGTATCCAGCATAATCAGCATTAGTGAAACCCATCAGCTCAAAGGGACATTCTTTGGGGTACCAAATGCAGAGGAGGTCAGTTCCCTTAAGATATCGAAGTATTCTCTTCACAGCAGCCAAGTGGGTTTCTCTTGGACAAGATTGGAACCTAGCACACAAACCAACAGCAAAAACAATGTCTGGTCGACTAGCGGTTAGGTACATGAGTGAGCCTATCATACCTCTATAGAGCTTCTCTTCCACTAGAGGACTTGAGTGGTCCTTGTCCAAATGAGCAATGGTGGAGATGGGAGTGGAGAGAGGCTTGCTTGAATCCATTTTGAACTTCTTTAGTAGTTCCCTAACATACTTCTGTTGGTGAATTTGAATACCATCTTCCTTTTGATTGATTTGTAATCCGAGGAAGAAGGTGAGTTCCCCAATTAAGCTCATTTCGAATTCACTGCTCATCAAGTCTTTGAACTTGTCTACAAGGGACAGGTCAGTGGAACCAAAAATAATATCATCTACATAAATTTGAACCACTAAGATGTTACCTTTCTCTGTCCGAGGTTCGGCGTTCTAGGTGCCTTGTTGTTTTGCTTTGGACATTGGCAGGCTTTTGGAAGCTTCGCACAAGTCATTTTCGACTTCCTTTTGTCTGAGGTTGGTGTTCCCAGATTTTTCGGGAATCGCAACCTCACATGCTACGTTTCTGGGCACACCTGGGCTCCTCTGGGTTCCTTCCTTTGTCTTGTTCCTTTGGTCTCTTGTCCTGTTTGGTTTTCTTGCCTTCGGTATATTCCTGTGATTCCTTAAAGCACATCTTTGAGATAAAACATTAGTATCATAATATTTGTCATCTTCAAAAGTAGAGAAACTGAGGAAAGGAACTCTCATGGGAACTGAAGTTCCAAAGTTCCGTTTCCTAACATATAGCCTTCTCTTCTAAAATCATCACTCTTCATCCAATCCATTCCCGAGTATCCAGTAAACCCATCCCCTATAACAGCCGACTTTTTTAAAGATGAACATGGAGGCAAAAGGCTAATTACCTGTCGGAATAAGCTTCTAAAAGAGACATACAAACGAAACAAAAACAAGAAGATCCAATGACATGCATCGGGCATGTTAATTTTTGAGGTTGATTGCATCAAAGGTAAAACACGGCCATCAGTTTGGTATTGTGCTGATGCAATTAAGCCACTCATGATAGGCTTCATGAAAGTTATAAGCCCATTTAGAGCATCTCCAATACTATAGCTATTCCCAGCAGTGACGGGAATGGAATCAAGAACCAGGACATATTTCTGAGAAAACCTTGCCCAATAGTTCAGCGTGCACACTGAACCTATTAGAGTTCCCTTCTCCAGGTTCCGTTTCCAAGATTGTTGAAAATCCAACTTGTGTCCAATCTAAGGATTTTTGATATATCTATTAATGTATGAACACAGTCACTTGCTTGCCCTTCAGGAATAGTTTTTAGTGCTTCATTGACATTCATTCTAAACTTTCGTGAGTGCATCAACAATTCTGCTGACTTTGAAATCATTTCATTATGAAGTAAGGACACAGACATAATAGCGGAAAATTTTGTCTCGGCCTTGCTTTCGGATAAATATAAGTGTCTCAACCCTCTACACAGTGCAAATACAGCAATGCTTGCCTGCAAAATATAAGTATGAGAACAGAAACTTGGAGAACACGAATGAACAATTCATGAACATAAGCATGAAAGCATGCAGAAGAATCATAGAAAAATACTATAATTAAATATTATGCAATGTCAGTGAAAAAAAATATCAGGTAAGGCAACAGAAAGGCCTAATGAAAAAGATTACATGAAATGCCTATCAATCTTACAAGAATGCCTATCAATCTTACAGGAGATTGGCATAAATAAATCCCATGTATCAAAGCAAAGAATTTCCCAAGTAGACTCTGCATAACTTACCACAAAGTCCTCGGCACTTGAAAATCTTACTTGATTTCTATATTTACTGCATACATCCACGAGATACAATTAAACATGATCTAGCTCTGGTCATGACCTAAATTTCAACCATATCAAAAGTCCAAATGCCATGCATTCATGGTCCAGGATTCCAAGCTTTATTTGAGTTAAGGTCAGCCAATTGGTAATAACTATTATCAAAAATGGTATTCCAAATTTGCCCATTGGAGCAGAAAACTAATAATGTATAGACTTGCAATTTTCCAGATTCAGGTATCACAAATTTAAAGGTGGTCAAATGTTGTTTTAAGTTGGATACATCCATATTTGGAAGTAGAATTGGTCTATGCCTTTCTCTGTCTAGTTATGACCTTTAAAATAAAGAAATGTAAACTAGATTTATAAATAAAAGAATAAGGAAGACAACATATTTGTCATGTTCACCTTGAATCAATTTGACCAAAGCACTACAGATTTTAATATAAGCACCACACAATATGTATGTCCACCCATGTGGGAACAACCATTCACTTTAGAAGGCGTATCTCAAGTCCAGTCCAGCACGGTCTTACAAGATAAAGGCAGGTAAGATATCTAATTACTGAAGAATAAAAATAAAGCTCAGATCAGCATATGGTATTTACGGCAGTTAATGATCGCTACACGTCCAACAATTGACTTTCTCAGTAACAACCAACAAGCCAATACATTAAGGCAAGCAAATTAATCTAATTGACTATTCTTACAAAAGTAGAGCATCAAAGAGCTAGTTCTGCTGATAATATTTGTTAAGTATATTTAGACGGGATGCCTACTTATAAGTCATAAAGTAAGTTGTATTTTGCATTTAAAATGATACAGCAGCAAGAAGAATAATGAAGTCATAAAAAACTGATTGAAGCACTTGCACGAAAGGTGACAAGCTACCTATGGTGTTTATAACGGTTACACTTACCTCACGAAGCTCCTTAAAAAGATTAACAACTTGTCAACTTAACACAACGGTCCTTGAGATTAATGGGAAAACTTCTGACTTCTTGTTAAAATGCTGCCCTGCTGCCGGGAAAGCTAGAATCATAAGCCATAAATCAACCAATCCTTCTCCAATAACCTTATGTTCAATTTCCAAGATATAACCCACTGCTTTAACAAGCTCTTCAGCTATTACAGACAAGATACCCTTCTGCTCCATCTCATTAGAATCACATGAAGATAGCAACAGTTCTATAACTTTGGCAGAAAATGATATTATCAAATCATAGATCATCTTTAAAAAAAATTAATGCAGGCCCCTTCACATATATCTTCTGTTCTTACATAGATCTTTTCACAAATTATACCATATAACATCAAGTTTAAAGATCTGAGTATGCTCTGAGCATTCACAAGTGAAGTTTCCATTCCAAAATCAGACTGTACGTAGAGTTTAATCTCAAGCAACAGTGGCTCCATAATCTGCACAAGAAAATCAAAACTTGACTTCCGCATGGACGAGTTAGATTTATTATTGCTTTCTGAGGCTACACCAGTTCGCAGCAAAGGATCAAGTGGCATATGATTAGTAGAATTGCCCTCCATGTGCCTAAAGCCTTCTACTGTTAACAACTCCCTCTTCTGGGTTTTCACTTGTTTAACAAACAGCTGAAATAGTTCTCCTGTGCCACCTAATGCCCACTCTTTCTTTTGAGAAACTATATCCTACAGTTTCTCAAATAGATGTCTCTGATAACTTCTTATCTCAATCTTCAACTCCCTCAACCCTTCCCCAGATGACGAACTGTACTTCCCTAGACCTTGTAATTTTAAGAATTCATCCCTAGACCTTGTAATTTTAACCTATTCAGTAATCTACTTTTATAATTTTACCTTACAGCAATCTCTATAAACGTTAAGATTTTATGACATAAGTAATCTTAATTAATACACAAAACATAAACCTTTTTGGAAAAAGAGTCATTAGTTATTTTTTTGAAATCATTATTATATTAAAAAAAACTCGAGATTGATCAAAATATATAGAGCGATGCTAAATATCACTATAACAAATATTTAAATCCTACATAATATCCTTATTTTATATAAAAAATCTAAAATAATTAAAAAATATCCTCATCCACTATTTCAATTTTAGAGGTTTGATTTAGTCACTTTTTTACATCTTCCAACAACATATTTATTGTGTCGTGTGCGAATTTGAGTGAAATTCGAAGGCATTAATCGGGTTACAGTCTTGGTCGGGTTATTGTTCGAGACGAATTGAATCAATGTCCAGGTGAATTTGGCTGCAGTAATTGAATAAGCAGTGGTGGGGAACAAATCAACGGAGTCACGGTCGCGAGTGAGCGGCGTCGGTGGTGTTTGAAGGAGTGTCGATGGTGTTTGAAGGAGTTATCAGATTTATGCTTATTCGGCCGTGATTTGCACGAGGGCGTAGAGGGATCTGTCCACACTATGTCTAGCGAAGTCGCACTGATAAAGGGCATTGGTGGTGGTTGGGGTGTTTGTTGATCTGATGGTGGCGGGGTGGTGGAGGTGGAGGTCTTGGTGGATCTTATGGTGGCGGCGACGAATTTGGAGAAAGGGGGCGACATTGAAAGTGTGGAAGAGGGTGACTGAGTATGCGGTGGGACTTGGGAGTGCTGTTGGCGGTTTGCTCGGCGTCGAAGAGGGTTTAGGAAAACATATGTACATATTTCCCTTCATGATAAACTAAAATTGTGTCTAGTTTTGCTGACGTTGGGCGAACTATGTGAACATGTTTTCTTACATTATTGGCAATCATCTGTGTTAAATGGATTATGTTAATCAATATAACCAAAACTCAATAAAAGAACATAATGACCAATCGATCATTAATGTAAGCATTACCAAAATCCATCTAGTTTCGAAAATGTAAGTGTACTATTTCAAGATTAACAATTAAAATTCAGAGCGTACACCTCATTACATACACCTTTTTCTTGCATATATGTTTTAACAACTTTGAAATGGAATTTCCTACTTGGTAAAGCTAAACTGCCCTAAAATCTTATGAAGAACTAATCAAAAAGAAGATTGTGGTTAATTACATGCGTGCCTACATGGCTCCCGTACAATTAAATCGACCCCTAAAATCTTATGTAAGAAACAAAGAATAGACATAATGAGGCTTAGGGTTCGTTTAGATGGCCTATAAAATGCATTAAATTGTATTATCTCATATTAAATTAATAATTTAATACAAGATAATGCATTTTAGCCGGGAATCCAAACAAACCCTTAGAGTTCAATTATCCATATTGTGCTATTTCTTAATCTTACTAAGACGGTTTGCCTAAGTGGTCTAGTAATCAAGTGCGCAACAAGCAATTGAAAGAAAACAAACAGATTCAAATTGACATGCATAATGAAGAATATCCTCAATCCAAAGTCGTCAATAAACCTAAAGCAAATAATACCTAAAGCAAATGAAACCTAAATGCAACGATGTTTCACAAAGATAAAGCACCACAAAATCAATTCACAAATTATTAACATCATTGTCCACATGCATCTCTGATATGATGAACAAAGGGTGTTTACATACACACCAAAGTTTGCTAGGATAGTGCAGCAGAGAAAAGAGTTGTTTCATATGCATCATATGCATGAAAGCACAAGTCATAGTAAATGAAAAACATAACATAGTGCAGTAGATGAAGAATTGCTGCAGACATTGTCATTGCCAAATTATTTCAAGGGAGAAAGGATGTAATCTTCTTCATCATCAGTAGTAGGGTCCCTGCACAACACAAGTCCACATTAGTCATCATCCCAGCTAGCTTTTGGAAGAAAGATATACTCAAAGAAGTGTTGTAACATGAAAGGAAAAAGAAGAAAAAGAGGTGCAGAGAGATTACAAGCCAGGATATAGTTGCTCTTCAGGTGATTGATTAGCCTTGGAAGTTAGGCCAAACATTCCTCCGGGGTGCTCTTGATTAAGTTTTACGATCGTTTTGCAAGACTGTTTGAAGTACTGAAACCTCATCTTCTTGGCCTCTTCCGACTGAACTGGTTTGACTTCAAGGAGCCATTTATCGTATAGGGCCAACAATGCAGTCTCCGATTTCAAAACCTTCTTTGTCACTTTCAGATTATCTACATACAACAAACAAATTACTATAATCTTCAGAATATCCTTTTATTCATATGGTTAATGGACTATTAACAATCATTAATTTCATTTAGATAAAAAGAAAAACAAACAACCTAAACAACTTGGTTAGTGACAATAAATTACATCTGAATCAAAACTTTTTTCCAATCTGTACTACCTTTTTTTTTCTAATTAGAATTTCATTTCAAATACAGCCCAGAGAACTCCTTTTGAATCTTATTCATTTACATAGGCTGTACCCACTAATAGTAATAGGCGGAGGCAAACAAATCAAAGTGTGATACACTGCCTTATTGCATGTAAAGCAAGTGTAGGCAGAGTTAAAAGCCAAACTCTTTGCACTTAGCCAATAACACTTTCAATTTTGAATCATTTGTCCTCAATATGGAACCATGACATATTTCATATAACCCTATGTGTATCATATTCAATTTCTATATACCTTATAATTAGACTATGCTTAAGCTATTTCATGTGACTCTAAAAATCATGGTGTCAAACATTCAGGAAATAATAATAAAGAAGAAATAAACTAAACATTGAGAGAGGGGAACAAGATGTACTACCGACCCTCTTTAGGCTCACTTGGCGGTTTGGAGCACTTTACTCCCTGATCACTTCGAGGTTTGTAGTACCACTTTTTGTTGCGTCTGCGACTTTTCCCATTTGTTCCACTTGAAGAACAAGCGTTTTCCATAGAAGGAATATTTCTAGAGTCCCAACACAACAAGAAGCAACTAAATCAGCAGTAAATAGGGTAATTGAGATTGATTTCAACCGAAAAGAAACCCAACTACCAGAGGAATTGACTACACAAAAACGAACAACGTGATCAAACAAAAGAAACCCTAACCTGAATCGCACGAACTCAGATCTCAATAATAGAATAAACACAACTACCAGAGGAATTGCAAGGAAATTAAAATCAGAAAAAAGGCAGATGCCGTTGCCAATAAGGAAAGAGAAGCGAAACACCAGAGACGCCGAACAGAATTACACGAAGAGAGGTTGAAGATAGGGTCGGCAGGCATGTCAATAATCGGTATATATATTAGGGGTGGGCAGTGATGATTAACCGAATATCCCTTAACCGAAATTTCGGTTTAAATTTTTTACGGAAATTTCGTCTGGTAATCCTCAGTTTTCGTCTTTTTCGCGAAATTTCCTCAGATTTTGACATTTTCGCCTGGTAATCCTTAAGTTTTGACACATTTCGCCAAATGCTCTTCCGTTCTTATTCCGTTACAAATCCGTTATTTTAAAATAAAATAAAAAGAAGGTAAAAATGGGTGAAGAAATATATTCAAAACCTGTGTTTCTTTCTTCCCTGTTCTTCCCCAGCCCGACTCGCCTTTCTTCAGTTTCCATTGAAAGCAACTTTCACCTTGAACAGCTTGGACGACATCGGCACCACCGTCGGGGCTGGACGACGGCTGAATCTTGCGTACTTGGGGGAATTTTTGAAATTGGTCTTCTGCGCCATAATCTGGCGTACGCAAGATTCTGGTGCAGCAAAAAAATAAAATAATTTGCCCCATAATCATGTAGAGAATTTCAATACGAGTCCATACATATAAAATTCGTCCAAAACGGACATCGTTTGCCCCTCCAAAAGCCCAAAATACGATGGTTGACCCCATGGTCCTATTTGGGTCTATTTTGGCCCAATTTTTCGTATTTTAGTTTTTCACTCGTTTCTTCTATAATCCTTCCTATTGGACATATTGGAAGGATTATGGAAAAACGGGTGAAAAACTGAAATACGAGAAATTGGGCTCAAATATGCCCAGTTTTTCATTATATTTCATATAGTTACACTTATATGTTATAGTATTTCATTATATTTCATATAGTTACACTTATATACTATAGTACTTCATTATATTTCATATAATTACACTTATGTACTATAGTATTTCATACTTAGACTTATATACTATAGTATTTTATTAAATTTCATATAGTTACACTTATATACTATAGTATTTCATTATATTTCATATAATTACACTTATATACTATAATATTTCATTAAATCTAGTATACCTAGACTTATATACTATAGTATTTCATTATATTTCCTATAGTTACACTTATATACTATATTATATAAGTCTAAGTATACTAGATTTAATGAAATACTATAGTACATAAATGTAACTATATAAAATTTAATGAAATACTATAGTATATAAGTGTAACTATATGAAATATAATGAAATATTATAGTACATAAGTGTAACTATATGAAATTTAATAGAATACTATAGTATATAAGTCTAAGTATACTAGATTTAATGAAATACTATAGTACATAAGTGTAACTATATGAAATATAATGAAATACTATAGTATATAAGTCTAAGTATACTAGATTTAATGAAATACTATAATACATAAGTGTAACTATATAAAATTTAATGAAATACTATGGGGAATAAGTCTAAGTATACTAGATTTAATGAAATACTATAGTATATACGTGTAACTATAGAAAATATAATGAAATACTATAGTATATAAGTCTAAGTAAACTAGATTTAATGAAATACTATAGTATATAAGTGTAACTATATGAGATTTAATAAAATACTATACTATATAAGTCTAAGTGTACTAGATTTAATGAAATACTATAGTACATAAGTGTAACTATATGAAATTTAATGAAATACTATGGTGTATAAGTCTAAGTATACTAGATTTAATGAAATACTATAGTATATAAGTGTAACTATATGAAATATAATGAAATACTATAGTACATAAGTGTAACTATATGAAATTTAATAGAATACTATAGTATATAAGTCTAAGTATACTAAATTTAATGAAATACTATAGTACATAAGTGTAACTATATGAAATATAATGAAATACTATAATATATAAGTGTAACTATATGAAATTTAATAAAATACTATAGTATATAAGTCTAAGTATATGAAATTTAATGAAATACTATGGGGTATAAGTCTAAGTATACTAGATTTAATGAAATACTATAATATATAAGTTTAACTATATGAAATATAATGAAATACTATAGTACATAAGTGTAACTATATGAAATTTAATAAAATACTATAGTATATAAGTCTAAGTATACTAGATTTAATGAAATACTATAATACATAAGTGTAACTATATGAAATATAATGAAATACTATAGTATATAAGTCTAAGTATACTAGATTTAATGAAATACTATAGTATATAAGTGTAACTATATGAAATATAATGAAATAATATAGTATATAAGTGTAACTATATAAAAATTAATAAAATACTATAGTATATAAGTCTAAGTATGAAATACTATAGTACATATGTGTAATTATATGAAATATAATGAAGTTCTATAGTATATAAGTGTAACTATATGAAATATAATGAAATACTATAGTACATAAGTGTAACTATATAAAATTTAATGAAATATTATGGGGTATAAGTCTAAGTATACTAGATTTAATGAAATACTATAGTATATAAGTGTAAATATATGAAATATAATGAAATACTATAGTACATAAGTGTAACTATATGAAATTTCATAGAATACTCTAGTATATAAGTCTAAGTATACTAGATTTAATGAAATACTATAGTACATAAGTGTAACTATATGAAATATAATGAAATACTATAGTATATAAGTCTAAGTATACTAGATTTAATGAAATACTATAGTACATAAGTATAACTATACGAAATTTAATGAAATACTATGGGGTATAAGTCTAAGTATACTAGATTTAATGAAATACTATAGTATATACGTGTAACTATAGAAAATATAATGAAATACTATAGTATATAAGTCTAAGTATACTAGATTTAATGAAATACTATAGTATATAAGTATAACTATATGAGATTTAATAAAATACTATAGTATATAAGTCTAAGTGTACTAGATTTAATGAAATACTATAGTACATAAGTGTAACTATATGAAATTTAATGAAATACTATGGTGTATAAGTCTAAGTATACTAGATTTAATGAAATATTATAGTATATAAGTGTAACTATATGAAATATAATGAAATACTATAGTACATAAGTGTAACTATATGAAATTTAATAGAATACTATATTATATAAGTCTAAGTATACTAGATTTAATGAAATACTATAGTACATAAGTGTAACTATATGAAATATAATGAAATACTATAGTATATAAGTCTAAGTATACTAGATTTAATGAAATATTATAGTACATAAGTGTAACGATATGAAATTTAATGAAATACTATGGGGTATAAGTCTAAGTATACTAGATTTAATGAAATACTATAGTATATAAGTTTAACTATATGAAATATAATGAAATACTATAGTACATAAGTGTAACTATATGAAATTTAATAAAATACTATAGTATATAAGTCTAAGTATACTAGATTTAATGAAATACTATAGTACATAAGTGTAACTATATGAAATATAATGAAATACTATAATATATAAGTCTAAGTATGAAATACTATAGTACATAAGTATAATTATATGAAATATAATGAAGTACTATAGTATATAAGTGTAACTATATGAAATATAATGAAATACTATATCATATAAGTGTAACTATATGAAATATAATGAAAAATTGGGCATATTTGAGCCAAATTTCTCGTATTTCACTCGTTTCTTCAATAATCCTTCTTATTGGGCCGATTTGGGCCCAATTTTTCGTTTTTTCAGTTTTTCATCCGTTTCTTCTACAATCCTTACTACTGGGCCTATTTGGGCCCAAATAAGTCGTATTTTAGTTTTTCACTCGTTTCTTCTATAATTCTTCCTATTGGGCGTATTTGGGCCCAATTTTTCGTTTTTTCAGTTTTTCACCCGTTTCTTATACAATCTTTCCTAATGGGCCTATTTGGACCCAATTTTTCGTATTTTAGTTTTTCACCTGTTTCTTTTATAATCTTTTCAATAGGACCAATAAGAAGGATTATAGAAAAAACGAGTGAAAAACTGAAATACGAGAAATTGGGCCATCGTATTTTGGGCTTTTGGAGGGTCAAACGATGTCCATTTTGGACGAATTTTATATGTACGGACTCGTATTGAAATTCTCTACATGATTATGGGGCAATTTTTTTTTGCTGCGCCAGAATCTTGCGTACGCCAGATTCTGGCGCAAAAGGCCAATTTCAAAAATTCCCCCTAGTCCCCATAAAGGAGCTACGCCAGAATCTTGCGTACGCAAGATTCTGGCGTAGAAGCTTTTATTTTTTAATTCCTATGTATTTATACTGTTTTTGCCTTCTACGCATGTATGTGGTGTACGCCAGAATCTGGCGTAGTGATTTGTAGTGCGAATGTCTCAGAAATGTAGTGCGTATAACATCAGCCTTATTAAAAGGTCCTTAGAGTGCAATTTCCGAAGCTTAAATTTCTGTACGGAATAAAAATAGACAAATCACCACATTCAATTTAAGCTAATTAGTAAATAAGCATGGAAGCATTTGACTTAGTTGTACGCATCCTTTTGAAATTGTATATCATAGTATTATTTTGTTGTTGGTGGGGGTTTGGGTCATATATGCAGTAAACAAAATAGATCAAGTAATGTATTGCAATATTACAGTTTTGTTCTTATTTCCTTGCACATTGATAATTTAGATAGAAATGATTGGATTGGAAATTTTTAGATGGCCAAGGTGGTCATGCCTTGCCTGAAGTATATTATGATGTATTTATAATAAGGCATAAAACTACTTTATGCTATGACTTTGGATGGAAATTATTTTAAAGCCTATTAGCTCAAATGGTAGAGCATGTACTTATGTACAAGATGTGGGTTCGACTCCCGCATAGGCTACTACAAATATTAATTTGTTAATAGAAGCATGCTTGTCATGTTTTGGACTTGCTCATATAAATTATAAAGAAGAGATTCTTCAACTTATGATTGTGAAAGATAAATTGACTTATATGCATGAAGTATGGTAATAAAAGAGATCAACTAGCATAAGATTGTGGAACAACTAGAGTCAAAATAGTGTAAGTTAGTGTCGCAATATAGATTAGCCTATGTGAGACTCGAACCCACGTCCACGTACTTAAAGCACGTTGCTCTACCATTGAGCTAATAGGCTTAAATGTAACTACTATAGAATATTTACAATTGCATGCAAGCTACTATATAAGCCTAGGTTGTATTGGAATTATAGGAATTTCCCTATAGATTTTCTCAAGCTCTAGAGATTTCATTTCCCTACGTGGTGCTGAACTAACTAGCTCATTACTTGAATCTACACATCATGTTGTGTACTAATATAGAATATTTACCATTCTCTTCTTCACCTGTTTCATCCTCTACAGCATCAAATCTTTCAATATTTTCATCAGAATCACTAGTTGTTACTTCTGCTGCAGGCACATAGCATAAATTGATCAAGTGCCAATTTTTTTTTGCATAAAGCAGAAGGCATTGAAATGAAAAAGTGACATATGTGGTATGTATGGCATGTGGCAACAACTTAAAATCCAATGCAGGAACTTTGTAGACCACTAAATACTAGGCAATTGCTTCCTGCAATTCTCATCTGTGAAATGTCTGGAATGTGGCAGCAGTTTAAAATCTAATGCAAAAACTTTGTAGACCATTACATACTATCCAATTGCATCCTGCAATTTTCATCAGTTTGATGCAAAAATGAAATTAATCTGAGCATCCAAAATTCAGCTAATTCAGTGCCAATTCTTCTACATAAATTTTAAGGGCAACAAGAATATAAAAGAAGCCTTTTGTCATACACATGAAGTGGATATATGCAAAGAGGCATCATGTGACATACAGACATAGCTCGTGAGAAACTAGAGAATTAAACAATGACATAGTCCCTGATTTTCGTAGGATGACTGGAAATTGACAAATAGATGAATGAGATTTGATTGAACACTGGAAAGACGCTTACCACTGTCTTTGTCTTGCTTAGAACTAGAAGAAGCACCCATCTGTTTTGAATGTTTTTGACTCTCGTCAACAACAGTATTCTCCAAATCAACCTTTTCTGTCTACAAGAAACAAAAGTTCACTTCAGCGAAAAAAATCCAATATGAACCAACCAAGATAAAATTGGATCGCTAATAAAACCACCACTCTAACTAATTCAATTAGCCCCATATCAAAATCCCATAAACCCTAATTTTGAATGAAATCCCTAAATTTCTAAAACTCCCAAATCAAAACCCAAAGTGTTTTGTCTCCAAAGGAGATGTTCCCTCCTTGGATGGGTTGAAGAGAGGTCATTTGATTTATTCTTCCAGTCATATGGCATGAGCAACCACTGTTAATGTACCATAGTTGAGGTTGTCTCTCTTCTTTCTGCACACAAGGGAACTAAGACTTTTGAACCCAGTGAAGCTTGGCTTTACTGGGGGAATTAGCATTGCGAGTCTGTGAATGACCAGGGAACTGGTTCCTCTCATGGTAATAAACTCTTCTCTGGTTTTCAAAGTTCCTTTTCTTAGGACAATCAGTGTTGTAATGACCATTCTTTCCACAATAGTAACACAAGCGATTGTAAACAACATGTCCAAATTTTCCCTTTCCTGGCCTAAAGGTTTCTCAGTTTTTCTTTTGTTGAAATCCACATTATTTCTAACCTTACCATGAGCCATGTCCACATACCTTTTGTGAGCAAAGGAATTGGTGAACCACTTGTCTTCAAGGAATGCTTTTTCCTTTCCCTTAGGTTCCCTCTTTGGACTTTGAGAACTTTCATTGAGATGCTTGACAACCTCAGCCTTGTTCTCAAGAACCATGATCTTCTCTAATAGGAATTGATTCCTATCTCGAGAAGTGACAAGAGCAGTACTGAGATTCTCATTCATCTCAACAAGTTCTCGTCTAGCCTTTTCATCTTCAACATCATTATTGGTCTTGTTATCAACATATCCAATTCCATGACGTTGTCTCACAAAGACAGCTTGATTTATCATTTTTTCATTTATAGAGTCAGTGAGAACGTCTAACCTATCAATTATAGATTGAAGTATATCATTTCCAAGTAGGTTATCATGCATAGGAACCTTAACAGAGACTGTACTGGTTTCATCACAAGATTTGCAAATTTTAAGGTGACTAGCATGCACATTTCTAATTTCAATGAGTTTGGAGTGGGTTTCAGCTAGGTCTTTCTCAGTTTCATCAAGTTTCTTACTCCACACAGAATTCTCAACAGTCAAGCAAGCAATCTCATATTCACAATCATCAAGTTTTTGTTGAAGAGAGCTGGTTTCATTTCCTAGTTTCTTTATGATCTTTAGAAGTTGCTTCTTATCACAATCAACTAGAGTTTTTAGAAAGTCGTCAGAAGTTACCTCGAGGTCTTCTGAGTTGCTTGAATCTCCCTTTTCCATGAGACATCTTCCTCTAGAGAAGCCGCTCAGATCCAGTTCCTCATCTGAGTCTTCTCCCCATGAGGCCACAAGAGTCTTCTTCCTCTAAGGTCTTTCATCTTCTTTGGAGTCTTCCTTGTTGGGACAGTTCTTAGCGTAGTGCCCCTTTTCTTTGCACTCATAGCAGGAGACTTATTTGAGATCTCTCCTTGGTCCATTGTGAGAGGAACTGCCCTTTTGGAATCTTCCCTTCACAAAGAATTTTTTGATATTCTTTGTGAAGAGAGCTGTAAGTTCGTCCTCCTCCTCTTCTAGGTCTGAGTTCTCCTGCTCCATCTCAAGCCTTGAAAAGGCTTTGGAGATCTTGAGAACAATTCTCTTCTCCAACTTCTTATCGGCATTGACTTTGGTGTGTTCTCATTCTTCAACCTCTAGTTTCCCTATGATCTGAGTCAAGGGAAGCGATTGGATACCTGGGGTGCTCTTCATGATTCCCTTGATGAGGGTGAACTTGGAATTGAATCCATTGATAACCACCAGTGACTTGGAGACTTCATCGAGGTTGACTCTAGCTGTTGTTAGCTTTCCAATCAATCTGTTGAAGCGAGAGTAGTATTCTGAGATGGTTTTAGTTTCCATCATTTTGAAGGTGTGGTATTCTCCTTCCAAAGCAAACTTTCTGCTTCGCTTCAGTTCGTCACTTCCTTCATGCATATCCTTGAGTGCCTTCCACATCTCCTTTGCCGTCTTGATGCATATCACCTTGTCCATGTCCTCTCTGTCCAGTCCATTGAGGATGAACTGTCTGATGTGGCTTTCCATGCACTTTTCCCACCATGTTTTTTCCCCTTCTTTCGGAGATGTGGCTTGTTGGTGGAGATTTTGAGCTCAAACTTGCTTGGCTGAGACATGATTTGCAAACTTAACAAAGATCTAGAGCTTTTCCCGCTTTGATACCAATTGTAGGATCGTGATTGTTAGATAAATAATTAAGGAACTAAGAATGACAATTCTCAGTTCCCTTCGCAGCGGAAATTAAACAATCAATACAAGTGGACAAGTTCCTTATAGTGGAAACCTTTGATTGCCAACTAGCAATCCATGATAAAAAGCACTACCTTTCTTTCAAAAGGACTTCAAGGTCTACTTCTTGATTTCTTATCTCTTTGGTTACAGCTTATCCTAGGAACAAACACACAGTTTCTTTGCCTTACACACAGTTAGGAAATCCTAGATAACTTAACACAAATTATAATCAATCCAAGAAGCAATCCTTAGCACCAAGGAACTAACTCACTTACAGTCACATGAACTATCACGCAGCTCTCATGTTCCTTGACTGGTTCCTCTTGATCTCAGTTTGCTTTTATAATCTTGTTTGAGAGTTCACACTTTGATGTTTGCTATGGAGTGTGATTCTGTTGAAGTGCTTGAAGATAACATCTGAGCTTATCTTCCTTATATAGTGGATTCTCGAGGTTGGATCTTCTCTTGGTTCCCACAGACCAAGCTTGCCCTAGGATATGTGGTGATCCTTGATTCACGCTGTCTTTGACATGCACCAACAACCTAGGCAGCTCATAATCCACTTTGGTTGGTCAACTGCTTCAGCCAAGTCGTTCTCCAACTCCTTCCATCCGAGGTTCATCAATCTGGACACTTTGGAACTGTCCTCTGGATGGTGACAACTTTATGACCTGTCGCTTTCAGCATCCTTTGTCCGAGGTTCAGCTTTCTAGACAACTTGGATCTTTCCTTTGGATGGTGGCAGGCTTTTAGAAGCTTTGCTCAAGTCGCTTTCACCTCTTTTTGTCCGAGGTTTGGTGTCCCCAGATTTTTCGGGAAAATCAACATCACGTGTTGGATTTCTGGGCACAGATGGGTTCTTTTGGCTTGCTGATTGGTTTCTTTGTCTTGTTTGGCTTCCATGGTTCCGATAATTGTCTTGTGGTTCCTTAACACGCATATTTGAGATAAAACATTAGTATCAAAATATTTGTCATCTTCAAAAGTAGAGAAACTGAGGAAATGAACTCTCAGAGGAACCAAAGTTCCAGAGTTCTGTTTCCTAACAAGTTGTAGTAGTCAAGTGTCGATCCCACAGAGACCAAATGTAATATTAATTGAAACACTACCAGTGAACTAGGCCGGAAAGATATGAGATTGGGTAAAACTATAACTAAGCTAACAAATAATAATAAAGAAAACAAATAGAAATCTATGGGATAAATGTGTCTAAGGTTAAAGATCACCGCAATGATGTTTCTGTAAATAAAATCACAATTCACCTGATTCAATTAACATCCACTCTCGGATGATAGTAAATGTGTCTAGATTCAATTAACATCCACTCTCGCGACTTGCTATTCAAATCTAGACCCTTTGGACATTTAGAATCTAAGGTCAAACTGAATTAACATACACTCTCGTGACTAAATCAAATCTAATCTTAGGGTTTCTATGATAGTTATTAATCCACAAGAGAAATTAAGATGCTCTCGCAATAATAAAATCTCAGGTTCAATTCCTTGGATTCCAATAGAAGTTATTACCTCTCGGTCTCAAACCCTATCTGACTACCTATTAATGTTTTTACCTCTCGGTTGCAAACCCTAATATGATCCAATTCGCATAGGATAATATGGGCATAAAGCATCTAGGAACGAATCAAATACTATTTCAATTCAGGCAAAGAAATAATTATAATTACATACGCATCGTCGGGATCACCCTAACATTAAAACTAGGGATTTAGCCAAGCATGATTGAAGACATATTCAATAGATTTAAACTAGCCAACAACATATATGAATTATTCAATAAATACGGGAGATAAGAAAACTTAATCTCAACATAAAAATAATCCAAGTTGACAAATGCTAGAACAATAATACCAAATCTTCGAATTGTGCAAATTCCAAAAATCCCATCATGAAATTTCAACGCCTCTTCTTAATACATAGACTTGCGCTTTGGCCAACTTCTTAATACATGGGCTTTTATATGATCTTGTAACTTCAGTCTTCAGCCATATATTATTTGACCGGTATTCATATATTTGGCATCTCCTCAAATAGTCTTGTATCATCTTCAAATTTAACCTAAAATGCCTGAAATAATAAAAATACGAGTGTAGGCTCCGAATATAAAATATAGCAAAATTAATTACAAAAATATATAAAATATGCATGAAAATAATCTAATCTAATATGCAACTAGACTATTAAAATATGTATAAAATAGGTGTTATCATGTACACAAACCATTGACATTCATAACAAATTTGTCCCACAATATAACACAACATAAACAGGCGTTCTAAGCGTTCCAAAATAGCACAACATGAAGGCGAAAAGGCATAAAAGTGTTTGATTAGAGTTAGGCTAAGCCTATTTATATTATATATAATTTTATAAATTATATTTGATATATAAATATTTATATTTAAAAATTAATTCGGACTTTCGAACGGACTATCCAAACTAAATGAATTATTATCATCAATGTCCGTATTCCACCGCATAAACGGGTGGGCTGTTAGATCAGGCCTAACAACAATCATATGAGATATAACCATACTCCTTACATCATACAATAAAATACATTTAGTGTCTGTGAGGTCAAGCAAGACATGGAGTTTATCACTGAAACCTAATAAAAGAAAACGCAAAAGAAGTAGCCAAGAATTACAAAGACACCCTCTTATAAAATAACTTCGAAGTTTATAACAAACCATCGACATTCATAACAAATTTTGTTTTTCACGTTTCCTATTGATTTTACGTTTGTGCTACCAACGGGGCTTTTCAATAATTGATAGTTGCAGGGAACTAATATAATGGTTTGAACATAGAAATGACAAATGTTACATATTTAATACGACTTATTTGTACACATTTCCATCTTCATTCTGATATTACATAATTTCACCTTTCCCTCAGCTATAAAAAATGACATTTGCAGGACTGCAACCATAAACTCAAATGTTCTCTTTGCTGGTGCAGTGCATGCTTTCAAGTTTCTCGTGCCCACAATTTCTGGTACTGGTGGAGCTGAATTGTTTCTGCTGTTAGTCTGTTACCACTTTTCCCCCTTGAGCAACTATTCAAAAAAAAAGGCATTTTTCTTGGCATCTAACCTGTAAAATTTAAGCTCAAGTCTAAACTAAACTAAATCAAACGAGAGGGTGGAGATTTTGCTCCACAGAACAACCAAAATGTCCATAGGATCAAAATCTCATTCTCGTCATCACACTTTCCCGTGGTACTGGAAGTGTAGCTTGTAGTCATGTCTCAAGCTAGCCAGAATGCTTCTGCAAAGACCCTCTGCACAATAATGGTGGTTAAAAATGAGAAAGTTACGCCTGAATCGCTAATACATTATAGTATATCACGGGTTGCAGGTACAATTCAGGTGTCATATAAAAGGTTGCTCACCTCTAAACTCGGTATGAATACATTGAAGATTTTGTTCGGAGCAAGAATCTATTAGTGCGTAAACTCCTGGCCTCATGGCTTCATCTATTTCTCTATAGATCAAATGTTTCAGCAAATTGTTAATCGATTGGGTGAAGTGCTATGGCCAGCCACTGGAGCAACAAATTGATACAAGATAGTAAGTCATGTACCTTTTAATGCCCTTTCTCAAAGGGCCAAATCCTGAGTAGACTGAAATGTAGTTTGATAATAGCTTATAATAATGCTCTTTAAACAGCTTCTGCTGTCTAATCTGCAAATAGTGTACAAAAGTTCACCGATCAATGATTACACACTTCTATTATATAGATAACACTGCTAAAAAACATCATGGAGGGTCTAGTTCGGGAAAGAGAAAGAGAAGATTAGGAAAATTTTACAATCCCAAACAGGCAAACTAAGTAAGAATGCAAAACAGAAAGTTATTTCATTGTGCAACAAAACCAGATGAAACAGATCCATAGTCCCAAGTTGGGATCAGAGAAAACTATACTCCAGAATCAGTTGGGAAATTGCAAATCAGACATGGTGTAACAATCTTCTGACTAATATTATGCATAGTTTTGGATGTGTCAGGTTTTGGGGTGTAAGCAAAACACACTACGGAAGCAATTCTAATGGGCTTTTCTCTTGGCATACTTGTGCTGTATAGTATATGAGGATGTATCAGCACATCCTTGATACTTGTGAGCAAATTACTGTACAAGACCAATAGTCTATGCTTCATGCAATAAACCAAGGAAGGTTTGCGAGAAAAAGATAAGCACAACAGGTAATAAAATCAAACCTCCTCATAAACCCTTCGAAGATAACAAGCACATTTGATTCCCTCCTCCAGAGTCCACGTAAAGTAATCACTTCTGTACAATGAATCTGTATCCACCATTTCCAGACAGTTAAGAAGGCTTTCGATCGAATATTAGAGTAAACCAGCTTTCTTCACACACTCACTGGAAAAAAACCCGCGAGTAAGCATATAAGCATCCTGAAAACATGACACAAACTGAAACAAATAACATGACACAAACATATCAGCAAGTAAACAAAAAGGAGTTTTGGCTGGGGAGGAAGATCATATGCATTGTCTTTGTCTCCTCCCCCTCCAATACATGGAGAGATTTTCCATAAAATCTGCACCCAAGTGATTGTTGCTCCTGCAGTATTTCAAAGCTCTCTAGATAATACCATTACCAAACCAGTCACGACATAATTCATTTGATCATACTTGGGACATGAAAAGATATACTGGTGAGAAAGCGAATAATCAGAACATGTCTGCCTTCATTAACATGAAAAAAAACGTTGCTTTTTCAAGGATAACATTAGTTCACTAGACTACAATAGAAAAATGTGCCAAACTATAGGCCCGAGATCGAATAGCAGTGTAAGTGTATAACAGTTCCTAAGATAAAGAAGCAAGAACATGAATAAGAGGCAAGTAGCAATGGGGAAAATGTTAATAAAAAGGACATCAGGCAAATTATGGTACATCTACCCCATGAGATGCCAAAGATAATTATGCATGCCAATTCGACAAGTATTGGACATATCAATATCAGAAGAATTGTGCTTCAGAGAAATTATAATAGAAGAATTGGAGCATACCTATGGCGATGTTTAACAACGGTACATAATAATCGGCAACATGCAGCATATAGATCTATTGAAGATTGCTGATCGACAAGATGAACATCACTAGCCTTGGCAACAGGAGACATCCAACTATTAGGTGCAGGAGAACGGTATTGAGCTATAAGATGACAGAAGTCCTGGAATATAGCAGCAGGTAGCCGTAAAAATTGCCCTACATCAATTTTTTGCTTTTTTCTCGATTGATGCCCTACACCAATTTGAAGCAAAGTGTCTTTTCTCGAAATTCTGGTCAACACCTCAACACACATCAGAACGACTGACCCTGGATCAGGATTATCTTTTTCATTATGGATGAGATTACTGTAGAAAACAGAAGGACCTTGGAGATGCACTACAATGTTGAATAGAGAAGCAGTTAAACTTTGTAGCTTCTCTTTCACCGGCCGTCGACCTGAAACCCACCCAAAGTAAGCCATCAGCTAATAAATAGTGTTCCTATCAAGTGCAACTTTAGATTTTCACATTGCTTTTCCTAATATATGACATCTTGTAGAATAAATCAACTAGGATACTCTTAGCCCAACAAACTATAGATTTTCTTAGAATATTCAACCAGTACAAAGGAAACACTGTGACACATTTATTAAAGACAAAACAATGCCATAACAACAGAGAAATCAAAAAAAATTGGAAAAACAATTTCATGTACATCTGGAATTAGGTAGGCACCTTGTTGATTATCAAATGAAGCATGTGAAATATAAGTTATAAGTAAAAATGAACATACAGATAACTAGATCCTGATAGATCTATAAGCATGCCAAGATACTCCCACTATTTCAGATTTTTCATGTACAATAATTTAGAGCACATACACCGTATGACAAGATCACCAACAAATTAAGCACTGATACACTAGAAAGGTAGCAAACAATGGGGAACATGGAAAGGGGAAACAATTCAATGATGTAATAAGGCTGTCAGATAGCTCTCAATGCTCTTGTACAATGTTGATTAAAAAACACAAATGATAATCTTTGAATCCATATTGTTTTACTTAAAGAGAACAATCTGTTAATCAAGATGTCAGTTATATGTACTTTTACACGTGTAGCAGCCCAAATTCGTCACACTGCTCGTTACATTCACAAACTGACCCTTGATTACTATATGGGCCCACCATCATCAATGGTCAAATTATGAGTGTGATAGGGAGTGTAACAGGCAAGGTACAAGGATAATTGAAATGATGGTGTAGCTATAGAAAGATATAAAAGAAAGGGTTTAATTTTAAGAAATAAGAGAATGATATTTATTGCTATATAGGAAAGAAAATACAATGACTATGTTCTCCAGATAAATTAGAAGCACAATTCTGACAAAAAAAATGATGAACATTGTTTTATAGAGTGAAGAAGATGAATTTATCACTATCATGAGGTATGAGGAGATACCTTCAACACACTCAAGAACCAAGTCCAGACAATCAATCCCAGCTGCCACAGTAGAAGAAACCATTCCGCCATCATCTTTCCCGATAGTTATGTCATAGATCATAGTACAACCTTCATGTACACCAACCAACGCTCTTTCTAGAGCCTGTATAACAGATCCTAGATGTGATGAATTTCTTATTAGCATCTTGAAAGACATTCTCAGCCTAGCCTTGAGTTCCTCCACACCACAGACTGCAAACCCTTCCAACTACGAGCTTAATGATTTTGTACTTGACTCCATTTCATGAGAAGCTAATTTTGCTATTTTCTGCTGCAAGAAAATGCATTTTCCAATAGCCTTGAAGTGCAATCTTACCAGTTCGACAAGGACATTTCTAGTCATAGTCAGATAACTCGATGCATATTGATGCCCTAATACTTCCACGAACTGGAGAGCACCATCTAACACAAACCAAAATTCTTTTGGCATCTGATCCATGTTTGCAAAGTCCAGCAATATTTCTTGCGCGAGACCAAGCAAAAATTTCATCAAACTTAATGGTAAGGGAGAACATCTTGTTCGGATACGCAACCTCAGAATAGCTGAAGAAGCAATGAATAGTTCTCGTATAAAAAAGAAATAATTAAGATTTTGACAGCCCAAAAATCCCTGTAGGTTCTTCCAGATGCCTCCTTCACTGGCTGGATCAAATTCAGGTAGCATGAGGAACACTTTTCCCGTGTCTGAATCCAAATGTTTGGAGGTATTGCTATCATTACAGGAACTCAGTATTGATGACTCCACCCTAAAAAATCTGTTATCCCCATCTACCTCCACCAGTCCTTTAGCAATCAGAAACTTCTTAAAGGTAGAATCCATAAATTCTGAAGCTTTGTCTATAAATTGATTTATCTTGGAAATGTTTTTACATTCACCACTAACTTTTACAGATAAACTGCAGTTTCCTGCATCTATGTCATTCAATGTGGCAGCCAGACCCCACAAGAAACCCTGAATGCAGGACATCAATGAGGATATCTTATTCAGTTCAATCAATCTGAAACTGTCTTTTGTACTTTCACTTTTAACAGTATCATTCAACTGATCCCTCAGTAACTCGGCAATCATGTTTATAATTATGCATGCATTGACGCCTTCAGTGGAGTTGCTCGATGCTTTTCCTTTGTAGTCAAGACCAGATTTATGAGCTTTAACAGAAACACTATGACAATTCTTTGCTAATGTAGTGAACCCACCTGAAGTGTAATCCAACAATGAGAAAATCATACTGTTGGTGTGCATGTCGCCACTGTTAGAGCAATTGTTCACCCTCTCAACTACCAGAGCCGCAGATTTCACTAACCATAAAACATGGGACGAACTCTCACCAAAAAGCCCGATACCCCAGGATTCTTCTTCTTTCTCCTCACTGGAAGCAATGGTCAAACATTTCAAGGCCCTACGGCAGCACACCAATAATCTGATAAGCTCACATTGACTATGCAATTGTGAACTTCCATGGGTCTCCATGAAACTCCTGACTACAACACTGAAACCATAAACATTAAAAAAAATCACATCAAGTTAACAACAAATGAAAGATACCAAAAAACAAGCTGAAAAGAACAAAGTGAGCAATCAATCCTTAATACCACAGAATTGCAGGAAGATACAAGAGTCACAAGACAAATGAAAAATAATGAGTGATACAAGCTGCCTCGGATATGTACAATTATTGCTTTATTTTCATCGCTACATTCAACTGTCTGCTGAACCAATAGATAATTACAAGCAATTGATAAGAGATCTTTAGTAAGTTAACATGATTTTCCAGCTAAGAGTTATCTTAAAAATAAGAAGAAAAATACAATCTACTACTAAAAAGTTGCCAGATTGGGTCCATCTTCTTTCAGAAACTCTGAATTGAGAAGTAAATGGATCAAAGGAGAAATCACCACACAAGTGTCACAGTTGGATGTAGAAACTTGAAACGTTTCCTACAAGATTTGTTACACGATTTCTAAACCGACGTAACATATGAAATATAGAACCACTTTTGGTGATTGATATAGAAAAGACAAACAAATAGTATACCTTTCAAGATTGAGCACCAATCTTGTGCAAAGCAGGAAAGATTCAGTGCTTAATGATCGTTTAGGCATGTGAATCAAAAGATTAAGCAAATTCTGGCAAACTATGAACTGAAAACTTGTCAGAGGAAACAATCTTCCACCTTCGAAGAATTCTTCCATCGTGTCATTGTCTAAGAAAGAGACGGTTCCCTTTTCTTCATCAATGTATGAGATTTTAAGTGTACCCAAGAACTTCACCCACTCAGGAAATGAATTGAATTTCAGAAGAGCATGACAAATGTTTGATGCCAAATACCTGCGCACAAACTAGGACAAAATAGAGAGAGGACTATCATTGAAAGAAGATCAAAGAAAGAACCTTTTTCCTTGAAAACAGAGTGATTAGATGCATTTATTAAGAGAGATAGAAATAACAGAGAGCTAAAGAGAGCATTTCTCTTATTTAAGTGCACTTAAAATCATGCAATTATTAGTTGTACAAAAATTAAAAAGTGAAACAAGAAGAGTCATAATGTAATCCTCAAAGAGGGGACGAAGAAACTAGCATCTCAAAGAGCATTCTTTGAGAGGACACCTTGGTTTAAACTCAAAGAAATCTAAAATAGGCTGTCAGCCTCTTCACTGAATGCAACATAACATGCAATTGAACGTCAGAAAAACAATTAGCAGAAAAGTTATGAGAATGTCCCAAGAGTAGTCAGAACGTAATTCTTGAAACTAGCATCTCCCTGAGCAAATCTTTAACATGAAATATATGGAAACAAGACCTTGGTGTAAACTGAAAGAACTCCAAAAAAACTTATGAGCCTCTTCACTAAATGCAACATAACATGCAATTGAACATCAGGAGAACTATTAGCAGCAAAGGTATGATTTCAACTTACGGTTAGCTCATAGAAACTAGTGTCTTGAAGAAGGCCTAGCGAGATCTGTTGCATAGTGACTTTCACCAGATCAGTAGAGTCAACGGTGCAACTGTTCCCAGTCTCCTTTGAAGAGCAACCATAACAAAGAGCACTGCGGATTAAAATAGACAGGAATATCTCGGAATCCTCTTCGGTAGCATGGCTGCCCCAGACAGCAACATTTTGACAAACAATCCACCAAACGGTTGTTGGTAATGTTTTCTCATCTAATGAACAAACACACATATCCCATGAACCATTTGAAGCTTCGTCACAACTCTTAGCATTAAGTAATTCCTCCTGATCCACCAATGAAAGCGATTTCATCATAAATGTTGTAAGTCTTGATGCTTCTTCCTCCAAGTCTGACAAAATCAGCTTCCAATTTTTGTCTTTCTTCACAAAAAGTGCTAAACGATCATCAACCATCACCTTTGCTATAGAAAGACTACTGTTTTCTTGCATTAGGTACTGAACAAAATTCATTTGACTATTCAGATCAACAAGCCTTTGGAAAATCATGGGATGCAACATATAAACCAGAGAAGAAGAATCTGCTGAACTTGCTTTACCAATATTCTGTCTAATAGACTGGACTAAAACAAGAAGAGAAGTGGAAGACTGGGAAATACAAGAGATATAGCCTTCTCTTCTAAAATCATCACTCTTCATCCAATCCATTCCCGAGTATCCAGTAAACCCACCCCCCATAACAGCCGACTTTTTTAAAGATGAACGTGGAGGCAAAAGGCTAATTACCTGTCGGAATAAGCTTCTGAAAGAGACATACAAACGAAACAAAAACAAGAAGATCCAATGACATGCATCGGGCATGTTAATTTTTGAGGTTGATTGCATCAAAGGTAAAACACGGCCATCAGTTTGGTATTGTGCTGATGCAATTAAGCCACTCATGATAGGCTTCATGAAAGTTATAAGCCCATTTAGAGCATCTCCAATACTATAGCTATTCCCAGCAGTGACGGGAATGGAATCAAGAACCAGGACATATTTCTGAGAAAACCTTGCCCAATAGTTCAGCGTGCACACTGAACCTATTAGAGTTCCCTTCTCCAGGTTCCGTTTCCAAGATTGTTGAAAATCCAACTTGTGTCCAATCTAAGGATTTTTGATATATCTATTAATGTATGAACACAGTCACTTGCTTGCCCTTCAGGAATAGTTTTTAGTGCTTCATTGACATTCATTCTAAACTTTCGTGAGTGCATCAACAATTCTGCTGACTTTGAAATCATTTCATTATGAAGTAAGGACACAGACATAATAGCGGAAAATTTTGTCTCGGCCTTGCTTTCGGATAAATATAAGTGTCTCAACCCTCTACACAGTGCAAATACAGCAATGCTTGCCTGCAAAATATAAGTATGAGAACAGAAACTTGGAGAACACGAATGAACAATTCATGAACATAAGCATGAAAGCATGCAGAAGAATCATAGAAAAATACTATAATTAAATATTATGCAATGTCAGTGAAAAAAAATATCAGGTAAGGCAACAGAAAGGCCTAATGAAAAAGATTACATGAAATGCCTATCAATCTTACAAGAATGCCTATCAATCTTACAGGAGATTGGCATAAATAAATCCCATGTATCAAAGCAAAGAATTTCCCAAGTAGACTCTGCATAACTTACCACAAAGTCCTCGGCACTTGAAAATCTTACTTGATTTCTATATTTACTGCATACATCCACGAGATACAATTAAACATGATCTAGCTCTGGTCATGACCTAAATTTCAACCATATCAAAAGTCCAAATGCCATGCATTCATGGTCCAGGATTCCAAGCTTTATTTGAGTTAAGGTCAGCCAATTGGTAATAACTATTATCAAAAATGGTATTCCAAATTTGCCCATTGGAGCAGAAAACTAATAATGTATAGACTTGCAATTTTCCAGATTCAGGTATCACAAATTTAAAGGTGGTCAAATGTTGTTTTAAGTTGGATACATCCATATTTGGAAGTAGAATTGGTCTATGCCTTTCTCTGTCTAGTTATGACCTTTAAAATAAAGAAATGTAAACTAGATTTATAAATAAAAGAATAAGGAAGACAACATATTTGTCATGTTCACCTTGAATCAATTTGACCAAAGCACTACAGATTTTAATATAAGCACCACACAATATGTATGTCCACCCATGTGGGAACAACCATTCACTTTAGAAGGCGTATCTCAAGTCCAGTCCAGCACGGTCTTACAAGATAAAGGCAGGTAAGATATCTAATTACTGAAGAATAAAAATAAAGCTCAGATCAGCATATGGTATTTACGGCAGTTAATGATCGCTACACGTCCAACAATTGACTTTCTCAGTAACAACCAACAAGCCAATACATTAAGGCAAGCAAATTAATCTAATTGACTATTCTTACAAAAGTAGAGCATCAAAGAGCTAGTTCTGCTGATAATATTTGTTAAGTATATTTAGACGGGATGCCTACTTATAAGTCATAAAGTAAGTTGTATTTTGCATTTAAAATGATACAGCAGCAAGAAGAATAATGAAGTCATAAAAAACTGATTGAAGCACTTGCACGAAAGGTGACAAGCTACCTATGGTGTTTATAACGGTTACACTTACCTCACGAAGCTCCTTAAAAAGATTAACAACTTGTCAACTTAACACAACGGTCCTTGAGATTAATGGGAAAACTTCTGACTTCTTGTTAAAATGCTGCCCTGCTGCCGGGAAAGCTAGAATCATAAGCCATAAATCAACCAATCCTTCTCCAATAACCTTATGTTCAATTTCCAAGATATAACCCACTGCTTTAACAAGCTCTTCAGCTATTACAGACAAGATACCCTTCTGCTCCATCTCATTAGAATCACATGAAGATAGCAACAGTTCTATAACTTTGGCAGAAAATGATATTATCAAATCATAGATCATCTTTAAAAAAAATTAATGCAGGCCCCTTCACATATATCTTCTGTTCTTACATAGATCTTTTCACAAATTATACCATATAACATCAAGTTTAAAGATCTGAGTATGCTCTGAGCATTCACAAGTGAAGTTTCCATTCCAAAATCAGACTGTACGTAGAGTTTAATCTCAAGCAACAGTGGCTCCATAATCTGCACAAGAAAATCAAAACTTGACTTCCGCATGGACGAGTTAGATTTATTATTGCTTTCTGAGGCTACACCAGTTCGCAGCAAAGGATCAAGTGGCATATGATTAGTAGAATTGCCCTCCATGTGCCTAAAGCCTTCTACTGTTAACAACTCCCTCTTCTGGGTTTTCACTTGTTTAACAAACAGCTGAAATAGTTCTCCTGTGCCACCTAATGCCCACTCTTTCTTTTGAGAAACTATATCCTACAGTTTCTCAAATAGATGTCTCTGATAACTTCTTATCTCAATCTTCAACTCCCTCAACCCTTCCCCAGATGACGAACTGTACTTCCCTAGACCTTGTAATTTTAAGAATTCATCCCTAGACCTTGTAATTTTAACCTATTCAGTAATCTACTTTTATAATTTTACCTTACAGCAATCTCTATAAACGTTAAGATTTTATGACATAAGTAATCTTAATTAATACACAAAACATAAACCTTTTTGGAAAAAAAAGAGTCATTAGTTATTTTTTTGAAATCATTATTATATTAAAAAAAACTCGAGATTGATCAAAATATATAGAGCGATGCTAAATATCACTATAACAAATATTAAAATCCTACATAATATCCTTATTTTATATAAAAAATCTAAAATAATTTAAAAATATCCTCATTCACTATTTCAATTATAGAGGTTTGATTTAGTCACTTTTTTACATCTTCCAACAACATATTTATTGTGTCGTGTGCGAATTTGAGTGAAATTCGAATCATTAATCGGGTTACAGTCTTGGTCGGGTTGTTGTTCGAGACGAATTGAATCAATGTCCAGATGAATTTGGCTGCAGTAATTGAATAAGCAGTGGCGGGGAACAAATCAACGGAGTCACGATCGTGAGTGAGCGGCGTCGGTGGTGTTTGAAGGAGTGTCGATGGTGTTTGAAGGAGTTATCAGATTTATGCTTATTCGGTCGTGATTTGCACGAGGGTGTAGAGGGATCTGTCCACACTATGTCTAGCGAAGTCGCACTGATAAAGGGCATTGGTGGTGGTTGGGGTGTTTGTTGATCTGATGGTGGCGGGGTGGTGGAGGTGGAGGTGGAGGTCTTGGTGGATCTTATGGTGGCGGCGACGAATTTGGAGAAAGGGGGCGACATTGAAAGTGTGGAAGAGGGTGATAATTTAATGCAAGATAATGCAATTTAATGCATTTTAGCCGGGAATCCAAAAAGACCCTTAGAGTTCAATTATCCATATTGTGCTATTTCTTAATCTTACTAAGACGGTTTGCCTAAGTGGTCTAGTAATCAAGTGCGCAACAAGCAATTGAAAGAAAACAAACAGATTCAAATTGACATGCATAATGAAGAATATCCTCAATCCAAAGTCGTCAATAAACCTAAAGCAAATAATACCTAAAGCAAATGAAACCTAAATGCAACGATGTTTCACAAAGATAAAGCACCACAAAATCAATTCACAAATTATTAACATCATTGTCCACATGCATCTCTGATATGATGAACAAAGGGTGTTTACATACACACCAAAGTTTGCTAGGATAGTGTAGTAGATGAAGAATTGCTACAGACATTGTCATTGCCAAATTATTTCAAGGGAGAAAGTATGTAATCTTCTTCATCATCACTACTCACTAGTAGGGTCCCTGCACAACAGAAGTCCACATTAGTCATCATCCCAGCTAGCTTTTGGAAGAAAGATATACTCAAAGAAGTGTTGTAACATGAAAGGAAAAAGAAGAAAAAGAGGTGCAGAGAGATTACAAGCCAGGATATAGTTGCTCTTCAGGTGATTGATTAGCCTTGGAAGTTAGGCCAAACATTCCTCCGGGGTGCTCTTGATTAAGTTTTACGATCGTTTTGCAAGACTGTTTGAAGTACTGAAACCTCATCTTCTTGGCCTCTTCCATAGAAGGAATATTTCTAGAGTCCCAACACAACAAGAAGCAACTAAATCAGCAGTAAATAGGGTAATTGAGATTGATTTCAACCGAAAAGAAACCCAACTACCAGAGGAATTGACTATACAAAAACGAACAACGTGATCAAACAAAAGAAACCCTAACCTGAATCGCACGAACTCAGATCTCAATAATAGAATAAACACAACTACCAGAGGAATTGCAAGGAAATTAAAATCAGAAAAAAGGCAGATGCCGTTGCCAATAAGGAAAGAGAAGCGAAACACCAGCGCGGCCGAAACGACCAGAGACGCCGAACAGAATTACACGAAGAGAGGTTGAAGATAGGGTCGGCAGGCACGTCAATAATCGGTATATATATTAGGGGTGGGCACTGATGATTAACCGAAATTTCAGTTTAATTTTTTACGGAAATTTCGTCTGGTAATCCTCGGTTTTCATCTTTTTTCGCGAAATTCCCTCAGATTTTGACATTTTCGCCTGGTAATCCTCAAGTTTTGACACATTTCGCCAAATGCTCTTCCGTTCTTATTCCGTTACAAATCCGTTATTTTAAAATAAAATAAAAAGAAGGTAAAAATGGGTGAAGAAATATATTCAAAACCTATGTTTCTTTCTTCCCTGTTCTTCCCCAGCCCGACTCGTCTTTCTTCAGTTTCCATTGAAAGCAACTTTCACCTTGAACAGCTTGGACGACATCGGCACCACCGTCGGGGCTGGACGACGGCTGGACGACGGCGCGAGGCTGCTTCTTCCTCTGAAAGCTGCTTTATCGTCTTCCAGCCAAACCCGAGGTTGCTTCTTCCTCTGAAATCCACCCTCAGTTCTGACGATGCCGAGAAGGGACGACCACCGGCGGGGTCACCGACGGTTTGAAGCTTCGAGGTACGTCTCCACTTCTGAAATTTCGTTTAGATTTGGGATTTTAGAAATTTAGGTTTAGGGATTTGACTTAAAATTAGGGTTAATGGGATTTGGATTTGGGTGGTAGAAATTTAGGGCTTTGACCACGAAATTAGAACTGTAAATTGCTATGAAATGAATTGAAACTGAAAATTGAAGTGTAAATTGCTAGGGTTAATGGGATTGCTTACCTGTGTTGAAAAAATGGTCCTTAGAGTGCAATTTCCGAACAGCTCTTTCAATATTCTCTTCATTTTAAGTTGGCAAAGACTTGATGCTTATTAAACGCTCCCGCTATACGCACTACGTTTTTGGCTCTTTCGCACTACGTTTCACTACGCCAGATGTTGGCGTACGCCAAATACGAGCGTAGTAGGCAAAAAACGTATAAATACGTGGGAATTAAAAAAAAAGTATAAAGGAGCTACGCCAGAATCTTGCGTACGCAAGATTCTGGCGTAGCTCCTTTATGGGGACTTGGGGGAATTTTTGAAATTGGCCTTCTGCGCCATAATCTGGCATACGTAAGGTTCTGGCGCAGCAAAAAAAAAAATTGCCCCATAATCATGTAGAGAATTTCAATATGAGTCCATACATATAAAATTCGTCCAAAACGGACATCGTTTGCCCCTCCAAAAGCCCAAAATACGATGGCTGCCCCCATGGTCCTATTTGGGTTTATTTTGGCCCAATTTCTCGTATTTTAGTTTTTCACTCATTTCTTCTATAATCCTTCCTATTGGACCTATTGTAAGGATTATAGAGAAATGGGTGAAAAACTGAAATACGAGAAATTGGGTCCAAATAGGCCTAGTAGGAAGGATTGTAGAAGAAACGGATGACAAATTGAAAAAACGAAAAATTGGGCCCAAATAGGCCCAATAGGAAGGATTATAGAAGAAACGAGTGAAAAATTAAAATACGAGAAATTGGGCCCAAATAGGCCCAGTAGGAAGGATTGTAGAAGAAACGGATGAAAAACTGAAAAAACGAAAAATTGGGCCCAAATAGGCCCAATAGGAAGAATTATTGAAGAAACGGGTGAAATACGAGAAATTGGGCTCAAATATGCCCAGTTTTTCATTATATTTCATATAGTTACACTTATATGTTATAGTATTTCATTATATTTCATATAGTTACTGAAATACCCCAAATAAGTCGATAATGGCAATTTGGTAATTTAATTAAAGGATTTGGTTAAAAGGGGGAAAATGGGAATTTGGGGATAAAATTTCCCTAAGGAGCCGGTTGTCTTCCTCACGTGAAAATCACTCTCGATTTCTTCCTCCTATGCACTGTAGCATCATCTTCCTCATGAGCCCACCTGTGCCCAGCATCTCCTCCCTCTTCTGTCCTCTTCCCTGAGCCAACCGAGCCAGCTTCTCCTCCGCGGCGTCGTCCTCTCTGCCGCTGGTTCGTGTTCTCTGCTCGTCGTGCTGCTGTCTGCGCTGGTGGTCATTTCCGGCGTGGTTCCGGCGTCAGAAGCTTTCCGGCGAGGCTAACGAGAGGTAAGAGGAGTGGGTTGTGCTGTTGTTGTTCGCCTAGGGTTCGAAATCTTTGCTGAAATTTTATATGTTCGAAATGATATTGTGAGGATCGAATTGAGGTTGATTGTTCTTATGGACATCATGTATATATGATTGTTGTGGACTGAATTCGGTTATTTATTTGTGCAGCACTTTGATTTGAGATTTGGATTGATTTTGGATGTGATTTGGTTAATTATTTAAGGGTTTGATTTAGGGTTTTGAATTGGGGTTTTATTGGTTGTGGATTGGATGAGTAATTAATGTCAGGGATTTGCTCGGATTGATTTCGCAGGTTCGTTCGAGTTGGTTGGAGACCTCTGGGGTCGTTGCGGTTCGACTTGAGGCAAGAGGATCCTTGCTAACTTATATATTTTTATAAACTGATTATGTTTAATTTTACCGTTGCTTGAGCTATTATTTTAATTGGTTTGTTTGACTATATAATGGTTTGGATGAGATGTGTGAATGTGCGTGTGTGTGCGTGTGTTGGATTGAATGTGCGTGTGTGTGTGTGGATCGTATGTGTGTGTTGGATTGAGTTTGTGTGTGTGTGTTGGATTGTTTGTGTGTATGTGATATTGATTGGTTGTCGTATGAAGTGTTTGAATTGGTGTCGGGTAGTGGTGGAATGTTGTTGGTTGGTGAAAGTCCTTATATTTAGGGCCTCGGTGGGTATGAACCCCCGAAGGTCGAAGGGTCAGGTGATGATAGTCTCACCAAACCGCGTAGGGTGCACGCCTACGTCGTTAAGGGCCAAGGGTTGGATGGTGAAAGTCCCATCCGGAAAGTGTGTGTTGATTGTCTCACCTTGGTGATGTGGGGGTGGAGACGGGGATGTTGTGAATTGTCTCACCTTGGTGATGTGGGGGTGGAGACGGGGATGTTGTGAATTGTCTCACCTTGGTGATGTGGGGGTGGAGACGGGGATGTTGTGAATTGTCTCACCTTGGTGATGTGGGGGTGGAGACGGGGATGTTGTGAATTGTCTCACCTTGGTGATGTGGGGGTGGAGACGGAGATGTTGTGAAGTGGTAATTGTGTGAAAGGGTTACTTGCGTACCTGATTAAGTGGTTGTTTGAAGTGATATATATGTATATTTTAATTGTTTGTGATTGGTTGAATATGAGTTGAGTTATCTTTCTTGTTTGCTTTGGTCGGATATGGTGATGACTAGTATATATTGATTATTGTTTGTATTGATTGAATGTTATGATGATGAAATGGGTATGCGCGTGTGATATGAATTGTCTTGTAGCGTATCTGATTAAATGTTGATGTGGTAGTCAAATATGACTAAATGTGATTAGTGTCTATTGACACGTGTGTGTGTGTTGGATCGTGTGTGTGTGTGTTGGATCGTGTGTGTGTGTTGGCTTGAATGTGTATGTGTGTGTGTTGGCTTGAATGTGTATGTGTGTGTGTTGGATTGTGTGTGTGTGTTGGATTGAGTGTGTGTGAGTGTGTGTATATTGGTTGTGTGTTGAATAGTGGTTGTGATTGTGAGTTTCGTGTGTTATAGTTGTTGGTTATAACTGGTCAAGGTGGTAATTCTGTTGGTATGGTTGTTGTTGGTAACTGGTGGATTATGAAGGTTAGTTGCGTTGTTTGACTGTATAGATTGGTTTCCCATCTTGAGGGTGTGTGCCAATGCAAGTTGAGTTTGAGGTATGAGTTGCAGTCGAGGTTGACGAATCGGCAACACCAGAAGGGTGGCTGGCCTGGATCGTTGTTTTGGTTATGATTGTATTATGTGATGTTTATCTCGTTGATGCCTATGTGTTTGTTGTTGTGAAGGTTAATTTGTTGTGTAGTGCAGTAGTGAGTTCAGTCTAATTGATTAGATGTGGTTGTAAGTCAGTCATAAGATGTGTATGTGCTTAGGGTTGTTGATTGAGGTATTAGGAATGGAGAGGAAGTTGGATTGGATCGTTCTTTTCATTTATGCTTGTGATGAGTTGAGGTTGGATGGAAGAGATTAGTATCGTGTAGAATTGGATAAGATTGAGTATTTGATGATTATGTGATAGAGTGTGTTTGTGTTTAGGCGTGTATTTTATGTTGATTGGTCGGTTGATATGGTATATATTGTATGTATATATTGTATGATCTATTGTTGTTTGGTATTGTTTGATTGTCGTGATAACTCTATGGTTTTGAAACTGTTTTGGCTCGGCTAATCTTGCCATAGTCTTTCATAAGACTGACCAACCTCGGTTTACGTGCCGTGGTTGGCTGGGGTATCGGGTCCCCCAGTCAATCAGGCTTTGCAGATTTAGCGCCAGCAAGGAGGATCCTGATCACCGTCGGTTTGTAGTCGAAGGCTTTACTCTTTTGGTTTGGACTTTGACTTGGTTGTGCGTGTCGTTTTGGTTTTGGACCTTGTATGGGTCGAACTCGTTATATTGGTTTTTGGTTTATAAAGTGTTGTATTTTCTGTAGGTTAAGTTTGATTGTGGTTTCAAACTCCGGGCAGGTTGTTTTCCGCTGTGCCGTTTTTGGTATATATTATATATGGGTTAGGTTTTGCTTAAATTTTTATTTCCCCGCCTTATAGTCCTTCGGGACTATGACACTGTAGCACCACTGATCTGGGGGTGTTACAGTTACACTTATATACTATAGTACTTCATTATATTTCATATAATTACACTTATGTACTATAGTATTTCATACTTAGACTTATATACTATAGTATTTTATTAAATTTCATATAGTTACACTTATATACTATAGTATTTCATTATATTTCATATAGTTACACTTATATACTATAATATTTCATTAAATCTAGTATACCTAGACTTATATATTATAGTATTTCATTATATTTCCTATAGTTACACTTATATATTATAGTATATAAGTCTAAGTATACTAGATTTAATGAAATACTATAGTACATAAGTGTAACTATATAAAATTTAATGAAATATTATGGGGTATAAGTCTAAGTATACTAAATTTAATGAAATACTATAGTATATAAGTGTAACTATATGAAATATAATGAAATACTATAGTACATAAGTGTAACTATATGAAATTTAATAGAATACTATAGTATATAAGTCTAAGTATACTAGATTTAATGAAATACTATAGTACATAAGTGTAACTATATGAAATATAATGAAATACTATAGTATATAAGTCTAAGTATACTAGATTTAATGAAATACTATAATACATAAGTGTAACTATATAAAATTTAATGAAATACTATGGGGTATAAGTCTAAATATACTAGATTTAATGAAATACTATAGTATATACGTGTAACTATAGAAAATATAATGAAATACTATAGTATATAAGTCTAAGTATACTAGATTTAATGAAATACTATAGTATATAAGTGTAACTATATGAGATTTAATAAAATACTATAGTATATAAGTCTAAGTGTACTAGATTTAATGAAATACTATATACATAAGTGTAACTATATGAAATTTAATGAAATACTATGGTGTATAAGTCTAAGTATACTAGATTTAATGAAATACTATATTATATAAGTGTAACTATATGAAATATAATGAAATACTATAGTACATAAGTGTAACTATATGAAATTTAATAAAATACTATATTATATAAGTCTAAGTATATTAGATTTAATGAAATACTATAGTATATAAGTGTAACTATATGAAATATAATGAAATACTATAGTATATAAGTATAACTATATGAAATTTAATAAAATACTATATTATATAAGTCTAAGTATATGAAATTTAATGAAATACTATGGGGTATAAGTCTAAGTATACTAGATTTAATGAAATACTATAGTATATAAGTTTAACTATATGAAATATAATGAAATACTATAGTACATAAGTGTAACTATATAAAATTTAATAAAATACTATAGTATATAAGTCTAAGTATACTAGATTTAATGAAATACTATAGTACATAAGTGTAACTATATGAAATATAATGAAATACTATAGTATATAAGTCTAAGTATACTAGATTTAATGAAATACTATACTATATAAGTGTAACTATATGAAATATAATGAAATAATATAGTATATAAGTATAACTATATGAAATTTAATAAAATACTATAGTATATAAGTCTAAGTATGAAATACTATAGTACATAAGTGTAATTATATGAAATATAATGAAATACTATAGTATATAAGTATAACTATATGAAATATAATGAAATACTATAGTATATAAGTGTAACTATATGAAATATAATGAAAAACTGGGCATATTTGAGCCAAATTTCTCGTATTTCACCCGTTTCTTCAATAATCCTTCTTATTGGGCCTAATTTTTCATTTTTTCAGTTTTTCATCCGTTTCTTCTACAATCCTTACTACTGGGCCTATTTGGGCCCAATTTCTCGTATTTTAGTTTTTCACTCGTTTCTTCTATAATTCTTCCTATTGGGCCTATTTTTTCGTTTTTTCAGTTTTTTACCTGTTTCTTCTACAATCCTTCCTAATGGGCCTATTTGGATCCAATTTCTCGTATTTTAGTTTTTCACATGTTTCTTCTATAATCCTTCCAATAGGCCCAATAAGAAGGATTATAGAAAAAACGAGTGAAAAACTGAAATACGAGAAATTAGGCCATCGTATTTTGGGCTTTTGGAGGGTCAAACGATGTCCGTTTTGGACAAATTTTATATGTACAGACTCGTATTGAAATTCTCTACATGATTATGGGGCAAATTTTTTTTGCTGCGCCAGAATCTTTTGTATGCCAGATTCTGGCACAGAAGGCCAATTTCAAAAATTCCCCCAAGTCCCTAAAATACCCCAAATAAGATAAGGAGAATGGCATTATGGTAAATTAATTAGGGGATTACTTAAAGGGGGAGAAATGGAAATTGGGGATTTAATCCCTAAAAGGGTTCGGTTGCTCTCTCTCTCTCTCTCGTGTGCATCCCTTTCGCTGAGCAACTCTCCCTCCTCCCAAATCCGATTCCCCTGTGCCCAGCCATCCTCCGGACGAACCGACCTCTCCCTGAGCTAGCTTCTTCTCCGACGTACTCGTCTTGGACCGCGCAGTTGCTCCTCCTCCCCTGCTGTCCGTGCTGCGTGTTGTTCGTTGCTGTGGAGCCGAGTTGGTTGCTGCTGCTGTGGAGCTGTCCGAGCTGCTGATCTCTTCTTCCCCTGCTGCTGATTCGAGCCGTGTCCAGCTGCTGGTTCGTCGCCGCTGCTGAGGTCGTCGCGTGCTGCTGATGCTGTGCTGTTGGTCGCTGCCATGGAGTTGTGTTCAGCTGAGCTCCAGCGACGAAGAAGCCCTCTCCGGCGAGGCTACGTAATGGTCGACGATGAGGTTCGTTCGAGTGGTTTGGAGACCTCTGGGGTCGTTGCGGTTCGACTTGAGGCAAGAGGATTCTTGCTAACTTTATATTTTTATAAATTGTGTTATGCCCAGTTTATTTCATAATTAAGTTTACCGTTGCTTGGTTGAATATGGGTATGTGCGTGTGTTATGATTTGTCTGGTATCGTGATTGATTAAATGTTGACGTGGTAGTCAATTGTGACTAAATGTGTTTGTGGTTGTTGTTGATAGTGTCTGTTGACACGTGTGTGTGTTGGCTTGAGTGTGAGTGTTTGTTGACACGTGTGTGTGTATTGGATTGAATGTGTGTGTGTGTGTGTGTGTTGGATCGTGTGTGTGTGTTGGCTTGAAGGTGTGTGTGTGTGTGTGGACTGTATGTGTGTGTTGGATTGAATGTGTGTGTGTGTGGACCGTATGTGTGTGTGTTGAATCGTGTGTGTGTGTTGGCTTGAAGGTGTGTGTGTGTGTGTGTGGATCGTATGTGCATGTTGGATTGAATGTGTGAGTGTGTGTGTTGGATTGTGTGTGTATGTGAATATGTGTTAACCTTTGCCGTATGTGATATTTGATTGATTGTCGTATATGATTTTATTTGCTTGGTATCGGTGTAGTGGTGGAATGTTGTTCAATGGTGAAATTCCTTATATGTGAGGGCCTCGGTGGGTATGAACCCCCGATGGTCGGAAGGTTGATGGTGAAATTCCTTATATGTGAGGGCCTCGGTGGGTATGAACCCCCGATGGTCGGAAGGTTGATGGTAAAATTCCTTATATGTGAGGGCCTCGGTGGGTATGAACCCCCGATGGTCGGAAGGTTGATGGTGAAATTCCTTATATGTGAGGGCCTCGGTGGGTATGAACCCCCGATGGTCGGAAGGTTGATGGTGAAATTCCTTATATGTGAGGGCCTCGATGGGTATGAACCCCCGATGGTCGGAAGGTTGATGGTGAAAGTCCTTATATGTGGAGGGCCTCGGAGGGTATGAACCCCGATGGTCGGAAGGTCGGAGATGGTGGTGAAGACGGAGTAGATATTATGTGAATGTTATGTGTACCTTACTTGGTTGAATTGATGATATTATATGATTGTATATTGTTTGTAACTGGTCAAGGTGGTTGTTGTTGGTAGCTGGTAGATTATGAAGGTTGGTTGTGTTGATTGAGGGTATAGATTGGTTTCCCATCTTGAGGGTATGGGCCAATACGAGTTGAGTTTGATGTATGAGTTGCAGTCGAGGTTGACGAACCGGCTGCACCAGAAGGGTGGCTGGCCTGGATCGTTATTTTGTTTATGATTGTATTATGTGATGATTATTTTCGTTGATGCCTATGTGTTTGTTGATGTGAAGGTTAATTGAATTTGTTGTGTTAGTACAGTAGTGAGTTCCGTATTATTGGTTAGCTTTGGTTGTAAGTTAGTAGTAAGATATGTGTATGCGCTTGGAGTTGTTGATTGAGGTATTACTAATGGAGAGTAAGTTGGATTGGATCGTTCTATTCGTTTATGCTTGAGATGCGATTGAGGTTGGATTGAAGAGGTTAGTATAGGGTAGAGTTGTATAAGGATGTGTAATGGTTGATTTATGTGATAAGGTGTGCTTGTGTTTTGACGCGTGATTTATATTGATTGGTCAGTATGATATTGTATATATTATATATATATTGATTGGCATATTGTTGGTATTATCTGATTGTTGTGATAAATCTTTGGATTTCAACTGTTTTGGCTTGAGGAATCTTGCCATAGTCTTTCACGAGACTGACCAACTGCGGTTTACGTGCCGTGGTTGGCTGGGGTATCGGGTCCCCCAGTCAATCAGGCTTTGCAGATTTAGCGCCAGCAAGGAGGATCCTGATCACCGTCAGTTTTGGAGTCGAGAACTCTACTTTTGGTTTGAGACTTTGACTTGATTGAACGTGTCGTTTTGGTTTTGGACCTTGTATGGGTCAAACTTGTTGTATTGGTTTTTGGTTTGTAAAGTGTTGTATTTTCTATAGGTTAAGTTTGATTGTGGTTTCAAACTTTAGACAGGTTTTACAGGTTGTACAGGTTTTTCCGCTGTGCTGCTTTTGATATTTAATTTATTTGGGTTATGTTTCGCAAATTTTTATTTCACCCGCCTTATAGTCCTTCGGGACTATGGCACTGTAGCACCTCTGGCCCGGGGTGTTACATTCCCCATAAAGGAGCTACGCCAGAATCTTGCGTACGCAAGATTCTGGCGTAGAAGTTTTTTTTTTAATTCCTATGTATTTATACTGTTTTTGCCTTCTACGCATGTATGTGGTGTACGCCAGAATCTGGCGTAGTGATTTGTAGTGCGAATGTCTCAGAAACGTAGTGCGTATAGCATCAGCCTTATTAAAAGGTCCTTAGAGTGCAATTTTCGAAGCTTAAATTTCTGTACGGAATAAAAATGGACAAATCACCACATTCAATTTAAGCTAATTAGTAAATAAGCATGGAAGCATTTGACTTAGTTGTACGCATCCTTTTGAAATTGTATATCATAGTATTATTTTGTTGTTGGTGGGGGTTTGGGTCATATATGCAGTAAACAAAATAGATCAAGTAATGTATTGCAATATTACAGTTTTGTTCTTATTTCCTTGCACATTGACAATTTAGATAGAAATGATTGGATTGGAAATTTTTAGATGGCCAAGGTGGTCATGCCTTGCCTGAAGTATATTATGATGTATTTATAATAAGGCATAAAACTACTTTATGCTATGACTTTGGATGGAAATTATTTTAAAGCCTATTAGCTCAAATGATAGAGCATGTACTTATGTACAAGATGTGGGTTCGACTCCCGCATAGGCTACTACAAATATTAATTTGTTAATAGAAGCATGCTTGTCATGTTTTGGACTTGCTCATATAAATTATAAAGAAGAGCTTCTTCAACTTATGATTGTGAAAGATAAATTGACTTATATGTATGAAGTATGGTAATGAAAGAGATCAACTAGCATAAGATTGTGGAACAACTAGAGTCAAAATAGTGTAACTTAGTGTTGCAATATAGATTAGCCTATGTGGGACTCGAACCCACATCCACGTACTTAAAGCACGTTGCTCTACCATTGAGCTAATAGGCTTAAATGTAACTACTATAGAATATTTACAATTGCATGCAAGCTACTATATATAAGCCTAGGTTGTATTGGAATTATAGGAATTGCCCTATAGATTTTCTCAAGCTCTAGAGATTTCATTTCCCTATGTGGTGCTGAACTAACTAGCTCATTACTTGAATCTACACATCATGTTGTGTACTAATATAGAATATTTACCATTCTCTTCTTCATCTGTTTCATCCTCTACAACATCAAATCTTTCAATATTTTCAGCAGAATCACTAGTTGTTACTTCTGCTGCAGGCACATAGCATAAATTGATCAAGTGCCAATTTTTTTTTGCATAAAGCAGAAGGCATTGAAATGAAAAAGTGACATATGTGGTATGTATGGCATGTGGCAACAACTTAAAATCCAATGCAGGAACTTTGTAGACCACTAAATACTAGGCAATTGCTTCCTGCAATTCTCATCTGTGAAATGTTTGGAATGTGCCAGCAGTTTAAAATCCTAATGCAAAAACTTTGTAGACCATTACATACTATCCAATTGCATCCTGCAATTTTCATCAGTTTGATGCAAAAATGAAATTAATCTGAGCATCCAAAATTCAGCTAATTCAGTGCCAATTCTTCTACATAAATTTTAAGGGCAACAAGAATATAAAAGAAGCCTTTTGTCATACACATGAAGTGGATATATGCAAAGAGGCATCATGTGACATACAGACATAGCTCGTGAGAAACTAGAGAATTAAACAATGACATAGTCCCTGATTTTCGTAGGATGACTGGAAATTGACAAATAGATGAATGAGATTTGATTGAACACTGGCAAGACGCTTACCACTGTCTTTGTCTTGCTTAGAACTAGAAGAAGCACCCATATGTTTTGAATGTTTTTGACTCTCGTCAACAACAGTATTCTCCAAATCAACCTTTTCTGTCTACAAGAAACAAAAGTTCACTTCAGCGGAAAAAATCCAATATGAACCAACCAAGATAAAATTGGATCGCTAATAAAACCACCACTCTAACTAATTCAATTAGCCCCATATCAAAATCCCATAAACCCTAATTTTGAATGAAATCCCTAAATTTCTAAAACTCCCAAATCAAAACCCAAAGTGTTTGAATCCTAAAAATTGTGCAATTAAACACTAAATTTCAGAAGTGGAGTAATGAGATTTGTACCTCAAAGCCCCACCTCCGCTCGTCGTCCAAGCTATCGCCGCCTTCGCTCCGTCGTCCAGCTAGGGAGAAGACGCAACCTTCGTAGTCGCCGCCAAGACAAGCGTCGCCCAACTTCGTGGTCGTCGGCTTCTTGGTCACCGCTGATACAGTGGTCGCCGGCGTCGTCTCGCTGCCCGACTTCATGGTCACTCGCAGAAATAAAGGAATGGGTAGCACCCGAATCAAACAACATGCATACTGGAGTAGAATGAAGGTATAGAGTACCTTGAGCAATCAGAGCATTGGGTCCATCCGTCTCATGCATCTCGTAAAGGCGTTGACCTTGACCTCCAGAAACAGCTGGGGCTTTCCCCTTGTTTTGAGCAGTTGTCAGAGTTGAAGGACTAGGAGCCTCCACTGGTTTGAATCTCGGTCGGTTACTCTGGTTAACTGACCCTTGTTGCATTTCAGCACCCTTCTGCTTTCCTTGCCGACAGAATTTATGCATATGCCCTTCGTGCCCACAACCAAAGCATGTCTTTCTTTCCTTATGACACGCACTACTCTTGTGCCCGGTTGCACCATAATTGTAACATTGTATCGGACTCTTGCCCTGACCCGATTGCTGTGTAGACCCACCTTGAGTCATACTAGTCTTTGCCCGACCAGACTTTGCAAAGTTCGATGGCGGTGCAGGACGTTTGAAACCACTTTCCTGAGATTGGTTCTGCATAGACCTCTAGCGGTTACGTCTCTTAGTCGACTCCTCCAGAGTTACTTCTAATTTATAGGCTGCATCCACATATTGCTCCAAAGTAGAGCATGTGTGGTGCACCATCATTGGCTTAATATCTGGACTCATCCACTCATGGAAGTGCCAGATCTTTTGTTCCTCACTGGATACCTCCGATCCAGCATACTGCAATAGGTGGTTGAATTTGGTTGCCAACTCGGTCACCTTCAAACCATCAATCTTCGGATAGAGAAATTCTTTACGTTTTTCTTCCCTCATGGCCCGAGAGAAGAATTGATCAGTCATCTTGGTCTTGAACATTGCCCAGTTCAGATCAGGGCTATCAGTAAGACCGGTGTTCTTCCACCATTCACTAGCATCTTCCTTCAATTGAAGGGAAGCTATATGCACCTTTTCAGTCTCAGTGCATTCCACGTTGCGGAATAACCTTTCCATATGGGAAAACCAATGAGTCACTCGGACTGACTCACCTTTTCCATCGTAACTGTCAGGCCTCATAGAGTTTATAGCCTTCAGTGCTCGGCCATAATCACCTCTATTCCTGACTACATCCTCCTGAGGTACGGTTACATGGGTTTCCTGTTCCTCAAACCTAGGAACTGCCGGAGGTACCGGCGCACCTTGTGCTTGAGACGCAGTTGGTCGCAGTATATCAGTCATTGCTTGCATAACAATTCCTCGAATTGCTTCAACTGCAGCAGCATCAAAAACCATTGGGGCGTTGACCGGAGCTTGGCTATTGCCTCCAGGATTATTATTGGAACCAGACTCATGTACATCTTCTGGGTTTACAGCATTCCTCTCAATTGGTATGGGGTTATTGCTCGGCCCAGCACCGGTACGAGTGTTGTTTCTTGTGTTCACCATCTGTTTACCGATCAAATTCCAAGGATTTCATACATTAATATCTTTCCAACATACTTAATGTAATAAAAATCAACTCAGAAGAGATCAAACTAGGTAATTTCATTAGATGAACTTTCAACTTAGTCATAAAGTTTACAAAAGGAATTCTTCTGAGCTTCCTGACAAAATTGCTCGGAGAATTCACTACTTTACCGCATAAACATCAGAATATTTTACAAATGGAAACTACGATAGTTAACATTGATCCTTTTCAAAGTCCCCTGAAACATTTCCTGTAAGGCAAACTGCTCATACAGGGCTTCTTCGAGCGGGGTTCTTCATCGGGGTCAGGTGATGAACTTCTGACCCTGCTCGGCCCGGGAACACAAGGCTCATCCCGTGACCCTGGTGTCCTCGGCCTTATACTAGGCACAAGATTATCTTGGTCGTTCTCATCTGTCCTTCCTGACCTTGCCCATCTCTGAGCATGCTCATTCATCTCATCCAACTGACGCTGCTCCTCAATAGAGATCAACTGACTTTGACGGAGTATTTCTCGCAGCTCAGGACTCGACCTTAGCCTTCTTCTAACTCGAAGGGACTGTGGGTCCTCAGATGCACTCCGTGGATCATTCCTTTCCCTAATGACATATTCGACATAGAGGTTCTCCCAGTCAGCACCGGTCAATGGTGAGTATACTTGTCCGGGTGGCGGACTTGGGTATATGAACTGCATTCCCGTGTCCTCTTGGCTCACCAACAAGTGTCTTAGCTCGTCGGGCTCTTGATCCTGTCCCTCGAGGTTTTCGTCAGGATCTTCTTCTGGATCCTCTTCCTCTTCCAGATCTTCTTCTTCTTCTTCGGGGTCTTTCTCTTCTTCAGGGTCTACCTCAAGCAATTCTTCCTCTTCCTCCTCTTCTTCTTCTTCTTCTTCTTCTTCTTCAAGATTCTCATCTTCATCTCCTTCAGGGATCGTCTCGATCGTATAATCATTGTTGTAATATCCTTGAGCGTACCTTGACAACTCATTGTCAGCGTCCAGATTCCCCCTTGGTTGTACAATGGGTTCTACTACTGGAACTACTGCATCATCGGATCTCAGCACTACTGACTCAGGAAGTACGTACTTTACGTCCTCAGGTGGGTTGCTAGATCCTCCGACCTCAAAGCATCGTTGCAGAACTGGGAAGTCGAACCTATCAGGAGAGGGTGAAGCCATCTCGACCTCCTCCGTATCTCTTCGAAGGGACAGACAAGCACCCATATCCTACAGGCGACGAGAATGAAATTAGTCTTTCTAAAAATAGAAGTTTGTTTTCCATATAAGACCAAAGAGAAGGCACGACTATGAACGGTTTGAAATAACACCATTTTTGTTTTGAAAACTCAGAGCCCTTGAAAACGTTTCAATTTCAAACGAGTAATTGGTTTTTTGAAAATACCCAACCCGTTTTTAGAAAACTTTAGGCTCTGATACCAAATCTGTAACACCCCCAAAATAGTTCCTTGGAAAGGTATTACCGCCAGTGACCTCAGATTCCATATCCGAAGCCACCCCAGGCTTTACCGGTTTACACAAATCATAAAAGCAACATTTATGATATAAACATCATAATCTTTGATTAAAACATAAGTCTTGGGATTACATCCCAATCCCAAATAGGATGAAATACAGAGCAATCAGCGGAAGTCTTTTAAAATAGATAACAAGTCTTGATCATTGCGATCAACGCCAAGGATCTCAACCTGAATAAACTTATCAAAAACACCACCCGTCATAGTCGTTCTTAGCCTTCGCAGAACTGCAACTTATCTGATGTGCCGAATCGAACGGAACTGCAAAGAACAAATCCGGTTGGTTAGTCTAATGAAAGACTATGCAAGGGTACAAAGCAGAATGGTTCGAAGTAGTCGTATTAGGTTAGACTCATCGTTTTTCGAATCAAAACCGATGACGATAGTCAACCACCATACTCCTACTGGAATATATCAAAATACATGATCAAGAGAAGACTCTAACGGAATTGAGTCTTATGGGAAAATCCAAGAGAAGACTCTAAGAGATTGAGTCTTATCGGAAGCATGACAAATGTCTGGAACATTATACTTTCATACAATCGTTTAAAAACTGACTTGATGTTTCGGTTCATGACCAACCTCACCGCATCATGCGAATCCATATTGGAAAGAGAACGATACTCTGATCAAAGTCAAGACGAGTGTTCCTAGCTGCACTATTGCCTAGTTGCACTACTCGCCCAAAGGTATATTAATTATGTGCAACAACGGCACTTATCTTATTTAATTCCAAAACGCATATCACTTATAAGCTTTTATGATCATCTCGTCCCGATACGAGAGATCTTTTGGGAGCAACTCCCGAGATTTGTGACACTGGCTAAGTGCACCACCTCTATACCCGAGTATAGAGGTCGGTCATGACCAACAAAATGGTATTAGGGATTTTGTCGCCCTCTCCACCATTAATTATAAAGAAACGACTGGACCTCGCATAGTCCAAGCGTTCCTACGAATATTCGTGCTAACTAAACAGTTCAACACAGTAATAGTTCATATCAAAGCCATCATGGCCATCATCATAGATATATTTCAATATATATATATAATAGCGTTGATTCTAACAGAATATACAACCTATTATAATATCATCTTTTAATTTCCAAAACAGTTATCAAAACTGTTCCTAGACAAAACAATATTCATTCCAAATTAATTAACAATTAATCAATTGATAATCAATGGAAATATGGAATGATGAGCAAGAGCGAACCGTCACTTGCCTTAGATTTGACGAAAGCTTGACAAGCTTAGAAACGATGGTTTCTGAGTCTGAAACTAGGACAGATCCTGGATAATAAATCCCTATGGAACGACCCATAACGAGATCCTAAGTTAGATTCAATATCTATATATATGAATCTAAAAAAATGGGAAAAGAATCAAAGAAGTCAAGCCTCGCCCAAGACCACACACCCAAGAACACACAACCCGGACACAGCTCACCGCGGGTGCCGTGGAGCTCTTGCCGCGGGTGTGGTCGGGCGACAGTGGCGAGACCTTCGACAGCTTTAATGGCGAAAACTCACTTGATTCGATTCGTTTGCCTTTGATTCGATTGTGGTTCAATCTCCAAACACTTTAGGCCTTTGAATACCACTCAAGAGCACCTTTTTGCCACTTAAAGGAATTCCGATCCCTTTCCAACGAAGCTCAAAGCTTGGATAACAATGGAGGAAATTCTTAGAGGAAGAAGATGAAGTTTCAGCTGTCTTCTCCTCCACAGATTCCTCCTTATTTATAAGCCAAGCAAGGAGCTCCTAAGCAGGTGACAAGCACACAACTAGGTGGTCCGACCAGATGTGATAGGCTAGGGGATGACTCACACAAACTATGGCTGCAGCTGCTCGAAGTTACAGAAAAAGTTATCGAGGCGACGTAGCCCACCGCGGGGTGCGGCAAGGTGCGGAAGGGTGCGGTGGTCACCCAGGGACTGCCTCAGGAAATGGCCTCCACCGCTGGGTGCGGTGGCCTGACCGCGGGTGCGGTCAAGGCCAATTCCGAGCCTTTTCGCCTTGTTTTGTCCGATTCACTTATGGGTAATTATTTTAACCTCGGGTTAAATATATTCGTACCTTTTAATATATTTGTACCCGAATGATTATTTTAACTCCCAAAAATACGTCGAATGTATTTTATTTCACTCAGAAATTTATTGCAGAGGTTATACATTTCATGGAATGTCTGGACCTCTCTAAAATAAATTCGACAATGGTACATGGGTTTGAGAAAATTACCAAAATGCCCTTACAAAAATGAGGGGTATTACAACTACCTCTGACACTATGCCTCCCAAAAAGGCAACTATTGATCGGAAACTTGCGGAACCTACCAAAGTAGGACTCCCAACTTACTCACTAGAGAACCAGTTCAGGTTCGACTTCCGCCATACACTTACTGAAGACCAGAAGCTTGTAATTGACAACATCTGGAATCTCAATACCTCAACTAAAGACAGCAAGATCAAACTTAGCATCATAAGTGCTTTGATCGCTCAATACCAGAGACTCAATTCTGGTAGAAACTTCTCCTACTACTGCCTTTTCAATGGGCCTGAAGCAGGAATACACTCAACTTGGGAAGAACTTGTCCCAAAAATTCAAAACTTAGAAAAACTCCCAAATACGGGAATCCCTACTACAAAGGCTTTTTTAGCTTTGAAGAAGCCAAAAACTCAATTGAGGAACTATTGGGGAGCGACTACCTGTTATCAAACTCAGTTAAAGCTCCATTAGAAATATCCAAACTTTTGTCCTCCATCATCGGGTCTACTGTCCCTACTATAATAGGACTAAGACCACACACCTCCTACTTGCACATAACTAATCAACCTAGCTCGTCCAAAACACTCATACTTACTGGACCAGCCCTGAAACATCCAGGTGCCATCCAGAAAACCACTGAGCCTAATCACATTGCTACAACCCAAACAAAATTCCCATAGGGAAATCTACTTTACAAACTTCCCTCAAGAACACTGTCTTGAACAACTAAAAGCCATCTACCATTAAGATCATAATCTCGTGTAAACTCGGCTCATAAATGTGCAATTCATCAAAGTTATTCCAGGAGGCCCGATGCCACTATGACTTGAAGTAATGAATGAGCGTGGTGTGGGGTATATTACATCCAAGAAAAATCCTTCTTCTTTGCCTGCTTTCTCTCTTACTTAACAAAGATAACTAGAAAATAAATGCTTTTCACATTTGGATATTCTATTTTCTCTCCCAGTGAAAACAAACGCTTTCCTACGAGGTACTTCTACTGCTACTAGGAATGCCACTACGGAGACTGGCTCCCAGGGGCTGCTGACCTTGCTTGATTGATTTCATTCAGAGGAACTAGCCTTAGCATTATCATTGAATTAAGCTTTCTCTCTTACTTACTTGCGCATTTGAAAGTTTGGGAAATCAGCTTTCAGCACATACCTTTTTTTCATCACTAGCTCTAAAAAAAAGCAATAAACGCGATAGGCATTAGCAATTGAAAGTAAAGCAACTCCAACTACATCGGTGAATGGTCACCGACTTCCTTGACCTTCCGGCACTGGGCAGGCGTCAGCCCCCATACATGGTCTTATGACTTTGCAGAGACCTGTGTTTTTGGTAAATAGTCGCCCGGGCCTGGTCACTTCGACCCCCTTTGTGAGGAGGCACCCCTTCTCCTGAAGTTATGGGGCTATTTTACCGAGTTCCTTAGAGAGAGTTGTCTCGCGCCCCTAGATATTCTCTACCTACCCACCTGTGTCGGTTTCGGGTATAGGTACCCCTTTGTTGAAGGTCGTTCGAGCTTTTCCTAGGAGCTACTCGACCGCATGGGGTCCGATGCTTCTTTCTGTTTCCTCTTAGACTTCGATTTTGTTTAGATCTGGGCCCAGTTCGCTCGTCTGTCTTCTTTGGAGAATGTTGGGCCCAACAAAAGCCCCAAGTTGTTTTGAGCTCGAGGCTGCTAAAGTATGGAGTCCAAACAACTTCTTATCGCACGATCTCCACCTTCCGATTTTGGTGCGTCAGACTAGGGCTATGTGGCGGAATCGTGTGGCACGATGGGACGGTTTGATTTTATAACTTCTCTTTCTTCTGGCGTGATCTTGATTTTGTTATAGGCATTCTGAAGATGGGACCGACATGTGTTTTGCTCAAACTGAGAGTCAGCTTAATACAATCAATAATCGTGTGAAGACGACTGAGGGTGTTTCTTGTGATGACGAAGGGCCAGGAGACCGCTCCTTGTTTTTCATTTGCTTTGTTTTACAAGTGGACTCGTCAGTCGCTTCCTGGTCAAGTCGTGTGACGTTGGTCGCGTAGACCTGTAATTGTGTGTGACATGTCGTGTAATTCCAGGGAAGAATATTATAGTGTTTGTATAAGACGTGTACCTCAAGTGGGACAGGTCTTGTAAAATCGTGTCGTGTTTTTGTTCCTCTATTCCCTGTGTACCGATCGATCGTGTAATGTATAAGCGATATGTGTGATTTGTGTTTTGTGTGTGTTTGATCAACTTGTTTTTTGTCAATCGTGCCTTGGCCGTGATGCGAAATGTTTGGTCGTGATGACCTATAATGTAGCATGCTTTGTCTGTCCGGGGAGGAGTTGTATGTATTGTAGGAAAAGACGAGTGCCTTGGATAGGACAAGTCTTGTCTGTAGTTTATAGTATGCAGTTTCTCTTTATTTGCTTGTGATCTATGTATTGTCTATCGTGTCAGCGTCTCCGGCTGGTCGAGTTACAGGTGACGTAGGCACTTTTTACGCGTTGAAGTCGTGTGTCGAGATGATGGAAGAGTTTGAAGAGGGCAAGTAGGGGACTTGGGATTTGAAGGCGGAGAAGGAGACCATGGAGATCTTGTTTCCGAAGGGGAATCCAGGCTCAGAGCTTTCCCATCTGGCCGGCGTTGGATAGAAATCTCTGGTCGAAAGTGAGGTCCATTCTAGTGACTCCGTGTCGCTTGAGCCCCAGCCTTCTCCCGACTTGGCCCCTGTTGGAGGTGACGTTGCAAATCCTGACCCTTGATTGTTTTTCGTAAGTTGATTTGTGACCCCACCTGTGTGTGGGTGAAATACTCTCTGTTTTGGCGACCTGTCGACCATCACGGGTCGTGTGTATGTAAAAAGCTTTAAACTTTTATTGACGTAATCTGTTTTACAAAGGGTCAAGCTTGTCTTGTGTTCGTATGTTTCGTTGGATTCTTCTAGAGAAGAATGTCGTTGATGCCTTTGATTTGTGTGTCGGGTTTGCCCGTGTGCTCCGTCGAGTAGGGCTTGCCGTATGTATGTAAAGAAAGAGGCCTTATGTAGATGTTTATGTTTAGTCATGACTTTATGCCGGGGAGGTAAGCAATATGTTTCTATTGCGTAAATGTAATAAGGTGTCTTAACCTTATGTATTGTGTAAGGCAGACGGTGTACCGACGTGCCTATGTTTGTTCATCTCCCCGTGTTCCGATCGATCGTGTAAATGTAGTGTAAGCGCTTTTGTTTATGACTGGATCTAGTGTGTATGTCAATGTCGTCATGTACTTATGTTTTGCGAGGAGAAAGTCCTCACTTGATGTCAAATGTTCAAATTCAAGATATAGAGTTGTGCATACGACAATTAGTGTATGACATGTGAAGAGACGTTAGTGTCTTACCTCGTTGGTTCAGAAATGATATAATTTCAGGTGTGTCGCGTTCCAACTCCTTGGGAGTGGTTGTCCGTCCTTGTCTTCTAATTGGTATGCTCCTTGTCCAACTACTTCAGTGATTAGGTAGGGTCCTTCCCATTGTGGTGCAAGCTTTCCGTCGGTCGGGTTCTTGGTATTCTGGAATGTTTTCCTGAGGACCCAGTCTCCGACTTTAAAGACTTTGGCCCAGACGTTCTTGTTGTAGCTTCTCGTGACTTGTTGTTGGAACTTGACCATCCTGATCCGAGCTTTTTCTCTAGTTTCGTCTAATGTATCCAGGTTGTGTGCTAGTCCAATGTCGTTCTGCTCATTTGTCTGGAGGTTGCAACGAGCGGTCGAAACCAATAACTCAGCGGGGATGACCGCCTCACTTCCGTAGACGAGAGAGAAAGGCGACTATCCGGTCGTGTTCTTTGGAGTAGTCATGTCGGACCAGAGAATGAATGGGAGTTTGTCTGCCCATTCGCATTTAGCCCCTGTGAGGTGTTTCTTGAGGTTGTTGATGATGATTTTGTTGCTGGATTCAGCCTGTCCGTTGGATTGTGGATACCGAGGTGTGGAGGTGACCAACTTGATGTTCCAATGGTCACAGAAGGCTCGAGGCTTATGACTGATGAACTGGGAGCCATTGTCGCACATGATTTCTGATGGGACGCCAAATCTGCACAAGATATTGCGTTTTATAAACGAAATGACGTGTTGATCTTTTACCTCTTTGTAGGCTTCGGCTTCGATCCATTTGGAGAAGTAGTCTGTCATGGCAAGGAAGAAGACTCTTTGACCCGACGCAGGCGGGAGCTTCCCGACGATGTCCATTCCCCACCTCATAAAGGGCCATGGCACTAGAGTCGGATGGAGGAGCTCTGAAGGTTGGTGAGGAACAGGCGCATGTCGTTGACAAGCGCCGCACTTCTTGGTGTATTTCATAGCGTCTTTGTTCATTGTGGGCCAGTAGTACCCATTCCGCAAGGCTTTCCCTGAGAGGCTTCGTCCACCGGTATGGTTTCCGCATTTTCTTTCGTGTAACGATTACAAGATACGTCCAAATTCTGGAGTCTTGAGGCATCGTAGGGGTATCCCTGTGACAGACCTTTTGTACAAGATGTTATCTATGATATCGAAAGAGAGTTCTTGTACCTTGAGCCATTTTGCTTCCATTTTGTCATCGGGTAGGATGCCGTCTTTTAGCCATTTGATGTAAGGCAGTGTCCAGTCGTCATGGGCGTTGATGACGTTTTCTTCTGGTTGGTCGCCTATCTCCATTGTGATAAGTTCTTTCGATGGTGTGGTTGGTTCGGTGGGTGTTCTTGGGATGGCTGACATCATGATGTGTGCCAATGGGATGTATGGAAATTCTTTTGGATCCAAGACGGATCCTAGATTGGCGAGTGCATCATCTTGAGAATTAAGATCTCTTGGTACCTGTCTGATGTCGAATGTTTGGAATTGGTCGATCTTGTGCTCGACGGCGCTTTTCATGGAGGCAACGTAGCACTCCTTAGCTGCTCTTTGATCTCCCTTGATTTCTTGGACTCCCCACTTGGTAGGAAACTTGATGATTTGATGGTATGTCGAGGGCACTGCCTTCATAGCGTGTATCCATGGCCTGCCAAGAATGCAATTATAGGGAGATGGACAATCTAGGACTAGGAATTTCACCTGTTGGTTGACTCCCCCGACGTACGTTGTGAGAACGATTTCGCCGGTCGTATGCTTAACTTCGCCACTAAATCCGACCAGTGGAGTCGACTTTTTGATTAGGTTGTCCTTACTCGGACCCATCCCTTTGAGGGCGTCGAGGGTTAAGAGATTGGTCGAGCTCCCTGTTGTAATATCCCAGATATTTTAAGGATAATTTGGAATTTTTCCAACTCCAATATTACAAGTCGGATTAATTTCAGAGAAGTTCGGACATTCTGTAATGTGCTGGATCTCTGAAATATTTTTTCTGAGTAATATAAAATACAGTGGACGTATTTTTGGGGTTAAATAGTCGTTTGGGTATGAATATATTTAACCCGGAGTTAAGATAATTAACCCATGTTTGAAAAAGACAAAACGGGTGAAAAATGGCCTTGACCGCACCCCGCGGTTAAGTGGCCGCACCCGCGGCAAAGGCCAAAATTGGAGGCAGCAACAGAGACGCCACCGCACCCTGGCCGCACCCGCGGTGAGCGTTGTCAGCTTCATCCTCGCGATAAGATTTCTGGAAATGTTATCCCTTTGCCCACTTGCTCCACTTGTTGTTTCTTTGTCCCCTTGGGAAGCTTCCTTCTGGTCCCCTTGTCCTCTCCTTGCTTTGGGCTATAAAAGGGAGAGAACTTCGTGGAGAAGGAAGCCACAGCTGAGCGTCTTCTTCTTCCTCTGTTTTTCTCTGTTTTCACCATTGTTGTGCAAGCTTTTGAGCTTCGTGAGAGAGTGTTTGGAGTTCCCTTTTAAGTGGTAAAGGTGCTCTTGAGTGGTTTTTGAAGGTTTAAGGAGTTGGGAGATCAAACCAAGAACAAATCGAAGTCGAACGAATCGATTTGGGTAAGTGTTCTCCATGGCCGCTGTCAAGCTTCTCTGCCACTGTAACACCACCGCACCCCGCGGCAAGCCTTCCATCGCACCCGCGGTGAGCTTGTCCGAGTGTGTGTTCTTGGGTGTTTGGCTTTGGGCGAGGCTTGATCCCTTCGATTCTTTCCGTATTCTTTTAGATTCAATTATGAGGATATTGAATCTAACTTAGGGTCTCGTTATGGGTCGTTTCTTAGGGATTTATTATTCCAGATCTGTCCCTATTTCGGACCCAGGAGCCGTTGTCTCTAAGCTTTGTCAAGCTATTCGGCGGATCTAAGGCAAGTGGCGGTTCGCTCTTGCTCATCATTCCATATTTCAATTAATTATCAATTGTTTAGTTGTTAATTAATTTGGGATGATTCTTGTTTATGTTGGGAACGGTTTTGTTAAATAATATGATTAAAGAATGATATTAATAGGTTGTATATTCTGTTAGAATCAACGATATTATATATGTGTATAAAGATCAAGATATATTATGATGTTGGCCTTGATGGCTTTGATGTGAACTTTGACTGTGTCGAACTGTTTAGTTAGCATGAATATTGTGTGTTAATTACCGTGATGGTATTTGTTGGGCCTGGCATCCCCTGGGAAGATGGATCGAGCAAATCAAGCCCAAGCCCACGACGGATCGGAAGAACAAGAGAAAAGCCCAGAGGAGGCGACGGGACTTCTCCAGTCGAACGCCCTCCGACAAGATCGCGAAAACCCCGCCAAGCATTAAATGCCAAGATTGATCAACGGCCATAGCATTTACACATCACCATAATAAGCAGCAATTAGTGACAGAATCTCTATAATAAAATCCCGACGTTGAAGATAAAGATGGAATCGAAATGTAACGGTCAGAGGCATGAAGAACTTGCCATATTTGGACGAAGAAGAAGATAAGAGGCACACACACAATTACGTGAAGAAGACAACCATTTTCTCGCTCAGAAACACATCAGAAGAACACATTTGCTCTAAGCTTAGCTCTCAAAGAGTCGTCCACGCTGATTCGTCGCCGGTCGCAACCTAAAAGCCACCGGTCGAGTCCTACCCGATCTCTTGTCTTACTATGATAAGTTGTATCGCGATTCGATCTGATTTACACGACATCTAATAAAATCATCTCGCTATTCTACATTTACTTCTTGCTTGTCTATTATCTATTTGGTTTGGATTGTTTTCTATCACCCGATCGACTAGTTACCCCGTCTAAGGCGATTTAGGTCGTCTGATCTTTTCGTCCCAAAACAATTTGGCGCCCACCGTGGGGCAACTTGCCGATCACCCTTCCGAAACTTTTCAACCATGACTATCGACCCACCTGCCAACACTGAAGAACCACGTCTCGTAGATGAAACCCAAGCTCCAGGAAACACGACCGAAAATCCTACTCCAACCCAGTTCCAAGAACTTTCCCAGAAAATGGCCACCCTTCAAGAGGAACTAGCCCAGCAACGCCAAAAGACCGAAACCTTAGCCGCCCTGTCGACCCAATCCGAGGCCGAGATCGCACAACTAACCCGTGAAAATGAGTCTCTTAAGTCGCAGGTACAATCGATGGCCTCAGGATCCAGGAACATACCCATACACGGCAACGTCCGAATGCGCCTCGACATGGACAACATCGAGCCAACACCTTCGAGCATACGACGGCCCGGACACACAGAGGGTACATCTCGAATTCCTTTTTCTAATCCGTTTTCGACTAACAATGTCACTTTTTCCACACCGATCGGGTCGGCAGGGGCCCGAATCGACGAACCATAGGTTACCAATCCGCCAGATGTCCTGACTCTTTTCCAGCAAACGCTCGACCGACACATAAAGATGATCGACGATCTCTTCAACAGGCTCCCAGGAGTCCCGCAACCAATCGAGAGGGAAGCATCCGATGGATTCGAAGAATCCCTGTTCATTGAAGAAATCGCAAGGGTCGAGATCCCCAAGAAGTTCCATCTCACCAACATGGCGACGTTCGACGGCACCACCGATCCAGATGACCATATCTCTCTCTATAAACAAAAACTAATGGATGCATCCGTTTCAAGGGAGAGCCGCGAGGCCGTCATGTGCAAAAGTTTTGGCACGACCCTCGCGGGCCTCGCACTAACTTGGTTTATGCGTTTGCCTCAGGGAATGATTGCATCATTTGCGGATCTGGTCAACTCTTTCAAGAGTCAGTTCGCCAGCAGTCGGAGGCTCGAGAGACAATCAAGTGACCTCTACCGAGTCACACAAAGGTATAATGAACCTCTTCAGAATTATCTGAACAGGTACAATAAGGAGAAAGTGGCGATCCCCCATTGTGACGTCACAACCTCCATCGAAGCCTTCCGACAAGGTCTGGTCAAAGACAGCAATCTCTACAACGAAATTACCAAGTACCCGTGTAGAAGTTTTGAAGATGTCCAGGCCAAGACCATGGCAGAAGTAAGATTGGAAGAGGATCGTGAGTCGCGAAAAGCCTCAAACGGATCTGATCCATTCGATCGTAAAAATCCCTCCGACAACCGTCGAGACAGACGTCCTCACCCCTACTCTCGTAATCGAAACGAGCCGAACCAGGTAAACTCTTTCCAAGATAGGTCACAGGATTGGAGAGACGGTCCGGCGTTGCCTCCTAGGGTCCAGTCTTATAACTTTAATGTTTCCGTGTCGGAGCTTGTCAAGAGTTTTGACAAGTATGGAAAAGAGGTAAGATGGCCCCGAAAGAGCGACCGACCGGATGTCAAGAAAGACATGAACCGATGGTGCGAATTCCACGGTGACCACGGTCATTCGACCGACGAGTGCATCGCCCTGCGAAAGGAAGTCGCTAGGTTACTCTCACAGGGGCTCCTGCGCGACGTAATCTTAGAGCGGGCGAAAGCTACCATGGAACGTCGAGATCAGGTAAAACAAAACAAACCCCCATCTCCCGTCCATACAAAAATTGTCAATACTATTTCAGGTGGATCGGACATATGTGGGAACACATACTCCGCGGCTAAGCGGCATGCCAAGGAAAGCAAGGGCGACAAGCCCGAGATGTCAGAATTCAAGCTAAAGAAGACCTCCAACCTTCCGACGATCACATTCGACGAGTCCGACTCCAACGGGTCGGATAGTCACCACGACGGTCTGGTAATCTCTGTCCATTGGTAATTGCTTGATACGGAGAGTACTAATCGATACAGGGAGTTCGACAAACCTCTTAACCCTTGATGCCCTTAAAGAGATGGGTCTGATCGAAGACGACCTAATCAAAAAGTCGACCCCACTGGTCGGGTTTAGCGGTGAAGTCAAGCATACGACCGGTGAAATCATTCTAACTACATACGCTGGGGGAATCAACCGACAGGTGAAATTCTTAGTCCTAGATTGTCTGTCTCCCTATAATTGTATTCTTGGCAGGCCATGGATACACGTTATGAAGGCAGTACCTTCAACATATCATCAAGTCATCAAATTCCCCACTGAATGGGGAGTCCAAGAAATCAAAGGAGATCAAAGGACCGCTAAGGAGTGCTACGTCGCTTCTATGAAGAGCGCAGTCGAAACACAAGACCGCATAGCAACCACAGAGCGGCGAAGGACCTAGTCGGTACGTCGAACCAGAAATGGAAAAACTCGATGAGATCGCACTAGATCCCTCAAAGCCAAACCAAATGGTAAGGGTCGGGTCGGACTTGGACGACTCGACCAGACAACAACTCCTCGACTTTCTCAAGACCAATGCCGATTGTTTCGCATGGTCGCATGAGGACATGGTCGGAATATCTCCAAACGTTATTACACATAAATTGAATGTAGATCCATCTCACCCCCCTATCAAGCAAAAACGCAGAAAGTTCGCTCCCGAGCGGAACAAGATAGTCGATGACGAAGTCAAGAGCTTATTGGAAATAGGAAAAATCAGGGAGGTCCATTATCCCGAGTGGCTAGCCAATGTGGTCGTAGTCCAGAAGAAGAATGGCAAGTGGAGAGTCTGCATCGACTTCACAGACCTCAACAAGGCTTGTCCCAAAGACTCGTTTCCTCTACCCCACATCGACGCTATGGTCGATGCAACGGCGGGACATGAAATGCTTACCTTCATGGACGCCTTCAGTGGCTACAATCAAATCCTCATGGAACCCGAAGACCAAGAAAAAATAGCGTTCGTCACTAGCCAAGGTATCTATTGCTATAGAGTAATGCCTTTTGGTCTCAAAAATGCAGGGGCTACGTATCAACGACTAGTCAACAAAATGTTCAAAGACCAGATTGGGGACACGATGGAAGTATACATAGATGACATGCTGGTCAAATCAAAAAAGAAAGAAGATCACATCGACCACCTTCGCGACAGCTTCGAAGTGCTAAAAAGGTACAACATGAAACTAAACCCTACTAAGTGCTCCTTCGGAGTGTCGTCAGGAAAGTTCTTGGGGTACATGGTGACACAAAGAGGAATAGAAGCCAGCCTGGAATAGATCAAGGCTCTCATCAACCTCCGATCCCCCCGATGCATCAAAGACGTACAGAAACTTACAGGTCGGATAGCAGCTCTGAACAGATTCATCTCCAAATCATCCGACAAATGCAAACCCTTCCATGACGCTCTCAAGAAGAACAAGTTCTTTTAATGGACGGAAGAGCACGAAACGGCGTTCCAAAACTTGAAGGAATACCTGGCCAGTCCCTTGTTACTGACCAAACCTAAAGGCGATGAGCCCTTATTTCTATATCTTACAGTGTCAGAATCAGCCGTAAGCGCAGTACTGGTCAGAGAAGAAGATGGCAAGCAGTCGCCAATATACTATGTCAGTCGGACGCTGTTACCGGAAGAAACGAGGTATTCGTCACTTGAAAAGCTCGTACTATCATTGGTAATGGCCTCGAACAAACTTAAACCTTATTTCGAATTCCATACTATTACTGTCCGCACTAATCATCCCATGAGAGCAATCATGAGGAAACCCGAGTTCACAGGACGAATGACCAAATGGGCCATACACCTCAGCGGTTACGACATCGAATATGAGCCCAGGACGACAATCAAGTCGCAGGCCTTAGCTGACTTTGTGGCTGATTTCAGCCCGACCGTAGAACAAGAAGCCACAAGAGAAGCAACGCAATTGCTCGCAACAGAAGAAACAGGCACATGGGAACTCCACACCAATGGTGCGTCGAACGCCAGAGGATCGGGGCTAGGGGTCGTGCTAAAATCGCCACAAGGGGACAAGATAGCCCATGCCGTCAGATGTGAGTGGGATGCGACTAACAACGAAGCTGAGTATGAGGCACTCATATTCAGACTTATCCTGGCTCGTGACCTAGGGGTCCGAGAGATCGAAGTCATCTGCGACTCCCTGCTAGTCGTGAACCAGATACAAGGGTCGTACAACGCTAAAGACGTCAGAATGATAGCCTACTTGGAGGTAGCCAAGAAGCTGATCGGACAATTTCAAACATTTGACATCAGACAGGTACCCAGGGATCTTAACTCCCAAGCTGACGCACTCGCCAACCTAGGATCCGCCTTGGACCCGAAATAATTTCCGTACATACCATTGGCCCACATCATGACGCCAACCGTCCCAAGGACATCCGTCGAGTCAACAACACCGCTTGAAGAACTCGTCGCCATGTAAATAGGCGACCGACCAGAAGAAGACATCGTCGACACCAATGACGACTGGATGCTACCTTACATCAGATGGTTAAAAGACGGTGTTGGATCGTTAGAGTTACGTTTGAGGGAACAAAAGCTTTGTTCCCACAGAAGGCACAGCGGATTTAAATAGCAAGAAAGATAACAGAACGAACTCACGATATATAGTGGAAACCCTGATTAGCAAAACTAGCTTCTCAAGGAAAAACCACTACCTTCAAGCTTCCGCTTGAGAGGATTTTGAACTGCGTACTTGTCTTATTAGTTTCTTTCTTGATTACACTTGTATCCTGGACTTCGACCTCTAAACAACCAGCTAGACTCGAAACCTCTTCTATAACGATGAATCAAACTCAACTCTCAAAGACTCACACGCACCTCACTCTTTTTTTCTTTTTTTTTCCGTTCAAAGTCGTTCTAAGCCGTGAAGTCGTACCTAAGAAATGAATCCTCACTTCACTTAAATACAACTCGGCAGAAACCCTAATTGACACAAATCAGGAAATACTAGAATCGGATTACAAATATATGATTTTGTTTGGAAGATAAGATATCACAACCGATTATATTAATTAAGGAAGGAGTTCCCTAATTAATCCAACCGATTGGATATTATTCTTCTCTCTCCAATCGCCTTATCTTAGGAAAGATTCCTAGGATAACACGATCGGGTCTTTTCTCTCTTTCCATATCTTCGCGCAATCCGGCTTGATCCTTGGAGCCGAAGTCTTCATCCTCTACCGCGTGGCTTCTTGATTTGTTTCCTTAATTTTGCACGCTGTATGACTTCTTTCCTTTTGCAGCCTCGATCTTGGTCTGTCACTTCAGTTCCTGGAGAGGTAACAAAGCACTTGTTAAGTCTTTGTTCCCTCTGAGATCCTCTGCTGCAATGCTCCCTGGGAAAACTCTTCTTGTCCCTGAAACACTTGGTACACATATTAGTTGAGTGTTTATAACCATCAAAACCTAAGAAATTCAACAAATTCCCTCTTTTTGATGGTGACAAACACCCTTAACAATAAAGCATATACCAACTAGAGCAAGACAAAACTGACAAGAAAGTTTCCCACTAAAAACACTGTTAGTTCCCCCTTAGTTCAGCAATACGTTTTACCTGTTCTGTTCCCCCTCAGACAATGCTACCTGTCATTTTCCCCCTTTTGGCATCATCAAAAACACAGTAAAGAGTTAGAGAAGAAAGATCAATGCCAGATAAACAAAAACACCCCTTGTCATTAATTTAAAAAAAAACTGGAAAACATACAAACACAACCAAAACAGACAAAATATCAAACATTGTCAACTGCCACAACGGGAACATAAACCAGATAACAAGAAAACAGAACAAGGAGGGGTAGACAACAAGGGAACAAAAGGGGATAGGATGGCAGGTAAGCGATCAGGCACCACTGTGACCAGCCGATTGAGCCGATGCGTGATGAGAAATAAGCGCGCGCACATCTGCCATGAGGAGAGTCTGCTGAGCCACCAGGTCCTTCACTACTCGGCACAGACTCCGCACATCCTTTCCCAACGAGGGATTTGTATTCTGTTCCCCCTCGGAGCTATCAGCTTCAGATCCCTCCATTTCCTCAACATCCTCTACAACCACAGAAGTTGCAGGAGCGCCCTCGACCTTCACCCAGCCTTCTCCCTCTAGAAGAGCAAACTGCATCTTGTGCAGATTGCTTGCATTGAAGGGACGAGAGAAGACACTCACATCCTCCGACGCGTCGTAGACTTTGTGGTACTCCAGAATCTTTTTGACGACATGAGGGAAGGGAAGAGCATGCTGAGTGGTGTTCCGGGCATGGGCCATATGCTGCATCAAAATCATTGGGAGGCAGACGGGCTCCTTTTTTAGCAGAAGGGACAGAAGAACAATGTCCAAGATCAGAAGGCGGTTCCTCTTCTGTCTCCTTGGCGTGATGTTGCTAATGAGGAAGTGGTATAGCACTTTGTTGACGGCCGACATATCTGAGATGTCAAGATCAGTACTCCTTGGAGCATCCACAATCCCGGCTACAGCCAGCACAATCTCTGAGTAGGCAAAATCTTTCGGCCACCTGCCCTTTGGGTATTCTCCATACCCTTCATGAGGAACACCCAGAACCATGCCCAGCTCAATACTTGAGAAGACATGAATCTCCCCATTCATCTTGTATCTCCCCTGGACAGCATGGGCCGCACCTCCATAGTGAATGTGGAGTAGAACTCCCTCAGCAACTCCTCATCCATCTCCACTTCCTCCACAAATAGCCCGCTCTACTTCTGTTCCTCAAAGACGTCAAGCACCCCCTCCAGAAAGTTCTCCTTTAGGAACTCAGGGTCCATCAGCAGCTCCCTCACCACAGACTTGTGGCTCATGTCTTTGACATCATCAACCGCCATAGCCTTTCCTTTGGCTTTGGCCGGCAGACGACGCTGGCTTTGTCGGACGGGAGCGGTGGACACCTTGGCTTTCTTCGCTTGGTTCCCGGAGAGGGGTACCGACTCCTCATCGGAACTCACAGTAATCGCCTTCTTAGACTTCTTCTGAGAGTGGGTCTTCCTCTTTGACGAGCATGCAGTTTTCACCCTGCCGGACGGCTTAGGAGCTTTTGGGGACTCCACCACGTCCACTCCCTCTTCGAGCTCCTTGGAGAGGTCTCGCACCACAGACTGAATTTTTTCCTTGACGGCCAGGTGCTCCTCCACCGTGACCGGGGTCCCTTGACCGGGTAGCTCCTCTGTCTCCTCCTCTATGGGGTCGGGATGGGTAGGCGAGGAATATACCTCCTCTGTGTTAGTAGAGGAGATGGCAGTGGGGACGGCATGAGCGGTGTTAGGGTTAGGGTTTTGTGGTGCGGGGTCTGTGTTTGGGTTTGTGGAGGCTACGTAGGGGACCATGGCGAGTTGGTCCTGGGATGATGATGGAGGAGGGGTTATGGTGGTGGTCGCCGGAGTGGTGGATGTGGAGGGTACGGATTGATTGATGACGGCGATGAGAGCTGGATCGGCTCCCATGGCTGTGAGGTTGGAGAGGAGGGTTTGAAGGTTTTCGGCGAAGTTGCTGGGAAGGTTAGAGTTGGAGGCCATTTTTGTGAGAGAGAGAGAGATCAGGGAAGACGAGAGACAGAGAGGAGAGAAGATACTTGAGGAAGATTAGGAAACAGTGAGGAGGAGACTTACCCGGAACACCTCAATATGTAGCCTTCAAAAGATCTTCAAGGGTTTCCAAAGATAAGACCAAATCAATCTGTTTCCAAGAGATAATGAACGCGATCTTCCAACTTCCCAAAAATAATTCAAAATCTCATCCGAATCCAACTGAGCCGGCTGAATTTCTCTTCCCAACTCTCTTCCATCAAATCAACCCTTAAATGTGCAACGCGGCTCAACACAAAATATCATCATTATACCCTGCAAACACGTCACCTCAACCTGCACGCACAGAAGCCGAATCGTTTCCCGCCAATCCAAAAGAGTAGTAGGGTGTGATGCTGGGGGTTAGATACCAGAGAGGGTACAAAAGAGCATCACACCAAAACATATGATTTTTGCGATTGAATTTTACATCATGCATAAGAGGTCTCCAGTTGTGGATGATAAGAGGGGTTCATAGGAGACTTTAAGCACGGCGGTCTGGGTAAGCTGTAGAATCAACTATCATTTGGGCTTATGATGAGGGAACAAAACATCAAGTTGATTCTTTTGGGCCGAAATAGAGCTGATTCATGTGACATATGATAACATAGATGACCATGCAAGACATTCAGTACATAAAGGAAGTTAAAAGCACATAGTCAAGCTTTTCGAAAATTAATACCCAAGGAAGCTAATGCATAATAAGGCATGAAGATTCGACTTTCACAGTTTACCACGTAATCTAGCCAATCATCGAGGGAACACAACACATAGACATGTAGTTAGGGGAACAAACCAGACTTCGTATAGAACTGAATGCAGAGTTCCCCAACAGGTGTTCTAATGAGAAAATTGGCGTTTGATCCCCCGTTTTCCAATCTTTCTCGACACAGTGATGTCCTTCCTAGATGTATATGGTACCTGGAATTTTCACACAAGGTACAGATTAGTCATTAAGTCCTTGTCCACATCACCTTTACCTCTGACACCAGGCCTTTGAGTCTCAAGTATTCCATGCAGAAGTGAGGTGAGACTCGCTTTGTTCCCTGTCACGTAGCTGACCCTTGTATGAATGACACACTGGGAACATTCCTCACTTTGTCCTGCACAGAAAGAGTTAGTTTTTGCGAACCCAGACAAGCTTATGCTTTCTGGGTTTAGGGGCAACATATCTAATCTTGGGAGGTTCAGCTTCTATATGCTCTCTTGTAGTGTGGGCAATCTCCTCATTGTGTTGCTTCAGAAGGCACTCATGCTTGTAATGACCAGAATGCCCGCAATACCAACAGACCCTGTGACACTTCAGATCTACATATTTGCTCTGTCCAGGCCAAATCGTTTTGTTAGCAATCCTTGAATGAAAATCAATGTTATTGGACTTACTACTTTGGGATTGCTTTAGCCAAATTGTATGAGCCTTCTGTCCATGATACCAAGCTTTGCCCTCCTCAGTCGAGTTTGAATAGTTTTTTTCTTTGTTCCCTCCAGAGGAACATTTCCCCTTTTCTTTTACAAACTGTTTTCCTTCGACTTTGGAGCCCTTTTTCTTGGTATCATCATCAGGAAGTTTGGGTTGATAGCCGATCCCAAAGCGAGGCACTTCCTTTGACTCAGTCTTCTTTTCATTATTGGCTGCAACAAAGACAATACCTTTTGGCTTGTCCTTCTGTTCCTCACTGAGTTTGGTTAGATCACTAGAAAGTTTTGCATTTCCTAGTTTCAACATTAAAGACTCAGCCTCGAGTGAGGAAACAGTGGACTTTAGAGACTCAATCTGTTCAGTGAGTTTTGGACACTCAGAGCACGTGTTTGGAGAGGAAGATGAACCTTTCTCAAGCTTGAGCACCTTTTCAGCCCAACCTTGATTTTCTTCGATCAGACCTGAGATCGGTTCATCTTTCTCTTCGATTTGCTCACTGAAAAGACTGTTCTCGCGAACAAGATTCTTAATGAGAGCAATCAAGCTTTCTTTAGATTTGCATTTTAAAGTAGACACGAGTTCAGATTCAGTTACCTCGTCGTCGATTAACTCACCATTCGTCTCGTTTGGAGCTTCTACGGCCATCAAGAAGACATCCCTGGAGTGTGACGAGTCTTCGTCATCTGATTCTGATTCTCCCCAGGTGGCAACCATAGCTTGCTTTCCTTCATTTGTTGGAGGCATTCTTGCCCTCTTTTTGAAGCAGTTCCTGGCCATGTGTCCCTTGTTCTGACAATGGTAACAAACCACATCCTTCATGTATCTGTTCCCTTCAGAGGAACTGGGCGAGTCCATGTTCCGAGACCATATCTTCCTCATTGCCCTTGTGATAAGAGCAACATCTTCATCGCCATCCTCATCTTCATCACCCATTTGGGACAAATCGAACGCCCTTTCCACCTTCAAGGCAATGCTCTTCGCCTTCTCCTCTCCCTTCTTGTTTACCTTATGATTGTAGACAGAGGCATTACTCTCTAGTTTAGCAACCACCTCTTCCATTGAAAGAGTCTTAACATATGTCTGAGAGTAGAGAGCAAGAGCGATGATGTCCCACTGAGTGTTGAGGCCTTGCATGAAGTGGTGAGTCAGCTTCCAATCTGGCAATATTTCACCAAGGTGCTGAAGCTGACCAACTAGCCCATGAAACCTGGAGTAGTACTCTTGAATGTGTTCATCTTTCCCTTGAGAAATTCGGTCGTACTCCTTGAATAGGGAAAGGATCTTGTTCTTCTCCGAGTCTTCATTTCCTTGATGAAGACGTTTCAGGGCATCCCAGATCTCCTTGGCAGTCTTATAGCTCATGACTTTCTTGAGATCGGAGGGAAGAAGGGCCATGTGAAGGATCTTCTTAGCCCTGCTGTTTTTCTCCAGTTTCTTCCAATCCTCATCGGTGTAGTCGACCTTTGGTTTTGGCTTTGTCTCATCTGTCTCGTTCTTGATCACAAAAGGTCCGACTTCAATAACTTTCCAGAGCTGTCCATCAAGGGAATAGATATGGGACTCAATTTGCTCCACCCACCAGCTATACTCACCAGACTTCAGAGTTGGTGGTTTCCAGAACGAATCACCGATTGCATTGCTGTTTGACGACATCTTTCCTGCAAATTCTGTAACGAAAACAATCTAGAGCACCAGGCTCTGATACCAATTGTTGGATCGTTAGAGTTACGTCTGAGGGAACAAAAGCTTTGTTCCCACAGAAGGCATAGCGGATTTAAATAGCAAGAAAGATAACAGAACGAACTCACGATATATAGTGGAAACCCTGATTAGCAAAACTAGCTTCTCAAGGAAAAACCACTACCTTCAAGCTTCCGCTTGAGAGGATTTTGAATTGTGTACTTGTCTTATTAGTTTCTTGCTTGATTACACTTGTATCTTGGACTTCGACCTCTAAACAACCAGCTAGACTCAAAACCTCTTCTACAACGATGAATCAAACTCAACTCTCAAAGACTCACACGCACCTCACTCTCTTTCTCTTTTTTTTCGTTCAAAGTCGTTCTAAGCCGTGAAGTCGTACCTAAGAAATGAATCCTCACTTCACTTAAATACAACTCGGCAGAAACCCTAATTGACACAAATCAGGAAATACTAGAATCGGATTACAAAGATATGATTTTGTTTGGAAGATAAGATATCACAACTGATTATATTAATTAAGGAAGGAGTTCCCTAATTAATCCAACCGATTGGATATTATTCTTCTCTCTCCAATCGCCTTATCTTAGGAAAGATTCCTAGGATAACACGATCGGGTCTTTTCTCTCTTTCCATATCTTCGCGCAATCCGGCTTGATCCTTGGAGCCGAAGTCTTCATCCTCTACCGCGTGGCTTCTTGATTTGTTTCCTTAATTCTGCACGCTGTATGACTTCTTTCCTTTTGCAGCCTCGGTCTTGGTCTGTCACTTCAGTTCCTGGAGAGGTAACAAAGCACTTGCTAAGTCTTTGTTCCCTCTGAGATCCTCTGCTGCAATGCTCCCTGGGAAAACTCTTCTTGTTCCTGAAACACTTGGTATACATATTAGTTGAGTGTTTATAACCATCAAAACCTAAGAAATTCAACAGACGGCATTCTGCCCGACGACAAGACAGAAGCAAAAAAGCTCAAGGTATAAGCACTCTCTTTCGATATCCTAGATAACATGTTGTACAAAAGATCTGTCACAGGGCTACTCCTACGATGCCTCAAGACTCCAGAAATCGGACGTATCTTACAATCGCTACACAAAGGAGAATATGGGAACCACACCGGCGGACGAAGCCTCTCAGGGAAAGCTCTGCGGAACGGGTACTACTGGCCCACGATGAACAAAGATGCTATGGAGTACACCAAGAAGTGCGACACCTGTCAGCGGCACGCGCTCGTCCATCATCAACCCTCAGAGCTCCTCCATCCGACTTTGGCTCCATGGCCCTTTATGAGGTGGGGAATGGACATTGTCGGGAAGCTTCCGCCCGCATCGGGACAAAGAGTTTTCTTCCTCGTCATGACGGACTACTTTTCTAAATGGATCGAAGCAGAAGCCTACAGAGAGGTAAAAGATCAACATGTCATTTAATTCATAAAACGTAATATCTTGTGCAGATTTGGCATCCCATCAAAAATCGTGTGCGACAATGGCTCCCAATTAATCAGTCATAAGACCCGAGCCTTCTGCGACCAATGGAACATCAAGTTGGTCACATCCACACCTCGGTACCCATAATCCAACGGACAAGCCGAATCCAGCAACAAAATCATTATCAACAACCTCAAGAAACGCCTCACTAGGGCTAAAGGCAAATGGGCAGACGAACTCCCACTCATTCTCTGGTCCGACAGGACCACTCCTGTAATATCCCTCATTTTATAAGAATATTTTGGAATTTTTCCAACTCCCGTATTACTAGACGGATTAAATTCAGAGAAGATCGGACATTCTGTAATATGTTTGAGCTCTATAAATTTTTCTGAGTAATATAAAATACAGTTGAAGTATTTTCGGGGTTAATTTGTCGTTAGTGTACGAATATATTTAACCCGGAGTTAAGAAATTTAACCCAAGGTGAATCGGATAAGACGAAAGCATTTTAGCCTTCACCGCACCCCGCGGCAGGACTCCACCGCACCCGCGGCAAGGGCCAGAAAACAGGGGTCGTCGTCTTCGCGATAAGGCCGGTCTGACACGGCCATTTGAGCAGCCAAGTGGACGGCCAAGTGGGCTCTTTTCCTTGTTCCCGGTTGTCCCCTTGCTTGTTCCCGGTGAGGAAACTCGGATTTGGACTATAAAAGCGGTCGGATCAGAGGATGAAGAAGCTTTTCATCTCCTTCCCATGTCTCCTCTGTTTTTCCCTCTGAAATTCGCCATTGTTGAGCTGTTCCGAGCTCCCTTCGAGTGCTTTCTTGAGTTGAGAAGGGTACCTTAAGTGGTATTAGAAGGTCTAAGGTGTTGGGAGATCGAACCATAGACAAATCGAAGCATACAAGCGATTTGGGTAAGATTTTCTCCATTGAAGCTGTCGCGAGAAGCTCGCCACTGTCTGTCCACCGCACCCGCGGCAGGCTCCCACCGCACCCGCGGCGAGCCATGTCCGATTGTCTATTCGTGGGTGCTTGGCTTTGGGCGAGGCTCGATTTCTTTGATTCTTTTCCTATTCTTTTAGATTCAATTATGTGGATATTGAATCTAACTTAGGATCTCGTTTGGGTCATTTCTTAGGGATTTATTATCCAAGATTTGTCCCAGTTTCAGATCCAGGAACTCGTTGTCTCTAAGCTTTGCTTAAGCTTATGCGGATCTAAGGCAAGTGACGGTTCACTCTTACTCATCATTCCATACTTCAATTAATTATCAATTGTTTTGTTGTTAATTAATTTGGGATGATTTCTTGTTTATGTTGGGAATAGTTTTGTTAAAAGGATAAAATGATTAAAAGATGATATTATAATAGGTTGTATATCTGTTAGAACAACGCTATTATATATGTGAATAAAACATGATATTATACTAGGTTGTATTCTGTTAGAACAACGCTAGTATAGATATATGTTTTTGATGTTGGCCTTGATGGTTGTGATGTGAATTATTACTGTGTTGAACTGTTTAGTTAACACGAGTATTCGTAGGAACGCTATGTACCTTGTGGGGGTTTAGCTGTTTCTTTATAACTAGTACTTGGTGGATTTTCCCCAGTACTCTCTAAGGTCATGACCATGCCCTTACTCAGGGTGGTGCACTTAGCTAGTGCCAAATCTTTTGGGATTTATTCCCTCTGGTATCTCTTGTGAGGAGATCTGATATCTCTTATGAGGAGATCTGATATCTCTTGTGAGGATATTCGATATCTCTTGTGGGGAGATTTAAAAGCTTATAACGTGATGATCGTTTTGGAATTAAATGAGATAAGTGCTGTTGTCGCACATAATTAATATACCTTGGGCGAGTAGTGCAACTAAGCGCTAGTGCAGCTAGGAAAGCTCGTCTTAACTTTTTAGTCGCTCGAATGCGACACTGTGATTGTGTGTGATTAATTAATGTTCCCCAACATTTGTCATATTTCCTATAAGGCTCATTTCATTTGGAGTCTTCTTTTGGGATTGATTGTTGTGAGGCTCGGTCTCCAGAATCTTCTCTTGTGCATACCTCTTGTTTATTCCAGTAGGAGTATGGTGGTTGACTATCGCCATCGGTTTTGATTCGAGAAGCGATGAGTCTAACCTAATACGACTGCTTCGAACCACTCTGCTTTGTACCCTTGCGTAGTCTTTCATTAGACTAACCAACCGTAATTATTCCCTTGCATGGTTGGCTGGTGTCATCCGTTCGATTCGGCACATCAGGTATGTTGTTGTTCCGTGAAGGCTAGAACGACTATGAAGATGAATGGTGTTTTGACAAGTTATTTTGTCGCTTTGTTTACAAGACTTCCGCTGTGTTATTTGTGTTTAACTATGTTTTGCTTAAAGACTTCCACTGTAATAACTCTGATGTTGTATTTTAAAAGTGCTTGGAATCATGTTGTAATTCCGAGACGTTGATTTTAATAAAAGTTGTAATATTTGGTATTATAACTGTGGTTTGATGATTTATATCAACTGGAAAAGCCTTGGGTGACATCGGACAGTACGTCTGAGGTCACTGGCGGTAATACTTTCAAAGGTGGAAATTTGGGGGTGTTACAGATTTGGTATCAGAGCTAAAAAGTTTTCGAAGGCTCTGTTACAGATTTGGTATCAGAGCCGAAAGTTTTTTTTAAAAACAGGTTTGGGATTTTATAAACCATTTACTCGTTTTGAATCGAAAAAGTTTTCAAAGGCTCTGGATTTCCAAAAGAAAAGTCGTTCATAGTCGTGCCGTCTCCTTTAGTCTGATATGGAAACGGACTTCCATATCTAGAAAGACTGATTTCTTCTCGTTGTTGTAAGACATAGGTGTTTGTCTATTCTTTTGAAAGGACTCGGAAGGTGCCAAGGTGATTCTATCATCTCCAGTAAGGCTTGAATTCTCAATTCCCTCGTTATGATTTGAGGTTATAGAACCTAGTAACTCAGTTTGAAGTTCATCTAATGAAATTTACCTAGTTTGATCTCTTCTAAGTTAATTTCATTACGTTAAGTATATTGGAAGATATTAATGTATGAAATTCTTGGAATTTGATCGATAAATAGATGGTGAATACAATGAACACTATCCATGATGGTGCTGGGCCAAGCAATGACCCCAGACCGATCATAAGGAATGTTCCAGACCCTGTGGAGGAACACGAGTCTGTTTCTCACAATAATCCAAGAGGCAATGGCCAAGCTGAGGCCAACGCTCAAATGGTTTTTGATGCAGCAGCTGTTACGGCAATTCGAGGAATTGTTATGCAAGCAGTGACTGATATACTGCGACCAAACACACCACAGGCACAAGACGTGCCAATTCCTCCAACGGTTCCCAGATTTGAGGAGCCAAATGTCCATGTACACCAAGAAGAGGCAGTCAGGAATAGAGGTGTTTAAGGCCGAGCACTAAAGGCCATTAACTCTATGAGACCTGACAGCTACGACGGGAAAGGAGAGCCGGTCAGGGTGGCTCACTGGTTCTCACATATGGAATGGTTGTTTCGTAATGTTGAGTGGACAGAAGCGGAGAAAGTGCATATAGCTTCCCTTCAATTAAAGGAAGATGCGAGTGATTGGTGGGAGAACACCGGTCTTGCTGATAGCCCTGATTTGAATTGGGCAATGTTCAGAACCAAGATGATTGATTGTTTCTTTTCCCGAGCTATGAGGGAAGAGAAACACAAGGAATTTCTATACCCAAAGAATGATGGATTGAAGGTGGCCGAGCTGGCAACCAAGTTCAATCATTTGCTGCAATATGCTGGGACGGAAGTGTCCAGCGAGGAGCAAAAGATCTGGTATTTCCATGAGTGGATGAGTCCAGATATTAAGTCACTGATGGTGTGTCACGAATGCTCTACCTTGGAGCAGTACGTAGATGCAGCCTATAAGTTGGAGATGACTCTGGAGGAGTCGACCAAGAAGCGTAATAGCCAGAGGCAAGTGCAGAACCAGCCTAAGGCAAGTGGGTTTAAACGTCCCGTGCCACCATCTGACTTTGCCAAATCTGGCCGAGCAAAAACGGATATGACTCATGATGGGTCTACGCAACGTTCGGGTCAGGGCAAGAGTCTAGTCCAGTGTTACAACTGTGGTACGCATGGGCACAAGAATAATGAATGTCTGAAGGACAAGAAGATGTGCTATGGTTGCGGAAAGGAGGGCCATATGCAGACGTTCTGTCGACAGAGAAGGTGGAAAGGAGCTGAGTCACGGCAGGGGTCTGTTAATCAGAACAACCGACCCGGGTTCAGTCCGATGGAAGCTCCTAGTCCTTCAATGCAGACAGCTGCACAGAACAAGGGGAAAGCCCCAGTGGCTTCTGAGAGTCAAGGTCAACACCTTTACGAGATGCGTGAGGCGGATGGACCCGATGCTCCTTATGCTTAAAAGTGTTTATACATTTTGTTGGTATGTTGTTGATTTGGGTGTTACCCAGTCTTTCGTTTTGGATAGTTGTGTAGTAAGTTAAGTTGTGTGTGCAACGAGGTTGTGAACCTTTTGTTGTAACTCTTCTTATATATGAACTTTTGGTTGATACCAAGTTAGTGTTTCGTTGCTTGGTATGGGGTGAGGTCTCGTGTTCAAGGCTCACCAACGACCTCTTGGAGATGGCTGCCTATTAATTAGGTGGAGCTACCAAGGATGGGTTGAGACGTATGGACAACGACTCATGGCAACAGTGGACACTGGTAATGGCTGGGCCTGGGCTCGGAGCCACTAGTGGGCCGTCTGTGAACCATGTAGTGGGCTGGTCCAAAATGGTGACCATTTCGTTGGAACCAAGCACCTTTTGGAAATTCCGATTACCATTTAGGGTAAGGAGTTCGAGGCGGATTTAATTTGATTAGACATGGTTCCATACGATAATTTCTCGGTATGGATTTGTTGATGCGTCATGGGGCGGTCATCGATTTAGTTCAAGGACTGTGACGGTGTCATCTGGGGGCCAGTGTGTGTGCAATTTAAGGGTCGGAATGACGCTGATAACGGCAGGCTCATCAATGTGATGGCTGCGTTTAAGCTACTTCGACAAGGTTGTGTCGGGTACCTTTGCCACCTGGATCCGCCCATGAAAGATGAACCATCAATTCTTGATATTCCTGTGATTAGTGAATTTTCGGATGTCTTCTCAGAAGATATTCCCGGTTAACCCGTAGCGTGACGTGGAGTTTATAATTGATTCTGAGCCTGGTACCGCGCTGATTTCCGAGGCACCGTATCGGATGGCTCCTAATTGAGATGCAAGAGTTGAAGAAGCAACTCGAAAATTTTCTTGACAAGACCGAGTGCATCGCCTCGAAGGGTGCCCCGGTTATGAATTGCCAAAAAGAAAGATGGATCGTTTCGACTTCGTTTCGACTATTGTGAGTTGAATAAAGTCACGATCAAGAATAAATATCCGTTGTTAAGGATAGATGATCTGTTGGATCAATTGCATGGAGCAAAAGTCTTTTCCAAAATCGATCTGAGGTTTGGTTACCACCAACTCAGGACTCGTAAGGAAGTGGCTTTCTTAAGTCGCGTGATCAGTAAGGATGGGGTTATGGTGGTCCCCAAAAGATCGAAGCGGTAACTATTTGGAAGCGGCCTCAGGTTGTGAATGAGGTGCGCGGTTTTCTAGGACTTGCTGGATGCTACAGACGGTTCGTGGAGGCATTTTCTAAGATCGCTCTACCTATGATCAGTCTGCTCCACAAGATCCATAAGAAGTTTGTCTGGATGACAAGTGCGAGGCCAGTTTTCAAGAAGTTGAAACAGTGTCTGACCTCTGCACCAATTTTTGCATTGCCGGAAGAAAATGCTGATTATGTGGTCTATAATGATGCTTCGAAGAGTAGGTTGGGTTGTGTCTTGATGCAGAGAGGCAAGGTTATTGCATACGCATCTAGGCAATTAAAAACCTATGAAGCAAACTATCTGACACATGATCTAGAACTTGCAGTAATAGTGTTTGCATTGGGAAACTGAGACGGATATGCTTAGACGCTTTCCCGAGTTGTTTTCGGCCTAGAATAATCAAGTTTCGGGGTCGAAACTTCTTTTAAGGGGGAAGTAATGTAATATCCCTCATTTTATAAGGATATTTTGGAATTTTTCCAACTCCCGTATTACTAGACGGATTAAATTCAGAGAAGATCGGACATTCTGTAATATGTTTGAGCTTTGTCAATTTTTCTGAGTAATATAAAATACAGTTGAAGTGTTTTCGGGGTTAATTTGTCGTTAGTGTACAAATATATTTAACCCGGAGTTAAGAAATTTAACCCAAGGTGAATCGGATAAGACGAAAGCATTTTAGCCTTCACCGCACCCCGCGGCAAGGGCCAGAAAACAGGGGTCGTCGCCTTTGCGATAAGGCCGGTCTGACACGGCCGTTTGAGCAGCCAAGTGGACGGCCAAGTGGGCTCTTTTCCTTGTCCCCTTGTTCCCGGTTGTCCCCTTGCTTGTTCCCTTTGAGGAAACTCGGATTTGGACTATAAAAGGGGTCGGATCAGAGGATGAAGAAGCTCTTCATCTCCTTCCCCTGTCTCCTCTGTTTTTCCCTCTGAAATTCGCCATTGTTGAGCTGTTCCGAGCTCCCTTCGAGTGCTTTCTTGAGTTGAGAAGGGTACCTTAAGTGGTATTAGAAGGTCTAAGGTGTTGGGAGATCGAACCATAGACAAATCGAAGCATACAAGCGATTTGGGTAAGATTTTCTCCATTGAAGTTGTCGCGAGAAGCTCGCCACTGTCTGTCCACCGCACCCGCGGCAAGCTCCCACCGCACCCGCGGCGAGCCTTGTCCGAGTGTGTGTTCGTGGGTGCTTGGCTTTGGGCGAGGCTCGATTCCTTTGATTCTTTTCCTATTCTTTTAGATTCAATTATGTGGATATTGAATCTAACTTAAGATCTCGTTTGGGTCATTTCTTAGGGATTTATTATCCAAGATCTATCCCAGTTTCAGATCCAGGAACTCGTTGTCTCTAAGCTTTGCTTAAGCTTCTGCGGATCTAAGGCAAGTGGCGGTTCGCTCTTGCTCATCATTCCATACTTCAATTAATTATCAATTGTTTTGTTGTTAATTAATTTGGGATGATTTCTTGTTTATGTTGGGAACAGTTTTGTTAAAAGGATAAAATGATTAAAATATGATATTATAATAGGTTGTATATCTGTTAGAACAACGCTATTATATATGTGAATAAAACATGATATTATACTAGGTTGTATTCTGTTAGAACAACGCTAGTATAGATATATGTTTTTGATGTTGGCCTTGATGGTTGTGATGTGAATTATTACTGTGTTGAACTGTTTAGTTAACACGAGTATTCGTAGGAACGCTATGTACCTTGTGGGGGTTTAGCTGTTTCTTTATAACTAGTACTTGGTGGATTTTCCTCAGTACTCTCTAAGGTCATGAACATGCCCTTACTCAGGGTGGTGCACTTAGCTAGTGCCAAATCTTTTGGGATTTATTCTCTCTGGTATCTCTTATGAGGAGATCCGATATCTCTTGTGAGGAGATCTGATATCTCTTGTGAGGAGATTCGATATCTCTTGTGGGGAGATTTAAAAGCTTATAACGTGATGATCGTTTTGGAATTAAATGAGATAAGTGCCGTTGTCGCACATAATTAATATACCTTGGGCGAGTAGTGCAGCTAAGCGCTAGTGCAGCTAGGAAAACTCGTCTTAACTTTTTAGTCGCTCGAATGCGACACTGTGATTGTGTGTGATTAATTAATGTTCCCCAACATTTGTCATGTTTCCTATAAGGCTCATTTCATTTGGAGTCTTCTTTTGGGATTGCTGTGAGGCTCGGTCTCCAGAATCTTCTCTTGTGCATACCTCTTGTTTATTCCAGTAGGAGTATGGTGGTTGACTATCGCCGTCGGTTTTGATTCGAGAAGCAATGAGTCTAACCTAATACAACTGCTTCGAACCACTCTGCTTTGTACCCTTGCGTAGTCTTTCATTAGACTAACCAACCGTAATTATTCCCTTGCATGGTTGGCTGGTGTCATTTGTTCGATTTGGTACATCAGGTATGTTGCTGTTCCGTGAAGGCTAGAACGACTATGAAGATGAACGGTGTTTTGACAAGTTATTTTGTCACTTTGTTTACAAGACTTCCGCTGTGTTATTTGTGTTTAACTATGTTTTGCTTAAAGACTTCCACTGTAATAACTCTGATGTTGTATTTTAAAAGTGCTTGGAATCATGTTGTAATTCCGAGACGTTGATTTTAATAAAAGTTGTAATATTTGGTATTATAACTGTGGTTTGATGATTTATATCAACTGGAAAAGCCTTGGGTGACATCGGACAGTACGTCTGAGGTCACTGGCGGTAATACTTTCAAAGGTGGAAATTTGGGGGTGTTACAACTCCAAAGAATGCGACCGGACAGTCGCCTTTCTCTCTCATCTACGGGAGTGAGGCAGTCATTCCGACTCAGCTACTAGTTCCGACCGCCCGTTGCAACCTTCATACGAACGATCAGAACGACGTCGAATTGGCACACGATCTGGACACAGTGGACGAGATCAGAGAAAGAGCCTGAATCAGGATGGTCAGGTTTCAACAACAGGTAGCAAGGAGTTACAACAAGAACGTCTGGATCAAGGCATTCAAGGTCGGAGATTGGGTCCTCAGGAAAACATTCCAGAACACCAAGAATCCGTCCGACGGAAAGCTCGCACCACAATGGGAAGGACCCTACTTAATCACCGAAGTAGTCGGACAAGGAGCATACCAGTTAGAAGACAAGGACGGACAACCAATCCCAAGAAATTGGAAAGCAGCACATCTAAAGCTATACCATTTCTGAATCAAACAAGGTAAAGCATTACACAATTTTATACATCACTTACTATCGCATATACATCGCTATCTTCTTTTACATGTTATCATCTGACACTAAGCGAGGACTTCCTCCTTACAAAATACAAATGCAGAACATCATTGACATATACACTGGATCCAGTCATCCGCAAAAAGCGCTTACATTACATTACATGATCGATCGGAACACGGGGAGATGACAACACAGGCACGTCGGCACACCGCCTGCCTTACATAAAACATAAGGTACGACACCTTATTACATTCACGCAATAGAAAAATATTACTTACCTCCCCGGCATAAAGTCATGACTAACACAATACACAAACAAATCGCAGGCATGCTCTACACACATACATACGGCAGAGCCCCACTCGACGGAGCACACGGGCAAAACCGACATACATAAAGCGTCACCGACTATTCCCTTGAAAGTCTGACGAACATGTACGAAACAAACTAGCATACGATTCTATATGTAAAGACGAAATTGCATCAAAATACAAACATTTTTATACATAAACGCGACCCACGATGATGGACGGGTCGCCAAAATACATTGTCTGCCTACACATCTGTAGGACTTTATGAACATTCACTTAGAAATATTCTGCGACCCGCGATGGTGGACGGGTTGCCAAAACACATAATATTCAAACCCACACGTAGGTGGGGCAAACAAAGTCGAAAGTACGCAAGAAATGCAAATCAGGCATCGAGGACAACAGCATTACCTTCGGCAGGGACTGGTTCCAGAGAGGCTGCCTCGTCAGTCGGCTCGACATCGCCAGAGTGGGCCTCATCCTCGTCGGCACCCTCATCCACGGCCTCTTCTCCGACGCCGGCCAAGCGAAACAGCTCCTGACCAGGGTTGCCCTTTGGGAACATGGAGTCCAAGGTCTCCTTCTCTGCCTTCAAGTCTCAGAGATCGTGCTTGCCTTCGCCGAACTCCTCGATCATTTCGACGCGTGACTTCAGCGCATAAAAAGCACCAACGTCACCAGCGATCTGGCCATCGACGATCCGAGCCCGCTTCACCTCTTCCTCAACGCCTGATCGGCTCTCTTCAAACTCTTTCCGGCTTACAACCAGCTCCTCTTGACAGCTCTTCAACTCCCTGGTGAGACGGCGCTCAGTCTCCCGACAACGGCTCTCCGATCCCTCCAACTTGGTCCTCAAGGACGCAAGAGCGGACTCCGACCTGGCAGCTCTTTCCTCGGCATTGGCAACCATCGCCTTAATGCCAGAATACGCGCCCAAGAGGTACTGGAAAGACTAAAGAAAGAAAGTACAAACAAGTAGTCAGAAAACTTAGTCAACAAAAGAGGGAGAAATACAAAATAAAGACAACTCACCTTCCACGTGGAGCATCCCGCTTCACCAATGCAGTCCAGAGGAGAGGCGTCGTCAACTTCCGATTTCAAAGTCGGGTCCTGGGCATAAAAGAGGTCGGCAATCGATTGTCCGACCGCGCCGATCTTGACGACTCCTTCAATGGGCGCCTCCTTCTTCTTGGGAATCGCCTCTGCCATGACATCATCAGAGGGAGCACCTGCCTTCCTCTTGAAACCGACTTTGAGTAGGGGCGCCAGGTCCGTCAGAATTGACTTGCTCGACGCCGCCTTAGCCGCCGCCTTTCTCTCTTCAATCAAGCCTTTTCCAGACACCACCTTCAAACGAGCACTCGTTCGACCACCAGGGGAAACTGACACGACAAGACAATGAAAAAGGAGAAGATCCTAAAGCACACGACGAAATAAAAAACAGTAAAGAAGGACTCCCAGAGTCGAGAGTCTACCTTTTGCGCGAGATGATGAGATGTTTGACATGTCGTCTTGAGAAGCAGGAGTCGTCGACAACAGGTTGACGTTCACAAACTCTCTCTCAGACACGGGAACTCCAAGAACAATATTTGACAAGCCTTCCGACCGGCTACTCACCTCCAGATCTTCTGGTTCAGGAACTACAAAAAAGAAAAGTTAAAACAAAAGTTAAGACACATAAACAAGCAAAGAAGAAGACAAACACGTACTCTCAACTCGCCACTCAGTCAACAAGAACAGACACTCTCCCCCCTTCTCCAGAGACGAGCGTTCGACAAAAAAGAACTTCGACCCCCATCCTCGGTCGTTCACGTCGAGATTCAACACCAGAGGCTTCCGACCATGTCGGATACGTAACTGAACGCGTGAGGAGCTCTTCGACCCAATGAAGTAGTTGTACCACAAAGCATCAAAATCAAAATCAGCCCCAGATCGGACATTTACAAGGTCCAAGACCCTAAGAACCCTCCATGCCTGCGGCATCACTTGACATGGCGCCAACGCCAAAGTAGCTAAGAAATCCCTGACAAGGGGAGAGAAAGGAAATTTATGCCTTATTCGAAACGGGTATGCGTAAAAACAAACACATCCTTCATAACGTGCATCGGCCCTCTCATCCGGGTGAGGCAGCTTGGCAACCGTCTCCGGTGGAAAGCCTCCAACTTGAAGAATTTGATCCAGTTCTGCTTGGGACAGAGTGCTCGTAGAGCATCCGACTCTTTCAAAATGAAGCAGGGAGGAGCTTCGCCCTCGCGCAAGTCAGAAAGAATCTTCGACGACTCGGAAGCTTCGCTAGAAACCATTTCAAGGACGGAAAGAGAAGGGAATCGAAGAGCTATGGCTAGAGAAATTGGAAAACTTACCAAGGAAGCTTGTAGGAGAAGACGAAGTGAAGTCTAATCGCTCTCCTCTGCTCCGAATTTATGGAGGGAAGTAAAGACCTGCAGAGACGTCGCATCGTGCCCCGATCGCACGCCACGTAACCCTAGACAACCGTGCCAAAAAAGGATGGTAGAGATCGTGTCTAGAGAAGTTGCCTCGGACTCCGCTTTACTTGCCTAAACCGAAAGCCCAAGGCAACTTGGGGCTATTGTTGGGCCTGGCATCCCCTGGGAAGATGGATCGAGCAAATCAAGCCCAAGCCCACGACGGATCGGAAGAACAAGAGAAAAGCCCAGAGGAGGCGACTGGACTTCTCCAGTCGAACGCCCTCCGACAAGATCGCGAAAACCCCGCCAAGCATTAAATGCCAAGATTGATCAACGGCCATAGCATTTACACAGCACCATAATAAGCAGCAATTAGTGACAGAATCTCCATAATAAAATCTCGGCGTTGAAGATAAAGATGAAATCGAAATGTAACGGTCAGAGGCATGAAGAACTTGCCATATTTGGACGAAGAAGAAGATAAGAGGCACACATAGAATTACGTGAAGAGGACAACCATTTTCTCGCTCAGAAACACATCAGAAGACCACATTTGCTCTAAGCTTAGCTCTCAAAGAGTCGTCCATACTGATTCATCGCCGGTCGCAACCTAAAAGCCACCGGTCGAGTCCTACCTGATCTCTTGTCTTACTACGATAAGTTGTATCTCGATTCGATCTGATTTACACGACATCTAATAAAATCATCTCGCTATTCTACATTTACTTCTTGTTTGTCTATTATCTATTTGGTTTGGATTGTTTTCTATCACCCGATCGACTAGTTACCCCGTCTAAGGCGATTTAGGTCGTCCGATCTTTTCGTCCCAAAACAGTATTGTTGTGAATTTAATGTGAACTTAATGCTACAATAGCACGTGGGTTTGCAGGAAAGCTAAGTCCAAGTAAGGATTAGTCGTTTCTATTGTATCTGTGTTTAAGTTGATTGCCAGGATGGCTTTGATGTGAATAATTACTGTGTTGAACTGTTTAGTTAGCATGAGTATTCATAGAAACGCTACTATGTATATCATTACGAGTGCTAGTCGTTTATTTATAACTTCTCTGGTTAGGATTTAGTTCCTACCATCCGATTCAGCTGTTGGGATTTAGTTCCCGAGGGATTTATGGTATCACTCTTTTGAGGAAATAGGGGTAATATCTCTTGGGATCCGTTTCGAGGATTATAGAGTGTGGTGATTATGTTGGGGAAGAGTTAAGGAATCTTGGAAGTTTCAGTTATAAAGTGATTAAAGGAATGGGTTAAGTCATTACCGAAAGAATCTTAAGTTAGAATTTGGCATAAGGGCCAACTCTGATGTTAATGAATAACTCTGATGTTAATGAATAATGGAATTGTGAGAAGTATCTTAAGGAAGTCGAGGTTGTAAGATTCGAGGTTATTAAGGTTTAATGTCTGATTATAAAGAGTTAATGTGTGAGCTCGGGATTTTCTCATTTAAGGAAATGAGAAATGTGTGTGTTCTCCTATTTTAAGGTAGCCAAGATTAAGTGAATAAGTTAAGTGCGGTGATGCACATAATTAAGGATTTAGTTCCCTAAGGGATTTAGTTCCCGACTATGTATCTCGATATCCTTAGGGGTGAGATGATCTAAGAGCTTATAGCGTGATTATGTGTTTTGTAATTGATTAAGTTAAGTGCCGTTGTGATTAAGATAGTGCGGTAATGCACATATAATTAATATACCGGCAGGCGAGTAGTGCAGCTAAGGGAAACTCGTCTTAATATAAATCAAGTTAATTAAAAGCTTGTGTGAAACTTTGAGTTTTCCAACATTTGTCATGTTTCCTATAAGGCTCATTTCATTTGGAGTCTTCTTTTGGGATTGATTGCTGTGAGACTCGGTCTCCAGAATCTTCTCTTGTTCATGTCTTTTGATATATTCCAGTAGAGGTATGACGGTTGACTATCGTTATCAGTTATTATTCGAGGAACGATGAGTCTAACCTAATACGCCTACTTCGAACCTTCTGCTTTGTGCCCTTGCATGGTCTATTCATTTAGACTAACCAACCGCAGTTGTTATCTGCATTGTTGGCTGGTGTCATCCGTTCGATTCGGCACATCAGATGTGTTGCAGATCTAAGAAGGCTAGAACGACTATGAAGATGAACGGTGTTTTGAAGAGTTTTTATCCAGGTTAAGATCCTTGGCGGGTGATCATTGCGATCAAGACCCTGTTGTTATTTCCAAGACTTCCGTTGTGTTAAAAAGGTCTGGTATCAAGACTACTCTGTGTTATAAAGACTTCCGCTGTATTTCTGATGTATTTGGTCGTATTTGGAATTGTGTTGAAATTACGAGACTATGATTTTAATCGAAGGTTATGATATTTTGTATCATAATTGTTGTTTGATGATTTATATCATTTGGAAAAGCCTGGGGTGACTTCGGGATGTGTAATCTGAGGTCACTGGCAGTAATACTTCCAAGGGAGAAATTTGGGGGTGTTACACCTGTATCGATTAGTACTCGACGTATTAAGCAATTTCCGATAGATAAAGAGATTACCAGACCGTCGTGGTGACTCTCCGACCCGTCGGCGTCAGACTCGTCGAACGTGACCGTCGGGAGGTCAGAGACTTTCCTTGGCTTGAATTCTGATGCTTCGGGCTTGTCACCTTTGCTTTCCTTTGCATGTCGCTTGGCCGCGGAATATGTGTTTCCACATACGTCTGAACCACCTGAAATAGTGTTGATAATTTTTTGTATGAATAAGAGACGGAGGGTTGTCTTGTTTTACCTAATCTCGTCGTTCCATGGTGGCTTTGGCCCACTCCGAGATTACGTCGCGCAGGAGCCCCTGTGGGAGCAATCTAGCGACCTCCTTTCGCAGGGCGATGCATTCGTCTGTTGAGTGACCATGGTCGCCGTGGAAGTCGCACCATCGGCTCATGTCCTTCTTGACGTCCGGTCGGTCGCTCTTTCGGGGCCATCTTACCTCCTTTCCATACTTGTCGAAACTCTTGACGAGCTCCGACACAAAAACGTTGAAGTTATAAGATTGGACTCTAGGAGGCAACGTGGGGCCGTCTCTCCAGTCTTGTGACCTGTCTTGAAAAGAGTTTACCTGATTTGGCTCATTTCGATTATGAGGATAGGGATGATGGCGTCTGTCTCGACGGTTGTCGGAGAGGGTTTTGCGATCGGATGGATCAGGTCCGTGAGAGGCTTTTCGCGACTCACGGTCTTCTTCCAATCTTACCTCGGCCATGGTTTTGGCCTGGACGTCTTGAAAACTTCTACACGGGTACTTGGTGATCTCGTTGTAGAGGTTGCTATCCTTGATCAATCCTTGTCGGAAGGCTTCGATGGAGGTAGTGACGTCGTAATGGGGGATCACGACTTTCTGCTTATTGTACCTGTTAAGATAACTTCGGAGAGGTTCGTTATACCTTTGGGTGATCCGATAGAGGTCACTTGATTGTCTTTCGAGCCTCCGACTGCTGGCGAATTGGCTTTTGAAGGAATTGACCAGATCCGCGAACGATGCGATCATCCCCTGAGGCAAACACATAAACCAACTCAGTGTGGGGCCTACGAGGGTCGTGCCAAAGCTTTTGCACATGACAGCCTCGCGGCTCTCCCTTGGAACGGATGCAGTCATTAGTTTTTGTTTATAGAGAGAGATGTGGTCATCTGGGTCATTGGTGTCGTCGAATGTTGCCATGGTGGGGAGATGAAACTTCTTAGGGATCTCGACCCTAGCGATTTCTTCGGCAAATAGGGATTCTTCAAATCCACCCGATGCTTCCTTCTCGATCGGTTGTGGGACTCCCGGAATCCTTGCAATGCGATCGTCGAGCATCTTCATCTGTTGATTGAGCGTCTGCTGGACGAGAGCTAGGATATCGGGAGGATTGGTAACCTGTGGTTCGTCGATTTGGGCCCCTGCCGACCCGATCCGTGTGGAGAAAGTGACATTGTTAGTTGAAAACGGATTAACAAATGGAGTTCGAGATGTACCCTCTGTGTGTTCGTGTCGTCGTACGCTCGGAGGGGTTAGTTCAACGTCATCCATGTCGAGACGCATTTGGACGCTGCTGTGGATGGGCATGCGCCTAGATCCAGAAGCCATCGATTATACCTGCAACTTAAGAGACTCATTTTCACGGGTTAGTTGTGCGATCTCGGCTTCGGACTGGGTGGATAAGGTGGATAAGGCTTCGGTCTTTTGGCGTTGCTGGGCTAGTTCCTCTTGGAGGGCATTCATTTTCTGGGCAAGCTCTTGGAATTGGGTCGGAGTAGGATTTTCGGTAGGGGTCGTGTTTCCTTGAGCTTGGGTGTTGTCTTCAAGGCTTGGCTCTTAGGTATTGGTAGGTGGGTTGATAGTCATGGTTGGAAGGTTCCAGGAGGGTGATCGGCAAGTTGCCCCACGGTGGGCGCCAAATTGTTTTAGGGTAAAAAGATCAGACGACCTAAATCGCCTTAGACGGGGTAACGAGTCGATCGAGTAAGAGAAATCAATCCAAACCGAATAGACAATCAACAAATAAAGAATAGATATGGAATAGCAATGTAATTTTATTGATCTATTGATGATTGAATCAGATCGAAATACAACTTATCCTTGGAGGATAACATGTCGGATCCCGTTCGATCGGTGATTCTGTGACTCGACCGGTGGTGATTGGGCGATATTCCGAGGAGACTGAGCTAGACTGGGGGTGCTTCTCAAGTTCTTTCAGAGCAAGTATTCGGATGTCGAATGTAGATGTCCCTCCGATGTCTTCTTTGTGGACTATTTATGGTAAGCTTATCTTGTGTCCGTTACTATTTTCTTGCAAATATCTCCTATTAATTATGGGCGAGATCTTAGGGATTAGCTCTTGATTGCTGGGATTTGATCTTTATTACCATCATTATTTTGGTGTTTGAATGTTGTTGCCGTTGCCTCAATTAAGCATTTAATGCCCCAGCGTGATCTTCGCAGTTGGTCGGGAGCTACTCGACCATAGGGGGTCCGACTCTTCTTTCTGTTTCCTCTTAGACTTCGATTTTGTTTGGATATGGGCCCAGTTCGCTCGTCTGTCTTCTTTGGAGAATGTTGGGCCCAACAGTCATGACCAGAGAAATGGTGTTAGGGCTTGGACATCCTATCCGCCGGATTATCAAGAAACGACTAGACCTCGCAGGGTACATAATAGCGTTCCTACGAATACTCGTGCTAACTATATTTCAAGTTCACATAAAATCCACACCAATACCATCACGGTAATAACAGATATAATAGCGTTGTTTCTAGCAATATATACAACCTATTATAATATTCTTTTTAATCATTTCATTTATCAAAACTGTTCCCAACGAAAACAGTAATGCATCCCAATTTAATTAACAATTAAACAATTGATAATTAATATAAATATGGAATGATAAGCAAGAGCGAACCGCCACTTGCCTTAGATTAGACGAAGCTTGATGAAGCTCAAGACAATGGGTTTCTGGGTCCGAAACGGGGACAGAACTCGGATTACAGATTCCTATGGATCGACCCATAACGAAACCCTAACTTAGATTCGACATATAATATACGAATCTAAAGAAAGAACAAACCAAAACGAAGGAATGAAGACCCGGACCAAGACCATGAAGCCAAACGCCATAATCGCAAAGTGCCCAGGCACCCGCGATCGCGGTGGCTCTGCCGCGGTCACGGTCGTCAGGGACAAGTGCCCCGCGAACCAAGGCAATGGCGGCAGCAAGCTTGGCGACAGTGTCATGGCCGCGATCGCGGTGTTCATGACCGCGATCGCGGTCGATGAACTCCGACGATCAACGAGAAGGAAATCTCACCGGGATCGATGCGTTTGGGTTCGGTTTGGATGGGAGTCGACTTCTGGGCTCCTTGCACTTCCAAAGGACCTTCTTACAAGCACCACTTCCTTCACAAAAACTCCGGCGACAATTCCGGCGAGAGCTCCAAAATTTCGGTGAGAGAGATTTGATTCAGATCGAGATGCCTTCCAAGCCTCCAGATCCTCTCCTTAAATAGGCCAAGCAAGCAGGAGTTCAACCGCCTCACCCCCGACCGGATGGGACATCGACGCAGGCGGCTATGGTGGCGCGACGATCGAAGTCCGGCGAATAGAAAAAGCTTGTGGTGCTCGATATTTACCGCGATCGCGGTTCCTGAACCGTCATCGCGGTGGCGCTACTGGACAAAAGGTTGAAGACGGTCTTTTACCGCGATCGCGGTGGCCTTACCGCGGTCGCGGTGGAGGCCAAATTCGTGCCTTTTTGCCCGAGAAGAGTATGGGCATGGGTTTTTAACCCCGGGTTAAATATATTTGTACCCGAAGGAATATTCTAATCCCAAAAATACGTCGAATGTATTTTATACCACTCGGAAAAATATTACAGAGATCAAGTGATAAGCACTACTTTGTAGGGCTTAACTAAGAGTCATTAGATGGTTTATTGGTGCCATACGGGTAGATTTAGACACATTCATGTGCATGGCGTTTGGGGGCAAAGTTTGGTGTTTTTGGAGGTGTTTGAGCTGTTTTGGATATCATAGGAGACACTGAGGAAGGAAGCCACCAGGAGAAGACGCCAAGGAAGTGAAAAGGAGAGGTTAGGAGGCGAAGCCAAGAAGTGAAGGCCGAGCACTAACCGCGACCGCGGGCAAGGGTGCCACGATCGTGGTTCCTCGGGGCAAGTCGAGAATTATATGTAGGCGCGGAGGAATATGAAGAGCGCGGAGCCACAAGAGGCCGCGATCGCGGTCCATGGGCCGCGATCACAGGTCATCGACACAGGAAGTTCGGACTTATCCTGAATCTATTTTTTCTGATTTCTTTTTATATTTTTCCATTTTATTCCGTTTCTTTTCTTATTGGGCTAGGTCATTTGTTAGAAGCCCTATATATACTCTCTTTAGCATTAGGTTAAGGGAGTCATCGAGTTAAAGTTAGTTTTAGGTTTTCATTTCATCGTTGCCACTTTTGAGACTTTTGTAGTTCACCATGTTTATGAGGAGCTAAGCATCTTTGCTTAGTCCGGTAATGGAAGCATGAGTTTATTCATCTGGTTGTGATGTTTTGTTCCTATCTATCTTATCCTATTGAGTTATATCTTTTCTCTTGAGCAAATTCTTATTTGAATGTTTGTTGGTTTATCTAGATTGATCACCTAGGTTTATTGCTTTCATTCATATTGCTAATACTAGGGAACCGTTGGGCTAACGCTCTAGTTAGAGTAGCAAGCATGGATTTTATCTGCCACTGTAGAATTTATCTATGTAGAGAATTGATTACATGTTGAATACTTCTGGTTGAGGTCTTATGTGTATCTTGGTTAATTCTTATGTGCATTGATGCCCTTGGATTGAATCACTAATGGTGCTAGGATTATTCATTGGTAAGGGTTCTTAGGTCTGGTTGACTTATGAATCTATCTAAGATCAGGACAAGAATAACCGAATAGGAAGATAGGGCATAATCAAGGAACAACCTTTGAATGACTCATGTGGATATTACTTGGCTAAGTGTTTTCTCTCTTTGATATTTCATCATCTGTTTTGTTGTATTAGACTCATTTGTGACCAACCAACCTACAATCTCCCCCCTTTAGTGACTTGCATGCAACCACCATTAGTTTCGCTCCTTCCCTGTGGGATCGACCCTTGCTTATCGACTATACTAGTTTATTTGTGAGGTTTTTATATTTGACAGCTACGAACGACAGCACGTCATCAAGCATTTTATAAAATGTCTGAACTTCTCTGAAAATGGTCCGACTAGAGTACGAGGGTTGGAAAAATTACTAAAATGCCCTTATAAAATGAGGGGTATTACAAAGAGTGAAAAAAGTATCATGCTTTTGTAACGAACGAAATCGTCATCATGCAGGGCATTCTGTTGTTTGGGTCTTCTTAAAAGCTCTGCATATTGATTCTTGTAGCGTGCATATGGAGGAATTAGCATCCTACATTGTTTACCTCTTTCATGTCTTCCCCCAGAGCTTAAGTTAGTTATCTTTGAGTGTATATAGGTGTCATTGGATGCTCAATTTATAATCTTGTGTGGTCATATTTTACGACAGTATATAAGGCACGAGATTTTGGTGCTAGGCAACATGTACACAGAGTTGTTTTGTTTTGAGGTTCCTTCCATTTTCTTCTTTACCTTTGATGTCAGTTCTAGGCTCTGCTCTGGCCTGTTCTTTTTTAGGGTCATGGCTTATGATCGTTCATGACCCCTTCTATTTTGCTTCTCTTGCTTTGTGTTTTTGTTGTTATTTGGAGCAACACAATCTCTGTGGTTTTGTATAAGAAACTTATTTATTATTTATGTTTTCATGAATGTGCAATTCGTAAAATTATAGTCTTCTTTCAACAATTTTTGTTTGTTGGGCCATATTAGATCAGTCGCAAAAAGAGATTGTGAATGTAAATTCAAATTCATCAGATTGAGAGAATACGACAAAAAAAATCTCAATGGGAGTCAAGATGGTTGGCTTGCTTGTTATCTGGGAGGATATGCAGTGCCCCTTTTAATTATACAAAGATTGTCAATAATGGATGTAAGGTCAGATATCGAAATTAATTAGAATTTCAAGTAGATAAGCCATGTTGTTTGGCTACTGAAAAGACAAGTAATTTTATTAAATGATATGAAAAAATAAAAATATCAGATAATTAGAATATAGTATGTAGTTAGTAGGCATGAGGCAATCTCCATAAGGAAACTGAAAACGCCGCCGTTTGCGTGATCTAGGCCTAGGATGCCTTAAGAACTTATTTCAGCCCATTATAAATATTATAGCCCATTTTTATCTAATTACAGAAGTATTTGAATAATGCGACTGGACCTAAAACGTCGTCGTTTTCGTGGTTTTATGTGAGAATTTTGTTTAAAATTATTTAAAATAGCTATTATGAGAAATTACGAGAATGTGGAGAAAATCTTACATGTCCCATATATTTTTTGACAAAACAAAATATAATTATTTTCCATGTACTTCATGAAAGGTTGCAACCGCGAAAAATAAATATTTTCCATCTCCCATATATTTCATTATGACTGTACGAGTTTATATATATAGTTAGATTTGTTCGGTTTATAACATATCACGTCACGTATAAGCAAACCTTATGTTGTCACAACCAAACTGTAATTTCAAGAATCATTTGGAACCCAACTTGAAACAGGTGGAATAAGCCAAATGACTGTTTGACTTCCCTTTACAGTAAGGTATTTCCACATCAAAAAAAAAAGAAACAGTAATTGAGATTCCATGGATATCAGGGAATGCTAGCATGTGGGAAATGATGAGTGATATATACACCAAAGTACTTAAGTTAGCACAATTCACAAATATAGAGACAAAGATGGAGAAGATAAGGACATGAGGAAGCATCAATTTTAGACAATACTTGTGTTCAAACCATTACAAAGAAACAAGGAAGGAAATAGACAGTATAAAAAACTGTAGAGGAACATACATACAGAAAATGGCTTGTGACCATATATCATGATTCAGGAGTGGTGGTGAATAATTTAATCATAGTTTTGCTGATTTCATTTTTCTGTTTCATAGTTTCTGTATTCTTCTATTTTAATTGAGTGTCTTTATAGGTATCAAGACCCTATATGAGTGATACACTCTTCCTTCAAGAAGTTATTGCCAGATATAAAGGATTCTATATAAAATCAAGAGATTTTTGTATTCTTCTATTTTAATTGAGTGTCTTTATAGGTATCAAGACCCTATATGAGTGATACACTCTTCTTTCAAAAAGTTATTGCCAAATATAAAGGATTCTATATATAATCAAGAGAAACAAGGAGAAGTCAGTAAAGCACTTTTGTGTCCCAACTTATGATATAGACCTCATCTGGCACACCCACCAATTGCATCTTGTTTCATACTGTAAAGACCTTAATGAAATATTGGGAAATGTGTTAGAGCATGATGACACAGACTCTGACCGAGGTAAAGGTACGAAACTTGATGTTGGATTTTCTGGCTCCGGCAATGATGAGGTGCACATGATGTCTCTAGACTCTCTAAAAGAGTCTCTCCTTCTTCCATTCTCCTATTTCGCCGCCATTTACCCGGTCTCTCTTCAACCTTATTTCGACCCCAAACACGCACTCCGAATTTGGCTTTTTGGTATTCTCTAGGTATGAATATGAATTTTTTGTTTGGTGGTTCCCGGTTCATCTTTCTAACTACATCTAGCAAAAGAAGCTCCCAAATACTGAAATATGATTTTAAAAATATATCCAACAATGAAAGATATAAATTGAGGGATGAGACTCAAGTAAGAGGCACTAATTAGATTCCAATCACCAATAACATCAAAGTGTTAACCTACCACCTTATACACTACTCCAACTGATTTCATTACCCTTTTTAATTTGCGGGATAGAACTGTCAAAAAACAAGAACATGACAATATAGAGAAAGTCACTCCAAGACCATTTCACCAATTTCCACTACTCGTCTTCGAAAAAAGGTTTGCTAGAATCGCAAGTGAATACAGCTTACAACTTGTTTAGATACATTTTCATAAATTGTCCCACAATATATAATTGTTAATGAGACCTCAAGCACATAGAGCTAGAGTTTAGAGAACCTGTATAGTATAAAATATATAAACATACATTACAAATCTAATAAACCAATAAAATTAGAGGAGTTAGTACTTATAAGTAACCTAACTTCACACCATAATCAACTATTAAAACACCTTATATTTGCAACAATAACAACAAAACAAGATCAATTCCATGGACCTGAAAAATACTGAATACAAGAACATTGTAGTGACAATCATACTTAAGATCTCGTTTCTTTGCCTTCCTCTCACTCACCTATTGGTTGTAAGTGGGTGTTTAAGGTCAAGTTTCGGCCTGATGGTTTTGTAGAAAGGTATAAAGCTCGCCTTGTGGCAAAAGGATACAACCAAATTGAAGGGAATGACTATAAACATACCTTCTCACTTGTTGCTAAATTTGCTTCAGTAAGGACTTTTCTGGCTGTGGCTACATCTTATTCCTGGCCGATCCATCAATTGGATATATACAATGCGTTTTTGCATGGCTTCTTAGAAGATGAGGTATATATGCAAAATCTTCAAGGCTATTCTAAGACTGATCTAGGTCAGGTATGTAGACTTAAGAGGTCTTTATATGGGCTTAAACAAGCCTCTCGACAATGGAATTTGCAGCTTACCAAACTGCTTCTTTCTCTTGGTTATGTTCAGTCTAGACATAACTATTCTATGTTTGTCAAAGATCATGATGGGTCTATTATTGTGGCTTTGGTATATGTCGATGACATGCTCATTAATGGTGTTGATGAGGCTGAAATTTTGGCTACTAAAGCAGCTCTTCATTCAGCCTCTCTACGTGATTTCTAGCCGTGCATCCTTTCAGCATACTACACTTGTATTATCCCCTGCTCAATTGAAAACCACCCTCATAAATTTAGTCTTCCAAACTCACCATCTATAAATATATAAAGTAGACTAAGAGTACAATTAATGTCTAATAAATATGAAAAATTATGTTAATCTTTCATTACAAACTAAATCATCTAACATAGCTCAATGGTTAAAGACACTCTCTTAATACAAGAGGTCTAGGGTTCAATCCCCATTCTTAACAACTTTGTTTTACTATTTTATCTTTCATTATTTTTTTGTTTATATTAATTAAAGACTCAAATCTTCTATAAATATATAAAGTAGACTAAGGGTGCAATTAATGTCTAATAAATATGAAAAATTATCTCTTATTTTTTTGTTAATCTTTCAATACAAACTAAATCATATAACATAGCTCAATGGTTAAAGACACTCTCTTAATACAAGAGGTCTAGGGTTCAATCCATATTCTTAACAACTTTGTTTTACTATTTTATCTTTCATTATTTTTTTGTTTATATTAATTAAAGACTCAAATCTTCTATAAATATATAAAGTAGACTAAGGGTGCAATTAATGTCTAATAAATATGAGAAATTATCTCTTATTTTTTTGTTAATCTTTCAATACAAACTAAATTATCTAACATAGCTCAATGGTTAAAGACACTCTCTTAATACAAGAGGTCTAAGGTTCAATCCTCATTCTTAATAACTTTGTTTTACTATTTTATCTTTCATTATTTTTTGTTTATATTAATTAAAGACTCAAATCTTTATATCTATCTATAAATATATATAAAGTAGACAACTCATTTAATGCCTCATAAATTCCAACTCATTTTATTTTACATTCCACTAGAAGTCGAATATTCTATTTTATCTCAAGGATTTAGTAAATGGACTTCATAAAACAAAAAGTTGAAAGTTCAATTCTTCTTTGAAATAATTTGATTTTTGATATTTTTTTCCTCATCCTAAGGAGTTATTTAATTTTTTAAATCAAGCACTAAAATCTATAGTACTTGACAATTATCTCAATAAGTAAACCTAAAAGTAACATTAAAAAACCGAATAAAGAGAAAACAAACCTAAAAAGGAAATATATATACATTTATTGTCTTCTTCATACCTAATGAAACAATGTGAGATTTCTACCAAAAAATATACAATTTGAGGTGGTTTGGTAAATGCGATTGAAAATTTCAAATCACAATTAGAATATATATTTTTGTTTGTTTTATGGTCTTATTCATGCCTAGCTAAACAATTTCTTTTTTTACTACTCATAGTTACATATACAAATCAAAATCTCTATACAACATAAAAATATATAATTAAATGTAAAACAATATATCAAAATTAAGACATTACAAATCCAAATAACATAATTCGAATATACAATATTGTATCCACTTGAGTACCAAAACAAATATTGTGCAACCTTACAAACTCTTCAAAAATGTTTTAATGGAGTTTTATACATAAATCTTTCTAGGCCCAAATCAGACAAGGCCCAAATCTGGTTAAACATCTATCTATAAACATATAAAGTAGACAAATCGGGTAATTAATGATTGCACATTTATTGTATGCAGTACAAATCAAAATTCCGACTATACATGAAGTGGATCATAGGATGGGCCGAATGTTGTACCAAGTCCACTGGGCCGACGTCCATGTGTATTACAATATGAATACAATTAATTACTAAATAAAAAAAGACCCAAATTAAAGCTTTTGTGAGGCCCCAAATTCAAGTTGATGTCAACGGTCAAACTAGAGCCACGTGATATGGCTGATGTTGTACCTGCTTACAAGTAAACAACCAAATAAAGGTCCAAATTAGTGCTTACATTTGAATATTAAATCCCAAAAAATGCCCAAATTAAAGCTGTTTTGAGGGTGTACCAAATTAGTGATTACAATTACACACACAAAATCGGCCAAATTCCACAAGCCAACTGAAAAGGCTGATGTTGTACCTGCTAAAAATTAAACCACCACAAATTGAACAACAATAATAATTAAACAGCCACAATTAAAAAAAAACGGACAAATTGAAAGGTGTACCACAACACTTATCCACATTAGCATTCCTCATCCCTCATCTCCACCTATATAAGATCGCCAACCAGCCCATTACTTTTCACTTCATTTCTCCTATCTACACACATAAACAATTATCATGGAAATAAGCTATATACCACTAAATCAATTGACTAAAGGGGTTAGCTCCAACATTCAAGTGATGGTGTGTCGCATGTGGGATGTCTTTAATAGGATCAGTACATACACCAGCACATATTTCATTCTATCCAATGTCATGGTATGTAAACATTATATCTAGGTTCTTTAATAATTTATGCTTAAATTCATACTTTATCATTGCATATGGCAATTTGAACAATTTCCTCTTTTATAGGGCAATGTGATACACTGATACATCATACATTGTACTACTAAAAGCAATGTAGCACATTGTTTTATTTACAAGCTAGATGAAAGATTTGTCTACAATATGAAAGAGATTATTGTGTTGCCTAACAAAAAGAAGTTCCGTATTGTTAAAAATAACAATCACATGATCGAACTTCAGGGAGCTTCCATAGTTAAGAAAATTCAGCACAACACTCATGGGTTGAACTCTAAGGTTTTGAAAATTATTTTGATCCAAGAGGATAAAAAATACTTTTAAGCACATCTAGATATAATAGCATAAAATTTATAATGTAATTTAGTGACGTTGTTTTTCTCAACATATTTTTGTTTCAACCTTTCTGTCCTTTTCTATAGTATATATCAAACAACAAACACACTATCTTATTCAGTACACTACTAACGTTATAATTACATGCAAATTTGTTATAGTCAACATAAAAAATCAGTTACACAAGCATATATATTACTCACTACTAGAGAAGGAATATAAACTCACCTTTGTTGGAGGGAAAAGTTAAAAACACAAATTCAGAGACAATGAGGTATATGCAAAATCTTTGGTGAGGGCGAAATATTATAATCATGCTTAAGCTTAGCATCGAAGCAACCAACTTGATCAAGAAATTTAAGCAATAAAAGAACATAATAAGTAAAATAATACCAAACAATTTATGGAGAAAAAAAATCAAGATTAGATTTCTCACTTAAGAAGTTGATTAGATTTCAAAATGTACAACATCATTGAAAGCATGATCAAGAAAGTAAAGCAATAAAAGAACATAATAAGTAAAATAATACCAAACAATTTCTGGAAAAAAAATCCAGATTAGATTTCTCACTTAAGAAGTTGATTAACTTTCAAAACATACAATATCATTGAATAAGCGCAAACTTTAGAGTTAAATGTCTATAGAACACATAACACCTCAAATCCCCTTTACAAAACTAAGTACGAATGTCTACGAAATCAGTAAGTCCAAACCTTCAATGGCCTATTTGGGTGCTTCTTAAAATCAAGTCCAATGCCTTCACCAAGCAATTTAACAAGAATTCAATTGAACATCATTACTGGATTCAAATTCTAACATGAATTTGTATTTCAATCACTCAGGGAGACCGACAAGTAAAAGTTTTATGTATCTACTTGATTGAGGTAATATCATAATCATCATCGAAAAGTATTCACTGTTCCAAATTAATTCCATGTACCATATTTTTTGGAACTCACATAATGGTGCAGGATTAGTGGAATTTTTGAAAACTTTGGTTTCAGACGAGCTGTTAGGTTTGGATAATATGCAAGAAAGTGTAAGATCTTACACCATAACTCCATCAGCAATGCTATAAATGTTATATTTTCTAAAAACTAGCTCCATTGTGCACTATTTATTAAAATAAAAAAAGAAGATTAGAAACAAAAAACTACTGAACCTCAAAATGCCACCTAACAATCATCATTTACTGAAAACCAGAATTTGAGGATAAGTCCATAACAATATAACCAATATGTACATTTAACATTTCACATAAAAAAGAGAGGACATATCTAATTTTGAATTTAAAAAGTGACATAAACACATTGTGCATCACAAATTAAATATAAGGCTACCATACATTTTATGCAGGAGCTAAAACTTGAACCCGTAATGGCACATGCACAGTACATATCCACTCAGTGAATGAAATTATTAGATTTGAATTCATGTACATGAAGGCTTTAATATGACTTTTCAAATTCTGAAAAGGACCACTAAATTATCTATAAATATATAAAGTAGAACGGAAGGGCCAATTAATGCTCCCATTCATTGCATTATGTACATGTTGAAGCACTATTTGAAATGAGTGTGGGCTGAACAGCCCCGTGGGTTGACATGCATGAGTAGGGGTGGGCAAAATATCTGTAACCGAATAACCGCAATACCACCCGAATTTTCGGTTAACTGAACCAAAAAATCAAAATTTTCGGTTACGGTTAATCGACCGAAAATATTTCGATTACGGTTAACCGAATTAAACCTAAAATGGGCAGAGTCTCTTTCTTTGCCAAAACACGTACCCAAACCAGTTTTGGTTGGCTGATGCTCCTCATATCATTGACTACTTACTGTGATCAAACCAATTAAAGTGATGAATTCAAAACCTAGGGTTCCCTACCTTACAAGCAAAACATTAATTATCTCGATTAACTTTTCTCCCGTTGTGAATTTACAATCTTGCAAGCATAATTAACTTTCCATACCTACCTGCTAATTAATGGTTTCCCCAGTTCACTTTTCATCAAGTACAACTTGCTAAGTGAATAAGTATGAATTAATTTTTTTCGAGTATCTAATTAATAAGAAGTATAAACAAATAAAGTAGATTTCTACTTCAAACTTTGAGCATATAATTTTTTTTGATTGTCTATTTTTTCATAAACCTAAAATTTTTAATTAAATAATTATTCAAAACTGGATAAGTTATGTTTATTAAAAAAGAGCCAAAAGAATATAAAATAATAATTTCAAACCTACTATTATAGAAATATTTAAAAATCCTAATTGGTATCCAAAACGTAACAGTATAAAACCAAAGGGCTAACAATTAATGGTGTTAATATAATCAAATATCAAATTATATGTGGTTAGTGATCAAATTATTTTTTCTGGGGATTATATGTTACCGAGTATGGGTTAAACACTTGGTAACACTTTTTTATAGTAATCAAAATGGAAATTTTGGTAGCTGATTAAATTTTATGCTCTATGTGATAAATTCAATTAAAATAGTAATTATAATCAAATTACCTTGATTTCTTTTTACTAACAAATTTGAATTCCCTTTAATTATTTCTATATGTACATAACAATCTGATAATTTTTGGTCAATACAATCTAATAATTTTAATTATAGTAGCGAGAACACGTATCTATGCTCATATAACCGTGCAATTGTGTTCACGTATCCGTTACAATCTGCCTACATAATTATGCTCGACCGTTCAGTAGTAATAATTAACAACATCAACCCCTAATGAAACGTATTACATACTAGAAATCGAAGCCCGTGCTTCGCACGGGCCTTTTATGTATATATAGTGTCGCGATTTAAATTTGAGTTTTTAATATATGGATTGTTGTTTCATGTTTTATCTTAGACGATATATTGTTTGATATGTATTTAAATGTAATATCTAAGTCTTGACAAAAAAATATAATATCTAAGTATTTTAGGTATAAAATGCTATGATTGTACGAAGTATAATTTTATTTATTTATTTTGGTCAGAAGTTCAATTTAAATTTTGAATTAAGGTGGTAGTTGTTTTTGTAAGGATACATTTTTTCCTTTGAAAATATTTGGGAAATATTTTAGAAATGCCTATCTAATTATATGTTGTGCTTGAACTCGAGTATTTGTAAGAAACTTGTTATAACAACTCTCATTTCTTACATGCTCCACTACACTCCACGTTTTTAATTTTTTGCCTTTATCTTACAAATTTATTGCATTTTAATAATGTCTTTTATGTATAAAATAGAACAATAAAAATCATCATTAACCAAAATAACAACACACCTACCTAAAGCGATTTAGTATAAAAAAGAAACTAAAAATACAAACCTAATTGAATTTATGTTACCAATAGTTGAAGGATTTACATCATCCATAAAATAGTTTGCTTTCTTCTTTACTAACAATCAGTCGTCCTAAATCGATTGTCTTTGTCCTTCTTCTAGTGAAAGCTACTGGTGCATGATGTAAACAGTCGATGCCTCAATAGTGCTATTAGATTATCCAATTCTCTGACATCTTCACATAAAATTAATCTATCTCGATCAAAAGACAATTATATTAATAAATTTAAACCGATATATGTAAATATTGTAGACTACAAAAGAGATCCAAATACATATAATTAAGGATAGTTTACCGTGAGGTGGATATATACTTGCATCATCGACAATCGGTAATCCTCATTCACATCTTTAACTTAATAAGTATGCTTACTTCAGTGACCATGTCTTTTTAAGGTGTTGCCCACTATCTCCCAAGCTTCACTATATGGCTTTCTAAAGCTAATTTCCATGTAGAAGAATGAGATGATGGATGCCCAGAGCAAATGAACGGAATACCACTGTTTTTGCCCTTTTATAGATGAAAATGTTACTTGGAAAGTGAAGCCATTTTGACATATAACCGTTTAGACATCTTGACTATAATTTGTTTCAAACCATTCACTATGTACTAAATACGGGAGTTACGTGTAGTAATTGGATAATATTAAAATAGGAGTAAATATAACGTATACAGTATGTAGTAACTATCACTAATTGAGATTTAGGTTAAAAAATGAGTCAAAACCTAAAGAGTAGTCCGTACGTAGAGGCAAGATTTAGCTGAAAAAAGTTTGTGAGGGGAGGGAATAATTACTTACAAATAGTGCTCATTTTTATATATACACATAATTATGATATGGTATATTAAAATAAAACAAAGAAAAGTTTAATTACTTAAATTACAAAGTAGCCTATAATTATACTTATGTATTTTATATTGGTTTATAAACCCTATAGTAAAAACCGATCGGAAAATCTAACATATTATATACTAAGGGTGATAAACTAATTCTACATGCAAACTATAACTTTAGGCCTATTTAAGCCTTTGATTTTGTCTTTAAAAGTTAGCATTCAATGACGTAGAATGCTAACTTTTAAATATATATAGATATAGATGGTTATTTTTCATGCTTAATAGAAATATAAATTGAACTATGTTGAAAATTTGACGTGAAGATATAAGAATTATACAACGATATGAAAATGGGGACTTTTTAATTGATTAATATGTAGTAACTGTATTTAATTGTTATTCAAAAACTTTGTATATTATATAGACAATTATAGATTATTAAAATAATTGTTAATATATGAAATTGTCACTTTAGTACTTTTTGGATTTGAGAAATTGTTTAAAAGTTGTGCTAAATAAATACGGCATGAAATGAAAAAAAAAACTAATTCATCTTTAAAAGTTAGCATTCAATGACCTAGAATGCTAACTTTTAAATATATATATATATATATATATATATATATATATATATATATGGTTGTTTTTCATGCTTAATAGAAATATAAATTGAACTATGTTGAAAATTTAACATGAAGATATAAGAATTATACAATGATATGAAAATGAGGACTTATTAATTGATTAATATGTAGTAATTGTATATAATTGAGAATCAAAAACTTTTTATATTATATAGAAGATTATATATTATTGATATAATTGTTAATATATGAAATTGTCACTTTAGTACTTTTCGGATTTGAGAAATTGTTTAAATTTTGGACTAAATAAATAAGGCAAGAAATGAAAAAAAAAACCAGTTCATTTTAAAAGTTAGCATTCAATGACCTAGAATGCTAACTTTTAAATATATAATAATATGGATGGTTGTTTTTCATGCTTAATAGAAATATAAATTGAACTATGTTGAAAATTTAACGTGAAGATATAAGAGTTATACAACGATATGAAAATGAAGACTTTTCAATTGATTAATATGTAGTAATTGTATATAATTGTGAATCAAAAACTTTTTATATTATATAGAAGATTATAGATTATCAATATAATTGTTAATATATGAAATTGTCACTTTAGTACTTTTTGGATTTGAGAAATTGTTTAAATTTTGTGCTAAATAAATAAGGCATGAAATGAAAAAAAAAAACTAATTCATCTTTAAACGTTAGCATTCAATGACCTAGAATGCTAACTTTTAAATATATATATATATAGATGGTTGTTTTTCGTGCTTAATAGAAATATAAATTGAACTATGTTAAAAATTTAACGTGAAGATATAAGAATTATACAACGATGTGAAAACGAGGACTTATTAGTTGATTAATATGTAGTATTTGTATATAGTTGTGAATCAAAAACTTTTTATAATATATAGAAGATTATATATTATTGATATAATTGTTAATATATGAAATTGTCACTTTAGTACTTTTTGGATTTGAGAAATTGTTTAAATTTTGGGCTAAATAAATAAGGCAAGAAATGAAATAAAAAACAGTTGATTTTAAAAGTTAGCATTCAATGACCTAGAATGCTAACTCTTAAATATATAATATAGATGGTTGTTTTTCATGCTTAATAGAAATATAAATTGAACTATGTTAAAAATTTCACGTAAAGATATAAGAGTTATACAACGATATAAAAATGAAGACTTTTCAATTGATTAATATGTAGTAATTGTATATAATTGTGAATCAATTTTTTATATATTATATAGAAGATTATAGATTATCAATATAATTGTTAATATATGAAATTGTCACTTTAGTACTTTTTGGATTTGAGAAATTGATTAAATTTTGTGCTAAATAAATAAGGCATGAAATGAAAAAAAAAAACTAATTCATCTTTAAAAGTTAGCATTCAATGACCTAGAATGCTAACTTTTAAATATATATATATAGATGGTTGTTTTTCATTCTTAATAGATGAAATACCCCAAATAAGTTAATAATGGCAAAATGGTAAATTAATTAAGGGTTTGCTTATAAAGGGGTGAAATGGAAAATTTTGGGGATTAAATCCCTAAAAAACGTTCAGTGGTCGTCTCTCCCGTGAAGCACTCCCTCCTGTGCCCAGCCATCTCCTCCCGAATCCGACCGTCTCCGTGCCCAGCTGAGTCGCTTCCCCTCCGGCGAGCCATCTTGGACCGCGCGGCTGCTCTTCTCCGGCGAGCCGAACTTCTTCTGCTGTCCGTGTTGTAGCTTGCTGTTGTGGTTCTGCAGGCCGTCGTGCTGCAGCTTTCCGGTGGCGAGAGGTGGTGTTTCCGGGGCTGAGTTGTGGCCACCAACGAGTTGCTGTCCGAGGTGCTGCTGCCGTCGTTGTTCGTTCTGCTGCTCGTGTACCGCTGTGGTTCCGACGACGAGGAGCCCTTTCCGGTGGCGACGGTGTGTTCAACGTAGAGGTAAAGGTTGGTTTGTGTTGTTGATTTAATTTGTGGCTAGTTGTTGTTGTTGTCCTATGGAGACTGAATTTCTTTGCTGAATTTTGGGGCCGTTTTGGCTAATGTGCGTGGTTGAATATTGGACTGAAATGGGGTTGATTTGTTTGCTGAATTTTGGACTGAATTGGGTAGATTTTGGGGTGTGATTTGCCTAATTAATTAAGGGTTGTTGATAAGGAAATTGGGGGTTTGTTAGTATTGAATTGGATGAGTTAATTAACGCCAGGGTTTTGCTCGGATTGATTTCGCAGGTTCGTTCGAGTGGTTTGGAGACCTCTGGGGTCGTTGCGGTTCGACTTGAGGCAAGAGGATTCTTGTTAACTTTATATAATTTTTATAAATTGATTTATGCCTAGTGTTTCATAATTAATTTTATCATTTCTTGAGCGATTTAAATTGGATTAATTGACTATATAGATACTTGGTTGAAAATGGGTGTGTGTGTGTGTGTTAGTATTTTGTCTCGTATCGTGTTGAATAAATGTGGACGTGGTAGTCAATTGTGACTAAATGTGATTGATTGTTGTTGATAGTGTTTGTTGACACTTGTGTGTGTGTGTTGGATCGTGTGTGTGTGTTGGTTTGAAGGTGTGTGTGTGTGTGGATCGTATGTGCGTGTTGGATTGAATGTGTGAGTGTGTGTGTTGGATTGTGTGTGTATGTGAATATGTGTTAGTCCTTGCCGTATGTGATATTTGATTGATTGTCGTATATGATTTTATTTGATTGGTATCGTTGTGGTGGTGGAATGTTGTTCAATAGTGAAATTCCTTATATGTGAGGGCCTCGGTGGGTGTGAACCCCGATGGTCAGGAGGCGAGTGGTGAAAGTCCTTATATGTGAGGGCCTCGGTGGGTATGAACCCCCGAAGGTCGAAGGGTCAGGTGATGATAGTCTCACCAAACCGCGTTGGGGGCACGCCTACGTCGTTAAGGGCCAAGGGTTGGATGGTGAAAGTCTCATCCGGAAAGTGTGTGTTGATTGTCTCACCCGGTGATGTGGTGGTGGAGACGGTGTTATGATCAAGGATCGGGATGGCCACAGTGCCTCGGAACTCAAGAACGCAGGACAGCAACCCCCAGCAGAATTCCAGAATTTGATCTAACTTCAGTGGGGTCGTTCTCCTTGCTCCGAACTCCGAATTGGGCGATTCCGGCGACAGTAGATAGATATGGAAGTTTAGTTTCTGTCCTCCAATTTTCAGAATTTTCTGGGCGGTGGATCAAAAGATATGATTTTTCTACCGAAGGGTCGCTGGTAGTTCCGGGGAGGAAGTTCAGCAAACTGACGGTTGATGATGGATGGAATCGATTGTGATGGGTGATGGAAGTGAGGGATAAGCAATCTCCTTATGGCTAGATTTGACACACTAGTCACAAGAGAAAGACCTAGGGAGATTCGAGATACAACACACTCAAATCTCTCAAGGGAAGAACTTGATATCACACACAAGTTTGATGAACAAGAAGAAAACTCTAAAACTGAAATATTCTGATTCTGGATTCAATTCAACGTTCTGAACAATGAGCCAAAAGTTTTCCTAATAACCTAGCAATACGGTTACTAAAGAGAAATTAAAAAAAATGCTAATAATTAACCCACTAATCCTAAAACGTGCCCACTAATCAAAACACCAATTAATGGACATTTAGGGAATTAAAATATTGTCTAATAATGTTTAAAAACCCCAGCAATAAATCGGAAATAACATCAGTCTTCAAATATTCTTCACGTGGGCTTTTAACCCGGATTCTCTGGTGATAGCATCGGCTTTATAACCCGGATTAGTGGGCACGTTTTAGGATTAGTGGGTTAATATCAGCCTATCCGGGTTCTCTGGTGATAACATCAGCCTATCCGGGTTCTCTGGTGATAGCATCGGCTTTATAACCCGGATTTGAGTGGTCTCCGGGTTCTTTAGCTTCTTTACAGCCCGGATCTGAATTGGGCCCGTGTTTTCTGGTGGTGTCCGAGGCAATGTCACGGTCTTGGCCTAGCTTCCCGTCTTGGCTTGAATCATCATCTATGTTTGAAGGATCTTCTTGCTTGGCCAAGTCTTGATGGGCCATATTCATATCAGACGGAGGTTGGGTTGGAGGTGTTGGTGGTTGTGTGTGTTGATTGTCTCACCCGGTGATGTGGTGGTGTAGACGGAGGTATTGTGAATTGTCTCACCCGGTGATGTGGTGGTGTAGACGGAGGTATTGTGGATTGTCTCACCCGGTGATGTGGTGGTGGAGACGGAGGTTGGATTGGAGGGTTGGCGGTTGTGTGTTGATTATGTATTGAATGTTGGTTGCATACCTGATTAAGTGGTTTTGTGTTGGATGTTGGTTGTGTACCTGATTAAAGTGGTTTCGTGATGATGATTGTTGTCGTTTGATTTAGTGGTTGTGTTGGTAAATATTGACTGTGTGTTTAGTTTGGTTTTATGTTAGATATTGATTGTTGGCTAGTTTGACTTGTTGTCAAATGTTGGTTATTGTAGTTAGTTGTGATATGAATCTCTGTTGATAACTAGTTGCAGGAAGATGGTTATGTTGATTAAGTGTGGAGGTTGGTTTCCCATCTTGAGGGTGTGGGCCAACAAGGGTGGAATTTGAGTGTATGAGTTACAGTCCATGTTAACGAACAGGCGGCACCAGAAGGGTGGCTGGCCTGGGTCGTTATTTTCTTTATGTTTATATGTGATGATTATCTCGTTGATGCTTATGTGTTTGTGGATGTGCAGGTTAATTGAATTTGTTGTGTAGTGCAGTAGTGAGTTTAGTCTTATTGGTTAGCTTTGATTGTAAGTCAGTAGTAAGAGATGTATATGTGCATAGAGTTGTTGATTGAGGTATTAGTAATAGAGAGAAGGATGGATTGGACGTGTCAGTGAAGTTGGATTGGATCGTTTTATTTGTTTATGCTTGTGATGAGTTTGAGGATGGACTGATTGAGGTTAGTATAGTGAAGAGTTGGATAAGGATGTGTAATGAATGGTATGTGATAGTGTGTGTATATGTTTTGACGTGTGGTTGGCATTGGTTGGTTGATATGATTAAGTATAGTTATGATATTACATACTGTGTGGCGTGTTGTCGTTGTTGTGAGTTGATTGATGATATATGTATGTGTTTTGAACTGTTTTGCCTTGAGGAATCTTGCCATAGTCTTTCAAAAGACGGACCAACCTCGGTTTACGTGTCGTGGTTGGCTGGGGTATCGGGTCCCCCAGTCAATCAGGTTTTGCAGGTTTATCGCCAGCAAGGAGGATCCTGATCACCGTCGGTTTTGGGTCGAAGGCTCTACTTTTGGTTTGAGACTTTGACTTGATTGTATGTATCGTTTTGGTTTTGGACCTTGAAGTGGTCGAGCTTGTTGTATTGGCTTTTGGTCTTTGGTTGTTGGTTTCTGGTTTGTAAATTGTAGTACTTTCTGTATGTTAAGTTGATTATGGTTTCAACTTTGGACAGGTTTTTCCGCTGTGCTGCTTTTGGTATATATTATGTGGGATATGTTTTGCAAATTTTTTTTTCACCCGCCTTATAGTCCTTCGGGACTATGGCACTGTAGCACCTCTGGCCCGGGGGTGTTACAATAGAAATATAAATTGAACTATGTTGAAAATTTAACGTGAAAATATAAGAATTATACAACGATATGAAAATAAGGATTTATTAATTGATTAAAATGTAGTAATTGTATATAATTGTGAATCAAAAACATTTTATATTATATAGACGATTATATATTATTGATATAACTGTTAATATATGAAATTGTCACTTTAGTACTTTTCGGATTTGAGAAATTGTTTAAATTTTGGGCTAAATAAATAAGGCAAGAAATGAAATAAAAAACAGTTCATTTTAAAAGTTAGCATTCAATGACCTAGAAGGCTAGAATGCTAACTTTTAAATATATAATATAGATGGTTGTTTTTCATGCTTAATAGAAATATAAATTGAACTATGTTAAAAATTTAACGTAAAGATATAAGAGTTATACAACGATATGAAAATGAAGACTTTTCAATTGATTAATATGTAGTAATTGTATATAATTGTGAATCAATTTTTTTATATTATATAGAAGATTATAGATTATCAGTATAATTGTTAATATATGAAATTGTCACTTTAGTACTTTTTGGATTTGAGAAATTGTTTAAATTTTGTACTAAATAAATAAGGCATGAAATGAAAATAAAAACTAATTCATCTTTAAAAGTTAGCATTCAATGACTTAGAATGCTAACTTTTAAATATATATAGATATAGATGGTTGTTTTTCATGCTTAATAGAAATATAAATTGAACTATGTTGAAAATTTAACGTGAAGATATAAGAGTTATACAACGATATGAAAATGAGGACTTTTTAATTGATTAATATATAGTAATTGTATATAATTGTAAATCAAAAACTTTGTATATTATATAGACGATTATAGATTAGATATAATTGTTAATATATGAAGTTGTCACTTTAGTACTTTTTGGATTTGAGAAATTGTTCAAATTTTGTGCTAAATAAATAAGGCATAAAATGAAAATAAAAACTAATTCATTTTTAAAAGTTAGCATTCAATGACCTAGAATGCTAACTTTTAAATATATATAGATGATTGTTTTTCATGCTTAATAGAAATATAAATTGAACTATGTTGAAAATTTAACATGAAGATATAAGAGTTATACAACGATATGAAAATGAGGACTTTTTAATTGATGAATATGTAGTAATTGTATATAATTGTGAATCAAAAACTTTGTATATTATATAGACGATTATAGATTAGATATAAATGTTAATATATGAAATTGTCACTTTAGTGCTTTTTGGATTTGAGAAATTATTTAAATTTTGTGCTAAATAAATAAGCCATGAAATGAAAATAAAAACTAATTCATCTTTAAAAGTTAGCATTCTAGGTCATAGATGGTTGTTTTTCATGCTTAATAGAAATATAAATTGAACTATGTTGAAAATTTAACATGAAGATATAAGAGTTATACAACGATATGAAAATGAGGACTTTTTAATTGATTAATATGTATTAATTGTATATAATTGTGAATCAAAAGCTTTGTATATTATATAGACGATTATAGATTAAATATAATTGTTAATGTATGAAATTGTCACTTTAGTACTTTTTGGATTTGAAAATTTGTTTTAATTTTGTGCTAAATAAATAAGGCATGAAATGAAAATAACAACTAATTCATCTTTAAAAGTTATCATTCAATGACCTAGAATGCTAACTTTTAAATATATATAGATAGATGGTTATTTTTCATGTTTAATAGAAATATAAATTGAACTATGTTGAAAATTTAACGTGAAGATATAAGAGTTATACAACGATATAAAAATGAGGACTTTTTAATTGATTAATATGTAGTAATTGTATATAATTGTGAATCAAAAGCTTTGTATATTATATAGACGATTATAGATTAAATATAATTGTTAATGTATGAAATTGTCACTTTAGTACTTTTTGGATTTGAAAAATTGTTTAAATTTTGTGCTAAATAAATAAGGCATGAAATGAAAATAAAAACTAATTCATCTTTAAAAGTTAGCATTCAATGACCTAGAATGCTAACTTTTAAATATATATAGATGGTTGTTTTTTCATGTTTAATAGAAATATAAATTAAACTATGTTGAAAATTTAACGTGAAGATATAAGAATTATACAACGATATGAAAATGAGGACTTTTTAATTGATTAATATATAGTAATTGTATATAATTGTGAATTAAAAACTTTGTATATTATATAGACGATTATAGATTAAGAATAATTGTTAATAAATGAAATTGTCACTTTAGTACTTTTTGGATTTGATAAATTGTTTAGATTTTGTGCTAAATAAATAAGGCATGAAATGAAAATAAAAACTAATTCATCTTTAAAAGTTAGCATTCAATGACCTAGAATGCTAACTTTTAAATATATATAGATGTTACAAATCACCGCGTTGATTGTACCGAAGAAATGTTTTCGGTGTTAATTGTACCGAAGAAATGTATATATATACCATCTAATCTAGCAAATCTCTTTCGATCCTATTTGTGGAATTTGAAGATGGAGATTTCGATCAATTCAAAAAGCTGGAGATATTACTATATATCAATGAGATGAGAGAATTTCAAATCATCAAATAATTTGACGAACTTACTCTTAGGTAAATTCTCTATCTAATTTTTCTCTCAACCTTTTTGTTTGGTATAAATCAACTACGAACAAGTGAGATTTGTTTGCTTTTTTGCAATTTTTAATCTATAGGACATTCCCTTATTGTTTCGTCTTTATTTATCTTTCTCTTGGTTGCAATTTTATGTAGATGTACATAGAAGCTATGTATGTGTTTTTCTTTGATATGTTATTTATGCCCTTTTTGTCTAATGGCAACATTTCAATCATTTGATTCAACATTTAGAATATTACAAACATAAATTTTATCGGTTTGTATGTACTTTTAAATATTCTATTATATCACACTATATATTGGTAAAAAGACAACTGCAATTTGATCAATCATATTACTATCCTAATGGTAGATTGAAGATATGGGCATGATTATATTGGTCAAAATTATATCATAATTTTTATTTATGTTTCATTCGTTTTACTGTCAATTGAATTTGGAAGTAAGATTAATATCTTCACATATATGTACAAAAAAAATATCATCTCCAATATAGCTAAGTTTTAGATTTGATCTCATTATTTGGATTTTTCTTGAAAGATTGTTTTCAAAAAAAGTGAAGGTAATAATTTTGAGTGTGTAACCAGGTGGTTCACAGTTGGGTCGCCTTTGGCTTCAAAAAGAGTCTATAACGCCGTCAAATGTTTAACATATATAAATCTCATTTTCCTTCTTTCTCATTGCTCCAAGTTTTTATTTTACGTAGGTCTTTTATTATGTTTAATTGATAAAGAGATTTTACATTTCTACTTATTTAAATTTAAATAACATTGTTCTCACCGATCAATTAATTATACGAGTTACTACAAGAAATTGAAATAGTAGAAAGTAACAATTAATTCTAGAAGTTACAACTTTTAAACTTGCCAAACCTTTCACATATTATATTTAGATTTTCCCCCTAATTAATTACAATTATAATAAGGATTTAGTTTTATTGAACTCCATTTATAAGGATTAGAGGTATCCATTTCAACAAGAGTTGTTTCTTTTCAGGGTTCAAGTGAGGACAAAAAACTCTGAAGTTAAACGTATTAGGGTGAGAATAGTACATGGATGGGTGACCTCTTAGAAAGTCACCGGGTTGGCATGAGATAACGCTTCTAAGGCTCGGGCCTTACAAGACTAATATATTTCAAGAAAAGCATAATACCAAGATAATTATCTTTTAATATTTGGAGTTCTAATGTACTAATGTGGGTGGATCAAATAGAGATGGATATATTAAAATATTTTATGTTGAAGAAGCATGTTTATGTGTTGGGTGATAAGAAGGTTGAGATAATGTGTTAATGTGGGATGATCAAGCTTAGTAAATTATCATTATATTTTAATTTATAATTATGAAAACATTATTTTTATTGATGTAAAAGTTTCTTAATGTATATAATTAATTTTTTTATATATGGGTAGTATCATTTATCAAATCAATGATGAAATTAGATCGACATTATTCAAAATTGATCGAGAATAAAAAAATATCAATATCAAGTGAAATAACTAATCGCGGTCAACATGCAGTGTGAGATCTAACATGTCACACTCTTTTATTTATGTTTAGTTGTATACTTTTCAATACACTTTTATTTTAAATTTAGTTGTATACTGATCAATATATCTATTTATTTATTGTCATATTTTAGTTGAATTATAACACCTTATCGATTTATCAAACTCCTAGCTAAAATACTATATTCTCATGCACCAAAAAAATACTATATTCTCTTATGAAAAACTTGATTGTATATTTGTCTCTATATTAATAATTTCCTCCGCGTTATTAATGTTACATCATTTACCTATATTAAATCAAATCAATGATGCAAAATAACATTGATTACAAATTTAACAAGAAACATGTGTTATCTTGATCGATTTAAAATACTACGTGAAAAGATGTATAAACAAGAAAAATGTATTTGTATAAACATTTTATAAGTAAACTAAAAGTACACTGGACACTTTATATATGAAGACTATACATTTATAATTGAGATATTGAAAAATTGGTTAAACTCATTTCCTAAGAAAATCAATTTTTTCTTAAATATATTATAATAATCAAAAAAAAATATCCCGTGCGTAGCACGGGCATGATCACTAGTTTTTTTATATTTAACATGATACTAATGTTGGTAGCTTTAGTACTTACCACACATTAGATGCAATCATGCTATAGATTCTAATTTCCACCACGCCAAATCTTACACACACAAAAAACATTTGTCATTCTATAACATGTTTTTAGTTTTGAATAATTTGTGATTTGTCACATAATATTTTATACAAGAATATTGCGATTTCACATGTTATACTCCATCCATGTTTTGTATGTAAACTTGTAGTGGTTTACATTGTGGTACCAGTAATTGCGTAAGGAATTATTAAACCAAAGTTATATCAAAACGATAATAAACTTTATATTTACAAAAAAAGTTCTTAAAGCGATACTATTCAATGTATGTCAATACCTCCATATATTTCTCATCTTAACCAACGCATATTATTTTAAAAAAAATGTCATTTCTTCGCTTACTTACAGAAAGACGACAACACTAACATACAACGTATTCATCTCATCTCTCCGAATCACCATAGATTTTACCATCCACAAATATACTACGACGTTTGCACGAGACTGTTACACGAGACTGTTACACCTAATTATGGAGAAAGGAGGACACGGGAGTAGAGGAAGTAAAAACATTAAAAAATGGGGGTCATCCGAACAGACGCTAAATCGGTTAATTGACGTGACTATTTGAGTCGGCTTTTCCAACTGTAGCTCTGGTGCGCGAATGCCGCGACCCTGAACTCTGAATTCCTCCTCTCTATCGCCAAATCCCTACCAACGATCAATTACCTTGCTCCTCTACCGTCCGTAAAAATGGCGGAGAATCCCAATTTCTTTCCTTCCATCGCCGACAATCTTCTCGAATTCGACCGCTTCGTTTCCCAGACTTCTAACCCTAACCCTACCTTTGATTCGATTCAGGAACCGAGCTCTTCTTTTTCCGATCCAATTTCGAGTCTCAACTTCAATCCTCACCCTACCTCCATCGATCTTCTCACCGTCACTATCCCCAGAAAGAGGAGGCGTGGCCGGCCGCGAAGTACCACCTCCTCCGTTCCGTCTCGCTTGCAGGTTCTCTCTATCCCTCAATTCTCTCGTAATTCGGCTAATGCTAATGCCTCCTCTGCTCACTTTCCCAATGCTGCTTCCGTTTCGAGCTCGAATTCGTCTCAGATTGTTAACCCTAGTGTGAATTATAGTTATAATAATAACAGCAATTTGAGTTCCTCGCCGTCTGTAAGGGCCCCTGATATATCCGACGAGATTATTGTTATTAATAAGGAAGCTACGGCTGAAGCTCTGACTGCCCTGACATCTGGGTTTCCCGCGGATTCTCTTACTGATGAGGAGATTGATGCTGGGGTTGTGAAGGTTGTTGGTGGGATTGAACAGGTCAATTACATTCTTATTAGAAATCACATTATAACGAAGTGGAGAGAGAATGTGTCCCATTGGGTTACAAAAGAGATGTTTCTTAATGTGGTGCCTGAACACTGTCATCCGCTTTTGGACAATGCTTATGATTACTTGCTGTCACAAGGATATGTGAATTTTGGGGTTGCACCATCTATTAAGGATAAGATCCCGGCAGAGCCTTGTAAGCCTACTGTTATTATTATTGGGGCAGGGATGGCAGGTTTGGGTGCTGCAAGGCAACTGATGCGGTTTGGTTTTAAGGTGACTGTCTTGGAGGGAAGGAAGCGCGCGGGAGGCAGGGTTTATACTAAGAAAATGGAGGGTGCCAATAGGATTGCAGCTGCAGATCTAGGAGGCAGTGTTTTGACAGGTACGCTGGGGAATCCTCTTGGTATATTGGCCCGGCAGTTATCTTATTCACTTCATAAGATTAGGGACAAATGCCCAATTTATAGTGTTGATGGATCACCGGTTGACCCAAACTTAGACTCCAAAGTGGAGATTGCTTTTAATAAACTTCTAGAGAGATCAAGTACGTTGAGGCAGTTAATGGGGGATGTTTCAATGGATCTTTCTCTAGGGGCAGCAATGGATACATTTCGAGATGTGTATGGGGAGTCAGTGACTGATGAGGAGATGAGGCTTTTTAAGTGGCATCTTGCTAATTTGGAGTATGCAAATGCTGGCCTGCTCTCTAAGTTGTCACTTGCGTTTTGGGATCAGGATGACCCTTTTGATATGGGTGGTGATCATTGCTTTTTGTCTGGTGGAAATGGGAGGCTGATACACGCCCTAGCTGAAAATGTTCCAATTTTGTATGAAAAAACAGTAAATACCATCCGCTATGGAAGTGATGGGGTTCAGGTGACTGCTGGGAACCAGGTCTTTGAGGGTGATATGGTGCTTTGTACTGTTCCACTAGGAGTTTTGAAGAATGATTCCATCAGGTTTATCCCAGAGCTGCCTCAAAAAAAGCTTGATGGCATAAAAAGGCTGGGTTTTGGGTTGCTGAACAAAGTTGCAATGCTCTTTCCTCATGTATTTTGGGGCACTGATCTTGATACCTTTGGGCATCTTTGTGAAAATTCAAGTAGTCGTGGGGAATTCTTTCTCTTCTACAGCTACGCAACTGTTGCTGGTGGTCCCCTATTGATAGCTTTAGTGGCTGGAGAAGCTGCACATAAGTTTGAAAACATGCCTCCCACAGATGCCGTGGCCCATGTTCTTCAAATTCTCAGGGGTACTTTTTTTGTTCCCTGATACTTATCTAGTTATCTCTACAGCCTCTTCGGCTCTTCCCTTCCAGTATTCTCTTCTTCATTTCCCCAACTTAATAGAAAACAGCAAGTAAACTTCAATTTCTTCTTTGATCACTTGTGCTCTTCTCTTAATGAGGTTCTTTCTTACCATTGATATTTCAATATTAAGATTTATGCTTTGTTGCACTTAATTTATCATTCTGCTTCCCTTGATATTGTTAAAGCCAGCCTGCTTTAGGTTGATATGCTGTTAAGAAACTGATGTAGGCACTTGCTTGAAGAACTAAATAATTTTGTCCTCCCAATATTCGTAACTGGTAATATAACAAAACAGAGAATGAGACACTGATGTGGCAGAAGCTTGTGCGCCAATTGTGGTTTCTTGTTCAAAAATGGGAAACTAAAGAGTCTAAACTTGAATTATTCTTGCAGGAATTTATGAACCACAAGGAATTAGTGTTCCAGAACCTATTCAAACTGTTTGCACTAGATGGGGCAGTGACCCCTTTTGTCTTGGTTCTTACTCTAATGTGGCAGTCGGTGCTTCTGGCGATGACTATGACATACTAGCAGAATGTGTTGGAGATGGAAGGCTATTTTTTGCAGGGGAGGCCACAACTAGGCGGTATCCCGCAACTATGCACGGGGCTTTTTTAACTGGGCTTCGGGAAGCAGCCAACATGACTCGTTATGCTAGTGCAAGAGCCTTGAAACTTAGAGTTCAAAGGAACCCCTCTAAAAATTATCATACTTGCGCATCCCTTCTTGCAGATCTATTTAGGGAACCTGATTTGGAATTTGGGAATTTTTCAATTATTTTCAGTAAGAACAATGCTGATCCAAAGTCAACTGCTATTCTGAGAGTGACTTTCTCTGAGCCCCGAAGACAGAATCAAGAGGGTTCAGGCGTTCAGCATTCAAATAAATTACTCTTTCAGCAACTGCAGGCACATTTTAATCAGCAACAACAGATACATGTTTACACATTGCTAACAAAAGAACAAGCACTTGAGTTAAGAGAGGTGAGAGGTGGTGATGATATGAGGTTAAATTTTCTTGGTGAAAAACTAGGAGTGAAGTTGGTAGGCAGAAAGGGTTTAGGGACTGCTGGTGATGTTGCTATTGCATCCATAAAGGCAGAAAGGGGTGTCAACAAGCCCCATTTATCTTCTTTGGCACTAAAATCTGGTATGGTCAATCTTTCATATTCTTTCCCTTGGTTTTTTTTTTGTTTGATTTCAGTATTTTTCAGCGAGATGATATAGTCATGCTGTAATCGCATCTAAAGCTCTAGATATTTTGTTTGTGAAGGGATTTTGAAGCGAAGAGTAGCTACTGGAAAGCAAAGGATTATCAGGTACGAACGAAATTTTGTCTGTATAGTCCTACTTGTATTAAAATGGTGCTCAAGTCTAAAGCCTAATAGAGTCTTTCTGTGAATTACTGTGTTTTACCTTTACAAAAGTGCTCTCTGGATTAACACTGCTGAATTGCTTACCTGTGGAAATTCATTTTCTTCTGTGTTTTCATTCCTAAATGCTAACTGATTTTTATTTTCCCATTCTCTTTGTTTTAAAAAATAATTTGGTATTCTTGGTTTGGATATATTCTCCAAGGAATATCATTTCCATTAAAAAAAATAAAGTTTCAGTGTTGATATATATGAAAATATGCATACTATTCTCAGATAGCATTACCTGCATTGTGTTGTGCAGAAGAGCTAAAATAGTAAGAAGTGGAGGTGAATTGATGCTTCCTAGAGCTGTGGGAAATGGCAATCCCTTACCTTCCCATGTCTCAGAAAGTGCTAGTTCTAGTTCCTTGATTCCTTCTCAAATCTCAAGTACTCAAGAATGAGAAGCCTTTCCTGTATCATTCTGAAGCACCAGCATTATTACCTTCATCTGATGTGGACATAGAAAAAACTCCGGCACCGGATCAGAGAGATAACAGTCGGTTGACTTCTCCTTATCCTCCACCTGTAGCCAGCTGCTCCCCAAATGAGTTGTTACAACAGAAGCCGGATTCGTAGTTTGACTTTGGTCAGGTACTCAACGCCATCTTCATTTTGTATGATTGTGGTCTCATAGTTGGTCCTTGGTTCATATTGAGTTGTAGATATCCACAAAAATCAAATGAGCAAGCCTTTCACTCCCTTACTATTTAACAGCCCCTTATGTCCTGGAAAGCCAATGATTGATTTCAAATGATGTGAGGTAAACACATACAAAAGTAGATGAATTCAACTAGGATAGGGATGTATCTTGTAATCTTGTACTGATCGATAAAGCTAGATTGTCTATGTAGCTTGTTGAAGAAAGAAGTGAGACTGCTATGAAACTATTGTTGAGGGATGGAAATTGTACTTTTAGGAAATCTATAAGTTGTTAAATGGATGATTTTTATTCTGGTAGAACGTGATGTGTGCATATGGGGCTATTATAGCCTTCTCTTTGACAGCATGCTATTGCAAATTATCAGCACGGCAACGTAGAAAATCCCGGTACAAATTGTGGGGATAGTCTGCGATTTTGCATCTGGGTAAAATGCGACACAGATTTAAAGATATATTAATTAGGATAGTGTAATGAAGCTGCATATATTTATACATGTAGTCGTATATAGTTGAGCGGTTATATGATACATGCTATATACTACATACATTGTCTTCCTTTGGTAGGTAACAACACCCCCTCCTCGCGCTACGCACCTCTCAAATACACCATGATATGATCATTCATCCATTTGAACATTTTTTGAAGGTTTTGATAAATTATTCTTTTAGGACCAAAATATGTAGCTGTAAATTAAAAATTCATGTTTTGACCCCAAAAACAAAGAATTCATGTTTATAATCAAACATGGATGATCTTTTTCCATTCACTTGATTTTCTATGATAAAGTATGTGTAAGATATGACGCACTAAAATACTTAAGTGTTATTTATCTATAAATATTATAGTGGCATGTACTTATAAATGTTGGCATTTTATAAGGTAATATACTAATATTGTAAATCAAAATATATTTACTTTACAAGTTAATGAAGTCTGGACATCCAAAACAAAAGAGAGAGAAAGAAAGAAAACGAAGTTCTATGTTCTTTGAAGATCAAAAGACAATTCCAACTACTGCAACACCGGAGCAACGCAACCACAATGACATCAATATTTGAACTACTTTAGTTTATTTATCTACAATCTGCTTTCATTATCCCAAATTTAAGACAAGTTTAAATTTAGTATAGCAAAATATATGAGCAAGTGCTATCATGGTTTTGTAGATATGATAACAGGGTAAACCATTTAGATCCATTAAGTAATTCAGAGTTGATGCCAACAATTTAAGGATTGATAAATTGATATTTTGGATGAAATCATGAAAAATAGTATTTTCAGTTTACATGCTGGGCAGATTTTAACATTTCAAAATTTTGAATTATATTAGGTTAAAATATTTTGAATCGAATATATACGAGCTGAAAAGTTTTGAACTACATTTTATTATAAAAAAAATAGTAAATCCTTTTGGCTCTGGTTTTGGGTTCATTAGATTAATAGTAAGTTCACTTAGACCAGCAAAAGCCAACGACGCCACATTCAAAGCGTAGCCATATAACATGAGTACGTCACAAAGCAAATGTAGTTTTTAATTAATTCAAATTACAAATGTAACGTATTATTCAAATCTTCTCGATTGGATTGGTTTAACCAACTCCTCCCCACACACTGGCTTATAAACCATCACCCCTCTACATCACAAACCCACCACAAACACACACACATAAGAAAAAAGAAGAGTTGCACTAGCAAAACTTGTTGAATCTACTTAACCAAATCCAACATCCTCCTCCAGATAGAAATGGGCAACCAAGGCTCCCGCCACACCAGAAAAGTGGTGCTCCCAGACAGAACCATCCAATGCTTTAACGAGCCCTTGACTGCAGCGGAGCTCATGGTGGAGCACCCACATCAGGTGGTGGTGGAGCTCAGCACGAGCTGCAAACCGACTCCATTGCCCGCTGACAAAAAGCTAGAGCTCCATAAGCTCTATCTAATGCTCCCTCTAAGGCGAGGACGGTCCTTACCTTTGTCCTCCAAGGAGGCTCACCAAATCCTTCTTAAGGTGAATGCAATCCTCCAAGGAAAACGCTCGTTTGCTCCTCGTCCCACACCCTCTTCGTCCAAGATTCTCTTGCCCTTGTTCGCCCTGATTTGCCATGCAAGCACTGTGGAGAACAGCCACAGGGTTGTGGCGCCGAGGAAGAAGGAAGAGGAAGATTCAGATATTGGAAGGAATTACGAGTTGAGTTGGTGTGGTTCGGGGAGTAGGGGATGGAAGCCTAGTTTGGATCCTATAGAGGAAAGGAAAGAAGAGAAGAAAGAGTTGAGTAATTTGTTGGTTTTGGCGGGTAAAGTTCGTAAGAGGATTGAAACCAAGGGTTTGGTTTGGGGTTAGACTTTAAGTTACTTTCAAGTTATCATGATATGGCGCCAAAGACGTACATGGTACTTGTAAGAATGTTATACTTGAAATGTTTTTTTTTCCATCTCAAACCGGTTTGTATAGACGTCTAAGTACATATGTGAATTGTGAGTGATTTTTATGCAGTTATGAATCAAGACTTTCTTGTGTCATAATCGTCTGCCAAGAAGACTTCATTGTTTGTTATTTGCTTTTGCAAATTGGGTAATTATATATCATGAGTTTGGATCATATGGGGAGAGAAGTTTGAGTATAAAGTGAGAAGTAAGGTGAGTCGTTTGATTGAGTTGATCGAATGGCTGAGTTTTAGTTTCGATTTATTAAGATGTGGTGGTAATTTTGTAATTCCCATCACTTTTTCATTTCATTTCATTTCCTTTTTTATCGCTCCCGCTAAATACACTACGTTTTTGGCACTTTCGCACTACGAAAGGCTATGGCAGATGTTGGTGTACGCCAAATACCAGCGTAGTAGGCCAAAAACATAGGCATACGTAGGAATACATAGGAATTTTTTTTGAAATTTGCTTAATTTTTTTTTCCTTCCCATAATCATGTAGAGAATTTCAATACGAGTCCATACATATAAAATTCGTCCAAAACGGACATCGTTTGCCCCTCCAAAAGCCCAAAAAACGATGGTTGCCCCCATGGCCGCGATCGCGGCTTTGCCTATCCTGCTTCCTGACGACTTCTTCCTATTCCGCGCCTTGCTCTCCTAGCCGAAAGTTCAAAAAATGTAGTGCATCATATAGTTACACTTATATATTATAGTATTTTATTATATTTCATATAGTTAGACTTATATACTATAGTATTTCATTAAATTTCATATAGTTATACTTATGTACTATAGTATTTCATTAAATTTCATATAGTTACACTTATGTACTATAGTATTCCATTACATTTCATATAGTTATACTTTTATACTATAGTATTTTATTAAATTTCATATAGTTACACTTATATACTATAAATTTCATATATTAAATGTCATGTTTGTGCTTACCCTAAAACACAAATCTCGATCATATTTTGTGTTTTCTATGTAGGTGTCGCTAAAGGATGGTTGTCCACTATCTCCCCCTCAGTACGTTTGGCGTCGATTCAAACACCTAAGTGTCGATGGTTGGGACTCTCAATTTCAGAAGAGGATTCAACTATTTCGGGATTATCGCATTATATATAACCGTCCTCCAGATCCTCCGGTGTAGTTTAAGATGTTGATTATATTTCAAATGTAATTTCAGATGTAATTCTAGATATAATTTCAGATGTAATTTATTTTAAAAGCAGATATCAACTTCACATTTGGGTCTGATTTACTTGTGTAATCTCAATTTGAAAATCCTAATAATATATCTGTTTTCTTAACATACATAAAATCCAAAACAAATTACAAGAGCGATACAGACATTACATCAACTTATTTACGCCCTTGTATCTCTCTTAATAACTACTCATACTTAGATTTTCCCATCGCTAACTTCCCTTGTTCCTTAAGGCACATCAACCTTGTGTGATTGGGAATAAACTTAACAAGTTCTTCATTTTCCTTAACAAGTTCTTCATTTTTGTTACCAAGCTCTTCATTTCGGTTAGCAAGTTGTTGTTTTTCGTTCCACAATTGTGCTATAACCCTTTGTGTCCTCTCATCGTAGCATGGATCAATCAACTTCATGAAGCGACACCCCCCTTCCATAGTCGGACATCCCCAATACCTCCTTCTATATGTCACTCACGGATAATCACAGATCTCTTACAATTGCATAGGCAACCAGCGTTTGTTGATGATGAAGATGAAGATGCCATTATGCGATGTAGTGCTTGATTTTCCTATCAATATCATAAATCCAATAATAAATGTTTCATAAACATAAAACTCAACCAAGATCTAAGTTGAAAGGATAACCTTACCGAATAATGGTGATGGACAACAGAGCTTCAGTTGGAATTGTGAGAACTCAGTAACCCTAGGGGTAACACTATTTATATAAGTGAAGAGTTGTGCATAACAGCTAGCACACAGCTATAAAACACTGAAGTTGTGCAGAAATGCGAATAATAGCTGTAAAACACTCATATTGTGCATAACAGCTATGACACAGTTGTAACACACTGAAGCTATAATTGGAAGGGTTGTTGAAGAAACTGATGAAAAATTGAAAAAATGAGAAATTGGGCCCAAATAGGCCCAATAAGAAGGATTATAGAAGAAACGAGTAAAAACATAAAAAATGAGAAATTGGGCCCAAATAGGCCCAATAGGAAGGATTGTAGAAGAAACAGGTGAAAAACTGAAAAAATGAGAAATTAGGCCCAAATAGGAAGGATTGTAGAAAAAACGAGTGAAAAATTGAGAAATTGGGCCCAAATAGGCCCAATAGAAAGGATTGTAGAAGAAACGGGTGAAAAACTGAAAAAAAAATGAACAATTAGGCCCAAATAGGCCCAATATGAAGGATTGTAGAAGAAACGGGAGAAAAACTGAAAAATGATAAATTTGGCCCAAATAGGCCCAATAGGAATGATTGTAGAAGAAAGCGGGTGAAAAACTGAAAAATTGAGAAATTGAGCCCAAATAAGCCCAATAAAAAAGATTATATAAGAAACGAGTGAAAAACTGCAAAATTGAGAAATTGAGCCCAAATAGGCCCAATAGGAATGATGGTAGAAGAAACGAGTGAAAAATTGAAAATTGAGAAACTGGGCCCACATAGGCCCAATAGGAAGGATTGTAGAAGAAACGGGTGAAAAACTAAAAAATGAGAAATTGGGCCCAAATAGGCCCAATAGAAAGGATTGTAGAAAAAACGGATGAAAAACTTATATATTATAGTATTTTCATTATATTTCATGTAGTTATACTTGTATACTATAGTATTTCATATAGTTATACTTATATACTAAGTATTTCATTATATTTCATGTAGTTATACTTATATACTATAGTATTTCATTATACTTCATATAGTTACACTTATGTACTATAGTATTATATTACATTTCATATAGTTACACTTATGTACTATAGTATTTCATTGAATCTAGTATACTTAAACTTATATATTATAGTATTTTATTATATTTCTTATAGTTACACTTTTGTACTATAGTATTTTATTACATTTCATATAGTTACACTTATATACTATAGTATTTTATTACATTTCATATAGTTATACTTATATAGTATAGTATTTCATTAAATCTAGTATACTTAAACTTATATTTTATAGTATTTTATTATATTTCATATAGTTACACTTATATACTATAGTATTTCATTATATTTCATGTAGTTATACTTATATAATATAGTATTTCACTAAATTTCATATAGTTACACTTTTGTACTATAGTATTTCATTACATTTTATATAGTTATACTTATATACTATAGTATCTTATTATATTTCATATAGTTACACTTATGTACTAAAGTATTTCATTACATTTCATATAGTTAAACTTATGTACTATAGTATTTTATTACATTTCATATAGTTATACTTATATAGTATAATATTTCATATAATTACACTTATATAATATAGTATTTCATTAAATCCAGTATACTTAGACTTATATACTATAATATTTCATTAAATTTCATATAGTTACACTTATGTACTATAGTATTTTATTACATTTCATATAGTTACACTTATATAGTATAGTATTTCATTAAATCTAGTATATTTACACTTATATACTATAGTATTTTATTATATTTCATATAATTACACTTATATAATATAGTATTTCTTTAAATCTAGTATACTTAGACTTATATACTATAGTATTTCATTAAATTTCATATAGTTACACTTTTGTACTATAGTATTTCATTACATTTCATATAGTTACACTTATATACTATAGTATTTTATTACATTTCATATAGTTACACTTATGTACTATAGTATTTTATTACATTTCATATAGTTACACTTATATACTATAGTATTTCATTACATTTTATATAGTTACACTTATATAGTATAGTATTTTATTAAATATAGTATACTTAAACTTATATATTATAGTTTTTTATTATATTTCATATAGTTACACTTATATAATATAGTATTTCATTAAATCTAGTATACTTAGACTTATATACTATAGTATTTCATTAAATTTCATATACTTACACTTTTGTACTATAGTATTTTATTACATTTCATATAGTTACACTTATATAGTATAATATTTTATTAAATCTAGTATACTTAAACTTATATATTATAGTATTTTGTTATATTTCATATAGTTACACTTATATAATATAGTATTTCATTAAATCTAGTATACTTAGACTTATATACTATAGTATTTCATTAAATTTCATATAGTTAAACTTTTATACTATAATATTTCATTACATTTCATATAGTTACACTTATATACTATAGTATCTTATTATATTTCATATAGTTATACTTATGTACTATAATATTTCATTAAATTTCATATAGTTACACTTTTGTACTATAGTATTTCATTACATTTCATATAATTACACTTATATGCTATAATATCTTATTATATATCATATAGTTATACTTATGTACTGTAGTATTTCATTACATTTCATATAGTTACACTTATGTACTATCGTATTTTATTACATTTCATATAGTTACACTTATATAGTATAGTTTTTTATTAAATCGTGTATACTTAAACTGATATATTATAGTATTTTATTATATTTTATATAGTTACACTTATATGCTATAGTATTTCATTAAATCTAGTATATACTTACATACTATATGAAATATAATAAAATACTATAATATATAAGTGTAACTATATGATGCACTACGTTTTTTGTACTTTCGGCTATGAGTGCAAGGCGTGGCATAGGAAGAAGTCGTCAGGAAGCAGGATAGGCAAAGCCGCGATCGCGACCATGGGGGCAGCCATCGTTTTTTGTAGGGGTGTTCAAAAATTGCCCGGACCGGACCGGTGAAATTCCGGTCCGGTCCATGTATTTCCCTTAATCCGGGTCTGGTCCAAACCCGGGAAAAAACCAATCCGGACCGGTGGATCAGATCTTTTTTTAAAAAATATTTTTTATTATATTTTATATGTTTTTTAGAGATTTATATGTATTTTTTTATAGATATTTTTTAAATTTAATAAATTAGGAGTATATATGTTTTATAAATATTTTTTAGATATTTTTTTTATAGATTTTAAATAATAATTTAAATATTTTAAAATAAAATAAAATCAGGTCTAATCCGGTCTTTGACCGGACCGGACTTCGGTCCACCATTTTCAAAAAATCCGGTCCATCGGACTGGACCGGAGAATACCCCTAGTTTTTTGGGCTTTTGGAGGAGCAAACGATGTCCGTTTTGGACGAATTTTATATATACGGACTCGTATTGAAATTCTCTACATGATTATGAGAATAAATTTTTTTTTCTACGCCAGAATCTGGTGTACACCAAATTCTGGCGTAGAAGGCATTTCAAATATCCCAATTCTGGCGTAGCAGTTTTAGATTTTTTACTTAAAAATTCCTACGTATTTATACGCAAGATGCCTTCTACTCATGTATATGTTGTACGCCAACATCTGGCGTAGTGATTTATAGTGTGAAAGTATAAAAAACGTAGTGCATATAACGTCAGCCTTTTTTATCCCTCCTTTTACCTTCTGTTCCAGCTTGACAATGGAAAATTTGCCCTTCGATTGCCATATCTCTAAGCTTCTGTTTTGCGATTTCTCCTTATGCGTTCATATTGCATTTTCTCCCACCATTAAAATCGTGAAAGAGAAGGTATATATGTCTCTTTTTCGTTTTTCTCTTACTGTTTCACGACTTCCTGTTCTAACTTAGTTCTGTAATTTGCCTTTTTTTTGGTGAATCAACTTGCTATGATTTCTCTTCTAATTTTTGTGCAATTGATCTTGCCATTGTGTTATTGATGTTCGGTCATACCTCTAGCGATTCTCGCCCTGTACTTGAATGATTTCTTCATCTATTTTCCCTTCGTTTTATGAATTTTGATTTTGGGGTGGTTTGGGTTTAGGTTGTTCATAACAATGTTTTAATTGTGCTTATTGCATAATCTTGCTTTGAAATGGGATTTTAAATTAAGTATGCGTTATTCAATTTTGTAATGTTCATTTTAATTTGTTCGATTGTCTTCTCTTTTGTGCATTCATTGTCTTTAGCACGTTTTTGGACATTGAATTTGTTATGCGTTTATTTGTGCACTTTTATTCAAACTGACTCTGTTTTGCGCCTATTTGTGCACTTTTACTCACACTTTGTGCACTTTTATTCACAATTTCGGGAGTTTGTGTTCTCCAATATTGAGGTGTCCACTTCCCCCTCATGGACATGTGTCTATAAGGATGTAAATTTCTTTAGATTAGGTAAATAGTTTGTAGTGTGTTGTTAATTTTTCAAGTGATATGGGATAGCGTAACCCTTATGACTAATAATATTTTCATTCCGAGACAATTTTAATCATCCGAGTTAGACTAATGTTTGTCGTTTTAATTGTCAAAATTACCTGCCAAATGCATCCAGTTTCTGATTATTTACTCAGTTTTTCACTGTTTTGAATCTTGTATCTCGTTTTTATAGGGACTAAGCGGAGGAACATAGTAAAGATAAGTGTTAGAACTATGAAGTTTTACTGGCCTATATCAAAAGGGGTGGTTCCCTAAGATATGATGCTTTTGAGGGTTCTTATGGACCAAAAGCGCCATCACTGTCTATGAATTGCTATTTGGCGAGATAGAGTGTTGATGTATGCCCCTCTTAGTATCGTGCACGCTACAGGTCATGCTGGAGCAGAAATTATGTGAATCCATTCATAACTTTCACTGTTTCACTGGTCATTCAAGGATAATGATGGTCATGCGATCATATTGTCCTTTTTATTTCCTACTATATACAAGGAGGATATAGTGCCTTTTCCACTAAGAGCATTAGGCATTTTGTGGGCCTGATTTTGTATCAAACTTGGCAAAAAAAATTTTGACGTTTTCTTATTTGGCTTTATTGTTTTGTTTTTCTTATTTGGCTTTACTGATGTTCGGACATAGCTCTAACAATTCTCCATTGAACTTCGACAAATTTCCACAAGCATAACTCTATAGGTTTTAATGTGATTACTTTGCTACTCAGTTTGATTTGACCGTGTCGCTGGTGATTCTAATAAAAAACTTGAATCAATTGTGGTTTTAAGCTTCGCAATTTGATGAATGGTGCATTTGTGATACCCCGCACTTTTGTAAGGATATTTTGGGATTTTTCCGGACGCCCGTTTTGTACGTCGAATTAATTTCAGAGACAGAAAGACATTCTGTAATGTTTGCGATCTCTGTAATATTTTTCTGAGTGAAATAAAATACATTCGATGCATTTCGGGACTCATTATTCGTTCGTGTACGAATTATTATAACCCGAGCTAAGGCTATAACATTTCTGGACAAAACGGACCAGAAATGGCCTTGGCCGCGACCGCGGCCAGATAACCGCGCCCGCGGCCAAGGCCTATCGACATCATCTTGTCCACTTGCCAGGTGCTACAGTGGCCGCGACCGCGGCCAAGGCCAAATTGAAGGCCGCGGCCTATGTCGACAGCCGCGCCCGCGGCCTTCGACCGAGGATGTCAAATGCTAGCTCCTAGTTGTCGGAGATCTGACGACGCCCATTTCTTGGACTTACACGTGCCATTTCTTGTCCCCTTGAGCTTGCCTATTTAAGGAGGATGTTGGGGAAGAGAAAGAGATCAGAAACAAGCTCTCAAACTCACCCATAAACTTCGCCGAAAAATTCGAGTGTCGCTGGAAAACTCAAATCACTCGCCGGAGCTTTGTTTTTGAGTTTGGTTGGTCCCAAGTGAAGCTTTGGTGTCCCAATGAAGGATTATAAGCCAAAGAAATCAAAAAGGGAAGCAAATCAAGAGTCGCCGGTGAGTTTAAAATTCTCGCAGTCACGCTCTGTTCGTGGCCGCGGCCTGAAAACCGCGCCTGCGGCCAAGCCTCTAGAGAAGGGCTTCGTTGCTAAAAAAACCGCAACCGCGGCCCTTTAACTGCGCCCGCGGCCGCCTGCTTTCTCGCCTATTTCTGGCTTGGGCTTGTGGTTTTCAATCAGGGCTTCATTTTTTTCGATTTATTTCGTTATTCTTTAGATTCATACTGTTGGTTGTCGAATATAACTTAGGGTTTCTTTATGGGTCGATTCGAAGGAATCTGTGTTGCCAGATCTGTCCCTGTTTCGAGCCCGAAAACTCGTCGTCCCTAGCTTCGTTTAAGCTCTGCAAATCTAAGGCAAGTGGTGGTTCGCTCTTGCTCATCATTCCATGTTTCCATTAATTATCAATTGTTTAATTGAGTAATTAAATTGGAATGAATATTAAGTTCGTCTGGGAACGGTTTTGTTAACTGTTTTGAAAAACTAAAATATGATATTATAATAGGTTGTATATTTGCTAGAACAACGCTATTATATATAGATATATATTTATGATGTGGGCCTTGAGGGAATTTTTTTGTGGACTATTGTTGTGCTTAAACTGTTTAGTTAGCACTAGTAGTTAGGAACGTTGGACTCGTTGAGATCCAATCGTTTCTTTATAACTTTAAATGGTGGAGTAGGACGAGAAGATCCCTAACATCATTTTGGATGGTCATGACTAGCCTCTATACGCTCAGTGTAGAGGTGGTGCACCGTGCACTTAGCTGGTGTCATAAACTCGGGAGTTACTCCCAACCGATCTCTCGTTTCGGACAAGGTGATCATAAAAGCTTGTAACGTGATGAGCGTTTTGGAAATTAATAAGATAAGTGCCGTAGGTTCGCACATGATTAATATACTCTTCGGCGAGTAGTGCAGCTAGGAAAACTCGTCTTGACTTTGATCAGAGTACGTTCTCTTTCCAATCTGGATTCGCGGTATGCGGTGAGGTTGGTTGTGAACCGAAACATCTAGTCAGTTTTTAAACACTTGTTTGTGATATTCAATTATTCCAGACTTTATCATACTTCCTAAAAGACTCAATCTCTTGGAGTCTTATTTCGGGTTGATTGCTGTGAAGACTCGGTCTTCCAGAATCTTCTCTTGATCATACCTTTTGTTGTTTCAGTAAAAGTATGGTGGTTGACTATCGTAATCGGTTTTGATTCGAGAGACGATGAGTCTAACCTAATATGACTACTTCGAACCATTCTGCTTTATACCCTTGCATAGTCTTTCATTAGACTAACCAACCGTAATTGTTCTCTGCATGGTTGGCTGGTGTCATCCGTTTGATTCGGCACATCAGATAAAGTGCATATACGAGGAGACTAGATTGACTATGAAGACGACGGTTGTTTTTGGATGTTTTTAATTATTTTAATCAGGTTGAGATCCTTGGGAGATGATCATTGTGATCAAGACCCTTGTTTGTAATATTTTAAAAGACTTCCGCTGTATTTTGTTTAACTCTGTATGTTTGTCCTATTCGAGATTGGGATGTAATCGTGGGACTCATGTTTTAATGGAATGTTATAATGATTTTGTATCATATGTATTTCATGAATTGTATTTAAACGGTAAAGCCTGGGGTGACTTCGGTGAGGAAAATCGAGGTCACTGGCAGTAATACCTTTCCAAATGGGTTAAGATTTGGGGATGTTACAGCATTAACCCCCAATGGAGATTTTGTATTATCAAAATGCGTGGAACAATTTTAGACAAATGAATTTGCAAATTAAAATTCAAAGAATGAAAACTCTAAAGTTTTGTAATCCATATGATTGAAGTAAATATGTAAAAACCAATTTATACACTCGAGAAAGTTGCACTAAGCTGCAATGAAGTTTTAAGAGCTTATTTATGCACTTTAGGTAACTAGTTATGCACTATTACGTACAAGACACACACTTTTATGCATTTAGTTATCACAAGCATGATTTGTAGCCTATGAAGAATTCGAACCCACATCCATGTGTACCAACACATTGTTCTACCATTTGAGCTAATAGGCTTGACAAAATCAAATATTTGAACATACACCACTTTATAGAGAGTACATTCAAACCTGAATAAAAGCGTTTAGTCATCGATATATGCACTTGTTTTATACATTTACTGACGTGATTTTTATACTCTTAATAATGCCCTTTTACTAATAAGATGTGCACTATCAGACACTTAGTTATGCACTTTACTAATAAGATATGCACTCTCTTATTACCTGACTTATTTCCTTTAAATGATAAAGATACGCACTAAAAACACTTAGATATGCACTTTGCGCACAAGACATACACTTTTGTACATTTAGTGATGTACTTTTACTTACAAGTCATGCACTATTTATACATATCACTTTAAACACTTAACCATGAACTAACTTTCTAAGGTGTTGGATTTTCTATTTCAGCATGAATCGTAGGGAAACAATATAACCAATTACAAAGAAATTAAGGTAAATCACATCAATGATCAACCCAAAATTGAAAATTAAGAAGTAGAACATGAACTTAGAAATCTCTGTTCACACAAATAGAAGCATGTTTACCTAAAACACATTATCTAAACTTTGAGTCACAATGAACCTTGATTCGCTACATAAGAACCTTAGACAATGCATATGAACCCTAAACAGCAACATCAAAGTACCTTATTTGCTCCCCATTTCTTCTTCGTTTCCTTTGCCTTTCGAAGAACATAAACTTAAATTTGGGAATATATTAGATTTAGGAGTACCCGTCTTTGGCTCATATTTACAGCACGATGTCATTGTAAACGATTCCATCTCTAACGTAACGCTTCCTAATTTACAATCGTTACGTCCTAATTTACAATTATTTATATATAGAAATGAGATTCGGTGCGGACGGTTCTTACGGTGCGGACGTGCGGACATGCACTTTAGGGTCTTAAATGTGCACTTTTGCAAAAACATAGAAAAATGCTTGTGAAAAAAAACCAATTTTTTTTTGTTTTCTTAATTTTTTTTGCAAAAGTACACATTTAAGACGTTAAAGTGCACATTTAAGACCCTAAAGTGCATGTATGCACGTCCGCACCGTAAGAACCGTCTATACCGGAACCTTTCTTTCTCTCTCTCTCTCTCTCTATATATATATATATATAGAGAGAGAGAGAGAGAGTTAGCTTCATGTGAGGAGCACCCTTAGGGTGAAACGTGAGGAGCATTCAAGACCATTCATTTTAATATTATCATACACCCTACCACACCCAATCCCGGTCAACGGTCAGCGTTGACCGATCAACGGTCAACGTTGACTGGTCAACAGTCAGCGTTGATTGGTCAACGGCCATACCACACGTTACGGATGGTGTATACACACACGTAACGTGTGGTATTGCTCCACACGTTACGTGTGAGGTACAGCCACACGTAACATGTGATAAGGCTCCACACGTAACATGTGGAGCCTATGCGCTAAAAGACAAAAATGCCTATGCGCCGAAAAGTAATCGTGTTATTTTACACTCGAAAATAATATCGTAAATTTCAATCTAGCAACATTATGATATAAAAGAACAAGCACCGCTTCCTTTAAAACAAAAACACCCTTCAAAATGCATGCAATAAAGTTAAATATAAGAATACATAAAAAATTCGTAACATTATTTTTCTTTTTGAGGAGGATGAAATTACGAAATATCTCATATTAATTTTCATATTATACCACGCACGTAGTCATTTTATCGGTTAAGAATATCAACAATCTATATTCTATATACTAATACTAAATTCGAAATTATCTCTCTTACGTGTCATTCATCTAAGTATGTTACATCATCAAATAATTATGTACATTTACTTATTCACCCTTACTCTATTTCTATTTTTTTATATTTTATTTATACAATTTTCCTAAATTATCACCTCAAAATGTTTTCCATTGTACATGATTATATATCACTTTTTCTTACACATATTCCAACTTCAAATTATGTTAATTTTCTTAATTGGTCCACAAATTAATATTCTTTTTACTTATAGAGTTATTTGTAATACCCCTCACTTTTTAAGGGTATTTTGGGAAGTTTCCCGAACGTCCATTTTGTACGTCAGATTTATTTCAGAGAAGTTCAGATATTCTGTAATATTTTTTATCTCTGTAATATATTTCTAAGTGAAATATAATACATTCGATGTATTTCGGGACTTTATATTCGTCCGGGTACGAATAATTTTATCCCGAGATAAAGCCTTGTCATTCCAAGACAAAAAGGGGCGAAAATTGGCCTGGGCCGCGACCGCGGGCAGAAAACCGCGCTTGCGGCCAAAGCTGGTCGACATCGTCTTGTCCACTTGCCAGGTGCTACAGTAGCCGCGACCGCGGCCAGATAACCGCGCCCGCGGCCAAGGCCAAAACTGAGGCCGCGATCGATGTCGACGGCCGCGCCCGCGGCCATTGTTCGGATGTCGACGAGATATTTTCTTTAGGAAGCTTCGTGAGAGGGTTCCTTTCTTAGGAGCTTTGCCTATTTAAGGAGGATGCTGGGGAGGAGAAAGAGCTCAGATTTAAGCTCTCAAAACACTCCCAAAACCTTCTCCGGAAAACTTATAAGCGTCGCCGGAGCATCGTTCTTGAGTTTGGTTGATTCCAAAGTGAAGCTTTGGTGACCCAAGGAAGCTTAGAAGCCAAAGCAAGCCAAAAGGGAAGCGAAATCATCATCGCCGGTGAGATTTCTTCTCAAAATAGCCGATCTGAGCGTCGGCCGCGATCTGCAAACCGCGCCCGCGGCCAGTGCCCAGATGAATTGCGCCCGCGGCCCTGAAACCGCGCCCACAGCCGCTAGCCTTTTAGCCTATTTTTGGCTTGGGCTTTGTGGCTTTTGGTTCGGGTCTCGTTTCTTTCGATTCCTTTCGTTCTTTCTTAGATTCGTACTTTTGTTTGTCGAATCTAACTCAGGGTTTCTTTATGGGTCGATCCGAAGGAATCTGTGATCGCAGATCTGTCCCTGTTTCGAGCCCAGAAACCCGTTGTCCTCAAGCTTTGTTCCAGCTTTCGACAAAATCTATTCCAGGCAAGTGGCGGTTCGCTCTTGCTCATCATTCCATATTTCCATTAATTATCAATTGTTTAATTGTTAATTAAATTGGGATGATTTACTGTTTTCGTTGGGAACACTTTGATAACTGTTTTGAAAATTAAAATATGATATTATAATAGGTTGTATATCTGTTAGAACAACGCTATTATACTTATATATTTTGATGTTTGCCTTGAGGGCATTGATGTGGACTATTTGTGCTTGAACTGTTTAGTTAGAACGAGCTTTCGTAGGAACGCTACTTGGTATCTCCTTGTGAGTACTAGTCGTTTCTTTATAACCTGATGGTTAGGATTTAGTTCCTACCATCCTTCTTTGGTGCCGCTTCCAAGGATTTAGTTCCCGATTCGATCCGACTCGACTCTTAGGGATTTAGTTCCCGACTTTATATCTCATTCCCCCGCGGGGATGAGATTCTAAAAGCTTGAAACATGGTTGTGCGTTTTGAAATTTAAAGAGATAAATGCTTTAGTGCACATAATTAATATACCTTTGAGCAGTAGTGCTGTCGGGAAAAACTCATCTCGACTTTGATCAGAGTACGTTCTCTATCCAATCTGGATTCGCTGTATGCGGTGAGGGTGGTCGTGAACCGAAACATCAAGTCAGTTTTTAAACGCTTGTGTGTGATAAAATATAATGTTTCCCAACATTTGTCATACTTCAGATAAGACTCATTTTCTTTGGAGTCTTCTTTTTGGTTGATTGCTGTGAAGACTTGGTCTTCCAGAATCATCTTTTGATCATGCCTTTTTGATTTATTCCAGTAGTAGTATGGTGGTTGACTATCGTTATCGGTATTAATTCGAGTAACGATGAGTCTAACCTAATACGACTACTTCAAACCACTCTGCTTTGTACCCTTGCATAGTCTTTCATTAGACTAACCAACCGAAATTGTTCTCTGCATGTTGGCTGGTGTCATCCGTTTGATTCGGCACATCAGGTAAATTACAGATGCAGGAAGGCTAGAAATGACTATGAAGATGAACGGTGGTTTTAATGATTTTTATCCAGGTTAAGATCCTTAGGAAGTGATCATGGTGATCAAAGACCCTTGTTGTAATATTTTAAAAGACTTCCGTTGTATTTCTGATGTATTTGGAATATTGTTGAAGTTACGAGACTTTGGTTTGAATAAAAAAATTATGATTTTGTATCATAATTGTTCTTTATGATTGTGTTTCAATGGTAAAGCCTGGGGTGGCTTCGGTATGGAAACCGAGGTCACTGGCGGTAATACCTTTCCAAATGGGTTGAAATTTAGGGGTGTTACAGATTTGGTATCAGAGCCAAAAGTTTTCTAAAACGGGTTTGGGATTTTATAAACCATTTACTCATTTTAAATTGAAAATGTTTTCGAAGACTCTGAATTTTCAAAATGAAAAGAATAACACCGGTCATAGTCGTGCCTTCACTTTAAGTCTGATATGGAAGCGAACTTCTATATCTAGAAAGACGAACTCTTTTCTTGTCTCCCGTAGACATGGGTTCATTCTGTTCTCTTCTGAGGGACTCAGAAGAAGCCGAGGTGGTTTCACCATCTCCAGTAAGGCTTAAATTCCCAGTCCCTTCGTTATGATTTGAGATTGTCGGTTTGAAGTTCATCAATGAAATTTCCAAATTGATCTATTCTAAGTTTGATTTTATTACATTAAGTATATCATAGAGATATTAATGTATAAAATACTTGTAATTTGATCGGTATACAGATGGTGAACACAAGAAACAACATTCATGCTGATACGGGGCCAAGTAATGACCCCAGACCAAACATAAGGAATGTTGCAGACCCAGTGGGGGAACGTGAGTCCATTTTCAATGCTAATCCAGGGGCGATGGCCAAGCTCCGGCCAATGCTCCAATGGTATTCGATGAAGCGACAATTACAGCTATTCGAGGGGTTGTCATGCAGGCATTCATCGACATTATGCGACCAGTCGCATCTCAGGCACAGGGCGTGCCGATTCCTCTGGTGGTTCCTGGATTAGAGGAACCTAATGCTTATGGAAGGAAGCAGTTAAAAGCAAAATAGACTCCATTATGCAGAATCATACATGGGAGTTAGTAGATTTGCCATAAGGGTGTAAAGCACTTGGGTACAAATGGATTTTCAAAACAAAATTGAAAACTGATGGCTCAGTAGATAAACACAAGGCGAGGCTTGTGGTGCAAGGATTCCGACAAAAAAGAGGGCTTGTATTTCTTTGACACTTATTCTCCAGTTATGAGAATAACTTCAATCAGAATGCTAATAGCAATAAAAGCATTACGAAACCTCAAAATCCATCAAATGGATGTGAAAACTGCTTTTCTAAACGGAGAATTAGAAGATGAGATATATATGAAACAACCTGAGGGTTATGTTGTTCCTGGACAGGAACACAAGGTGTGCAGACTTGTAAAGTCCTTATACGGACTCAAACAAGCTCCAAAACAGTGGCATGAAAAATTTGACAATGTAATGATGTTAAATGGCTTCAGCATCAATGAATGTGACAAATGCATCTACTTCAAAAACACTCCAAATGGGTATATTTTGTTGTGTTTGTATGTAGATGACATGCTCATTATTGGGAGCAATAAAGACATGATCAACCGAACTAAGAACATGCTTAGTGGGAAGTTTGACATGAAAGACTTGGGACTAGCAGATGTCATTCTAGGGATTAAAATCACTAGACATTCTGAAGGAATTATCCCGTCTCAAGCACATTATTATGAAAAAGTACTTGAAAGATTCAAGAACTACTCAAATGGGACTGCAAAGAGTCCCGTGGACCCTCATCTTCACTTGACTAAGAACTCGGGGGATGTAGTGTCACAATTGGAGTATGCACGTGTGATTGGAAGTCTCATGTACTTGACCAATTGCACAAGACCTGACTTGGCGCACTCAGTAAATGTACTAAGTCGCTACACAAGCATTCCAGGACACAAACACTAAAAAATGATAACTAGAGTATTGAACTACTTGCGATATACTCAAAAGTTATGGGCTGTACTATGGTAAATATCCAGCAGTTCTGGAAGGATACAATGATACAAACTGGATATCAGATTCTAGATTCTCAAAATCCACAAGTGGATACGTATTTACACTTGGTGGTGCAGCAGTATCATGGAAATCTTCCAAACAAACACTATTGGCTAGATCCACTATGAAGTATGAGTTCATTGCTTTAGACAAAGCAGCAAAGGAAGCTGAATGGCTTCGGAATCTTTTGGAAGATATCCCGATGTGGGATAAACCAGTGCCAGCAGTAAGTGTACACTGTGATAGTCAATCGGCTATAGCTCGGGCACTGAGTCGTTTGTACAATGGTAAGTCACGTCGTATAAGGAGACGACATAAAACCATTAGACAACTACTCTCGCATGGTATAATATCAATAGATTATATTAAATCGGCTGACAACCTAGCGGATCCGTTTATTAAAGGTTTGTCACGAGACCAAGTTGTTAAATCATCAAGAGGAATGGGTTTAAAGCATATGATCAAAGAGGATGCTTGATGGAAACCCTACCTACGTGACTGGAGATCCCAAGATGTAGGTTCAAAGGGAAAACTAAATCAAGATGAGCACTGGGAGACGTAAGTCTCCTCCCAGTTCCTAGGATGATGAACAGTGCTACCTGTATGAGTTAAGGTTAAGCTTGACTTTTAATGATTCCATAGCTTTGAAATAAAAATGGGATATGATAGGATACTCCTTATGACAATCACCTTATGAGTGTGAAATGGGGCCGTTTCTAGGAGAATGAATAGAGGCTAAACTCTCCAAGTTCACTCATGAATAACCAGGGATGTTCAAGGCCAAAATGAACACAATAAGAGAACCTAGTTCTGTGAGAAGATGAAACTGTGTGATAGCTGTTGTTTCGGTTTACATCAAAGCTCGGGTGGTTCAAGACATCATGTTCACTACCTGGTCGAGTAAATCCGATAGCTACTCACTATGGGTGGTTCAAGGCTGAAACACGCTATCGGCCCATATGCAGTGATTTTTCGACTGTACTCTCAAAAGTCTTTTTGTCTTTTAACCTATGTTTAGAATCATTTCTATTCATGTGGGGGATTGTTGGAACTCATTTTTGCACAGTGGTGCCGAGCACTTTTCCGGGCACACTTCCGGTGGGCTCCGACCAATGTCAACACCGGAAAATGAAAGCATTGGCTTCGTCTACACGAGTACATTCTCATAGTGTACTCATACAACAAAAATGATTTCCGTTTGAATGAGAAATGGAGGCCCAAAGTAGCTTGTATGAAGTGCAAAACTTGGAAAGATGTGAGGGCAGAACTTTGTCCCACATTGAAAGTTTGGAGATAAATCTCCTAGTATATATAATGGAAAAATGGATTCAAGGTTGTGGCCTTGGGTCACTACCCATTTTTAATGGGGAGAGGACCTAGCTCATCAAGACCACACGCGCGCCGAGCCGAGTCGAGTTGCATCGGGCCGAGCCGTGCCGTGCTGGGTCGGATTGGGCTTGGGCTAGCCAGCCAACGCCCTATCTTTTTGGGCCGATCCAGAAGGCCCATCGGTGGGCTTTGACCCAGTCTGGGCTGTTGCAGGCTGACCTATTCTCAAGGGGCTCTCCTGCTTTCTCTCCTCCTCCACGATCTCCACTTCAGTAGTGGCTGTAACAGACATCCGAAGCTCTATTAAAGAGCAGTCTGCCTCTCATTCGAAGACACACCAGAAAATCAATCCTCTTCCTCACTTCTCTGTTTTTCAAAAAAAACGAGTCTGGGAGTACTACACAGAGTTGGTTCGTAGCCTTCGGAACGCCGAAGAACCGTCGCAATACGAGGCATTTTCAGAATTAAGGAGAGAGGTCCAAATCTCGACTCTGCATCCGTTGATAGTTCAGTATAATTTCGTTTAATTCATTGTAATTTCTGTGCGATTCCTAATTGCAGTTTACATTCCGAAATTGCGTTCCTACACCCTTTTCACTTGATTTGTCACACATCATTTATCTTAGAAGGTAATCATATAAACTCACTATGCTCGATTGTGTCAACTAACATATCTTATCAGTTTCAGTCAGTTATTTTTATCATTAACATATATACATTAGAAACGTGTTTACGGTAAAGATGAAACAAATAAGTACTTTAGACTAACTCGATATTAATAGAACATCGATAAACGATTGTTTCTAACTTTCAAGATAAAACTAGGAAAGTTGTGTGAATATGCAAGGACTGAATTTGATTCCCATTGTTAAATGAACACACATGATCAGAAATGAGGATTAATGAACCCACATATGCAAATTTCAATAACAATTATACGACCTCACTGTTCAATAAATTGCGTAAAAGATTATAGAAAAGACTAACATTCCTAGGATGGATTAGAAAAATATTATTCGAATATAAAAAAAAATCAACCAAATATACACCTCGACTTGTGGTCAAGATATATGCACCCATATCTCCAACAAGTCAAGAGGATGTTTCCCGGGAGGGATAATAACAATGCAAGCATTCTCGGGAGACCCATTGGGAATTACTATTGGTGCATGCTATGATAACAGAATGAAAAATTATATCCAGCTAGCTAATCAGAAAACATTGAAAACAAACCAGAAAGATTCTGCACAAAAGAGTAGTCAAAAGCTATATACACATCATGAAACTAAGTAAATGTGATCAAAGCCAAGATGAAGAACACTTACCTAATACTGTATTTATCAACCAAACTGAAGAGTCACCATTTGCAATCTGTAAATGCATCTATCCATTCCCTGATTGTAAACAACTTTGGTGCATCCAAATCTAACAGTCTTAAGTATGCAATTGCCCCAAAAAAACCAGCTGTACCAATTCGTTCTGGGGCAAGTAATCTCGACAAATTCATCCTTGTTAGGGACAAGGGTAACCAAAACCTTCCCCTGAATTATATTCTCCACCAGCCGTTACTGTTAGCAGAGCCAATACTTATCTCGTTCCGGTAACTAACATCTTCTGATACAGCATTGTCCTGGTGGTCTTTTTTCACTCCCTTGTGCCCTCTTATCTTGCTACCGACAAAGACGCCAAACTTCATAGCAGTGAATAGACCAAGAGAGATGATCAAAGGCCTAACGGCCCAGTGAAAATCCTTGAGATGTTGATATTTTTGCACGAGCCTTGGAGATGTGGTGAAAGAGACGGCTTCTACTTCTGCTGGGTCCGCTAAGCAGCTGCTTTGTTTCTCCCAAGAAGGAAGTCTTCCGGGGAAAGTAATAACAAGGCAGCCATTTGGGTGGATCTGGGTGATTTTACCAGGGGCCCACGTCACCCCTCTTTTGTGGGGCCACTCAAAACGGGGGCTGAAGACAATCGGTTTTGGCCTGACAAACTGCCCGATGCAGTATGCCTCTGACATCTGCAGATCGGAGAATTTTCCCTTCCAGAGAGTTTTCATCCCGATGAATCCAACAGTCACATTCCCATCACGGTCTATGGAGTGAAGAAGACCCACAGGAGAATGACGCTTCTGTTCTGCCCTTAGACGTACCCACTCCCCAGCTGCAAAGCCGAGTGTGACACGTTCCAGTGTTGATGCATGAACCCGTACTGGGTCGTGGTATCCATGGACCCTCACAAGTACAAAGCCAGTTTGGCGATCCCCATCTTCCAAGCCAACCACTTTCCCTTCCGGGACAACCATGTTTTCAGGTTTACAGGAATTTGACGACTTTCTAGAGCGCACAATGTCCCCTTCTTGGAGATGGTCCTTAGAAAGGAACCACTCTGTATAGCCACCAACCTGTGCTGGTTGGATTGTGATGATTGTACTCTCCAAGACCATGTTCAATTCTTCAGCAGTCAGTGTAAGAGAATTGGGACTCCGTCTTGGTCAGTTCCTCTGAAATGCTGAATCTTCGGATGGAGGGAACTGTTCTCTAGAGGCACTGAGTTCCTCTTGTGGATGTTGATGTAGATGACAACACATCGGTAGATCAATCATATGCAACAAGATCTTGATATCGGTTTGAATCGTGGCGAACCACTTTCCGAAATCAATATTTCGCCCCTTACATAGCCTTAAGGAATCCACGAAATTTGAAGTGAGATAAGACAAACCAACCAGTTCCAATCAAGGCTCATGAAAAATACTGAACTTTAAAGTTTTTGTAATAATGGATTTGAGACTTAAATCAGGTTCAAGTATGAAGAGAGACACTCTTTCATCATAATAATTCGAACTATCCAACACCACAACCCAAAAGCCTTTTATATAGGCATTGGAGAACACTTCCAAAATGGTTATGGAAGTTAAGGAAAGTTACAGCGGCAGTTGGAAACGGTTACCAACTGTTTCCAGCGGTTATCAATCATTCTCAACTGACCCACAACAGTTACCAACGGTTACTATCAGTTACAAAGTAGTTATGACGGTTATAGCGGTTACAAAGTTGGTTTTACCAACAGTTACAAGCACATGAAACACGTGCCAAGAAAATCAACCAGCCATACACGTGCTTCTAGTCCCATAGAAGGGAAATAACGTCCAGTTCCCTTCACAAGAAGTGAACTAATATCAAGTTCCCTTTACATAAACTATTTCAGCTGTTTCAAGGGAACTTGAGCCTTACATGTAACCTATCCTTTTGTTTCCCTCTGAAACTCAAGTCGCTTATACAAGCGTGTACTCCACACACCCGAACTTGTGTTATAACGAAATGAGTTCCCATAGTGTTGCATGAATCCCAGCCACACTAAATGGCAATGATTTCACTAAAATCACCAACAATCCTCCCCCATTTTAGTGTAATCCTTGATTCACAAAATAAACAAGTCTTTATCCACAAACTCTATGCATAAACGAAAATGTCAAGACGATTGAATTTCCTCTTAGTGTAATTACACATTCCAAACACCCGAGAATCATGGTATCCTAAGGATTGAACCAATCAACCTCTTTGGGTGCATGAAGATAACACACACAAGAGTTACTTTACATCTCTAAAGTTGTACTTGACTCTATTAAGGGCCTTGAGTCCATATCTATTCATGAACGTATGTGAAGCCAACCCAAAGCTTCATGAAGCGGCCAAACTTCACATTCATATAGATAGATCCTTTAAGGGAACATTGCCCCAATCGTGCACCTACAATTTGCACTTTTTCAAAGAAACTATTAAGAAGACTTTATCTTCAACCTCTCAACTTGTAGGAACTGAGCACACACTTGGGGATATTTCATTTGTGCTCTCAGTTTCTAGGTGTGGGCTTTCCACATTGAATTCTGTCTCTGACGTTAATCAGAAAGGAATTGGGTATCCCACCACTAGAAAGCTATATGGGTCTTAAATCCCATCCCCTTTCAGCCAACCACTTCATCAAGTGGTTAGCCAAAGTTGTTTTGACTAAATTAACACAACTGAAATCACACTATGTGTCATGAGCTCATGAACTGTGCCATACCTCACATCCAAGGACGTGACCTCTTATAGCACACATGATAGTTCCCCTCTGGCCAGAGATTTTACGCTCACATAGACAAAATCAGTTTCTATCTCAATGAAATTAGGTAGATTTAGTTCCCTAGTCGTTTGCCATTGAACTTGGCTACAACTAATACTACCAATCTCATTTCCGTTGTCGAACTCAAAATGTTTAGATTGTTCCTCCGAAGTCCATGAAATGACACTTCCGTTATGTGGAACTATTCAAGTCTAGTTTCCTCAAGGGAACTGACAAAGGTTTTAAGGACAAAGTTCGCTTCAAGGGAACTAGCGTCCATCTATCTTTAGAAGATTTAATACTATAAGTTTAATATCATCTAACATCCAAATATTCCTTCATATCCAGGAACAATTTCGACATTAATAAGACCATAAACCATGGTCCGCTCAAAGTACTTTACTATCTATCGAATCACCCCAAACAAGGCGTTCAATACAGCTATGACCATGAAACATGGTCTTTTCCAAGTACTTAGGTACTCGTTGAACCACCATATCAAAATGTGTATTCAACGTTGCATCTTACAATGTACATTTTCTTGTACACTCAGAGTTCCCTAAACTCGTAAGTACTTGAGCCAAGATACCATCATGCCCACACTTGGCGCAATCTATAAGCTCTAGTCCATGAGAGAGGAAACAAGAAACTAAGGAACTCATTTCCCTACAAGGAATATGTTTCCCTCAAGGAACACTTCCCTTCATTCTTGTTTTGATCCTAATTCTAAGGATCACATTAACCTCCCCCATAAGCTGCATAGGGAATCCTAATGCCATGAATCCATAACATGATCCACTAGTTTTGTACTATTCATTATTGAATCAGCTAGTCAAACAACATCAAACTTGATACCACCATATTAGTGCTTTATTTGTCTCATCAACAAAATTGCTATGGGCCTTATTTCCCTTAAGGAAATATAAGTATCACATAAATGTTGATTTGGTGGGAACTACGCTCAAATGCATAGTCCATACCCATGGGATAATCCATCTCATTAACCATCGACCTTTTCAAAAGGCAATAATAGTGTCTTATTGTATTAACATAAGGTCCTATAATCATACTCTCAAACTTGAGTAGATTTTCATCCTTAGTTCCCTAGCCAAGAAAACTGGATGATTTCCCCCCTTCTTGCTTTCGTATTAATACGAAGCACGAGTGACATTCTTCCTTGAAGAATCAATTCCATATCCCGTTCCCTAACAATTAGGAAACATGTCTTTTGGTCCAAGTGTAAGGAACTAATGTACTATGAAAAATTACATCTCTTCACTTGATTACGATAAGCACTGTTCTCAAGTCATTCAACTCAATAATATTGGTCTGAAAAATCTTGGAATGCATAACACACCCAATGATGCAATCCACACATATCCCGCCCAAGGTCTACCTCTTAGGCATGGGTAGTCCTTTGACCGCCCTAGATCCAAACTCAATTGAATCAAGTTTAATATTTAAACCAAAATTCATATGGGACAATCTTGTTCTTTATGAAGAACCCTGTTTGATAATAGGAAAGGACTTAGTTCACTTGAGGGACTAACCGCTTCCCTTCTAGGAATATGATTCCCTACAACTAACAGTTGCTTCGCTTCAAGGAATATATTTCCCTACAGGGAACTCATCTTCCTCCTCGGGACATATTTCCCATAAAATGTCACTTATACCAAGTACAGAACATGGTATTCACCATAATTTCAAGGACTTTATTTTCTTTCACACACCATTATGTTGTCAATTGTGAAAAGCATGTACCACATGTACATTTCCCATCATTTTTGATATACAACATTGGTTATTAAACCTCAATCATGTCTAGCTCTTCATGATTAACATGTCACAAAATTTTAGATATCATCAAATAAATTAAATACAAAGCACGAATAAAAAGAAGCAAGACCAATCTACACACGAAGTATAGTAGGGTCTAAACCGACTAATCTGTATAGATACAGTAGAGTCAAATAGCCAATCTATGAAAATAGTAGGGCTTGAACCAGTAGACCTAATAAGTAATCTGTCAAAGGAACAGTAGACTTTAATTAGGTAATCTGATATCTAGTAGACTTTACCCAAGTAATCTGTACTAAAATACAGTAGACTTGAAGTAAGTAATCTAGATTTAACCATGAGTAATTGATAAGCACTACTTTGTAGGGCTTAACTAAGAGTCATTAGAGGATTTATTGGTGCCATTCAGGTAGATTTAGACACATTCATGTGCATGGTGTTTGGGGGCGAAGTTGGTGTTTGAGCGGTTTTTGAGATCATATGAGACACTGAGGAGGAAGCCACCAGTAGTAGATGCCAAGGGAGTGCAATGAAGAGTAGAAGAACGGTAGGCTGAATTCAATTGGTTCGTTATCTCTACTCAGATGTCAAAATGGAGTGATTCCAATTCGAGGAGTTATCTCTTGAAGTCTACTGCAAGTCCTCAAAATATGAGCGCAGTCCGAGTTGGAAATCAAAAGTTATGGCGTTTCTACGGAAGTGTCGCATGAGCTGAACCGAAGAACATCGACGGCGCCCGCCGTGCACATTGCGGCGCCCGCCGCCAATTCCCATCCAGGAACCTTTGCTACGACATTGTCACGGCGCCCGCCGTGTAATTGCGGCGCCCGCCGCGATTACGACACCCGCCGTGGAGTATGCCAGCCCGCCGTCGTGTCTGAAGCCCGCCGAGTCACGATTTCCTTTTATGTTTTAATTGGATTATTTTATTTATGTTTTATTATTTCGTTTTAGGTTAATTTCAGATTTTATTTCTTTTTAGTATTTAAGGGTTAGAAGGAGCTAAGCCTCCCTTGTCATCTCTCGAACCCTAATTTTCATTCTACGTATTTTTGCTATGAAGAACTAAGCCTCCCTTGGCTTAGTTAGACGCTGAAGCTTTCGTTTTGATTCAGTTGTGAGATTCTCGTTCTTAATCTATTGCATGGATTTTATCTATTCTCTTGCTTGATTGCTTATGATTGATATTGATAATTTCTAGTCTGATCAACTAGGATTTGTTGTTATTGATCTATTGCTAGATTTATATTGTTATTGGTTGAGCATATCTATTTCAGAGTAGCAACTGCATCGTGCTAGTATCTGGTTGTGCTAGTCTTATGCAGAAGAGAACTGATTTACATTCTAGGATAAAAGCTGGTTGTTTTATGCTAGAATTGTATCCAACTATATTCCTATCCATAAGGCTGCTGTTAAACTGAATCTTGATAGTTTCAGGGTTGTTTAATTAGTTAGTGCTAATAGTATCTGATTGTGCTATTAGTTATATCTGAAAAGGAATTGGAATTTCCATTGCATGAGATTTTGAATGATTATCTATGATCAACTTGTCATACGAATAGTGGATGTTGTTTGACTAAGTGTTTTTCCCATCACTGATTTCACAACTCTTTCGTTTGTTTACCTTTGCATGTTTAGAACTTACAAAACAAACAAACCCCCCCTTTGGTTACTTTGCTTTGACACATAATTTGCATACATAGACATAATTCGCCTCCCTGTGGGATTCGACCATTGCTTGCCTCTACTACTTGTTTAGGTTTGTTAGGATTATTTTGTTTAGGTGTCACGACAACGCCTATTAGTAATCTATACACGAGGCATAGTAGACTCACAAGAGCAGTTTCCTTCAAAACTTATTTTCTGGTAGGGAACTTAGCCCTGAATGGAATCAGTTCCTTCCAAGGAACTTTCCACATTCTCCAACATGAAAATGCTTTGGAAATCATCCATACAACATTCATCCCAGAATTTGTATTATTAATGAAATCCAACCATAGTGAAGTTTATCATCTAGGTCTCAATATCTAAACGCTTTGATTAAGTCTCTTCGGACTCTTGCTCTCTCAACCTTGGAATCCTCATGGTCAATCCATGATAATAGCTTTTATCATAAATCATATGGTTATATATATATACCATAAATTATCATATGTATAAACATATTTATGTAGTACAACACCCTTTAACGAAAACAAGTTCCCAATAAGGGAACTCTTAAAGGACAAGTTTTTAGCAGCAAAGCAATACTTTAGACTATTGATGATACAACCATAAACATATGATCAGTATTATGTATCAAACAATACTTCAAAGAAAAAGGATCCTTTCAATACATAGTTCCCTCAATGAAATTATCGTTTCCCACCAAGGACTAGATCCGTTCAAAGGAACTCCCTTCAAGGTCCGAATTTCTTTATAAGAACATCTTCCATCATCCTCAAATCTTGGATAATTAAGATATCATATGCCATAAGTTTATTTTATATAGCCAAAGGTTATAACACCTTTCATTCACCCAAATAAATGGTGAATACATGATCATGTTTTAGTTCCCATGATCACAGATTCATTAAAATTATGTAAATGTCCTTTTGCTTGAACCACATGACTCTAATGGAGTCACTCTTGCATCCAGATGCAATTACCAAAGTCTCATCATCGTCCATTTAGGGAGACGTCGCCACGTTGGACACAATTCCTTATCAATGGACAATCATCCGAAATTCTCTTGTCAATTTGGCCTTATATGATCATACAATATACTCTCACATATAATGTATCGAAATACAGGTTTACACCTATCATTTCCCATTAAATAATCATGAGAAATCATGGAAATGTTTACATAACAAATCCATTGATATAAGTTCCTTATCCCATGATCAAATGATCATGCATGGTTTACATCTAACCATCGTCATATTATACATACCATTATATGAATAATATCAAAGTCAAAACATTATTTCAATTTTCCCAATAAAACTTGGGACAAATAATATCAAAGTTCCTTCGGATCAAGGGTTCTAATTTCCCTTCGATGGTAAGGTAACCAACTTCCTTTGATCTCCTCGAACATCAACTTGGTTGTCTTCTCATGTGCAATTGCCATATGACTTGATCTCAAAATATTGATTTCGATTGTAAGAGAATTGGGACTCCGTCTTGGTCAGTTCCTCTGAAATGCTGAATCTTCGGATGGAGGGAACTGTTCTCTGGAGGCACTGAGTTCCTCTTGTGGATGTTGATGTAGATGACAGCACATCGGTAGATCAATCATATGCAACAAGATCTTGATATCGGTTTGAATCGTGGCAAACCACTTTCCGAAATCAGTATTTCGCCCCTTACATAGCCTTAAGGAATCCACGAAATTTGAAGTGAGATAAGACAAACCAACTAGTTCCAATCAAGGCTCATGAAAAAAAACTGAACTTTAAAGTTTTTGTAATAATGGATTTGAGACTTAAATCAGGTTCAAGTATGAAGAGAGACACTCTTTCATCATAATAATTCGAACTATCCAACACCACAACCCAAAAGCCTTTTATATAGGCATTGGAGAACACTTCCAAAACGGTTATGGAAGTTAAGGGAAGTTACAGCGGAAGTTAAGAAGTGAACTAATATCAAGTTCCCTTTACAGAAACTATTTCAGCTGTTTCAAGGGAACTTGAGCCTTACATGTAACCTATCCTTTTGTTTCCCTCTGAAACTCAAGTCGCTTGCACAAGCGTGTACTCCACACACCCAAACTTGTGTTATAACGAAATGAGTTCCCATAGTATTGCATGAATCCCAACCACACTAAATGGCAATGATTTCACTAAAATCACCAAGAGTCGGTTCATCCTGTGATCTGCAATCAAAGTTGGAAAATATAGCCATACACGAGAGATCAATCATACACAGCAATTCTTTCTAGAAAGTTATACAAAGGTGAGAGTGATAAAAAAAGCACATCTAAATATATAGGGCGAGATATAACAGATTCGTAAGTAAACTGAAACGTGCGAACGAAAAACAATTCGACACAAAATTGGGCTGTATACTGTAGTATATTTCTGTTCATTTTAGGGATCAAGTATTTATATTGAAATATAAATTGCTGTGAATGGCTAAGCAAGTGTAGGAGGTTAAGTCAATGGGGTAGTTTGTATCCAAAATGCACCCAAGCCCATTGAGCTTCTTCTAGGCAAAACAAACATAAATATTCATATCCCTCATGGAGTGTTTTGCTGAAACAGATTGAGAATAAACAGAAAGAACAATAATATTAACTTTTTCATAAGATGACATATTAACTTTTTCATAAGATGACCAATATCAGCTTTGGTTGCAAGCATGTAAGTGATGACATATTAACTTTTTCATAAGATGATTGGTCCTTTTTTTTTTGGTTCTCTCTAACTCGTCAAAAGATTCTTCCATGACCTGAGTCAAAGTGGAAACAGCTAAAAGAGCAACAGCTCCATAAAGCGAACAACGATAACACCACAGGCATTTATGTACAGCAGCAGCAGCACTGCAACCCCCATAGCAATTGAAATTAGAATTTAGAAAGGCGACCATGCCGTCAGCTTACCAAAAAGTGTCCAAATTCCAAATTCCAAATTCATTTCATCAACTTAACCAATGTTTCCATCGCAAACACACAAAATAGGAGACCAGAAGGCGAGAAAAGGATGTCGTAAATTAGCAGGAAGCGAGTCGGAAATTGTCACCCAGAGCACCAAATTAAAGCAAAATCAGAGACAAAGAGTAGCAACAACCAGCACCAAATTGAATAAATAACAAAAGCCAACTGCAAACAACCTAAAATTTGACATACGAAATTCAAACTCTGGAAAGCAAGAGGAAGAGAGCGGACAGATCGGAGACGACGAGAAGGAGAAGTTACTGAAATTGTCAGGAGAATTAAAGAGGAAAGAAAGTAGGAAGGAGGATGAATGAATCACTGATCAGAGACGTCTGAAGAAGGATGGATTAAATTGAAGAGCCAAGGAACTGCGGTTGAGTGTTGAAGCTGTGGAAGAAGGGGAGCACAGCACAGGAAGACGTAAACGAGAAAATCACAATTACGGAGAGAAAATCAAATATTTCTTGGAGAAGAGCAGTTAATGCAAATCATACATTTTTTCATTATAAAACGGAAATATCCATAATTCATGGAGGGATTTAAAGACAAGTACGAAAAATATGAAGAGCTATATGATTTTAATAACGCCACGGCTAGATACGCTTATTTTTTCTTCTATTTACTCCTGAAAAGCGAGAGCGGTATCGAACCCACACACGCGGAAAATGAAAGCATATTAAAATTGAGGGTATTCGATTTTTATAACGTCACGCATCCACAAAGCGTGTGCGTCACCTTGTGTTGTTTAAATATATAATGTCACGCTCCCGTTTTACGGGTTCGTGATCTTGTATTGTTTAACTAACACAATGTCACTTTATATTTTTTGATAACTTTGAGAAAATATTGAAAAAATAATTATTATAAAAATAAAATTAATGTTAAATTCATTATTATATGAAAATAAAACTAATGTGACATTAATTATTTTCAAAATAAAATTAATGTCACATTGATTAATATTAAAATAAAATTAATGCTAATTTGATTATTTTATAAAAATAAATTAATGTTAACTTCAAATATTTCATTCCTCAATTTAACAAATGTTGGTAAGAAGAGTTATAATACTCAATGAATTATTTATAAAACACAAGCCTTCAATTTCCCTTTACGAATTTGGTCATATGACACAGTCATTTTTTTAGAGATTATTAGTTATTCGTTGATTGTCTTTGATAAGAAATAATAAATGTAGACAATCAATATATTTTTAAAGGTATGAAAATTAAATAGGGAATCAAACTCGTAGTTCCAAAATAGACCCCAATATGTAAATTATATACAAAATAGCTGTATTAGATACAAATACTAAAACAAACTCAAAATAAAACTAAACATGTGTCGGGTCGGGTCCATCCTCTCCCTCATCGCCTCCTGCACCGCTACTCTGACTGCGCTCATAGTGTGATTCCCTAAAAAATGTGCGATGCGTGCTGAGGTGGATCCGGCATCGGGTGAGCGTCCCCCACCAATATCTGGATGACACTGAGAAGGTACGCCCTCTCTCCATCAGTGAACTCGTCGGTATCTAACTGGTCACGTGTTTGCCGAACACCATCTGCGCCCGCTGCATAATTTAAATATGTTAATATTACGTACACTAATGCATACGTAGTAAACATTTAAAAATAAGAAAACATATACCGCAGCGATATCAACTACTAGAGGTCGGGGAATGACATTTTGTGGCTGGGAGGTATGATCCATATACAGATGAGTAATCTCCTCAAAATAGTCTATGTAGTGGGTATCACAGTCCCAGGGCCACCTACATGGCTGAAACACATCAATATCAAAGAGATGGTTGTCGCGGTCTGCCTATGTGGGAATTCTGGCCCGTTGAACTCCACCTTGTAATTGCTCGAACATATCCCTCTGTTCACCATACTCGGCTGAAAAGGAGGTGGAGGAACCACCTGTCTCATACCGAACTGGCGTAGCACTCGGCTCGGCATGTACCCCTCATGGACATCAAGGCAACGGATGATACCGTCGAACTTGGATCCCTGGTGGGTAGTCCTGAAATCCACCTCCGAGTTTGCCCCCTCCGGGCGTTCACCCCTTACTCTCCAATGCATCCAACGGACCTGTAATTACATCACGTTACTATTTGTTAAGAGCCTATAAAAATACCATAATAAGTAATTAGATTCAGTTGTAGATTGTACCTCATCAGCTGTGACCATATCTAGCGCCTGTCTAAGTTGGACGAGCCTATCCGCATCCACGCGGGGAATGGGTTCAGGCTCATCCACGGCTACTGCCCGCGGATCCGCTAGTCGTTGCGGGTCCTGTGACGTGTGTCCTCCGAAACGCGGAAAATAACGCCATATCCAACACTATAAGACCATTTTACAAGATGTTAACAAAATAAAATGTATTGGTACAAGTAATAAAAAGAAAAAAAATCATACCCGGAGAAGCCTCATACAACCCGCTATGCCAGTCGTCTAGGCCTGGGATGCCTCCCCTAGGTTGCGATACAAGATCGCAAGAACCCTAGCGCCCTAGGCGAATTTTCCAACTCTGTCATGGTCCAGCACGAATTGCATATACTTGTGCTTTACCCGGTTGGTGGACCTATTTTTCAAAAGAAAAGAAATTAGTATAAGATATTAAAAATAAGGGCTAAATTGTTTTACCAAAGGTTACAGTCGGTATACATGTTGCACATAATAGTACAACAAATCAAGAGGAACAAATAGAAAGACACTATATCCTCCTGTCTCTGTCCTCTCTGCATCATCATCGCCACAAAGTCCACGACGTCCTTCCCGAGGAGTCCGTTGCGCCCATTGTACCAGTACATGTCATCCATGGAAATGTCAAACATCTGGCAGATGTGGATCCTGAGAGGCCCATCAGCCATCTGCTCCGTCATCTTGACCCCATCGATGGGAAGTCCCATAATCATCTGGACGTCATGCAAAGTGATTGTTACCTCACCCCATGGAAAGTGAAGGTTGTTGGTCTCGGGATACCAACGCTCCACAAATGCTGATGCAGGAGCATCTGAGCCTTCACCCAAGATGCACACAAAGAAAGATGGCCAACTCACAAGGGTTCGAGCCAAGCCATTCAGGAAAAAGATGGTCCACTCACAAAGAGCTCGAGCCAAGCGTATGCAAGAGGAACTCGAGAACTTGGTCAAGCCTCCATGCCTCAAGGGAGCCCATCCTCGTTGAGGACTTCACCAAACCAATGCTAAGGACCTTGGTGACCTTCTGAGCCGAGCCAAGCGCGGGAGAATGACGACCACAAGAATTGAAGGCCAAGGCCCTGACTCGGCCCACACAACTCGGCCGGGTCCAAGCCGAGTTGCGTCCAGTTAAGGCCACCATGTCCTGACTCGGCCCACCATGTCCTGACTCGGCCGGGTCCAGGCCGAGTTGTGCTCAGTTAAGGTGAGGGCTCCTGACTTGGCCCACCAAACTCGGCCGGGTCTAGACCGAGTTTGGTCCAGTTGTTGGCCTTTGTCCCGGGCTTTGTTTGGCTCCTTGTGGGGGCCACTTAGGGACTTTCTTTCTTGTTGTTTTAAGTGTGTTTAAGACTTCTTTAGGATGCTTATATTTTGGGCCTTTTAAGGGCTTGTTGGGCCAAGTCCCCTAGGACTATATAAGGCCATGTGTGTTGTTATTATGAGGTAGGCAAATTGGAAGACAAAACTTGTGGCTTTGCCATGGAATTTGGAGAGCTCTCTAGGGAGAGGCTTCTCTTGTGTTGATTCGACTAGCTTGATTGCTTTGCGTTGTGTCAATTTCCTCTATGATCTTGGTGCTCGTAGGTTTCACTCGCCTCCTTCTCGTGCTCTTTGGATACGTCCATCGTTGTATGGGATTGTAGAAGGAAGGGTCGATTGTGCACATTGGTTTGGTTCTTGTCGTCTTACGAGCTTCAAGGGTTTCTCCATTGCATCTTTCGGTTATTCCTATATCCTTTGTTTGTTCTTTGTTTCATTTTCATTTTGCTAACTTGTTGTTCTTGTTGCCTCTTTTCTATCTCCACCTTCAATCGAGTCCTTGGCGTCTAGATCGGGCCACTCGCGGCTAATCCCCGTATCAAATTGGTATCAGAGCCATCTCGACGTCGAGCCACTTCTAAGAGCTAACCAAGGTGTTCTTCTTTTCCATTTTCTTCTTTGTGTTCTTCATGGTGTTCTTCATGTTCTTCTTGTTCTTCCTTGTGTTCTTCTTGTTCTTCATTCTTTGTTGTTTTTAGTTTGTTTTGCTTGTGTTTGTGAATGTGTGATTTTTGTTACCACCATTACCTCCTAAAAATCGCCACCAACAAACCACCACCACCTTTCATCCACCACTCAACCCCCCCCCCCCCCCCCCCCCCCCCCCCTTCAAGCCACCGAAATTCAGCCCCAAAAAGCAACCTTTTCAGCCCCCAAAACCCTCACCAACTCCCTAAGACTCCCATCAACTCAAGCCCCCAAAATTCTCACCCATTCTTGTACTATCCTAGGCTTACTAGTCCTATCATCCTTGTTGCTTTGAAAGTCAAAAAGTGGGCAGCCAACACTATTCCTACCTCTTATATATTGCATGTGCAAGTGTTATTACAAGGAAAAGGCAAGGAAGTGTGATTTGCTCCATATCATCTTTTTGCTTCAAAAGTCAATTAGGAAGCAAGTTCTATTTATTTCTATTGTAATATTTTAGTGTTGCACGTTTTTATTCAAAAAAAAAAGATCAAAAAAAAAGCCAAAAAAAAAGAAAAAGAAAAGAAGAGAAAAGGCTTGTTCTTGTATGAAGACTTTGATTATTGTTGATCATATGCTATTATCTTCAAGTGTTTGTTGACCTCTATAAGCCCCATCCCAAGCTTGAAACCCTACAAGACCTTGATTGCCTAAACACATTCCATATCATTGGCAACTTGATCATGTGTTCATGAGTATTGGTAGAACAAGCTAGGAATGACATTGCTTTGTTGAGTCTTCTAAACACATTTCCTTTGAGTCTTCATTGTGTGTCTTTGTTGTGACTTCTTTCTTGTTATCTTGAATCCAATTGTGTGTCTTCTTTGAGCTCAATTCCAAGCTTCCAAACACATATTCTAGCTCAATCAAATTGAATTGCCATTCTCTAAGTCCAAGAGCTACTCACTTTGGTTTGTGTTGTCTAAGTTCACCAATGCTTATATGAAGTTTTTGTCCCTCTCAAGGCAACTCTACACTCCAAAAGCTTGCATCGACATCAACAAGAGAGTGAGTGATCAAACACACGAGTGTAAACACTTGTGAGGTTATTTTGATTTCACTAACCCTAACATGTTTCTTGGAGTTTGTTGATTATGTCTTATAAAGGAAGTCCACCACATGGAGGGTCCGAACCAATGGCACCCGAGTTGTTCAACATGCTCAAGGCCATGTCGGACAACCTTGCTATCTTGTCTAATTGGATGGTAGCATTGGAGACAAGAGTGCCCAAGCCTGCAGCCGTGCCCCAAGAGACGCGCCGAGTGCCCATAGCCGCCAACTTCCCTCGGCATAGAGATAAGCTTAATGCTCCTAACCATTTAAATGAATTTCAGGGAATTCCTAGGCGTGCCTATCATGAGGAGCCAAGGCGAGCCTATGAAGATGAAGAATGGGAGCAATTGCCCCATCGAGGCTACCAAGCAAGGAGAGGCCGAGAGCAAGAGCAAAATGGAGTTGACAAGGTCAAGGTGAAGATTCCATCTTTTGAAGGCCAATGTGATTCATATGTCTACATGGAATGGGAGGCCAAGATTGAACAAATATGGAGTTGTCACCACTTTCCCGAGCATAAAAAGGTATAACTCGCCGCCCTTGAATTCAATGGTTATGCACTAACATGGTGGGATAATCTTGTGAAAGAAAGGAAAAGAACCTTAGATGCACCCGTGACAACTTGGACTCAAATGAAGGCCTTGATGAGAGCTCGCTTTGTGCCTCAACACCACACATAATTGTTGCCCTTAACCATCAAAGTTGAGAGACAAACTAAGGATAGGAACCAAGGAGGAAGAAGTTCAAGTGGTAGCCAAAACCGAGGCTATCATCCTCATATGGAGCAAGGGGAGCCAAGGAGGAGTGCTAAGCCAAGCCCCTCCCCGCCGAGCCTAAATCCCCCAGCCGACGCTCCTAATGCCTCCAAAGGAAGTACTCCTAACCCTTCTCCCGGAGCTAGAGATATCACATGTATTCAAGCTATGCTTGAGGAATTCAAGCCAAGAAGAAAGGAGGAGGTTCTTGCTATTGAACCAATGGCCAAAGGAGAGGAGATTGAGCCAAAGGAAAAACAAAAGGACGTTGTAGAAACATCTCTTTCACCTACAAGGATCAAGCATCGACCCACTATTGCGCGTAGCTCTACAAACTCTTTGGCTACTCCTTGGATGGATGCAACACTTATGGTTCCCTCGTACTTACCATTCTCGCTCCAAGAAGAGGTTCATGCCATGGATGTTAAGCATGTCGAGGAAACACATTCTTGCCTTGAAAAGGAGAAGACACGTCTAAGGGAAGTATCACTTGTCTCTACTTTTCGTATTCCTTTCCCTTTGCTTGAATATGAATTGTTTCCTAGGGGAAGAGAATCTCATGTGCTTAAGTCTATTTTAGATTATAGAACTAGGTACTCATGCATACACCAAAGTTCTATGGCACAATACATGTTTTGTGGAATGCACCTTGTTCATAATATGATCTTTATGTCCATACATGTGTGTTATATTGATCCTTGCATCACTAAGCATGTACATAGGTCTAGGAAGAAGAGTGGAATAATGTGTGCATGCTTGTTTGGATATCATGTAGTCATTGGAAGATTTATGCTTAAATTCTTACAATTGTGTGCACATGCTAGAGGGCCTTATTTTGTCATTGTTGTTATGCCTAGGCCCTCTAACAAAACTGAATTCATGGCATGCCCTAAACTTCATGATGCATCTTATGTGACTAACCATTTTATTGATCAAGTTGTGAAGTTGCATGGAATTTCTTGTGCTTTGATTTCAGGCGAAGAAGTGAGGCATGTGATCTACTCGAAGATGAAACTCGGAGAAGTGCCCTTTGAGCCAGGAGATCAAGACAACTTACATGTGGTTGAATTGGCTCACCCCTTGCGGAAGGAAGACGAAAACATGGGTGTGCTTGATTTGAGGTCGAATCCTTTCCAAGAAGGGGAGATTGATACAGGAGCATCCGAGCCTTCACCCAAGATGCACACAAAGAAAGATGGCCAACTCACATGGGTTCGAGCCAAGCCATTCAGGAAGAAGATGGTCCACTCACAAAGAGCTCGAGCCAAGCGTATGCAAGAGGAACTCGAGAACTTGGTCAAGCCTCCAGGCCTCAAGGGATCCCACCCTCGTCGAGGACTTCACCGAACCAATGCTAAGGACCTTGGTGACCTTCTGAGCCGAGCCAAGCGCGGGAGAATGGCGACCACAAGAATCGAAGGCCAAGGCCCTGACTCGGCCCACACAACTCGGCCGGGTCCAATCCGAGTTGCGTCCAGTTAAGGCCACCATGTCCTGACTCGGCCCACCATGTCCTGACTCGGCCGGGTCCAGGCCGAGTTATGCTCAGTTAAGGCGAGGGCTCCTGACTCGGCCCACCAAACGCGGCCGGGTCTAGACCGAGTTTGGTCCAGTTGTTGGCCTTTGTCCCGGGCTTTGTTTGGCTCCTTGTGGGGGCCACTTAGGGACTTTCTTTCTTGTTGTTTTAAGTGTGTTTAAGACTTCTTTAGGATGCTTATATTTTGGGCCTTTTAAGGGCTTGTTGGGCCAAGTCCTCTAGGACTATATAAGGTCATGTGTGTTGTTATTATGAGGTAGACAAATTGGAAGACAAAACTTGTGGCTTTGCCATGGAATTTGGAGAGCTCTCTAGGGAGAGGCTTCTCTTGTGTTGATTCGACTAGCTTGGTTGCTTTGCGTTGTGTCAATTTCCTCTATGATCTTGGTGCTCGTAGGCTTCACTCGCCTCCTTCTCGTGCTCTTTGGATACGTCCATCGTTGTGTGGGATTGTAGAAGGAAGGGTCGATTGTGCACATTGGTTTGGTTCTTGTCGTCTTACGAGCTTCAAGGGTTTCTCCATTGCATCTTTCGGTTATTCCTATATCCTTTGTTTGTTCTTTGTTTCATTTTCATTTTGCTAACTTGTTGTTCTTGTTGCCTCTTTTCTATCTCCACCTTCAATCGAGTCCTTGGCGTCTAGATCGGGCCACTCGCGGCTAATCCCCGCATCAAATGCGTTGATGAGGATGTGATCGACATCCCCATAGTCCAACGACCGAAGCTGGGTCAGGCCGCTATGTTGTGCAATAGCCCACCATGTATCAGGGTCGAATACAACATGTGGATGAAGTCTATCGAACTCGAGGACACGCGTGTGGGCTCGTAGCCACAGTCGGGTCTATAAAAAAAATTACTCGGTTAATATAATTGTCGTACCATAATTTTAATTTTATAACGAAAACTCAAACAAATTATCATTAATATACCGAGCAATGTGTGTCGGATAACTGGTCAGAATCGTCCCTAATATGGGCCTTTCCTAGCATCCACGGTCTACGCTCATCCCCAACTGGGCCAACCTCGACCTCGGCATCGGGCTCGGGAGCCGGCTCTAGAGGAGGAAGAACTTGTCAACCTCATTGCGGCCTACGAGGTTGTGCAGCACGGCCTCTTCTGCCACGATGGCCCGCGCAAGCAGCAGGGTGCGGCGGGGGTGATCAACTAGCGGAGCAGGAGGAGGAGGAGTTGGTTGGGTCATCGGGGGAGAAGAAGGTGGGACAGGAGGAGCAACAGCTCGTGGGGTCATCGGTGGAGTGGAAAATGGGGCAGAAGAAGGAGCAGCTTGCGGGGTCGTCGGGGGAGCGGAAGGAGTGGTCGACATGTCCTCTTACTCCGCCCCCGTGTGCTCCTGAGAGTCGGGTTGTGTCATGGGCGGGGCATCCTCGTATACATCCTCAACCATCGGCTCTAGATAGTCATTGATGGGCCCCGATGATACCTCACTGGTCATATCGTCAAGCAAATCCCTAGATCCTGAAGGATCCCTATCGCCCCGACGGACCGATGCGGTAACACGTCGCTCTGCTACGTGGCGACTCAGATTTTGTTGCTGGGAGCGCGCTGACTCCGCAGCCACAACCAAATCCTATTATTTAAATTTATAAATATTAAATTTATATTTTTCATTGCTTATTCATAATTGGTTAATTTTTACAATAGAATTTGGTTAATTTTAATTTATAAATTAATATTTTTTATAAATATTAAATTTATATTTGAATTTGGTTAAAATATATTTATCATTACTTATTTCATTATTTTAATTCTAAAGCCTAAATATAAAGTGTACTTATTTGATTAATTTTTTAAATTTCAATAGAATCTTTGTATAACTAAACTAATACATAAATATAAAACTAATACATAAACTACATAATGTAATAGCTACACTAAATATATGAAAATGAACTACATCATATAATTAAAAAAAACTATATTAATTAATATCTACACTAAGTATAGAAAATTTAACTGTATAGAAACGGTACTGTATTATTTAACTAAAAACAAAAAACAAAATAAATTAAAATTTCAAATAATAAATACCTCTTCAATTTCATTATTCTCAACATCTTCTCCTTGTACTGAAACTCCATCATTCCTTAAATTGCTTTTGAGAAGGTTTAGATGTTGAAAAATTTTGTGATGTAAAGTTCGGGTTTTATAGACAAAATATCCAACGGTCGAAATGTAATCCCACCGTTGGAAAACGGTCGAAAATCACTAGGGCCACGCACACGCAATGCGGGAGCGGGACTATTTGTCACATTTAGTGACAAAGAGTCACGCTCCCGCATTGCAAGTGCGTGACTCTTTGTCACTTAATGTGACAAAGTGTCTCGCTAACGCAAAGCGTGGGCGAGACCTATTTGATACGGATACCCGTTCATTGGGTCTCGCTTCCGCTTCGCGTAGCCGTGCATCAGCTCCCGCTCTCGCTTTTTGTAGGCGTGAGTAGTTGAGCTTATTTAGTAAAAATATTTGAGTATAGCTAGCACATTCCTTTTAATAATTGAAAAAAAGCACTATTGGTCGGTCAACTCTAATACTAAGCACTTATTAGTGTAAACAAAAGAAAAACAAGAGAGAAGCCTTCTCTCTACTTTTTTGATATTCCTCCTCCTACCTTCTTCATGTTCTTTGTCTGTAGGTTTGTACTTATCTTCCCTTTTTTTCCTTTGTCTATCAAATCACTTATGACCTAATCCATGAACCTTACAATCTGAAACCTCTACTGAACTCTTTATCTCTATGGCTTATTCACACCTACGTTGCTTTTTATCAACCTCTCAATTTCATCCTTTGTTTTACCTATACGCATTGCAATCCTTTGGATTCATCCTTTTTGCCTACTGGGACATCTAAGACCCTTGCTACCATGTTCACCACTGTGCCGAAAATTGCGCGATTCAACTTTGATCTGGTTATTACCACTCGATCCACCACACGCCGAGTTCCTCTGCTTTGCGACCGATGTGCGTTCCCACCATCCGTTTTCATATCCAACATCAATTTCCCCAGTGCTCAAATTACTTATCTCAAGTTGAGCCTTGACCCAGATCTACTATGATCATCTTCCTTTGTGGCAGATACAAGGTAACTCCTTTTTCTTTTTGTGGTAGCATCTTTTTGTACCATAAAGATTGATGAAACCGACGACGATAGATCTTTCTGGAACCTGGTTGGCAAAGTGGATCTACTAGGAAAAAAGATCAAGGGGAGGGCCGGGATCTCCCCTAAAACCCCTCCGACGCTCAAGTCAGATATGGTCTGTAGATAATTCCCCATTCATGGTGGCTAGGGATTTCTTGAAAGAGAAAGAGTGAATGAGATGGATGCTAATTGAAACTTAGGTTAATTAGGGTACCTTTAGAATATTTAATACCTTGTTCCTCTTGGTCAATGAGCCTTACGAAGCCCATTCGTAACTTCTTGGATTTGTATTAGTTAAATAATGATTTAATAATAAATAAGCTTAGAAGATATATTTTTACATCCACAAATGCCCATAAGGTTCCTTAAGCACCAATTGTGGTTGAGGAAGCTGACTGTTGTAATATCTCATTCGGATCGGGCTTAGATGTAGCCTATCATCACTTTGCATGATGACTCGCCTGCTTCGTGCTTTCTTGGCTCACTCTGGAATATAAAGATGGTAGCAACTTGTGTTGTGGCCTATGGCTTATCAGCTGACAACAACCTGTGTTGTGGCCTATGGCTTATCATTTGACAGCAACATGTGATGTGGCCTATGGCTTATCATTTAACAACAACATGTGTTGTGGCCCATGGCTTATCATTTGGCAGTAACTTGTGTTGTGACCTATGGCTTATCATTTGACAGCAACCTGTGTTGTGGCCTATGACTTATCATTTGACAGTAACCTGTGTTGTGGCATATGGCTTATCATTTGGCAGCAACCTATGTTGTGGCTTATGGCTTATAATTTGACAACAACCTATGTTATGGCCTATGGCTTATCATTTGGCAGCAACCTGTGCTATGACCTATGCCTTATCATTTGGCAGCTAGCTGAGCATTACAGCTCTTTGGTAGTTCATGCCCATGTGGCCCTAAAAGGCTTGGCTTTATAGCTTATATGGCAATTCACGCCTGTTGGCCCGCATGCTATTGGCATTATAGCTTATATGATCATTTATACCCACGTGGCCCGAAGGCTAACAGAAATAATACGACCACTCGCGCTGTTGTGACTCGTAGACTAATAGAATAAAGATGATGACATCTTGTGTCCCTGTAGCCCGTAGGCTAATAGAAATAAGACAACAACTTGTGCCTATGCTTACTGTAGGCTAATATGATGAAGATGATGGAAGTCTGTGCCCCTACGGCCCATATGCTAATAGAAATAAGACGGTAACTTATGCCCTGATGCCCGTAGGCTAATAGGATGTAGATGATGGCATCTCGTGCCCCTACGGCCCGTAGGCTAATAGTTGGTCGTAAGTGGCTACTTGTTGTATCAAACAATCTGTTTTATGCTTTCAACGTAACCATAGAGAAATCAGTTTAATGACCTTACTCATGGCCTCTTGCAATTTAGCACTTCACAACAATCAACATGTATCAACAAAAGTAATTTTTGAAAAAATTGATTATCATGCACTCAGAAAGAATGGTAGAAAACTTAGCTGTTGAGTAGAGGCTTGAGGGGCTGAAAAACAATAAACTCCAGATAGGGTCCAGGCTCCATGGTTCATCTCATTTACCCCACTCGCAAGCTCAACATAACTGAGGGCGAATTCCTCGCTTGAAACATGTCACAATAACCGTACGATCATGCATTCAGGCAGAATTTTTTTTTTGTCGTAGCCACTGCACAGCCCGTGCGCTTGACCGCACGGCCGTGCGGTGCGAAGATTTTTTGAAATCTCTTCTTGTGTGGCATGTTGTAGCACCACACAATCCGTGCGCGTGACTGCACGACCGTGCGGTGCGGAGATTTTTTGTGGTATTTCTGAACTCTTTGGCGTACCAAGTGCGAGTACACTCTAGAACATTGAGTACGAGCCAAGAACATCGATCAAATTTCAAGCTTTGGCCGACTTTGTAGCTGATTTCAGTCCTACACTAGAACAGGAAGCCATGAAAGAAGTCGAACAACTGAAAACTAAAGAAGACCGGGGCACATGGCAACTCCATACAGACGGAGCATCGAATGTAAGAGGAGTCGACCTAGGTGTCGTACTAAAATTGCCACAAGGGGACCACATAGCCCTAGATGTGAGATGCGAATATGATGCAACCAACAATGAGGCAGAGTACGAGGCCCTCATATTTGGGTTGACACTCGCACAAGATCTCGCAATCCTAAGCATAGAGGTGACATGCGACTCCCTCATGATCGTCAACCAAGTACAAGGCTCATACGCCGCCAAAGATGACATGATGATGGCATATCTGGACGTCGTTAAAAAACTAGCAAGCAAATTCTAGAATTTCACCACCCGACAAGTCCCACGCAACCTCAACACACAAGCCGATGCTCTAGCAAATCTTGGCTCTGGCCTACATCCCGACGACTTCCGCTACACCCCGTTAGCACATATCACAACTTCGGCAGTCCCTAAAACTCTCAAGACAATTAGTCATGACAATTCTCATGTAACAGACGAACTGCCCTTAGAAAAAGTCATTTCAGCAGAAGTAGGCGACGACATAGAGGAAGACCTCGTAGGCGATCAAGATGACTGGACCACACCCTACATCAAGTGGCTTAAAGATAGAGTGCTCTTAGCAGACAAAGGAGAAGCCAAGAAACTCAAGGTAAAAGTCGTAACCTTTGATTTAAAAGATAATGTTCTATTCAAACGATCTATCACATGCCTATACCTACGCTACCTCAAAACAACCGAGGTAAGACGCGTCTTTCAATCTTACATGACAGAACATGTGGGAACCATACTAGGGGATGTAGCATATCCGGCAAAGCCCTCAGGACAGGTTACTACTGGCCTACAATGAACATAGACGCAACCGACTACGTTAGAAAGTACGACGCCTGCCAACGGAACACACCCGTCACACACCAGCCATCAGAGATGCTCCACCCGACTCTTACACCTTGGCCCTTCATGCGATGGGGAATGGATATTATCGGGAAACTACCACCAGCATCGGGACAACGCGTCTTCTTCCTCGCTATAACTGGCTACTTTTCTAAATGGATAGAAGTTGAAGCATATCGAAAGGTAAAATAAAAACACGTCATTTCAATCATAAAACATAACATTCTATGCAGATTTGGCATCCCTTTAAAAATTGTATGCGACAATGGCTCCCAATTCATCGGTAGCAAGACGCGATCCTTCTGCAAACAATGGAACATCACATTAGTCACGTCTACACCGAGATATCCACAATCTAACGGCCAAGCAGAATCCAGTAACAAGATCATCATAAACAATCTCAAAAAATGCCTCACAGGGGCAAAAGGCAAGTGGGCCGACGAGCTCCCTCTAATATTATGGTCCGATAGAACCACACCAAAGAATGCGACTGGACAAAGCCCCTTTTCACTAGTCTACGGGAGCGAGACAGTCATCCCCACTGAACTACTCATCCCGACTTCCAGATATGGGTTACAAACCCCAGAAAAAAACGACGTCGAGTTGGCTCACAATCTTGACATCGCAAATGAGACTAGAGAAAGAGACAGAATTCAAATGGTTCAATACCAACAACAAGTCGCTAGGAGCTACAATAAGAACGTCTGTGTTAAAGTCTTCAAATTAGGAGACTAGATCCTAAGAAAGACATTCCAAAACACCAAGGATCCAGCCGAGGGGAAGCTAGCACCTCAATGGGAAGGACCTTACCTCATCAAGGAGATCGTCGGACAAGGAGCATACCGATTGGAGACTAAAGATGGACAACCACTTCCCCGAAGTTGGAACGCAACCCACTTACAGTTGTATCATTTCTAAATCCATTTTCCTTTCACGTTACTATTACATTTATTTGATTACGTTTATTTGAATCACGTTACTGACTTAAGCATCGGAGGGCCGTTGGGCTCACCCCCAACGGTCGCTCATAGATCTCTTCTTTCATGTTTTAAAACCAATTCAAATAGGGAGAATAGGCCTCGAAGACAAGAACAAAAGCTTAAGCAAGACGACATCTTATTTCATAAAAAAGCGCTTACAAACACACGATCGATCGGTACACGGGGAATTGAGGGACACAATGCTTAAACATCTTATTTACAAGACTTGTCCTATTTAAGGTACATGTCTTTATTTAACATTACAAACAGCTCTTCCCTGGACAAACAAGGCATGGCATAATAACCACCTACGACTACAGGTCGCTTCGACCAACTACTCCGCATCACGGCCAAGGCGCGATTGACAAGTCCACTTGCAAAGACAAGTAAAACAAATACAAGGTATGCAAACACAAAAGTACTTCACAAAATATGCGACCCGCGATGGTGGACGGGTCGCCAAAACATCATTCATCCCATCTCCATGATGGGGCATAACATGTCACTAAAACATCTAAAAACAAAATGCTCATGAAACGACACACACACAATTTCATTTTATTTGTAAGATTCACTAGACTTTTCATATGCATCTGCATGAACGACCTCCTTGCCTCTGGTCACTTCAGGGTCAACCTTCGATGCGTCTTTAACGACCTCCTCAGTTGCTTCAGGGTCAGCTTCTTCCTTTTGCTCTTCTCCTAGGCCAATCAACCTGAACAGATCATCTCTAGGGTTGCCATTAGGGAACCATAGGTCCATGTCGGTCGTCACATCTTCAACCTTCCATTCGACGTGGGTACCAACATCATACTCTTCCATCATCTAAATACGATATTTGAGGTAATAATATGTTCCCACGTCACTCGCAATATGAGCATCCTTCACACAGATCTCCGCAACATCGCCCTCTAGGTTCTCCACTCTAGCCTGGGAGTCTTTCAACCTCTTCTCGATTGACATCAACTTGTTCTCTGCAGCTTTCGCACAACCCTCAACATCATTTACCTGACTATCAGACAAGGAAACCTACCTCTCGGCCTCATCATTCAACACCTGAATGTTCGAGAATGCCATAATCGAATATTGTCCTTCAATTCACCAACTGACGGCTTTGCAACGGCCGTCTCCTTTCTGTTTGCACCTGAAATCTTAGAAGAAGGCAAGTCCACGACAATGACCTTGGACGACGAAGGAGCTATGGTCAAAGCCTTAGCCAACGTGGACGCTTTTGCCGCTAACAATTTGTGCTGCAACAGACTCTTTCCTGATAAGCGAGCACTGGACCTTCTACCTCGAGACGCTGACAACATAGCACAACATAGTAAGCAAATTAAGACCTCAAAGACCAACCAAATGCATACCTATAGGAGAGAACACGTGCCTTTGGTGATAGACGCAGACAAAGTCCACATTTCGGCATGGTCAGGTATCATGAAGTTTATATTTATGAAGTATCTCTCTGCCTACGGAAGTTTAAGCAAAGCTGCAATCACCGTCTCAAAATCTCCAGGTTCTCCCAGCTCAGGTACTACGATAAAAAACATGTAAGCAATGGTTTAGAGGATTTCCAACAAGAAAAGCAAAAAAGGGAGAATACAGTACCTGTTTTCCTCTAATCAGAAAGCAAAAAGGAACTGCCAACCCCTCCTTCGAGTGACTCACACTCTACAAAGAAAAAAATGAGTTCACCACCCATGATCGTTGACATCTAATTCAAAGCTAAAGGCTTTCTATCACGACGAAGACGCATTAGAACCTAGAAGAACCACGACTACTCAAGTAATAGGAATACCACAAGGCATCGAAATCAAAATCAAACTGAATGCTAGCAGAAAGGAGGTCGATTACCCTAAGCAAACGACAAGTGTGAGGCATGATCTGACAAGGAGCAAGCCTCATGACAGAAAGGAAGTTCCTAACCAAACTGGAGAAATGAAAGGAATAACCAACCTTAAAGGGGTATTCGAAGAAACAAACACAACCCTTGCGGTACCAGTCGGCTCGTTCATGGGAAACAGGAAGACGCGCAATAGTACCTATGGGAAACTGACCAACTTCAAGAATCCTATCTAACTCAGTTTGGGTCAGAGTCATGCCAATATAATTGGCATGGCTAAGAAGTCCTAAAGATGTGAAGACGCCTTCGTCTTCAGTAAGATCCCCAGACGCGATCCTACTCTTCTTGGATCTAAGAGACACCATGGAAGGAGCAAGAAAGAAGATGGTGGGAATTTGAAAAAGAAAGAGAAATTACCTCGATAAGACGTGAAACGCTGCAGTGACAAGAAAGGTAATTGATGGATATTTAAAGAAGTAAACCGCCTCACCTGTGGTCAACTACTGTCTCATGTGTTGTCTTCTGGCTCAGTGCATCGGCTACTACGTTAGCCTTGCCCGGATGATACATCAACTCGATGTCGTAGTCCTTGAGCAACTCTAGCCAGCGGCGTTGCCTCATATTCAACTCCTTCTGAGTAAATTTATATTTGAGACTCTTGTGATCGGTGAAGACTTGGCATCTCACACCATTGAGATAGTGCCTCTAAATCTTCAATGCAAAAACTACCGTTGCTAACTCGAGATCATGTGTCGAATAGTTTTCTTCATAAGTCTTGAGTTGTCTGGATGCGTATGCAATGACTCTGCCTCTCTACATCAATACACAACCCAAACCACATTTTGAAGCGTCACTATAGACCACATAATCGTCATTTCCTTCTAGAAGTGCTAACACGGGTGCAGAGGTTAGACGTCGTTTCAACTCTTGAAAACTGGCCTCGTACTTGTCATTCCAGACAAATTTCTTGTGAACCTTGCAGAGTAAGTTGGTCATAGGTAGAGCGATCTTTGAAAATCCCTCCACAAACTGTCTATAATATCCGGCAAGTCCAAGAAAACTGCATACCTCTTTCACATTCTGAGGCTGCTTCCAATTAGCCACCGCTTCAATCTTCTGGGGATCAACCATAACCCCATCTTCATTGATCACATGGCCTAAGAAATCCACTTCTCTCATCCAGAAGTCACATTTAGAAAATTTAGCATACAACTGATTTTGTCTAAGGACTGATAGAGCAATCCGCATGTGTTCTTCGTGAACCTCTTCATTCGGAGAATAGATCAGAATGTCATCGATGAAGACCACCACAAACTTATCCAAGTACTGGTGAAAACATCGATTCATCAGATCCATAAGTCCAAAAGGCATTACTACGAACTCGTAATGACTGTATCTGGTCCGGATGCAGTTCTAGGAATGTCTTCCTCACGAATTCTGAGCTGATGATATCCAGATCTCAGGTCGATCTTGGAGAAAACTTTTGCTCCTTGCAACTTATCCAATAGATCGTCAATCCTTGGCAACGGGTACTTATTCTTGATCGTGACCTTATTCAACTCTCGATAGTCGATACAAAGTCAAAACGATCCATCCTTCTTTTTGACAAATAATACCGGAGGACCCTAAGGTGATGCACTCGGCCTTATATAACCCTTGTCAAGAAGATCTTCAAGTTGACTTTTTAATTCTTGCATTTCCGCAGGAGCTATCCGGTACGGAGCCTTAGAAATCGGTGCAGTACCAGGCTCAAGATCAATAGTAAACTCCACGTCACGATTCGGGGGTAAACCATGAATCTCTTTCAGAAAGACATTCGAAAATTCTCTAACCACAGGAATATCAAGAACCGTAGGTCCATCTTTCGCGGGCGGATCCAGGTAGCAAAGGTACCCGACATAACTTTGTCGTAGTAGCTTAAACGCAGCCATCGCATTGATAAGCCTACCGTTATCAGCGTCATTCCGACCCTTAAACTTGCACACAAACTGGCCCCCAGATGATACCGTCACCGTTCTTGAACTAAAATCGATCACCGCCCCATGACGCGTCAGCCAATCCATACCGAGAATAATATCGTATGGAGCCATGGCTATACAAATCAAATCTGCCTCAAATTTCTTACCCTAAATGGTAATCGGAAATTCAGAAAGACGCTTAGTCCCCACCAAACGTTCACCATTAGGAAGATTTACAACGAAAGGATCACAAGCTTCGTTGCACACTAAACCTAACTTGCTAACACAATTATCCGAAATAAAGGAATGCGTAGCACCTGAATCAAACAGAATGCACACTGAAGTAGAGTGAAGGTATAAGGTACCTTAAACAATTGGGGCATTAGCTCCATCCGTCTCACGCATCTCGTACAGACGTTGACCATGACCTCCAGAAGCAGCTGGGGCTTTCCCCTTATTCTGGGCAGTTGTCTACATTGACTGGCTAGGAGTCTCCACAGGCTTGAACCTGGGCCGGTTACTCTGATTAACTGACCCTTGTTGCGACTCCACCCCATTCTGTTTTCCCTGCCTACAGAATCTCTGCAAATGTCCATCACGTCCACACCCAAAGCATGACTTCTTCTCCTTCGGACATTCAGTGCTCCTGTGCCCAGCAGCACCACAGTTGTAACACTGGAATGGATTCTTGATTTGACCCGTCTGCTGTGTTGACCCTCCTTGAGTCATGTCCGTCTTTGCTCGACCAGACTTAGCAAAGTTAGACGGTGGGGCAGGTCGCTTGAATCCACTCCCTTGATTCTGCATTGACCTCTGTCGATTGCGTCTCTTGGTCGACTCCTCCAGAGTCACATCTAGCTTGTAGGCTACATCCACATACTGTTCCAGAGTAGAGCATGTGTGGTGTACCATCATCGGCTTAATATCTGGACTCATCCACTCCTGGAAATACCAGATCTTCTGAGCCTCACTGGATATCTCAGGTCCAGCGTACTGCATTAGATGATTGAATTTGGTCGCAAGTTCTGTCAGCTTCAATCCATCCGTCTTAGGATACAGAAACTCCTTGTGTTTCTCCTCTCTCATCGCACGAGAGAAGAAACGGTCTGTCATTTTCGTCTTGAACATAGACTAGTTCAAAACAGGGCTATCAGCTAAGCCGATACTCTCCCACCACTCACTAGCCTCCTCCTTCAACTGAAGGAAAGCTATGTGGACCTTCTCAGCCTCGGTACAATCCACATTGCGGAACAGCCGCTCCATGTGGGAAAACCAATGGGTCACCCTGATTGGTTCTCCTTTCCCGTTGTAGCTGTCAGGTCTCATGGAATTTATGGTCTTTAGCGCATGATCATAATTGTCTCGGTTCCTGACTGCACCTTCCTAGAAAACACGGTTTTCTGGCTCCTCGAATCTAGGAACCGGTGGAGGAATTGGCACACCTTGTGCATGTGGCGCATTCGGTCGCATAACATCCGTGATTGCTTGCATGACAATTCCTCGAATTGCCTCAACTGCCGTAGCATCAAACATCATTGGTGCGTTGGTCCGATCTTGACCATTGCCCCTAGGATGGTTATGGGATTCGGACTCATGCTCGTCTTGAGCAACATCTCTTATGGTTGGTCTAGGGTCATTGCTTGTCCCATCACCAACTCGAATAGTGTTTCTTGTGTTCACCATCTGTTTACCGATCAATTTCCAAGTAATTTATACATTAATATTATTTGAATATTCTTAATATAGCAAAATTACTCAGAATAGATCAACTGGGTATTTTATAGATGAACTTCGAACTATTTTACAACTGCACATAAGTAGATCTCCCGAGCGTTAGGACAAAATTGCTCAGAGATTTTAATATTTCACAAAGTACATGCCATAATACTAGAAATATTACACACAGTACATGCTGAAATACTAAGAAAAGGAACTACTACTATAGGCAATGTCGGTCCTCATCATGGCATCCCAAAACGTTTCCTATATGGTAGACTTCCCATGTAGGGCTTCTTCGGGCGAGGCTCTCCATCGGATTCTGACGATGTACTATGCACCCTGCTTGGCCCTGGAATACAAGGTTCCGGCGTCTCTGGCCTTATCTCAGTCATGGAAAAGTATGGATCATCCATGATTGGCCCTCCTATCCCAGCCATTCTCTGAGCACTGGCAATTATCTCATCCATCTCCCGTTGTTGCTCAGAAGAGATCATCTCACTCTGACGAAGGATCTCTCATAGCTCAGATTCCGACCTCTTTCTCCTTCGAGTAGGGATAGGCTGAGATTCTTCGTATATCATCGTTGGGCTACTCCTCCCAATACCATACTCGGTATAAAGTGCTTCCCAATCTACATCAGTCAATAACGAGTACTCCTGCACAGGTGGCACCTCCGAACTGGGGTGGATAAATTGGTCTTGATTCTGCCCGTCGAGGTCCATCTCGGGGTTCTCCTCGGGATTATCCTCGATGGGGTCTTCTTCCTCCTTGGGGTCATCCTCTATGGGTTCCTCTTCCTCCTCGGGATCGACCTCGAGCATCTCTTCTTCCTCATCGGGATCTATCTCAAGCATCTCTTCTTCCTCATCTTCTTCTTCTTCTTCCTCGTTCTCTTCAGGAATCGCTTCTATCTGGAAATCGTCATTGTAGTACCCTCTAGCGTACCTAGACAATTCCTCTTCCTGCACTGCTTCCTCCCTTGGTGGCTCAACAGGTGCTGCCATAGATACTACGGCATCCCTGGGCGTCAGGACTACCGATTCGGGAAGAACATGCTTGATATCCTCAGGTGGGCTGCTCGTGCCTCCAACCTCAAAGCACCTCTGGGGTATAGGGAAGTCGAGCCTTCCAGGAGACGGTGGATCCATCTTGGCATCTTCCGACTCCTTCTTATGAGAAAGACATGCACCCATATCCTATAGGTAATGAGGAAAGAGATAGTCTTTCTAGATATAAAAGCAAGCTTACTACATCAGACTATATAGAAGACATGACTATGAACGGATTTGGAAATAAAACATCATTTTTATTTTTAAAACTCATAGCCTTTTGAAAATACTTTTCAATTGAAAACGAGTAAATGGATTTCAAATACCCAACCCATTTTAAAAACCTTAGGCTCTGATACCAAATCTGTAATACCCCTAAATCTTAACCCATTTGGAAAGGTATTACCGTCAGTGACCTCGATATTCCTCACTGAAGCCACCCCAGGCTTTACCATTTAAACACACATCATGAAATACTTATGATACAAACCATCATAATATTCAATTAAAACATGAGTCCCGGGATTACATCCCAATCCCGAATAGGATAAACATACAGAGTTAAAACAAAATACAACAGAAGTCTTTCAAAATATTACAAACAAGGGTCTTGATCACAATGATCATCTCCCAAGGATCTCCACCTGATTAAAATCATTAAAACATCCAAAACAATCGTCATCTTCATAGTCAATCTAGTCTCTTCGCATCTGCACTTTATCTGATGTGCCGAATCAAACGGATGACACCAGCCAACCATGCAGAGAACAATTACGGTTGGTTAGTCTAATGAAAGACTATGCAAGGGTACAAAGCAGAATGGTTTGAGTAGTCGTATTAGGTTTAGACTCATCGTTTCTCGAATAATAACCGATAACGATAGTCAATCTTTGTACTTCTACTGAATATAACAAGAGGTATGCACAAGAGAAGATTCTGGAAGACCGAGTCTTCACAGCAATCAACCCGAAAGAAGACTCCAACGGAAATGAGTCTTAAGGAAGTATGACAAGATCTAGAACATTTAATGAATCACACACGAGCGATTTAACAACTGACTAGATGTTTCGGTTCACGACCAACCTCACCGCATACAGCGAATCCATATTGGAAAGAGAACGTACTCTGATCAAAGTCGAGATGAGCTTTCCTAGCTGCACTATTTACTTAGGCTACTCGTCGAAGGTTTATTAATCATATGCCACCACATCACTTATCCTATCTAATTTCCAAAATGCGCATCACGTTATAAGCTTTTAAATGTATATATCGCCAATGGAACCTATACATCTTGATATGTGTTTCGTCTAGAGTGACGCATACCGGAGGGATGAAATCCTGAATTTGTGACACTTGAAGTGCACCATCCCTATACCCGAGTATAGAGGTAAGTCATGACCTTCCAAATGGTATTAGGTGGGGTCTAGCCACCTCTCTAACAGGTTATAAAGAAACGACTGGACCTGGCAGGGCCCAAGTAATGTTCCTAACTACTAGTGCTAACTAAACAGTTCAAGCACAATAATAGTTCACAATAAATTCACATAAATGCCCTCAAGGCGATCATAAATATATATTCATAATAGCGTTGTTCTAACAGATATACAACCTATAATAATATCATATTCTAGTTTTCAAAATAGTTTATCAAAACCATTCCCAGATAAACACAATATTCATTCCAAATTAATTACTCAATTAAACAACTGATAATTAATGGAAATATGGAAAGATGAGAAAGAGCGAACCGCCACTTGCCTTAGATTGCAGAAGCTTAAACGAAGCTTAGAGATGACGATGGGTTTCCGGGCTCGACACATGGACAGTTTTGGCAACACAAATTCCTTTGGATCGACCCATAAAGAAACCTTAAGTTAGATTCGACTATAACGAGTACGAATCTAAAGAATAATGGAAGAAATCGAAAGGAATGAAGCCCGATCGAAGGTTACAGAAGCCAAGGCCGAAACAAGCCAAGGGCTTCTGGGCGGCGGTCGCCGCCTGCCTTACGGAGGGCGCCGCCTGTTCGTGGCGGCGGTCGCCGCCTGCCTTACGGCGGGCGCCGCTACGAACACCAGAAAAATTACGAGAAGCTCAAAACTCATCGGCGACAATTGTTTTGCTTCTCCTTTGCCTTGCTTTGGATTCTTAGCTTCTAAGGGCTTCCAAAGCTTCACTTTGCAACTGGAATTACACCAAATGGAGCTCCGACGACCGATTGCGAAAACTCCGGCGAAAGCTTGATTTTCCGGCGAGATTAATGTGAGAGATCTGAGCTCGGATTTGTGCATCAATCCAGCTCCCAAACCCCTCCTTTTATAGCCAAATCTCCAGGGAACAAGAAATGCAACGTGGAAGGCCAAGATCGGAGGCGTCTCCAAATCGCCGGCAAGGAGGAGGCTATGCCGGCAGGAGCAGAGGCTAGCCTCTGACAACCTGCAACAGGGGCGGCGGTCGCCGCTGTTGACATGGGGTCGCCGCCTCAACATGTGCCTGGCGGCGGTCGTTGCTTTTCCGGCGGCGGTCGCTGCCTTTCCGGCGCCACTTGCCAACATGGCGAGACGAGGCAGCCAATGTCCCCTTAGTGGGCGGCGGTCGTCGCCAAGGCCTTTTTCGTCCGTTTAGCTTGGGACAACTCGGCTTTAACCCGTGATAAAAATAATAGTACACGAACGAGTATTAAGTCCCGAAATACGTCGAATGTATTTTATTTCACTGAGAAAATTATTACAGAGATTAAGAACATTACAGAATGTCTTTCTGTCTCCAAAATTAATTTGACGTACAAAACAGGCATTCGAGAACTATCCCAAAATATCCTTATAAAAGTACGGGGTATCACACTTCAGGTATTGTGTCTTCCCTTCTACTCTGTTTAATCGATCGATTTCTAAACTCTCGCTTACCTGTTTTCCTTCGCAGCCCCTGAACTTGGTGATCCCAGTGGTTTTGAAGAAGTAACTGCTGGTCTTCTGGCGCTCCCTGAGGCTGAGAGGTCTTTTAAAAACGCGAACTTTTTACTTTCGAAAGTCAAGGGGATGTCGACCCCGGCTACGTCGATGACCAAAGGCACATGCTCGTTCCTTCAGGTATGTGTATGGCTGGTTTTTGGAGTGTTCCTATGCTTATATTGTTGTGTCATGTTGTCAGCGTCCAAAGGTGGAAGGTCCAGTGCTCGATTGTCCGGGAAGAGCCTTCTAGAGCAACCATTGTCGGTGGCCAAGGCGTCCTCTTCTGCTAGAGGTCCGACCAAGGTCATTCCCTTCGTTGGAGTTATTGCCCTAGATTCACCGCCATCGAAGGTGTATGGTGTTAAGAGGAAGGCGACGACAGTTGATCAGTGCTATTTTGTAGTGCACATCTGGGGGTTATTACCAGGTTTGAGGCGCCATTTGGATGGATTTAGAGCACAATCGTGGATTATGGAGTTAGAGTGAAGAAGTGAAGATATCAAGGGATTTCAGCTTAATGAAGGATAGAGAAGATGAAGATGGATGAGGATCCGCTAGAAGACTAATTGGAGAAGGCTACCAACACTTGGTAGTATGGAAGAGCGGAAGAAAAGAAGTGAATAGCTGAAGAAAGGAAGGGCGGAACAGCTGACGGCCCGCGCCAGAAGCCACCGCGACCCGACGGTGGATCTCAGAGAAGGCAACTAGAAGACAGCCGCCGCCCCGCGGTGGAACTCGACGCCCCGCGGTGGATGTAGACGCTTCGCGGCCACCGGAGATGTTGTTTCCTATTTTGCATTTTCGGATTTCCTATTTTTATTATCTTATTTCCTTTAGTATTATTTCTAGGTTTAGCTTACTTTCTCTAGCCTATTTAAGATCTTTCCAAGGTCTTGAGTAGAGACAATTATTATCATCGTAGTTTTCTTTTCTCAATTAGGGTTTTATTCGCATATCAATGGAGCACTAATTTCCCTTTGTTCTACTAGACGTTTGAAGCAATACAGTTGATTCGGTTGTGAGATTTCTATTCCTTGTTCTTATTCTTATATGTGTTGGTTTAATTCTCTTGGTTATATTGAGTATTGATTTATCGTTATTCTTCATAGCTTGATCAACTAGGTTGAGTAATATTTATCAAATTGCTAGGATTTTGCATATAGCGGAATGCGAGTGTAGATCTAGTAGCATACATGATTAGACATATAGTGGAATACGAGTGTTTAATTGTGAGTGAGAATTATTTGCATGTTGAATAGTAAGGTTTTCTTCTATTTGCATGTATCCTATACCCTTGCATGAATACTATTGCTTTATTAGTGGTAAGGTTTTCTACCATTGATATTGTAGTAAGTACTATCAACAACTGTCTGAATTGGTAGTTAATTACGATCAGGGTGGGAACAACCATAAGAATAGTTAAAGAACTTGGATTTATAAGATTTCAGTGATCGACTTATATCTCTGTATTGTGGATCTCGTTCTAGTGGAACTACTTTCCCCAACCGTATTCTCAAGTTAACTAAACATGTCTACTTTACTTTGTTTGATAACCAAAACCCCTCCTTTCTTGTTACTTGTCGGTTACACGTCTTTTGCATGCTAATCAACACCTAGAAAGATTACTTTCTCCTTGTGGGATTCGACCCTTACTTGCTTGCTATACATCTGTTTAGTAGGTTTGTTAGGACTTTTACTTTGATTAGGCTATTCAACGATATTTGCATTGCATATTTCGGCCTCGTCAAATTTGGCGCCGTTGTCGGGGAGGCAAGATTTGATCTTTCTGTGTGTTTGTTTGTGTGCGTGTTACTTTGGTGTGGACCTATCTTACGGTCCACACCCGTGCTACTGACTTTTGTTTTTCCTTTTTGATTTTTGTTACAGATATGGATTTCTGGGGAGAGCCGTGATATGACCCATACTCCTACTCATACACTCAATATAACCAAGAGAATTAAACCAACACATATAAGAATAAGAACAAGGAATAGAAATCTCACAACCGAATCAACTGTATTGCTTCAAACGTCTAGTAGAACAAAGGGAAATTAGTGCTCCATTGATATGCGAATGAAACCCTAATTGAGAAAAGAAAACTACGATGATAATAATTGTCTCTACTCAAGACCTTGGAAAGATCTTAAATAGGCTAGGGAAAGTAAGCTAAACCTAGAAATAATACTAAAGGAAATAAGATAATAAAAATAGGAAATCCGAAAATGTAAAATATGAAACAACATCTCCGGTGGCCGCGAAGCGTCTACATCCACCGCGGGGCATCGAGTTCCAAAAGCAAGCGCAAATTTTGGAGGAAATGACATGTTAATGTAATGTCTTTCTTCAATCTTTTACACTCATATATTGTGTAACAGTATACACCGTCAAATTAGACTACAACGAAATAGCAGCATAAATACATCATGTACTAAACAACTAAATGAAATTCTTCCACCCAAAGGCAGATATTTGCCGCTCTTTGGATCACTGTAATAAGATCATAATCCAAATTAAAATAAACATATTAAAACTACAGGTAATTTAAATTGAAATAAAAATTTAAAAGAACATTCTATATAAATTTGCTAATAAAGAACATGAAAAATTGATTCTGCTTGTGTATGAGTAAGAGCATAGGCATGAAGGGAAATATCATTCAAATGTAGACTACTGGCATATATAAAATAATGAAAAGATTTGCAAAACTCACAATCTTCATTTCAAAAAGAATTATCTTCAAATGAGCTACAACTAACAACACTATATTGCACATCATCCAGAAAAAGACATTTGCAACCTCTCCCATGTATATGGCTTACATAATAAACAGACAAACAATTAGTAGTGGTTTGCCTACCATACTATATAAGATTAGAAGAAATTCATCTATCAGACAAAATTGCAGCAATCAAACGACATGAATGGTCAAGGATTCGATGCAAACAAACCAGAAAAAGAAGATTGAGAAGGCCTGGTATCAACACATTAAGTTGACTAAAGCCGGCACCATGAATATGGAACTGATACTTATACATTATCAAGATTCAAGAGAACAAAAATTCATCGATCATGTAGATCACATCACCTGACATTGTGTGACTTTTTTACAACCAGAGAATTTTGGGAATCGATCTCCATATATAGTAGGAGGTTGTCCCCACCATAGGTCTTATCGTAGCACCTTCAAAGACTATACATGCTCGCATTAGCTCATGACCTTATCTGAAACTTAAAAAGTCAATAATAAGGCCTCAACAGTTGTCAATGCACCTAACATTGTAATAGACAAACTACACGTAGTTAGATTAGAAGGAAGTCATCCCCCATCAGACAAAATTGCAACAATCAAAGGACATGAATAGTGAAAGATCCAATGCAAACAAACCAGAAAAAGAAGATTGACCATTGAAAAAAAAAACACATATTCAATACAGCAGGAGCACAAGTATCGCAAATTAGTCAAAAACTCTATCAATGAATTTTAAAAATCCTACACATACAAAACGAAAAAGAAATAAAATCAACAAGGTTTAAATGACTTACTCGAAACTTTGAATGACCTACTGAAAAGTTATTAGCATTAGAACACTCCAACAAATGGAAACTCAACATTTAACACAACCAAAGAAGGAAGACACTTATTAACACTAACCACCATGCTAACATATCACAATGCTGAGACCATTGAAAAACAGGCTACATATTTAGTATAGCTAAAGCACAAGCATCACAAATTAATCAAAAACTCAATATTTTATCAATGCATAGAAAAATATCAAGCAACAGATTTAGCTTTATCATGCCATAAGATGTACGAGCCTTTATACAAGATTGTTTAGACTTAATAGAAGTCCATACTTACCAGCAACAAGTGAAAAACTCACGACAGTAAAGAATTCCCAATAGCTCATTTACCTACCCAGTTATTCAACCACTATGAAATAAAAGAATAATACGGCAATAAGTCCAATTAGTGTGAGAAATGCAAGGATAGTGATTTAAAATGCACACATAATAATGATCTTTGAAGACCTCTACATACCTCAACTATGCTTAGGATGTTATTCAGCACAGGCTCTATCAAATGTTATTCAGCTCTTCCACCACCGGTCTTGCAATCATTGAGAATTCAAAAACAATATACATATAATTTATACAGCACAAGCAACCAAAATATAGATGAAACACAACCAAAATTAATATTAGCAAGCAAAATATACACAAAATAAAACCATAATTACAAGCAGAATATACACATTAGTATATAGCACAAGTATTTTTTGTCTCTGCAGAATTAAAAAAATAGTATACATATAATTTATACAATACAACAAACCAGAATACATATGAAACACAACCAAAACAAAATACAACCATAATTGCAAGCAGAATATACACAAAATACAACCATAATTACATAAATATGTAATCAAACCGTAATTTTTTTGCCTCTGTAGAATTCAAAAACAATATACATATAATTTATACAATACCAGCAACGAGAATATGAAACACAACCAAAACAAAATACAACCATAACTGCAAGCATAATATACACAAAATACAACCATAATTACATGAAGTTGTAATCAAACCGTAATTCTTTTGCCCCTGCAGAATTCAAAAACAATATACGCCTCTGTAGAATTCAAAAACAATATACATATTCATCCACACCATACATGAAGTTGTAATCAAACTGTAATTCTTTTGACTCTGCAAAATTCAAAAACAATATACATATAATTTATACAATACCAGTAACCAGAATATACATGAAACACAACCTATAGTTTATACAATACTGGCAACCAGAATATACATGAAACACAACCAAAACAGAATACAACCATAAAATAATATACGCCTCTGCGGAATTCAAAAATAATATACATATAATTTATACAATAAGAGCAAACAGAATATACATGAAACACAACCAAAACAAAATACAACCATAATTGCAAGCAGAATATACACAAAATACAACCATAATTACATGAAGCTGTAATCAAACCGTAATTCTTTTTCCTCTGCAAAATTCAAAAATAATATACATATAATTTAAACAATACCATCAACCAGAATATACATGAAATACAACCTATAATTTATACAACATGGACAAACAGAATATACATGAAACACAACCAAAACAGAATATAACCATAATTGCAAGCAGAATATACACATAATACAACCCTAATTACATGAAGTTGTAACCAACCCGTAATTCTTTTGTCCCTGCAGAATTCAAAAACAATATACATCTCTGCAACATTCAAAAACAAAATACATAACCAACAACTAGAATATACATGAAACACTACTAAAACATAATATAACCATAATTGCAAGCAAAATATACACAAAATACAACCATAATTACATGAAGCTGTAATCAAACTATAACTCTTTTGCCTCTGCAGAATTCAAAAATAATATACGCCTCTGCAGAATTCAAAAACAATATACATAATTATACAATACCAGCAACTAGAAGGTCATAAAATACAACCAAAACAAAATACAACCATAAGTGCAAGCATAATATACACAAATAAAACCATAATTACATGAAGCTTCAATGAAACCGGATACACAAAATACAACCATAATTACATGAAGCTGTAATCAAACTGTAATTATTTTGCCTTTGCAGAATTCAAAAATAATATACATATAATTTAAACATTATCGGCAACCAGAATATACATTAAACACAATCAAAATTAATATCTGCAAATAGAATATACACAAAATACAACCATAATTACATGAAACCGTAATCAAATCGTAATTCTTTGTTCTGTGACTTAGGTGAAGTGTATGAATGGTTTCCGTGGTTACCTTTCTATGTGTCTTAGTTGTGGCACATAATGTGTTAGGATTGCGGTTTAGCCTCTTTTGGCAGATTATGTGTTGCTTGTATGTATAGTATCATTCTGGTTGGACAATCGATGTATCTGTGTTCTGTGTTGGGTGTGTTGTGTTGTGTTACGTGTTTTGTGTGCGTGTGTGTGGTGTGTTGTGTGTGTATGTGTTATTTTGTGTGTTGTAAAGTCGTGATTTTGCTGTGTTCATTTGATTATCTTAGTAATCTACTCTGATGTGCGTTTAAGCATTGGTTAAACTTTGTTTGTAATTTGTCTGTTTAGTTTTCCGAATTGTGATTTGATTGCAGGTTCATTGCTGATATCCCAATTACTAACCCAGCTTACTCTAGGGGTTTTCTAGTTGGTTCCATTGGTTTTTCAGTTACAGGTTCTTAGCTTTGCATAGTTTGAAAGGTACATGGAGGAGTTGGAGGTGCTCGATGGTGGTGCGAGATTAGGCCATGGGGCTTTCATTTGTATTCCGTTGTGTACTCTGACATTGTTGTTAAGTCTAGTTGACCTTATGTTAGACATTTATTTCGTTTTCACCATTAATATTATTAAGTTTGGGTCTTTTAGTCGCTTCCGTTATCGCTGTTATTTTTTTTGTTTTCCTTTGCCTGGTGGGTTCTGGGTAGAATCAACGGCGGTGACACCCCGGGTTTGGGGGTGTTACAATAATTACACAAAACCGTAATCAAACTGTAAATTTTTTTGCATCTGCACTACTCCACCAAAATAAATAGAGGAAAAACCTAAACACAGACCGAAAGACCAAGCCTAAAAAAACATATGAAACAAGCATTGTTTCTGAATGGCAGGGCCAAAAATTGACACAAATATAAACCTAGATCAACAATTTAATATGCGATCCAATTTATACATAGAAACATGTAACTCACAATCACCAAAAAAAAATACAAAACAACAACACAATGCATAAACAATCTAGTTATAATTATTACAATCGGAGACATAGACAAACTTATAAAATACATGTATAATGACCGTCACGGCACAAGACAAACACAAGAAATCTAAGATAAGAAATGTGGAATCAAAGAGAATCTCATATCAAATCGCGGAAAAATACAAAACAACAACACAATGCACAAATAGTCTAGTAATCGGAGACAAAGACAAACTTAAGAAATACCTATATAATGACCGCGACAACACAATTACCGCGATAGAACAAGACAAACACAAAAAGCCTAAGATGAGAATTGTGGAAACAAAAGGAATCCCACATAAAAGGCGGAAAAAAAATCGGAAATTAGGGTTAGTAGGAAGAAGACGATAGAGATGAACGAAGATCAGAAACCAACTTCACAGATGGAGATGGCCAAATAGATAAACCAAATTCACAAACGAAGATGGCGAAAGAGGAATTCACAGATAAAGATGAACAAGATGGAAAATTCGAGAATGGAAGCAGATGAAGAAGACGATAGATATGAACGAAAAACAGAAATCAACTTCACAGATGGAGATGCCCAAACAGAGAAACCAAATTCACATACGAAGATGGCGAAACAGGAATTCGCAGATAGAGATGAACAAAATAGAAAATTTGAGAAAGGAAGCAGAGGAAGAAGACGATAGAGACGAACGAAGATCAGAAACCAACCTCACAGATGGAGATGCCCAAACAGAGAAACCAAATTCACATACGAAGATATATAGAGATAGAGAAATTCGCATATAGAGATGAACAAGATAGAATATTCGAGAATGGAAACAGGAGAGTGTCGAGAGAGGACAATCGGGAAGAGACTGAGAGTAGGCAAGAGAGAGGCAGAGAAGAACGACACAGAAGCAACAAGCATAAACCCTAACCTCTACAGCCAACTAAAGGACCCAAAAGCCCAGTCCAATAAAAGCACGCGACATATACGTGATACGGGCTGCTGTTCATTTCCGCAAGCTAGACTTTTAGAGTAAGTAAGATTTGCATGTGAGTATTGCCAAAGGCTTTTAATGAAATTTGAAATGATGTTGCTAATAAATGGTTTAATTAACTTTATAATTGTGTATTGACTATGTGTCAAATCTTTTCCATGTTTTATCATTTTATTCAAAATGAGGTTATAGGACTCATGTATAAAGTTTTATCATGTATATTCACATCAAATTTATAATTTTAATCAATATGTTGCTTATAATACATGTTCAATATAATTATCAAAATCTGTATTTTACTATGCTTGATTGACTATTTTTTAAAGTATATGTTCAATTTGAAAATTAAAATTGTATACTCTTTATTCAATCATACTAATGTAACATATCATTTTTTTCTAACCTGAACAAGATACGGGGACTATACTAGTAATATATTATATAAAAATAGTATATAAGTATAAGTCAAAAAAAATCATACTCAAAAGTCGAAAGTAAAGTACAATAATGAGACAACAAATATAGTAAAATATATAAATCTGATAATCAATTTTGATGATTTAAAACAACTTTATAGTCAAAAGTTTTTTTTAAAAAAATGGTTAAGTATATGTAAGTAAACATGCACATTAAATTCATACTCAATTGTATACATAATAAATTTAATAAAATATAGTTTCTTATTCACATCCTTGTATAACAATAAAATTACACTTAAAATAAAATATTTAAAATTAAATTAAATATCTCTTTGTTATATAAGAACAAAAATTGTTAATTAATATAAATTTTTGTACCATTGAAAATTATACAAATAATTTAATAATTATTTATTCAGATTCCAAAAGTTTAAATTATCAATATTAATAGATTAAATTCTCATTAACCAATGAATCAATTTATTAGCATTCTATTAGTTGTTAATCATACAAATTTATTCAAATATCTTAACAACTTAACAACTTCATTTATTTACCTAATAAAAATATTGAATAAATATTTAAATAAATATTTTTTAAAATTAGAATAAGGTTGTTAGATGAAACGATTTCACAACTGTATTTGAAAAACACACACAATAAATAATTTTGGAATGACAATACGTGCTCTCTTGGTTTATGATAATCTGTTAGTAGATTAGCTAGTTAGTTATGGTGACATCATAAATGATGTAACAGGTTGTTAGATGTTGTTAGAATTAGCTGCAGCTTTTGACCTCTATAAATACGTGTAGTCATGTACATTGTAATTCATCTGGCAAAGTTATATTTCAAATAATATTTCAATTTGAGAGGTTTTCTTTTCTTCTTCTCTTTCATCTGAGTGAAATTTCTTGAGTGATTGATCTGTCTCAATCATCATGGTATCAGAGCGCATGATTTTGTCAGATCAAAGTGTTCTTCTTCCTCGCTATCGATGATGTCTCTTAGTTGAATCAATTGAATTCTCCCTCTGTTGCTTACGTCTCTTCTCAATTCCCTAATTCCTGAATTTGTTCTGTTGAAAATCGATCAATTAGAGTCAAATTAATTGATCTGATGACGAACGAAGAGCAAAGATCAGGCGAGAGATCTAGAGAAAGGAGAAGAGACTTCATCACCTCCATGGATTTGTAGAATCCACTGTTCATTCGTCCGTCAGATAACTCATGAATGGTTCTTACTGTCATTCAACTAATTGGAGACAATTACAAGAGATGGAGAAAAGTTGTCACTAAAGCTTTATCTGTGAAAAACAAACTCGGAATTGTTGAAGGAACTGTAATTGAAGATGGTGAAAGTTCAACATTGTGGAATATGTGCAATGATATGGTTTGTTGTAGATCTTGAATTCAGTCTCAAAGGAGATATATGCTACTCTAGATGAGTTCGACACGGCCAAGGAGATGTGGGATGATTTGTACGAGAGCTATGGACAAAGGAATGGTCCTTTAATCTTTCAAATCAAGAAAGAGCTTCAAGCTTGTCAGCAAGATGAGTCTTCTATCACTGAGTATTTCACAAAGTTGAAGGGTTTTTGGCAACAAATGTCAAGATTGGTGACTCCAATAAAATGTACTTGTGGAAAATGTGAATGTAATCTGAATGCAAGGATTGAGATTGTTGATAATAAGGACAAATTGTACAAGTTTCTAATGGGACTTGGTGATCAATTTTCTGTTGCTAGAAGGCAATTCTTGCTTTCTACCCCTCTTCCAACAACTAGTAGTGTGCATTCTCTACTGTTACAAGATGAGCTCAGTAAGAAACTGACAAGTACTGAAGGAAAGACAGAGTCAACAACCTTGATGTCAAGAAAGCCACATGAGAAAGGTGACAAAGGGACTGACAAGCCTAAGAAAGAATGTGAGTATTGCAAAGGGAATCCTCCAGTGGAGAAGTGTTCGAAGTTTATTGGCTATCCGAGTTCGCATTCAAAGAGCAAGATCAAACCACAAGCAAAGTTTGGCACAAATTCTAGGAAAAGGAGCAAGGAGTCTAAGGCAAATGCAAGTCAAACAAGTGGTGTAACTGAACAAATCAACATGACAGATGAAAATCAAAAGTTGATGGCTAATTTCTTGAGGTTTATGGAACATCAAAAAGATAAGTTTGCTGAAGCAAATCTTACAGGTAAAATTCTTTGTTGCAATGCATCTAACACATCCACAGTTTGGATTCTAGACAATGGTGCCACTGACCATATGATCTGTGATATATCCTTATTTGATAAGCCCATACATGTCCAGAAACCTACTTCTATTCGCCTACCAGATGAGAATATTAGTAGTATTACTCATACTAGGAAAGTGATTCTTTCAAACACCTTGAGCCTTGTTCATGTCTTGTATGTTCCAAGTTTCAAATTTAACCTACTATCTTTAATTTGCCTAATCCAAGATACTAGCTGTTATGTTCACTTCTTTTCTGACTTGTATGTCATTCAGGACCTAGTAAAGAAGACAGTGATTGCAGCTGGTAGGGAGTTTGGAGGGCTTTACTACTTAGTTCCTGAGGCAAAACTTCAAGACACTCTGGAGATTTTGCCTAAACTTTTTCTTGACTATTTTTTTGTTACTATACCTGTTTTGCCTATGTTTTTGTCCACACAAAAATGTAACTCTAACATGAATGCCTTGTGGCACCTACGGTTAGGCCATGCTCCTCTTGAAAAACTGCTACATGCCCCATGTATCAACTGTGATATAAATAAAACTTCATAGTTTACATGTTCTGTGTGTCCTCTTGCCAAACAAACCAAAAATTCCTTTTCTTCTAGCTTGTCTCATGCTAACAACATCTTTGAGCTTATTCACTTTGACATATGGGGTCCTTATGATACTTTGACATGCAATGGGTATAAATTCTTTCTTACTATAGTGGATGATAAAAGCATGAGTGTATGGGCTTTTCTCATGAAAACCAAAAGTGAAACACCTAAACTTCTTCAAGCCTTTATTTCCAAGGTTGAAACTCAGTTTGGTGCTAAGGTCAAAACTCTTAGGAGTGACCTAGGTACAAAGTTCTTCAACACTGATGTCTCTACCTTTCTTACCTCAAAAGGAGTTGTTCATGAAAGTTCCTGCACAGCCACACCTCAACAAAATGGGAGAGTGGAAAGAAAACACAGGTATATCCTTGAAACTACACGGGCTTTAAGGTTTCAAGCCTCTTTACCTATAAAATTTGGGGAGATTGCATTCTCACTGCCACCTATCTAGTCAGCATACTTTCCACACCTCTTCTTCATTACAAAACTCCTTATGAAATTTTATCCAATGAGCCACCTGACTATTCTAGACTCAAAGTCTTTGGGTGTCTATGCTATGTTTCTACAACATCTTCTTCTTCAAAGAAAAAGTTTGATCCAAGGGCTGATCCATGTGTCTTATTTGGGTATCCTTTTGGTTTCAAGGGTATAAAGTCTACAATTTTAATACTCAAAAGTGTCAAGTTAGCAGAGACATTAAATTTCCGGAGCACTGTTTTCCTTATGTAGTTGCTTCCTCTTATACACATAATCCCACACAGGCTTCTACACATGTTCCATCTCCCTATTTTCTTACAGTAGATGATGATTTTCTTACATCTCATCTTCATGTGTTTAAACCTGTTGAACCTCTTTTTACAGCTTCACCTCCTCAACTTAATCCTTCTTCTCTTACTGAATCATTGATTGACTATTCACCCTCACATGTTCCTTCCACGTTTGACTAAACCTTTTATAAGGCTAAAGGACTATGTATGTGCAACTCCTCAAGTCACTTCCTCTGCATTGTTGTCTTCATGTAATTCTTCACCATATCCTATGCCTTGTTTTATGTCATATTCTTCTTGTTCCACCGCTTACCAATCCTTTATCAATAATGTGGCATCACTCTCTGAACCAACTTCTATGAATGAGGCTTTGCAATATCTCTCTTGGTGTGAAGCAATGCTTACTGAACTTGGTGCTTTGGAGAGAAACAATGCATGGGAACTGGTGTCTCGTTCATCTGATCAGAGTATGGTTACTTGTAAATGGCTATACAAGCTCAAATTTAAAGTTGATGGTACCTTGGATAGTTACAAAGCCAGACTAGTTGCTCGTGGCTTTTCTCAGGTTGAAGGAGTGGATTATAGTGAAACATTTGCTCTTGTGGCAAAAAAGATTTTTGTAAGGAATTTATTGGTTGTTGATGCTGTAAAAGATTGGCACATTAGTCAGCTTGATGTCACAAATGCATTTTTACATGGTGAGCTAGAAGAAGTTGTCTATATGGAGCTTCCTCCAGCCTATCATGTGCTAAAGCAGTCCAGGGCTTGTCCTCAGGGGGTAGAGTTATTGAGGAGTACAAGTCAGAGAGGAATCAAGTGTGCAAGCTGAAGAAGTCCTTGTATGGACTCAAACAAGATCCAAGGTAATGGTTTGCAAAAATTCTCTACTGTAGTAAAGAGAGATGGATACACTCAGTCAAGAGCAAACTATTCTCTGTTCACAAAGAATACATGTAAATCCTTTACATCATTACTAGTGTATATTGATGATATGCTCATAGCTGGTGATGATCAAGTAGAAATCAGAAAATTCAAGGCACATCTGCATGAGAATTTTCAAATGAAAGAACTTGGTGAACTGAGGTATTTTCTTGGAATTGAAGTTGACAGAAGCAGAAAAAGGTTTCATCTAAACCAGAGAAAATATGCTCTAGAGTTACTTGAAGAAACTGGTATGGCAAATGCAAAGCCAGTTGCAACTCCTTTTGATCCTAAAGTGAAGTTATCCCTTGAAGGCGCCAAAGAGGAAGTTGATCAAAGCTCTTACAAGAGGTTAGTTGGAAAATTAATCTATTTGACAATCACAAGGCCATACATTTGTTATGCAGTGCAGGTGCTTGAAGAATGATCCTAAAGATGATCATTGGAAAGCTGCTAAACATGTTCTAAGGTACTTGAAGAATGCACCAGGTCAGGGACTTTTGTTGGCTAGAAATTTAGAATTGAAACTGAAAGCTTTATGTGATGCTGATTGGCAAAGTTGCTCAATGACAAGGAAGTCATTGAAAGGTTTTTGCGTTGTATTGGGGTCATCCTTGATATCTTGGAGAAGTAAGAAACAATCATATGTTGCTATTTCATTTGTTGAATCTGAATATAGGGCAATGGCTATGACTTGCTGTGAGATCACTTGGCTAGAAAAGTTGTTGAATGATCTAGGAGTCAAATTGGAGCATGTACAGATGTACTGTGACAATCAATTTGCTATATATATATAGCAAGGAATTCAGTGTTTCATGAGAGAACAAAGCACATTGAAGGTGACTGTCATCTTGTTAGAGACAAAGTTTTGAAAGAAGAAGTCACACTCGGATACATCCATACCAAAGAGCAGCCAACAGACATTTTCACTAAGTTGTTAGTCAAGAACAATACACCAAGCATATGTTCACGTTAGGAGTAGTGAATGAGTTCAGACTCTAAACTTGAGGGGAGGGGTGATAATCTGTTAGTAGATTAGCTAGTTAGTTATGGTGATGTCATAAATGATGTAACAGGTTGTTAGAGGTTGTTGGAATTAGTTGCAGCTTATGACTTCTATAAATACGTGAAATCATGTACATTGTAATTCATCTTGCAAAATTATATTTCAGTTTGAGAGGTTTTTGTTTCTTCTTCTCTTTTGTTTGAGTGAAATTTCTTGAATGATTGATTTATCTCAATCATCAGCTTATATCAACGAAGAGAGTTTAGGCCACATACATGATAATGCCACTAAAATCCCAAGCATGCATGTAAATTGAAGATTATGTTCCCAACACATATTTATATTACAAATATTTATTTATATTACAAATATTTATTTATATTAAGTATTCGATTAATATAAATAAACACATTATAAACTTTCAACACTTTAAATAAACAAGTTTTTCTGAAAAAAGTTTAGGATACTAGGCAACTAGGTCTACAAACACAGGGCAATAACTCCAATAAGCAGATTTTCTATAATAAAAAAAACAAGTTTGACAATTATGCGAATTTTATATAAATATGGGATATTTATGAAATTTCCCGCCCTGACAACAACCAGCTCAAAATGGAAAGAAACTGGCGCATCTAATCACAAAATTATTGTTCGTTTTCTTTGTTTTTTCCCACATGAAATTATGAATCGTTATCATCTTTGAAAAAAAGACGAAAGAATGAAAACTCCCGTCCAAGAAACAAGAGATCTTTTCCTCGCACGCCCATCAAATTTGCTAAATTTACACCCTCCAATCCGATTCTGTCCCACTTCCTCATTTTCATCTTCTTCCTTTTTTCTGCATTTGATGTTTTGATTCTGCATTAAAAACACCGAGTTATTTTCGTCCTCTTCTTCTCCATCTTAGTTCCTCAGAAATTCTGTTCCATTTCGTTTTCAGAGTGAAAACAAAAACCGTTTCGAAAAATCGTCGATTCTCTCACTGCATATGACGAGAATTTTCGACAAATCGGTTGAAATTTGCTTCGAAATCCGTTTCTGTGTGGTGTCGGAGATCTAGGTTTTCATGGATCGGTTACTCGCCGCGCAATGCCGGTTAATTCTTCGTCAGAAATTGGGTTTTCTATCTGAAGGCTCCTTTATGGGGCTCTATTAGGTTAATTTGTCGCTCAGACTTTGTGATTTGGGGCGTCCCCTCCTCTCCAGTTTCCTTTTTCTCAACGAGAAAGAGAAGATGGTGCCGCCTTCACCGACTACGTTAGCTCGGAGCTCGCTGGAGGAGATGCTGGAGAATATCAGGCGGCGGGACGAGAAACCAAAGGACTTGCCGCCGGCGCTTCCTTCTCGCCCGATGTCGAGAGGGCGGCTGCCTCCTACTCGCATGTCGTTGCCGGCGAGTTTCAGGATCAGCGAGGAGGACAGCAAAGAGGTGAAGAGGAAGTCCGACGATGTAGCTGTAAAGAGGAAAAAAAATAAACTTGAACGACTTTGCGAAGACTCTCCTTACAATTACCGGGATTCGCATCAGGCCGCTGCCGGCGAGAGGTCCGGCGGCGTTGCAGCGGCCACCTCGACGTCTCGACCGGCTGTGGATTGGGAAGACAATATCGGCTATTTTGTTAACAAGGTATTACTTAAATATCATCTTCAGATGTTAGTAGTATCATTACTCTGAATTTATCTTCTTGTATTTTTTTGTCCGGTGTTGCTGCTGAGAATATGCTTAATTGTCTTATTTTGGATGATTTTGTTTCTAGAACTTGAAGTATCTAATTGGTAATATTTCCGACGTGATAGACAATTCTTAGAGTTCTGAGTTCAAGGTGATTGAGTCCTTAACAACTGGGAACTGGGAAGAAGTTCAAAGCTACAATATTGATTTTTTGTGCTAAAATTCGTAAATGTGAGCAGTTTAGAAGTGGCTTATATTTTAAGAACTCCAGAAAAAAATTCCTCTGTTTTGTCAGTGTACTTTCACAACATAACTCTTTTGGTTGAAAAAGTCTCTTCCTGAAAGTGTGTTTTTCAGAAACTTGCCATTTGGTGTCGACTTTCTTCTGGGCAATGGGAGCTTGGAACTATTCAGTCAACATCAGGAGAGGAAGCTTCTGTATGCCTCGTAACAAGAAATGTGAGCATGCTAGTTTATCTGAGTTTCTTAAGATAATTTGCACTCCACCAGAAGTTTCTGCGTTATCAATTGTTGTTTCTGTAGATTGTTAAGGTGTTGACAAGAGACCTTTTGCCTGCAAACCCCGATATCTTAGAGGGTGTGGATAATCTCATACAGCTAAGTTACTTGAATGAGCCCTCTGTGCTTCACAATCTGCAGTGTAGATTTCTTAAAGATATGATTTATGTAAGTGTTTGCACACTTTCTTATGTCTGTGTTAAGTTTCAGTTATTTGTCTTCTCGGTATTAATGATATCCTTTTTTGAGTTGGGTTGTTTAGAGCAAAGCAGGGCCTATCCTAATTGCTGTCAATCCCTTCAATGATGTGAAAATATATGGAAGCAATTTTATCAGCAGGTACAGGGAGAAGCTTGTCGATAGCCCTCATGTTTATGCCGTGGCTGATGCTGCTTATGATGAGATGACGAAAGGTCTGGTGGCACATGCAATGTACTACACTGTTTTACTCTTTAATCATGTTTTTTCTGTTTGAAGGAGCTATGTTCATTTTTTTTCACCCTGCAGATGGAGTGAACCAATCTATTATTGTAAGGTTAGTTCAAAGCATTTTTCTATTATTTTTATAGGTACAAGTGTGACTTGTAATTCTCTTATCAAAGTAGATTTTCAGTTGTGACCAACATTACTCCATTGGATGAGAGATTAGTATAAACTTGTGAGTGTTTTCTCGAATATTGACCTTGCAGTGGGGAAAGTGGTGCTGGGAAAACTGAAACAGCAAAAATTGCAATGCAGTACTTGGCTGCTCTTGGTGGAGGAGGAAGCGGGATTGAACATGAAATTCTTCAAACAAGCTATATATTGGAATCATTTGGCAATGCAAAAACATCAAGGAATGACAATTCTAGTCGATTTGTGAGTAAAAGATACCAATCACCCTCAGTGGAATGTTCACCTCTGTGCCTTTGCTTTATTTTTACATAGTTATACTATGCACATGATTTCTTTAAGGAATTTTATATACAAGAAATTAACTAAATGTGGTCCAACTCTGGAAATTTATTCCTGTGCAGGGGAAGTTGATTGAGATTCACTTCAGTGCCCTAGGTAAAATGTGCGGTGCTGCAATTCAAACTTGTAAGTATGTTATATCAAGCACGATGTAATTCAAAATCATTTTTCTGTACCATTCACTGACAAGGATCATCTAATCTCGTTTGATACTGGTTGATCTGGCAATCCCATGGATAGTCCTACTTGAAAAGGTGTGTGCTAGTGTACCAAGGCTAATTCAAACCCTATATTTCTTATCATGATCTAACTTGAGGTTTATACCGTGTTTTCAGTCGAGAGTAGTTCAACTGACCAAGGGGGAAAGATCATACCACGTCTTTTATCAACTCTGTGCTGGGGCCCCTCCTGTTCTTAGAGGTAGTTTTTAGCACATATCTTAACAGCACTTCTGCACGTCTTTTGAAAATAAGCATGGATGACATAAATGAAGTTTCTTTGAAATATCTGCGAGTATTAGTTGTATTATGCTTAATAAATTTAAAACTTTAAAGTTTATATTTCATGCTCATCATAATTTCTGTTTGCTGTTGCAGAGAGACTGAACATTAGGGCAGCCAATTGTTACTTTTATCTTAACCAAAGTGATTGCCTTACAATTGGTGGGGTTGATGATGCTCACAACTATAATAAGCTCATGGTAACTTGGATGAGGAAATGTTATTCCTATGAACAAAATGAAATCCTGCTATTATACTATTGTGAGGATATTCCATTGATATATCTTCATCTAATGACTTTCAGGGAGCCTTAGATATTGTTCAAATCAACAAAGATGATCAGGAGAATATGCTTTCAATTCTTTCTTCTGTATTGTGGCTAGGAAACATAAAATTTGAAGTTGTTGACAGTGAAAATCATGTTGAAGTAGTGGATGATGAAGGTACTCTTCTATAATCTATTGTAATAACACTGTGATAGATTACTAAGCTTATATTAGCTTGTAAAAAAAATGGAGAAGCTTTCATGGAATATGGTTGATTGAGCATTGTGCTATTTACTAAATGATTGTTAACTCTCTATTGCGTAAAAGTTTCTACTCTTAGGGTTACCAATCTGATCTTATTAAATTGAATGGAAATGCATCCTATAAATGTATGCGTTAAAATTTTTTATGTTTGTGTTCTTAAGTCATACTTTATAGCTTATTCTGGTTTGTTCTCAACAGCTGTCACCTCTGCTGCCAAGTTGATGGGATGTTGTGTGCAAGACCTCATGCGAGTTTTATCAACTTGCAATATTAATGCTGGCAAGGATAGTATTGTTAAGAAGCTGACTTTGCAGAAGGTCATATCATTTGTCCGCCACCTCTGCAGATTCATGCCAAGTTAGCTACATGCTTATATTGAGCCTTGATTGTATTAATCATCTGTTTGCAGGCCACGGACTCTCGTGATGCATTGGCAAAGTTTATCTATGCAAGCTTATTTGATTGGCTTGTAGATCAAATAAATAAGTCACTTGCACTTGGTAAACCGCATACAGGGAGAGCAATCAGCATACTTGATATTTATGGCTTTGAATCATTTCAGGTACAATTTTTCATTTCATAAATTCAGGTATAGTCTTTTAGCTCTTCCTTTGAGGGATTTCTTTGCTATGCTATACATTTCTAATTGGTGTCTTATAATTTTCATTTTCAGAGGAATAGCTTTGAGCAGTTATGTATAAATTATGCTAATGAGAGGTTGCAGCAACATTTCAATCGCCATCTTTTTAAACTTGAGCAGGAGGTCAGATTTAACCAGTTCTTTTAATGTTACTGTTTTATTATATTTGCCTGACCATATTTCTGAACTGTTGAAATAGAAAATAAGTACACTTTGGCAGAACGTAAGGTTGAAGTTGCTTTCAAGTTTCACCTCAATATTAGGGTTGAATTGAATATGCACTTTCCCATCTCAGTCATTTTTGTATCTAGAATATACTCACATAAAAAACAGATATTTTTGTTGACTCCCAGCCTGCCAAGGCTCTTGGTAATCGTTTATGGTTTTTTCTAGTGTGTGCCCATGGGCACACTCTAAGAACTCCTTTTTTGGCAATTATTTGATTAGCCACTAGTTTAATCTTGTTTGCTAAGGTTTTATCAATTCTCTATTAGGGAATATTTTGAAGATAAATTTCCTATTTAAGCTTGTTAGCATGTGCCCATGGGCACACACTAGAAAAACCGATCTTTTATGTGTGACAAAAACTGCTATAACTGCATATAAATGTTGCTAATATTTTTGCATTTGCTACAAAAATTTGCATAGGAATAATCAATTGTATTAAACTTATCTTCATCATTTTATATCTAGAATGAGGAACTTATGTTTCGTGCTTGATCATGGAACAAGTAACTTTTACTTGAAATATTGCTAATATTGCCTGACCTGAACTTCAGCAATCATTTTCGAAAAAGAAGTAAGGAATTAATATTCCAATCTTTCTTCATTGTGTTATATTTGCTGAACTTGATTCTCTTTTCCTTTTTTGAATATCAGGACTATGAAGCAGATGGAATTGATTGGACAAAGGTTGATTTTGAAGACAATCAAGACTGCCTAAATCTCTTTGAGAAGGTATGTTTCTATTAGTTTCATACTTAAATCCAGTTTGAAGTGATCATATTACATCTTCTGATGTGTTTGATATATGAGCAACTAAGTCCAGTGCCCCTATTTAATGGATGTGGAGAAGCCTCAAGATTGTTATAAACTCTCACTTTATTTATGTTTACCCACACTTACATCTCACTCTATTGAATTTGTAGAAGTAGCTTCTATGAAAAAAAACTTGTTCCCTACTATCAAGTGACAATACTTAATTAGCCAATGGCATTCACATTTAACTAGCCTGCAATTTTCTTTTGATAATGTATGATATGATACAGAAACCACTTGGGCTTCTATCTTTACTGGATGAAGAATCAAATTTCCCGAAAGCAACAGATGTCACATTTGCAGACAAGCTTAAGCAACACCTCAGCTCTAATTCCTGTTTTAAAGTGGGAAGGGATAGGAGGTTCAGCATCCATCATTACGCTGGAGAGGTTGGTGGTGTTTGAAGAATGCTTCATCTAGATCTATTACAAATTACTGAAACGTTACCTAATATAAGTTTTATGTGGATTAGATGTGAACTCTATCTTTCTCTGTTTCTCATGCTTGTTTCAAGTGAGCGTTAGTTAGTTAGTGTTTAGTTCTTGTGGGTTTTGCTATTTTATTCAAATATTTTGCTATAGTTAGGTCTCTTATATTAATGTCTATCGGCAACTACTCTGATATTTACCTTCTTTTCTGAATCCTGGAAAATTTATGCTGTTTATGACTTTACTTGAGTTGATTGAATTTAGCTAACAATATAAGGTTCATCAGGTTTCTTATGATACGGGTGAATTTTTGGAGAAGAACAGAGATCCATTGCCCTCTGAGTCTATCCATATACTCGTGTCAAGCAGTTGCTCACTTCTTCAGTCATTTGCCTCAAACATTCTCAATGCTCAGTCTCGCATGAGCGGCTTTCAGAAACAAAGTGTTGGGACAAAATTCAAGGTATTGCAACAATTAACAATAATTTACATTCATGTTCTAAAGGTTAGTCCCTTCTGGGGAATCTATCATGTTTTTAGATGCAAGGGTATATAATAAGCAAGTTAACATGCAACTAAGGAGATGAGAATCTACAATGTTCCTCATGTGTAGTTTTGGAAGTTCAAGATTTAAGTTTTTTTGGCAATTATTTACAGCTGCGAATTGAAGTGCAGAGATATCCAGAAAAGGGAGAAGAGACTGATATATGGGGATTGAATGAGTGCATATCCTTGTGCATAGCTTTATTACAAGGGCTTGATTGTTAGTATTTAAGAAGATAAGTTATTAACAATAGTTGTAAAACACAACTATACGACATGCATTGTAGAGAATCCACTATTCCTGAATTATGAAGTTGACGACATTACAATGAATCATTGGGTATTAGTTAGTGAAGACAGAAAAGTGATAAATCATTTAGGCTGGCCTCCTTTCTTATAGTTTGAATTGTTCGTACTGCGGCTTAGATTATAATTAATCAATGTTGAAAGGTTGTAATTATATTGTTGGCTTTTTTTTATGCTTGTAATGTAGGGTCAGCTGTACAAATTGATGCAGCGCCTGGAAAGTACTACGCCCCATTTTATCCGTTGCATCAAACCAAACCGTAACCAGCTTCCTGGAATATACGAGAAAGATCTTGTTGCACAACAGCTCAAGTGTTGTGGAGTTCTGGAAGTTGTTAGGATTGCAAGATCCGGTTATCCTTCCCGGATTACGCACCAGGAATTTGCACGAAGGTATCAAGCCTTTCTAGAGTCTTGGTGATCATTAAGTCTATTTAATTTCAAGAAAGACTCAACATCCTCTTGGGTGAATGCAGATACGGATTCCTGCTTTTGGATAAGAATGTAACTCAGGATCCCTTAAGTATATCAGTTGCTGTTCTACAACAATTCAATATCCTGCCTGATATGTACCAAGTTGGCTACACAAAATTGTACTTCCGGACAGGACAGGTGCCTTTTTGAATTGATTCCTTTCTTCTCTTTACCCAACTTCAGGCTTCCATTTCCTTAATAGCATCATCAGATTAAGAGAAATATGTGATAAATGTATTAGTAGGCTACAAACAAAGCTGCTTGTGAATAAGATCACTCTGGCTGTGTAGAAAGGCTTGTTTCACTTTGTTGATTTCGTAGACTTGACAAGCCATACTACTGTCCTTCTACAGAACTGGTATTCAGTTTAGGTAACTCTATCACTTCTACACAAGTCGAAACTAAAATTGGATTGTGTGTGCAATTGATCATATTGATGTTTGCACGCTACATCATAACCAATTTGCTGAAGTGTTAGAGAAAGAGTTTTATATTTATTATAGTTCCTAGTGCTCAAACTAAGCAAAATTGTATTTGATGGTTGAAAAGATCTAGTAAAGTGACTTTCCTCCATCCTTGAAGATTTTGTTTTTTACTTATCATCTATCTTAAAGGGGCTTATCTTATGTACCATACCATTGCTATTTACAGATTGCGGGACTGGAGAATATGAGGAAACAAGTTTTGCAATCTGTTCTTTGTGTTCAGAAAATCTTCCGTGGCTACAAGGCTCGTTACCAATATCTTGATGTAATGAAAAGAGTCGCTATGTTGCAATCATGTACTGCCATCTCTTCTTGCCTATATATTTGTCCTCCTTGCATATTCTTGCACCATCATAAGCACCTTGAATTTTTACTTTTCAAGGCTGCATGATTAAGAGAATCCCCAAATATAAACATTTATGATTGGTTTCTTAAATTCTTTATTTCTGAGGTTGCTTCTAAATTGCACACATGATGCAGTCATACGTGGTGAAAATGCTAGAAGGATCTTTACTTCATTGTCCAAGAAGCGGAAAGATGGTAGTCGCACACATAAGCATAGGCATAAACAGAGTGCTTCAAGGGATGAGCAGCATAAAGCAGTTGTACATTTACAATGTGGTACCAAATTTTCTTTGCTCTTATGTGTAAGTGGTTTGTTTAACCATTTTCAAAACCCTCAAATTTTAATTAATCTTCTGCAGTAATACGGGGTTGGTTGACTCGGAACAAGGTGGATGACATGCAGGGCCCAGAAAGTATAAAGCCTGAATATGCAGATGCTGATAAAAATCGAGCCAGTAGAACTCCAGAAGTTGAGGTACTTTTATGCAATCAATACTTTGTACTTCTGCAGGAAGTCAATAATAGCTCCTAGATAAGAAAGGCACTTGCTTTCTCTTCTGTCATTCTTGAGTGTTGAATTATATGAAGAAGTTAGCCATAAAGGCATCTATCTGACCTCCAAATTCTATGGTCCCGTTCCTCCTCCAATTGTACCACAGCTTCAGAGACGAAAGGAAGACCAGTCAGATTTAACACAAACATATGACCAGGTACAACCTTCAGTTGGAAATGAGCTTAAACGGCGACTTGAAAAGGCAGAAGCAAGCTTAGAACAGAAGGAAGAGGAGAATGCTGCACTTAAGCTACAGTTGAAACAATACGAGAAAAGATGGTCAGACTACGAAACTAAAATGAAATCAATGGAGGAGCTGTGGCAGAAGCAGATAAAATCTTTGCAAGTAAGATTCTCTATCATGTGAAATGTTGTAGTCGCACAGATGCATGAAAGACTAATATTACTATTTGATTGCTGTTGCAGGTGAGTCTTGCGTCTGCTAAACGGTCTCTTGCTTCAGAGAACGCTTCAGGTCAAGTGGGAGAATCATCACCATTACGATCTCCTCACTATTATGATTCAGAAGACAATTTGTCACCAGTTGCTATAACTCCTAGTTCAAGCACACCTAACAAATCACCTTTAAATGTGATGATAGGAGCCGGTAGAGGAAGGGAGCCAAATGGCACCTCAGGTCCAGTGAATCACTTGGCCAAGGAGTTTGAACAAAGACGGAAGAGATTTGATGATGATGCAAAGGCCCTTGTTGAGGTCAGCAACCGATCAGGGGCTAGTCCTGAGGATGAACTGAGGAGGTTGAAATTCAGGTTTGATGCATGGAAGAAAGATTACAAGAGCCGGCTACGTGAGACAAAAGGCACGTTGCAGAGACATGGCAACTCTGAGGCGGATAGAAGAGGCCGAAAATGGTGGGGCAAGTTAAGCCAGAAGATAACATGAATTTTGGAATTTCAGAGAGGATAGATATACAGCAAACTACATAAAGTTGTCCATGAGACTGGCATCTTGGACGCGCAATGAAGCGCTTCAGTACCTCAACTCCTTAGTCCTGTTGCAGGCAAGCAGATGAGCTTATGCTTGTTGGCTCGAAATGGATGGAAAAAGAAGAAAAGATAAAAATGTCTGAGCCCGGGTTCGAACCGGGGACCTCTAGTGTGTGAGACTAGCGTGATAACCGACTACACCACCCAGACAAGTTGTTGTAAGGAATTTCAGTTGTTAAGAGTGTATTGTGAATGTTTGAAGTCATTATTAACTCAATAAGATATTGAAAGCACGATTATCTAAAATCCAAAATATAGCTTACCCCTCTACCTGATTTGGCCTAGAGATGGATCCCGGTTCCAATCGAACAGGAAACTGGGGTTTCGGAATTGGAACCAAAAAAGCCCTCTTATTTCCGTTCTAGTTCCCATAAATATAAAACTAAAGAATCGGAGGTTATAGGACCTCGAATTTCATCCTTTTTAACTAACTTTTTGAATATTCTTTAGTAAAACTGGCTCCAAACCGGGTGGAACTGAAGGTTTTGGCGCCAAAACCTCTGATTCCACCTTTATTTGATTTACTTATTAAAATATGATTTTTTTTTTAAAAATGGAACTGGGACGAAACCAAAATCGGAGAAAACCGGGTTTGACGATTTTGATTCTCATTTTCATGGAACTGGGAACCGCCCGTTCCGAAACCAAGCCATATCTAAGTTGGCCTCAACATCAACTAAAATCTAATTCAATCTAATCCAAACACAATTATCCCACTGTATGCTTATAAGGTAGTGTCTATGGACTATGATGACCTCGTTCATCAATGCCACTAAAGCTATGTTTGGCATGTCAAGTGGTAGCGATAGTGGTTGATGTAGTGGTAGCGGTAGCGGTGAAAGTAGTGGTTAAAACTATTTTAAATCGAAATGCTAATGAGAGTAGCATTGAAAAAAGTAGTGTTTCAAACACTACTAATTATTAAAAGCTACCTCTATCGCTAGTTTTCAAACGCCATTATTTGTTTCAAAACACTAAACGCTACATCAAACGCTATTTTTTTGTCTTGCCAAACACACTCTAAAGCAATTCTTTTACCAAAATGGTGTTAACATTAAACCTTCCTTTGAAAGCGCTTTCTAAAATTTAGAAGTATTTTTACCATAAAATATATAGATATCTTAATATTAAAACATAGAAAGTTCAAAATCGGTTGATTTCTTTTGTTTCTTAAACAATTGAAAGTATCTCCCACAGTAGCCGCCCACACCACTACACCAGTCAACTGTCGACTGCCTTGCGCCCCTGCCCACCGACCACATCCTTCAAGCTCCTTCGGAATTCCGGCTGCTCCCGCTCCTCCACCACCACAACCTCTTTTTGTCCAAAATTTGTGAGTTTTAGTTATTTTAGGGTTTAAGTAAAAGTGGAAATTTTGTATAAATTATATCTATATTTGTTTAAAAATTACATTATTAAGTTAAGGAATCTATAATTATATTGAATATTTGAATACTAGTTGGAATGTTTGTTTATAGTTATGTTTTTGGAATTAATTAAATTGTTTGAGAGGTAGATTGTAAATTACAATAAGTCGACATTTAGAAATTAATTAAATTGTTTATAGTTATGTTTTTGGAATTATTTCAATAGATATGAAATACTTTAGAAATTAATAAATCGAAATTTATGATATAATAATAAATTAATAAATCGACATTTAAATTTTAATGAAAATAGATGATAAAATTAATAATTTGTAAGAAATTAATAAAGATTAAATATTATAAATTAGATAAATTGTAAATTACAATAAATTAAAATGAAATTAGAATAAATTTAAATTAAACTTAAATTCTAAGAAATTAATTAATCGAATATAATGTATCTTGTAATTTTAGGTTGTACGAATTTTTTTTTCGTCGTTGTCGGTAAGAAATCCGACGCCGAAGCAACGTTTGAGTCGGAGACGTGGAGTGGTCGCGTCGGCACGTCAGCGCGTGGTGCTTGTTAGCAGCGAGATTTTAGACGTTGCGCAGCCGTCCTCATCGCCCGCCCACGATGATATGGTCATGGAGGACATCCACGTCACGACTTCTCGTCGTGATACATCGGATGATGATGATGGGGACGACGTGGATCAGGATTATGTGGAGTCTTTCGATCCGATTCTGACGGCCTAGGGATGGATGACGCTCCCCCTATTACTTCCGGCCAGAAGCCAAGCCCAGTTGCCTCTCCCCCTCCTGTTTTTGAGCCGGTCTCGGATCCCGCTCCCACACCGGAGACCGCACCAGCTCATGCACCGGATGTTGCAGCAGGTCCCATTTTAGGGACCGCTTCGTGGATGTCGGGTGGGCCACGAAGACCTACCCTCCTTGTTAGCTACCTAACCCATATCGCCTTCGCGATATTGGAGCTAACCGATCCCCATCCGACTGATGCTCTGGAGGCTCCTGCTCCACCGCTCGATCCCGCTGCCCCTCCGGCTAGGGCACGTGGGAGGGGATGCGGAGGATGGGCTCCTGTCGAGGATGCACCCGTCGGGGATGCTCCTCTTAGAGGACGTCGGTGCCGCCAGACGGAGCAGGATTTGGTACGTATTTTATTTTTACCATTACATATTTCATTTTTCCATATTTATCCTAACTTATATTGAAAATTATTTTTTTGTTTCAGACGAGGAAGGTTCTGAAGGTGCACATCCGGAAGGCACACTATAAAACTCTCGAGAAGCACGCATTAGAGGGCCCGGATACATGGTGGGAGATAGCACAGCGCATCGGGATCACTTCTCTAGGGTCGCTTGAGTACGGGTGGATGGATGCTTGCCTGATTTTGACATTTGTCGAGCGATGGCACCCCGAGACGAACTCGTTCCATTTCCCGTGGGGAGATGACGATCACATTGCACGATGTGCATCAGATTCTCGGGTTGCCCATTGATGGGAGGAGCATGACATATGGGATGGACGACGGGGAGGTCAGGCAGTGCATTGCCACTGCATTCGGTCTCGAGCTGACCGACATTGCATGGTGATACAGAAATGGCGGAATTCCATTGGCTTTCCTCACGACCCGACCGAGCGCCATGATGCAGGCCACCGAGAGGGATGAGGGACTGATTGCATCTTTCTACCTGCTTACTCTTCTCGGCACGACTGTCCTAGTGGACAAGTCTACGAATGTCGTGAAGCACAAGTGGATGTCGCTCCTGTTTGACCACGGATGCTATGCATGGGAGCAGGTGTCCTAGCCGTTCTGTACAGGAACCTGTGAGAGGCTTCGCGTCGTAGGGTGCAGGGCATTGGCGGTTGTGGGCTCCTTCTGAGGGTAAGTTTTATTGTTGGTTCGTTTATAACATATTATTGTTTTAATTACTAATTTTAATTATTGGTTTGCAGGCTTGGATTTGGGCATACTTTTTCCATTTCCAAGGACATCATGTGATGGAGTTAGAGGTGATGGCAGACGCTCGGGCAGCCATGAGAGATGGCAAAGAGGCGCCCCAGGGAAAGGATCCGGAGCGATTGGTCGCCATACGCCGCATCCTAGACGACATCAGATTCGAGGAGGTAATTTATAACGGTTCAATTTTACGTCTTTTTGATATAATGTAACGTACATTCAATTTAGATAGTTTATATATTCCATATTTACTTACAGATACGGTGGACCCCATGGCCCGGATTTGACGTCCATGCACCTTGTACGCCCCTTCGCGGTTCCAAGGCATACTACAATGTCTTATTGTGCATGAGCCGTACCTTCCGGACCGCGTCCTCAGGCAATTCGGATATGTACAGGGGATCCCGCAGGCGCCACCTAAGCCCATTCAGTGCATCCGACAGTTCGAGCTGCAAAAATACGAGGTGGTCTTTTAGCCGGACCTTTTAGGTGCGTGGGATGCCGATCTGAGCCCTCTCATCGAGCTGGACGTGCAGGATTTGGCGTCATCGTTTTGGGATGTTACTGATGACTACTTGGATTGGCTGGACGAGGTGTCTCATGTGCTTGTGGATCCCAGGTCCCCCAGACAGGATCGTCCGACCGAGCCTGTCCATCCAGCTCCTCCCGTCGACACTCTTGCTGTAAGATAATTTCATTTACTTTTTCAGTTCTTGTTGTTATCTATTTTTTTCTAATGCGTATTATGATCAATACAATAGAACCAGTTAGTTTCTGGTGAGATGCGTAGATTTCTCCTAATGTCGGATACGGATTTCGTTGCGTTGGTCAGTCGATGGTTTCACCAATTGACTGATCAGACTCCACCGATGGCCCCCGCCCCACCGCGTGCACCCCAGGTGTTTTGGGATTATGTGCACGAGGAAGGTCAGAGGAGTGGGGTTGGTTCATCCTCGAGGACGGCGACTGAGCGGGAAGCGGATGAGCGCGAGGCTCATGATCGGGAGGCGATTGAGCGTTTACAGAGATCGTTGGATGACTCTAGTGACGATGATTTGTCTGATCTTTGTATTTATGGTTGTTTGTATGTAATGACATTTCGTATATAACTATGGTCGTTAGTTTGTTCGTACTGATATTTCGACACTTCTTTTATTTTGTCGCTTTTGTTTATCGCTTCTATTGTATGATATAACTATAGGATATAACTATTGAATATAACTATAGAATATAATCATATAATATAACTATAGAATATAATCATATCATATAGCCACTACATATAACTATAGGGATAACACACCCTAGACCCTAAACACTATACCCTAAATTCAAAACAAATCTCTCTCTCAAATATGCACCCGAAAATGGAGCACCGGCAAGCCATAATGTGGCACGCAAGTAACCTTCAGATATCGGCCCCAAGGGTATGACATGCCTCCCTGTGGCGAGCCATGCGCTTTTAAGCGGCATGCAATGCGCCTATATGTGGCGCGCCATGCGCTTTACGGGACGTGCCATGCGCCTATACGTAGCGCATGGTTGTAAGGGAGATTTGGTTTGTATATTTTGGGTATAGGGTTTAGGGTTTCATAAATTATAGTATAATGTATGATATTTTTGGGTTTAAGCCATATAAAGGAGATTGACTACGTATATATGGCCCTAAACTTGTAAAAACGTTTCTAAGAATTAAACTTCGATTTGGATGTAAATGTAAAGAGAATTGCCCTTGCCTAGCTATTTTGGATAGAAGAAAATCAACTCTAACAAAAAACACCAAAAGTAATCAATTCTAATCAATTTGGTATAACCAAAGTATATAACACTTAGTGTTTAAGGATAACCCTATACGATATAACCATATAACTATAGGATATAACTGTTTTTGGGCGAAAAGATCGGACGACCTAAATCGCCTTAGACGGGGTAACGAGTCGACCGGGTAGTAAAAATCAATCCAAACCAGATAAATGATCAACCAAGCAAAGAATAGATACGAAATAGCAATGTAATTTGTAGATTAATTGATGATTGAATCAGATCGAAATACAACTTATCCTTAGAGAATAAAGGGTCGGGTCTTGTCCGACATGCGTTTTGGTGATTCGACCGGCAGCGATCGGGTAGTATTCCGGGGAGTTTGAGCTAGAGCGGATGTACTCGTAAGACTTCCGAAGAGTAAGTCGGTAGATGCCGGGTATAGATGGGTGTATCTTCGTTGTCTTCTTTGTGGTCTATTTATGGTAATCTTATCTTGTGTCCGTTACTTATCGTTTGCAATATCTTCATTTAATTCTGGGCGAGATCTTCGGGATTTGCTCCTGATTGCTAGCATAATCTTTGTGTTTAATGTTGTTGTCGTTGCCATCGATCAAGCAATTAATGCCCTGGGCGAGACCTTCGGAGTTGGTCGGATCCCACGCGTCTGAGGGGTGTCTGTCGCTTCCCTCTAATTTATTCTGGCTTTCGATTTCGTCTGGATCTTGGTCCAATTCATTTGATCTGATTCCTTGGAGTAAGTTTGGGCCCAACAATAACCATATCATATAACGATTGCATATAACTATACGATATAACCAAAGTATATACCACTTAGTATTTAACAATAGTATATATAATACATTATACTTTATATAACCAAAGTATATAACACTTAGTATATAACTATACGTTTTTACAAGTTTAGGGCCATATATACGTAGTCAATATCCTTTATGTGGCCTAAACCCTTCAATATCTTACATTATACTATAATTTATGAAATCCTAAACCCTATACCTGAAAAAGACACACCAAATCTCCCTCACACCCATGCGCCACGTATAGACGCGTAGGATGCCACCTAAAAGCGCATGACGTGCCACATGGAGGCGTGCAGTTCAAATCTTTCTCACACCCTTGGCAATCCTCTCAAAATCTTCCTCACAACCCTCCATGCACCACAAAGGAGCGCATGGATGCTGGCACGCCATATATTGGAGCGCCATACCCTTCATGCGCCCCTTTTCCACATCAAAGCATCAAATTAGTCTGGAAACAGTAAGTTTTACAGGTATGAAGTGGTTCTGGTTCCCCACGTGGGCCATCGTCAATATCTTCTTTGGAGGGTCGGGGCTTGTGTCAGACGCCTTCATTGGTAAGCACAAGTATGGACCATCTCAGGACAAGAAGGCCAGCACAACTTGATAAGTCGTGGCAAACACTAAGCCAATCAGGGGCATATCAAGCTAGTAGTCCGAGGAGCAAGGACTGATGATATAGTTCAGTTGAAACATAAGTTCCTCATAGGTTAACCCCGACCGTAGTCTAGGAATTATTGACATGTATATATCTGGGTTGTCAAATAACTCTACCCCCAGCTGGTGTCGAACTTTTAGGTACTCATTCTCTTCCATGCCCAACAGTACAGCTAGTGTCTAATACCCACAATGTACGTCTGGACGTACATCTCTAGCCCCCCTAATGTACAGATACCAAAAGTAATCAAAATTCTTAACCCCAAGGTTCACCCCCATATGAACCATGGGTTGTTCATTGAAGTGCGACCCAGACCATTCGGGTTGGGATTGACTCCCAATGTCGGTCGAAACTGCACTTGGTTCCTTTCTAGGGCGACCCCGACCTCTAACTTGGCTCCCATTCGCCTTCTACTTCGCCTTCTCCTTCTCATACTCCTCCAACTCGTCCCTTCTGTGCTCAAACAAGCTCGGATGCCTTGTGGTGTCATACTTCGTGGAACCCTTTGGCCTTCCTTTTGTACTAATCCCCGTCGGCTTCTTCAACGAACTTTCATGCGGAAACTCCAGGTCATAATACAACTCACCTAGTTGGTATAATGTGTCTCGTCCCAAATCCTCTTCCTCCAATCTTGCATACATGTGATGCACTTTCAAATCTGAATGGCACATCCGTACATTGTCCTGAGTGGGCACATTTGTTGTTGGAATCCCTTCCCATACCAATTGCTTCCAAAAGTCGTGTACTTCATCCAGCACGATAGGGGTCCCCGTAATGATGGCATTTGCAACTCTGTGAATGCACGACAGGCCAAAGCAGTCTCTCACCCACTGAGCAATGCAATCTTCAGAATATTCCTCCTTCACTATCTGATCATACATGCCCAACAACAAATCGAAGCACATGTTCGATACATTGTAGAATAACCTTGCAAACGCCATTCTTACTTCTGGTGCAACGTTTTCATCAAAAAACGTTGGTCGTGTCGTCCGTGACATCTCCATGCTCGCCCTCACATGCTCAATTTGAATTGTGACCGCATGGTGGACCCTCACGAACACTCTATTAAAGCCACCTCTACTAGAACGCAAAATGTCCTTCAACACCTTATGCATACCCTCAACCCTATCAAAACAGGTAACAAGACTCATGTTAGTACGAATGTACGATAATGAGACCCAATATAATAATCAACTAAACATTGGTCAAGGGATACATGTTTGAAGTCCTCGTGAAGAAGTGAAGATGACGATCCGTCCATACTCTTACTATATTTTCCTTGTATGGAATGAGCCACTCCCTCTCAACGTACCCAACGAGGTCATTATGCCACGATTGCCTCAATTTGTCCAGCCTCTCTTCGTAGCTTTCTTCAGTGGTTGACACCAAAGTCCCCAACATTGGTCCGCAAAGTTCTTCACTTTCTCACTGTTCTTCAGGATTGGGGAAACATATGCCTCAATGTTGTGTTTAATATGCACCCAGCACAAAGGTGTTGCACTTTCCCTTCGAAGACTATATGAATTGCTTTGATGGGGGACTTTTCTCGATCAGTCATTATAACCGCATGCATTACTCCCAACTCTTCAAACAATTGTCGAAGATGTTTCATGATGAACCTGTAATGCATACCTTTTCCCCTCGGATAAATGCATAGGCAATCTTGAATGTCTTGTGAGTGCAAGTAAAACCAATAATTTCCACCAATGACATATCATACCTATAGATAAATGTACAAAAGATAAAATATTGTTCGTTAAAAATTAAGGAACCAAAATTAAGTACATAGATAAAGCTACTATTATATTAAAATGTAATGCATACATATTTGTCTTGTAGGTGGCGTCGATAACTACCACATATGGGAACATCTTCAACAAGTGTCACGAGTCCGAATGAGCAAAAAATAGGATATCCACCTCACCCGTTGACTTCTTCCTCAGAGACTACGTAGTTATTTTATCGCAAACAATTTAGCGTTCACTGGGTAACCGTTAATTCCCCACGATCCTCGTACTGGATCTTTTGCAAATAGTTTGCAACCTGCTTCATGGATGTTACATTTCCGGGAAAGAAAGTCCTCAAATACGCAACAATACCTTTCGGCCCCATGAAATGTTCGCCCAAGCTCTTAACCACGAGCTGCTCATCGGGGGTCATTCTACCCATGTATGCATGCCCAATGAAGCTAGTCGGAAGCGCATGGTTGTGGTGACCTTCTATCACATCCAAAATTCATTTATGAGTAGTCGACCCTAGCTTTTTCTTCAACCGAACCCCATACAACTCAAATTTGCATCCTCACTTCTTCGATCTGGTTTTATAAATAATCTCAACTCTCTTTTTCGGATCTTCTTCATTAAATTTTGGCTCCCCGATCTATATTTACCGTACTACCCGCAAGTCAAACTAACCATTCTATCATTTGAGTTACGAGTGACTAGAACAATCATCAATCCTGTTGCCTTCTGCCTAGCCCAATCAACCAATTCCTGACGACTATCCCACATTAGGCTAGTACGAAATACACCTCCATAGTCTCTCCCCTATACATGTTTGCATAATCACGGATGATTTAGAAAATCTCGATTATAATTTCTAAAGGCCTCATATCATACTTTAAATCTTTTTTTCTTACACCTACAATATATTCAATAATACGTAATAGTATAGGCCTCTATGAGTATATGTAACGTAAATATTAATCTTTAACAAACAATTATTTACTAAGGTTATAAATTAATCCATATCTAGACTACAGAATTAACTACATACGAATTTTTTACAATAACTACAACAAAAAATATCATTTCAACCAAAACTATTTCAACACTAACCACACAATCTTTTCTTCTTACACCTACAATATATTCAACCATAAAGTTGTATTTATAGCTACTAGTTCATACCTAATTATGCATTACTAAGGTTACGAAACTAACTACGTACGAAATTTATACATATAACTACGACCTAAAATTTTAGGGTTTTAAAAATTATTTCAACACTAACCACGAAATTGCCGCTCGAGTTCCCATCGTCATCCTCTCCTTCATCTTCTCCGCTCGAGTGACAATCGTCATCGTCTCCGCTCGAGTGCCCATCGTCATCGTCTCCGCTAGCTTGCCAATCCTCATCGTCTCCGCTCAAGTGCCAATCGTCATCTAAACTAGTATGAGACATTTTTGATAAGGGTATTTTGGATATGGAGTTGAGAGAAAGAATTCAGATACTTATAGGGTGAGATTCCGCCGTTGGAAAATATGTCTGTTTGGCACGCCTCCATTTGACGCATCCAACGGTCGTATTTTTCAAACGGTAAAATTCCGCACGCCAAAATATGACGTGCCAGATTAGCGCGCTCAGAAGTGGCGTGTAGATGCGCCAGAAGAAAGCTTACCAATCTTATGCGCCTTCTTCTGGCGCATGAGTTGTATGGCTTTTTTGCCCATTTCTTACTGTTTTGCCCCCTCCACGCCTTAATTTGGCGTCTCAGGCTGCACGCTATTTTTGTGCGCACCAAACCGCGTGCGAAAAGCTCAAAAACCGCGTGTATGTAATGCCCTCAAAAGTAAATGGTAAAGATTAAATTTTGTGATGCGGTAAAAACTAGGGGTGTTCATCCGGACCAGATTTTTTCAAAAGTCTGGACTGGAGACCGGGTATTATTTTTTTTTTTAAATAATTTAAATTCTTATTTAATATCTAAAAAAATATCTAAAAAATATTTATACTCATAACTTATTAACTTAAGAAAAATATATATAAAAAATAACATTTAAACTCCTAAACTATTATTTTTATTTAAAAAAAAAAATCGATCCAACCGATTCGGACCGATTTTTTTCTGAATTTAGACCGGACCAAAACCGGATTAAGAGAAAACCTTAGACCGGAGACCGAACCGTAACCAGTCCGGACCAATTTTGAACAGCCCTAGTAAAAACCAATACCCCTAATACAGTTACCACTTACCCAACGCGCGGTTAGAAAATAGGGTTTTGAAATCAAAACTTTGCATCTCACCTTTTTGCTCACCTCCGGTGACTCTCCTCACTCACTGTCGCCGTCGCCACCTTTCGCCGCCACAGGTTCCGCCCTGATCTTCGCAGCCACGTCGCCCTCAAGCTACTTCATTTCCACTTCCTTCTCACTCTTTCCTCTCCTTTTATCTCGTCGTCACTATCGTGCTTCCCGCCGTCCACAGGCCTCCTGCGCGACACCCACCGCCTCTTTTGAAGCTCTGTTCTTCAGCAATCCCTCCGCCTCAGATACTGTGTGGTAATGTCTCTATCTTATCCTATATATGTGCCTGGCGACATGAATTTGTGCATGTGATTTTTAGATTCAATTTGAGTTTTGTTCTTTGTGGCAATGCCTCTCTCTGTTAGGTTGTGAATTTCGATATCCGTCGAGTTCAATTCATTTAATTTAGATTTTGAAGGCTTGAGACTTTGAAGTGATACTTTACTCTATGCAATGTCTTCAACGTACTTTAACCTTGATATTTAGGTTAGCTATATTGTGGTATCTCTGGTCGTTCTTAGGATTTTTCTTGAATTGCTTTCCTCTGAAATGTAATTTGCCTTTGCCTTAAGCGGGATATATTACATATATAACTGGATACAGTATTATTAAATGTTGCTGACCATGCTTCCTTTATTACCTTGATTATTTTTTAGCAACAAGTCTTCAAAGTACATGTATAGATTCTAGTGTACAGATTGTGTAGTTTGATTGTCGAAAAAGCTAAGACTAGCTTAACAGAAATTATAAACAACTCAGCTGAGGATTATTGTGATGCTCATCATAATTCTATTCGTAACCGGGTAAATGGTTCACCCCTGATTGAAATCAGCAGTATCTCCTTTCTTGTCCGTGGGATATTGTTCATGAAATATATCAGCAGATCTGATAGAATATAAAGGGGGAATGGATGAGATAATGAGACATTTTGGGAGTTGGAGAAATACTAGGCACACAATATCTGTCACAAATCAAGCACAATAGAACACAGCTGCCTCCATAATTTCAACTGAGCACAAAATACCAGAATGAACTAAACATTTGTGTAGATATATAGTGGTGAAGATTGTGCCAAATTAAACACATAGGAGTAGGATCCATGTCCCAAGGCGGGAAAAACTTCTCCGATCAACGCAATGAAGCCTTGTACAGCTTACAGCCTTAAGTGTAACAAAAATTTCGCCACTTCTCATACATTCTTACTCTTATTTATATCCAATCTAACCATAGGTAAATCTACAATTAACTAACCCAATCCAGATTCATCTTGCAAGCCCCCCTGCTCCATCTTCACGGTTGGACCTGATTGCCCCATTCCCCAGTTAGATTTGATTATTCTTTTGCTGGTCTTTTGTCCTTAGCTTGTTTGATCTTTTGGGCTCATAATAGCCAGTTGTATCTATGTGAATTTACATCATGAAGTCGGATACTCTAAACAATGACATACATGTTTGTTGTCTTGAAGCAGAGCTAAACAATGTTGGATGAGAGTAAGTTTGATGTCATTTATCAGCTGTGGGCACTTAGAATACCGCGTGAATTCTGCAAAGCTGCAACTCGCATACTCAACGGGTATGAGATTGTTACCCTTATTGTCTATACTTATGCATTGGTATTTAATATATATATACGGGCTCATTTTTTGCTGTAATGAATAGTCTACTGTGACTTAGTGATGCTGTAGTGTAACGAAAGAATATGGCCTTTTCCTTCCTTATGTTAAATATCTTATATTGAAAATTAATTTGGAAAAGATAACTTGCAGTAATCATGTCATGGAGATCTCTAAGGGGTCTTTTTTTGCAGATACTTGCTAGATAAACCTCGGGTAAAGCCTATTGTTGAAGATCCCACAAGTGATAAAACCCGCTACATGGTTTTTTCAGATAAAATACAGAATGCAGGTAAATTTTGGTGCTATGCTTGGTATCTGCATGTTGCTTATTCTTAGGATATGTTAACTGGAAAATTAGCAGGTTCTTTTCCTACCATGTATATGACTCCAATTTTTCATGTGGGTGTGGGAACTGTCACTTTAAGCAGAATTATCAGTTTCTTGTTGTGACTTGAGGAAAAGATCAAATGATCCCTATACTAGATGCTTTTCCTTATGCTTAATATCTGCTTCAATATAACCTTGCTAGTCAAGCAGTGGCCCTGCTAGTTGCCTTATTCTTTCCATATTGCCTGTTGAAACTAGGGTTGATTGTGATTTTCAAAATATATGGCCTGCTTTTTCTTCTACAAGTTACAAATCTTTAGTTATTCTTGTTTGGCTTTGTGTCATTTAGCATTACTGTTTCGATAATTGACATCCTTTTGCGTCCATAGTGTGGAGAATTTTTGGTCCACTCTCTTCTGCCATTAGAAATTTATTGGATCACTGCACTTGCATATTAATTTAAGCTTATTTAATTTGAACTCTCCTTTTAATTTTTGGACTATTAAAGGAATTTGTTGCCAAGAAGTAGAGAACTCAATGGCTTATTTTATTGTGTTTTTTATTCAATTTTGTGGGTTGAAACATTGCTTGTGACCAGATTTGTCAGATGTTCCCGAGCAAAAGCTTGCTGAACTAAAGAAGCTTTTTGAAATTGAAGTAGTACCCTATTCTCTGACTCTTGGGTATTCCTACTGGAATGCAGGTCAGTTGCAGTTCTTCAAATACTTTAATTGTTTTATATTTATTTATTTGGTAGCTAATTAAGAAGTATGAGCTGCAATTCAATGCTGATGATGCGTTCTCTTGCCTATCTTCCGTAACAAGTTTAGCTGTGGAATAGTGTAGTAACAGCCTGCATTTGTGACTGAGAAGGTTAATCTGATCTGTAATTTACTGGAAGTGAATTTATAATTTTTTCCGGTGTTTTTTAATTACAACTGGTGATTCTCATGCAACACCAGTTCATTTCGCTAGTAAATAATTTTTGCATGCAATAAAATTGCTATGGTGAAATCTTAGATTGTGCAAATTTATTTAGATAAATATATGTAAGAAAGTAATGGTAAATCACACACCCACCCTTGTACAGGTCGATTTGCATTAAACCACCCTAGATAAGAAAACTTGTATTTAACCACCCATTATCCAATTTTCATTGCAATTTAAAACCCAACCCATTTTACACTTTGTAAATGTGAAGAAAAAGTGTGAAATGTCTAAAATAAAAAGCGTGAAATATTTATGGACATTTTGTCATAAATATGGACATTATATTTATAAAGGTAAAATAATAAAATGCAACTTTATGGGTTTGGAATTGGTAACTAATGGGTGGTAAAATGCAATTTTCCATATGAAGTGCGGTTTTGTGTCAAGTGCATATTAGGGGTGGTTACGTGTATTTTTACCAAACAGAAACCATATAATCTCATAGCAATGTGTATTGATTTGGATGGATAAATTTGAGGATTGGGGGAATCTTATGTTAAGGAATTGGAGAATTGTATGATATTTTGAGGAGAGAGGAGGAGGAAAAAGAAGAAGAACAAGAGAAAAAAAGAGTTATGAGTGTTTGTTATGTGTTTTAGGTATCATACATTTTTTTGATATTCTTTTAAGTTCTCTCAACAGAATCATTCCCCTAGATAGTGTATCTATATCCTAGCTTCAAGGAAAGTTGAGAACCTTACTCATTGTGCTTGTAGTTTGTAGTACTTGTATCACTAAGTCTAACTTAGATAATTATGAATTGAGAAAATTCTAGCCGTCATAGCCCCCTTCCCTTCTAGAGGTCCTTCTTAATGTAAAAAATTAGCTACAGAACTTGCTCCTGGTCAGAGTCAACATTCATTTTATGCATAGAGTTTGATTCGACATTTATTATTTTATAGAGTTTGAGTTATTGTTCTACTAGTTGCTTTATTGATTGACTTGCTAATTCATTTGTAGACCATATTTTGAAGCAGATTTTGCCGGAAGGAGTTGAGGTGCCTTCATCTTTTGAAACTATAGGCAAGTATTCCATTCATGTAATTTGTATTTGGGTTTCTTTCGTAGTTATAAGCAAAATCTTTTTTGTTCATTATGCTTCTTCTGTATTCTTGCTATATGGTTCTTCCATCTATATATCATTTCATGCTCCTAATGCATTGTGATTATGCTGTTTAAATTAAACATGATTTACAACTGTGCAGGCCACGTTGCACATCTTAATATAACTGAAGATCTGCTTCCATATAAGAATGCTATTGCTAAAGTTATTTATGATGTAAGTGTTTATACTCTCTTGTTATGGTAATTTGTGCAACATCTCATGATTGGAGCTGGCCTGTATGATATTTGCTCAAAGACTGTTAAACTGTTTCGTATTTACAGCTTCATTATACCCTTACATTATTTGAAATTCTGAAATTGTGCTGTTGCTGATTTAATTTTTCATAATCCTTGGTAATGCATGACTAAAGGCTTCTGTATAGTATATATTCAAATATTTATTTCCCTTCACTTTCGTAGGCTTCTCTATGGTTCCCATTTTCTGAAATAGAATATATTTCTTCTCTTTTGTCAGAAAAATTATCCAAGAATTAGAACTGTGGTCAATAAGGTTGGATCCATAACCAATGAGTTCCGAGTCCCCAAATTTGAAGTTCTAGCTGGAGAGAATGATATGGTTACAGAAGTAAAACAATACGGGGCAAGATTCAGGCTAGATTATGGTTTGGTTTACTGGAACTCAAGATTAGAACATGAACACATGAGACTGGTTTCACTTTTCCAACCGAGAGAGACTATTTGTGACATGTTTGCTGGTATTGGTCCTTTTGCTATTCCAGCGGCACAAAAAGGTTGTGTGGTGTATGCGAATGACCTGAACCCAGACAGTGCCCGTTTTCTTAAGATTAATGCTGAAATCAACAAGGTTAAGGATCGCGTTTTCATTTATAACATGGACGCAAGAAAGTTTGTGTCTGAAGTTATGGAGGTACCTTTGGAAGGAAATCCTCCAGAAACCTGTGCATCTATTCAAGTAGTTTCTGATCGATTTAATGCAAGTCTTGACCGAGAAATGGAACCAGGTAGCTGAACCTTTTAAGAACAGTTAGTTTTTGAGGTTGACTTGTTATCTTGTATTTGCAATAACGTTTTTTTTTATGCTTACTAGCAGATAACCATAAAGAGGCATGTGGTAACATTTGTAGCCCTGATGGTCAAGATGGCTTGAATTTGAAGGGAGATGCCCCTCTATCTGTCAGTAAACGTCCCGCACAGTGTGATCAAGAAGGTTATACTTTATATTCAGACACCATGAAATTGCTAAAATTACGAAAAAAGGATTCTGCTAAATTATATGCTCTGAATTAGATCTCTGATGCTTTCTTTTTACGTCAGGTATTTTCATAAATTTGTTTATTTTGAAGAAGTGTATGATATAAGTTTCTGTCTTTGGTTTGTAATTATACAGTTGGTGATTGTGATATATCTTGCTTGACAGTATTATCATTCTCTGCAGGAAGTGTAGGTAGTGAAGGAATTGGCAATTCTAGGAGTAAAAAGCGTGCTATTAGCAGATTGGAGCCTCCTAAGACAAAGCCTTGGGAGCATGTTGATCACGTGATTATGAACTTACCTGCTTCTGCCATAGAATTTTTAGGTATATAAAATTTTAAATCAACATTATAGATATACAATCACTAAATGATTACACAGATCATTTTGCAGATACTCACACTCACAGTTGTTCACAGTACCTACATGTCTTTCCAAGAGTCAAATTTTAAATTGATAATGTTTCTTTGACATCATTAGTTGCTTTGCAAGACTAGTTCTATACCACTGAATTTTTAACATGGAACTATATATAAGCTATTACAGTCAAGCAAATTGAATCACTCATGTTGAGAAGTTCCAAGTGCTTATCTGAAAGCATGTTCTTTTACTTTTGGAACAGAATCATACTTGTAAACTCACCTCTGTTTTCGTCTGCTCTATATATTGCTTTGGTTCACCTTAGTTTTCGCTTCTAGTTGGATTATTGTGTCAACGTGGCACCTGAATTTTCAATTTCCTTTCAGATGCATTTCGTGGACTTATCCAGAAGAAGTACTGGAAGGGTGCTCTCCCTTGGATCCACTGTTACTGCTTCATCCGATCCAATGAAACGGAGGAATTCACAACTTCAGTAAGCTTTTATCTGCATATATCCTTTCCTCCATTAGTTGCCGTCTTTTTAATTGATCATATCACTTGACAAGTGAGGGTTATATACTGGCATCCTCTCCTTCTAAGCATTTCTCTCCGGATTATATATTGAAGCTCTATACTTCGCTTTCCTTCAAATAAGCCACTAGTGTAGTTACAATTACAAAACCATGGCCTTTGCTTCATTGTTCTACTTGTAAAATACTATTGTACAATGTTTTAATTTGCATTTTCTGTACTCCTGGAAAACCTTATCCTAATACCGTTCAACCCTCTATTCAAAGGTGGCGGAGTCTGCTTTAGATGCTCGTATACCCAACCCTGTGTTTCACAGAGTTCGTGACGTTGCTCCCAACAAGGTGAAATAGACCTCAAACTCAAGACAATCATTTGAATAAAAAAAAAACTATTTTTATATGCTTCCCCGTCTAAGTATGCACTAATCGTGGCTTGTATTTCAGGCCATGTTTTGCTTAAGCTTTAGACTGCCGGAGGAAACATGTGCTCGTGAAGTTGTCGTCTGAATCCTGATGTGGGACAACTTGCCCAAGAACTTGAAGCTCGTTCATCACAGTAAGCAAAGGAGTTTTGGGAAAGTTAAATGCATCTTCAGGTAAAACTTAAAAGGTTGTTCCAGGCCATTGATTCTGAACCCGTTGGCTCTGAAGTTTGAAGATGGAATATGTTCCGAGTTGCACATGTAGTCAAGGCCACATTTTATTAGAGGATTTGTTCCAGATTTAAAATCCCAAGCTTGGTTGTTGGAATTCTACACTCGGTGACAATTTTATCTTGTGCGCTGCATGCCTCCAACAGCATACTGAATGTTTCATAAACCCTTGTGGATTGTGGTTGTTGAATTACTTAGCAGTGACAATAATGATCCATTGCTCATCCTCTATGTGAGAAGTCCAATCTTAGATGAAATGATGCAAAGGAAACAAGAGCAATATTCAAAAGCAACACAAGAAATAACCTATGGTACTATTATTTGGCTGCAAGGATGAAATCTTTAAAGAGAATGAACATATGAAACGAAAAATGAACTCAATGAGCCGTGAAACGATGCGTTTGAGTTCAAAATGTTCTATAAAAAATAATGAGATGCGGTGAGCGTGGATCGAACACGCGACCTTCAGATCTTCAGTCTGACGCTCTCCCAACTGAGCTATCCCCGCTTTGATGCTTACATCCAATTTTTCCTCTATTTGTTTTAAGGAAACAATAGTATATTTATGAGAACAATTATAATGTATGTATTCTGGAATATAAATACTACATGAAAAGAAAGAAACGGACATGGGGGTTTTCTGATGTATTGAGACAGTTGGAAAGTAGGATGAGTTATAGTGCAGTCTTCTGCTGCCTTGTTCTTTTTTAGTTCATCTCTTTTCTTGAACACTCAAATAAACCCCAATAAATGTGCCTTGTGACAAAAGCAGCCTTAGAGAGAGAGAAACAATTGACTCCCATTTACACACTAGAACACATTTTACATGCTTCCAAAAGCAGGAACAGAATTAGTTGAACCGGGCTTGTAGATCCTCATCTTCATTCATGCTTCCAACTCCAAGGCCCTTGAAAAGCAGGATGGCCAAGCTTCCAACACAGAAATAGATGAAGCAGCCGTGGCAATGGGTCACGAATTACCCGAAATCCATCCCAACTATGCACTGCCATCCCGGTCCGTACACCTTGTCGAACTCCTACATTCATTCATGCACAAAACATGTATACAGTTGGATCTTCTTTTTGGGATTTGGAAACACGTGTGTGATACCTGTTTGATGAAGCGGGCGATTTCTGTGACATCATACGAGTCAAGCGCCTTTGCAGCTAGATCAAGAGCGTCTTGCTGCATCGTCTGAAGCATATCAGCCTCCCCGATCACTGCCTTTCCTTCTAGCATTTTAAGGAATTCAGAACAAGGATATGATGACCCAATGAGCCATGTTATATATGCAGGATTCCTGGAGGGTTAGTCTCATCCAGAATGGGTCACAACACTACAACATCCTTTAGTTGTGGTCCGAATTTATTCATCTACAGATAATTGGAATCAGATAAATGTAAGTTTTTACAAGGCCTTTTAGGATGACTCAACAGCATATCCTCAATCAAGATTAATGGTGCTGGTGAATCCGGATGATTTAGGCGAATGACGTGGGGCCCCACGAGTTAGCTAGAGTCACATGGACAAACTTGTTGTCCATCAAGATCCTCTGTCCCAAATGGATATGTCAAAAAGAGAGCAATTTGTATTTTTACTGTAGAACATAGCAGGAGGAGCTCCACAGAAAACACATTGGAAACCTTGTTTCTTGATATGAAACTATTGTACTAATATGCTGATTATGTTAAACAGACAACAAAATTGGTGATAACAACGGATTCATAAAGCACTACGTGCTAAGTTGTTCACAGAAAGAATGGAGAGAAGAGGAAAGGCAAGACAGAAAAAAATATGTCTGTTCTTACTCTTAGTGACACATCTAGTACAAAACAACAATCAATATATATGAATTATGAGGTTCCCCTTATTGACCCAAAAGGGTATATAAATATGAATAGACTGCTAAGAGACCTTACATCAAAACCCCCCTCTTCCAAAATCATAATAATGCAGCGTGTATCAAAAAAATGAATAGAACACTTTCTGCAAACAAATGTAATGTGTCATCCCTTGGAGAAGAAGCCTTCTTCCTTCTCTTTACCCTTTTTCCTCTGTATCTACACTCAGATTTACCCTCGTAGCTCTTACAACACGCACCGATGAACCAGTCAAAACCGACGTATACAACACAGCCTCCTGCATTTCTGGGACGTATTGCTTTACGTACACATCTTCAAGAAGAAGAAGAAGAAAAAAGAGAACCAACCTTTCTCTTACCATGAAATATAGCTTTCTAGTCACAATTCAACCCACAAACTTCTAGCACAATACCGCCTCTGGCTGTGAACGGGTTGATTCGTACCCACAAGAGAGAGAAGATAGAGGCGAGCAGAATAGACCAGACGACGATGATGGTGGGGAGCCCATTTTGTCTCCCCATCAAACCCTTGAGGAATGGGTAAAGGTGCATAATCACCCACAAGGCAAAGAAGAGCCTCCCGAAGAGCGGGCCCCAGGACTCGTATCCGTTGTTGATGGCATCTGAGATTCCAACTATGACTCCGATGATGTTTATGATGAGCAGCGTCATGGGAGCGACCAAGAGGGACGTCCACTTGAACAAGTAGAGCTCAGAGAAGTCCCCGTCATCAGCTGCCTTTGAGGTGACAGTGAAGTTTGTGTTGACACCAGCCAGAACCTTGAGAAGACCCTGGAGGAGAGCAAAGAGGTGAGATGACACACCACCAATGACCCAAAACTGCTCGTTTCTCCACCAATCATCTATTGCCACGTGTCCCCACTGCATCTCTAGGACACTTGTTACCGCGATTGAGATGAAGAGACCCATGAAGAGGATACTGGCATAGATGCTAATCTGTAATCAATCACCCAATACACAAGCAGGCAGCATTTAGTACTGATGCAGTTCAGGGAATTGAGGGCCTCTTTGGATCGCATTGAAAAATGCATTATCTTGCATTATAATGTCCAATGCATTTTTTAATATTATCCAAAACAGACCCTGATTCAACTTTCGAAAGAAAATGAGGGGGATTGTGTTACCTCTGGAACGATGAACTTGCCCGTTAGTAGGCAAACAGCAGGGAGAGTACAGTAGACAAGCAAGGGGATTGATGTCAACGGGTAGACAACAGAATTTATGTATGAAAACCGCTCCAACGGCTTTAGACCGCTATTGTAACCGTACCATATAGGGCAATGCCTGCTGAGGAGAATTTCAACAGATCCCAAGGCCCACCGAAGTACTTGATGGAGACGATCCGAAAGGTTAATTGGAGCTGACCCTTTAAATGCAGGCCTTTTGGGCATGCAGTAAACTGATCTCCAGCCGTGGCAATGCATCTTAAAACCAGTCAAAATATCCTCTGTGACGGACCCGTAAATCCAACCAACCTGTCATGAGAAAACAAAAAAATTGATTGCAGTGCAATATACAGTATGAATGTTTGTAACTAGTCAAAGAATACAGTAGCAAACCTCTTTTCCCCATTCTGTTTTGTCCTCATAACCACAGCTGATGACATGAATGGCTTCCTTCAAGAGCGAAGCAGAACTTGCACTCTGAGGAGTTCCACCGTCTTCTAGAAGTGCAGAAGCAATGAAAACTGGGGACTGTCCAAATTTCTTCTCGAATTTTACTTGCGGCATAAGAGTTGACTTCTCACTGTCTATTCCTGCAATGGAGATTCCAGTTAGTGCCATGCCATGTGTGTTAGTTAAGACTAAGAATAGTCCACACGGTAATCTTACTGAAGACTCACCTTCAATCCCCTCCTCAATGTTTTCCAGAGCATGTATCTGTTTGGTTGAGGTCTCCTTTGTCTTAGGCTTCTTAATTTTGTCCTTGGATTTTGATTTTCGGTTCTTTTTGCGGGACCCACTACAGCAACAGAAGCACCATTTTGGCCAGCAGTTGCATGTCTTTCCCGGGGCTTTCTTCTTTTTTGGAGCATCATAACCATAAAGCGCTTGCCTACGGAAGACGCAACCCGTACCCACATAAATTGGTCCTTGAATCCCGTCCAGGCCCTTCATGTTTATCTGTTTGCAAAGAGACGGCATTTGAGCTACTTTTCCCACATCAAAGCATAAAAATGAGAGAGGAGAAAAGTAAATCCACTTACATCAAAGAAAACAACATTACGGTTGGAGTATCGATCATGCCTATCAATACCATCAAACCTCTGAGGGAACTGGACGTAACAGATCTTCTTCCCAGAAATGGGATCCATCATGAAACACATGGCCTCACGCAGTGCCTTGCTGTTGTTAATGTAATGATCACAATCGACGTTGAGAAGATAAGGAGCATTCGATAGGATTGCAGAGACTCGTATCTGAACAGATAAAGTCAAGCGATTAGAACACTTGACAATTAATCATCACTCGTTGTGTCGCAATAGAAATGGATGAGAGAACTCTACCAACGAATTCATGGCGCCAGCCTTCTTGTGATGATCAAAGCCTGGCCTCTTCTCACGAGAAACATAAACAAGACGAGGCAATTCGTTTCCCTCTATATCACGAACACCGTTCTGCCCAAGAAAGACCTGTTGGGAAATGGAACAATTTATATTTAGTACAACAACAACATCTACCTAGTATATCCCATCCCGCACACGCAGGGTGTGGGGGTCAAGATGTACACCGAACAAGTCTGAGAGGATGTTTCAAAGAAAGACCCAGGCAAAGCATAGGCAAAAGGACAGATAGGAAGCCCACAGCAAAAGGCATACACAAATGCACACAGACGAACTCGGAGCTAGCAAGGGCAAGGAAACAGAAAAAAGCAGTAAAACCTAAAACCCCTAGACTCTGCCACCAACAATCTGTATTAAGAACAAAACCTAGAAATGATGCACAAAAACTGCATAGTATATAGCCATTGGCAAACTAATGGTCCCTAATGACATTACCTGGATCATTCCTGGATGATCCCTGACATCGTTGCCAGGCCATGGAGTCCCGTCTTGCATTGTCCATCCTTCTTCAGGAACCTTCTGTGCCATTGCAACAAGTCCGTTTATCCGGACTTTGAACTCTTCATAATCTCTCTGGACAAACGGGAACAAAACACAACCAAAATATAATCAGTTGGAGAAGACATCAATATAAACACACCTATAAAAGCAGAAGCAGTTGACATTCTAATGAAGATTGAAAAAAACCTTCATTGCTCGGCGTTCCCTGACAAATGCAGGATTCACTTTGTCTTTCAGATAATCAACCTTCTGAGAGAAGTACCACTCTGGAGCACGGGGTTCAATGCAGTACTTTTTGCAGAATGGGACCCACTTCCTAGCAAACTCAGATGTCTCCGAAAGAGCTTCAAAAGTAAGCATTGCAGCACCATCATCAGAGACATAGCATGCCACTTTGTCCACTGGATAATCCACAGCTAGGATTGAGAGAACCGTGTTTGCAGTGATTAGTGGGGGCTCCTTCAAAGGATCGACAGTACTCACGAATATGTCCACTGGAGCCAATTCAGACGGTTTCCCTTCTTTCTCATACCTAATAATAATTTTGACATGTGGGTAAGTTGCAGCTATCACAAATTAGCATGTTTAGTAATGCAGATGCATTGATAGGAAGTCTGGGAGATTAATACCTTAATGATAAACGATCCAGGTATGTTTCTCGCTCAATTGGAAACCACTTTGGAAATTGATCAAATATCCAAGAAACAGCAAACCAGATTTCACATATGACTGATATGAGCCAGAGAGCAAAGGCGTCATTCACCGGATGGAGAATTCTATAATTGAAGAAGAAGCCAACAATCACAAGCCGAAGAATGATTACAATTCTGTATGGGTTTATCCTGCTTGAAGGAAGAGGTAATTTCCTGGACAGTGGCTGTCTTCCCTCGTCCATCCTTAAAAAACAGAAGCAATAAAACGTCCAATTAAATCTATGATAATGCTATGTAAGGATTCCAGACCATATCAAAACATAACTAATTTGAAAAAATTAAGCTGTCTTTTAACTTTAGTCATTGCATTTTATTACAGCATCAATTATCTTCCAAATAGAATAGCTATGGGAAAAAAAGAGCAACTCCAAATTTCTGTTTATCTGATACAGAAAATCAATCTCACTACTGAGAATCAAGCATGTCATATAAAATTTTAATTCATAAAGGTACTATAGCTATGCTAGGTATGAAAATTAAGGTTAAAAGATGCTCAATAGTATATTATGTTGTCTGGTCATCTTCCATAGTTTATAGCTAAATAAGAAAAGAATAAAAAATAGAACATGCTTGCTGCATGTACTTCTCACATGCAAATGTACAATGGACATGGTACTGGATACTATATTATGATATAATAGAAGTTAGTAAGCCATTTTTAGCAATTTGCTAACTGTTCCATGTTCTTCTACTATACAGCTGGTCGCTTTGTCATGCAGCTGTCTTCCAATATGTTGCCAAACATGTGCTAACTAAAAATATCATCATACAGACCATTATTTAAATTGTAAAAATTATACACTCTACTCAGTCAAATCCTAAACGACAGTAGTAACACAAAAAATAAAAGAAATAGTAAATAAATTAAACTATAGACTGGAAAGTTTTGAAAATGAAATGGTCTATTGCATTTACAAAAAATTGAACGAAAAGAGCTTACATGGGCAAATCAGGATCATCAGGTTCGCCTATTCCACCATTTTCCCCTTCATGCTTAACCATATGAAGCTTCTCATTTTGTCGTTTTTTCCAATCCTCCATTCTATCCTTCCAAGCAACACTTCCATACCCATACACAGCCAAGTCTTTCTTAGGATCCATTGGTCTTGGAGGCACTAAAAAGATCAATTGCAAAATTCAGAATTTGCATAAACATTACGAAATTCAGGACCTCGGGTTAATCACGGGTCAAATAGACTTACATGACATTGTAGAATCAGGATATGACATTGGATGAACTTTCTTCCCACGGCTCATAAATGGAGGAATGATAAGAGCATGCTTATCAGGGGATACCCCGGCATCCTTCAGTGAGAAAAACCAATCACAATTACCAAAATTGCCCCCTGACAAAACAACTAAAGCCAAAAATTCTGGAGGATAAAGCTGAAATCACATGATAAGTCTACCTCTTGTCCGTAGGTCAATAATGGGATCTCAGAAGCAAGTGCAGAAGGATCCAGTTCCGCTGGTGTTGTGAGTCCAGAGGTGATGGATGTTCCACGGCCTATGTTAAGCCGAGAAGAGAGCATTGCCTCGGCAATGTTATGAGGATCCCTTACATTGCTAGTATAATCAAGCTCATTTTCGATATCATCAAAATCATCCTCATCTTCATCACCTTCAACTCTCGGGCTTCCTGAAATTCAAAGACAGGGGAAGCTAAGCTAAGATCATCTCCTTTAGAATTTAAAGGGTAAGAGAGGAGAATTTGAGAGGATTTATACCTTTGATACGCTTGTATCGCGTTTTGCACTGAGGGCAGGCTTGATTTCCCTCTCTTCTTTCATACTCATAGCAAGGTCTACACACAGGGAAAGCGCATTCATTGCAAGCAACAAATGGCTCTCCATCCACTGTAATCTCTATCTCATCACCACAAATCTGGCAACTTTGACCACTTAGCTCCTTCACAGATGTAACCTGTAAAACACCCAGATTTTGAGCAATCAGTAAAATTCAAGCAAACAGATCTGGAAGCAGAAATTGAAGCAGTCAACTAAAACACCAGACATCTAAATCTTTTTCTACCCTCTGAATTCAGTTAAGTAGCAAAGCAGATTCTTAAGTTCACATAGCTGGGTTTCCTTTAGTGAGTATACTCATTAAAAATTTACTACCTTTATAGGATAAGAAACAACTCCTTCATGAAATTCATATGACACTGCAATGTGTTTTCAATTATAAGACGGAGAAGGTAAGATTTTGTCAAAATAAAAAAGAAGGCAAATTTGCCACCCCTTGCGCCGCTGAAAATCCACCTCTATTACTACAAGAAAATAAATGAATATCGATACATCCTGAAAGGGAAGTGTTCTAGGAGACTGAAAGAGATTAAGAAAGGCAAAGTTAAGTCGATAAATTAACAACGAACCCGAGAGGAAACACAAAAAATAGGGTAATGTCAAACTGATGAAGCTGTCGGTGGAGCAAATCAGCAAATGGGGAGTGTTGAAACCGGAAGAAATCAAAGTAAACTGAAGCATAAGCAAGAGAAGAAGCAACTTTGCAGCCTCAAATCTGTTGAAATCAAAGCATTTTGAGATGTACCCACGAAAGTATTGAGATAATAAACATAAATAGGGAGGAAATCTTGATGACTTACTCTTCCAATATCATCAGCATTGATAAGAACAAATTCGTTTCTGTTGTGGGAGCCAGCAACAAGCCTCCGTTTAGTATCCATTTTGAGCAAACAGGAGCCACCCAGACAAGATTAGGCCACCAAATCTGAGAAATTTCTGTACTCAAATCAAAGGGGAAGAATAATCCATCAAAAGGCCCCAAGCTTAATCTGAATCCTTCCTTGTTCCCTTTGCCCCTTCTGTTCTGTAAACACAACCTCACATTACAGTAGGAGATAATAAGAGGAAAAGATGCCCACATATGATATAAAGAGGGCCAAAAACAATAATAAAAGATCGAAAGTGAGATAAAAGTTGATTCTTTACTTTGAATGAAGGGTGTTTCTGTCTGTAAAAACTGGAAATGGGGCGAGAAAGGGTTTGATTAATCAACGCGTAAGCCAGAAGGGACAAGTGAGAGAGAGGACCGACAGAAGAGAGAGAGAGAGAGAGATGAGTTTACATGTGCGTTGGATGGTGTGGAAGAAATGCAAAGTAGTGTGTGTGTTGTAGATCTGAATAATTTATTTATATGATGAACTGAAATCAATAGAAAGTGAGTGCGGTGGGACCCAGATGGGGCCCTGTTCCGGCGGAGCAATGGTGGTGGTGGCGGCAAGTGAAAAAGGAAGCATTAAAGGGGAATTGGCCCCTCACTCACATCCAGGCTCCAGCTGTGGAATGGAATTAGGGTCTGATTTTATAAAAGTCTGCCTGGATTTCTCCATCCTCTGCTGTCTATTACTCTTTTGGGAGCCTGTCTAGTCATCAAAATGGTTGATTTTTTAATGAGGGGAGGCTAAAAAAGAAAACGGTTTATATTATCGAGGTACGGCGAAATTTGCGAAATATCTCAAAGTTTTATTCATTTCGCGTGGTACTCTTGAATTATTTTATTTTTTTTCGTCAAATGTCCTTCCGTTAAATATACCAATAGAAAAAAAAAAGGAACCCCCCCCCTAAAAAAACAGATCTTCGTCTTCTCTCTCGCGTTTCCCTCTTGTCTCCTCCGGCGGCGGCTCGAGCCCGCCCTCCACCAATCCGCCGGTGGCTCCTCCTAAATCCGGTCCACTCGACCCTGAATCGGGCTCCCAGAACCCGTACCGCTCCGTCCCGGGCGGGCCGAGAGCTTGTGTCGGCGCCCAAATTAGCGATTTTTGTGGACTTTGCTCGTGTCGTTCACGAGTGGCCACCGCCTCGGCCGCCGGAGCCGCCGCCTTGGTCGCCGGATCCGCCGCCTTGCTCGACCCAAGACTCACCTCCGCCTTGCTCGCCCATGTAACACCCCCAAATCTTAACCCATTTGGAAAAGTATTACCGCCAGTGACCCCAGTGTTCCTTACCGAGATCACCCAAGGCTTTACCGGTTTAAATACAATTCATGGAATACAATTGATACATAATGATCAAAGTATTCAAATCAAAACATCAATCAAATGAAACATGAGTTACGGGATTACATCCCAATCCCGAATATGACAAATACAGAGTTTAAACAAAGTACAGCGGAAGTCTTAAACAAAGATATTACAAAAAGGGTTGTGATCGTAATGATCACCTGCCCAAGGATCTCAACCTGATTAAAAGAAATTTATTAAAACATCCAAAAACAACCGTCGTCTTCATAGTCAATCTAGTCTCCTCATATCTTCGCTCTATCTGATGTGCCGAATCGAACGGATGACACCAGCCCACATGCGGAGAACAATGTTCGTGAGTTAGTCTACTTGAATAGACTAGCAAGGGTACAAAGCAGAGTGGTTCGAGTGATCGTAACCGTTTACTATCATTGTCCCTCGAATAATAACCGAAGGGACGATACATAACCCGGCACTTTCACGGAATAACAACAAGAGGTATGCACAAGAGAAGATTCTGGAAGACTTAATCTTCACAGAAATCGACCCGAAAAGAGACTCCAAGAGATTGAGTCTTTAAGGAAATATGACAAATCTGGAATGTTTACAGCATCATACAACAATGATTTAAAAGTTGATTGAGATACTTCGGTTCACGACCAACCTCATCGCATACAGCGAATCCAGATTGGAAAGAGAACGTACTATGATCAAAGTCGAGACGAGTTTTCCTAGCTGCACTATAACTTAGCTGCACTACTCGCCAAATGTATATTAATTATGTGCACTCGGACACTTTATCTTATTTAATTCCAAAACCCACATCACGTTATAATCTTTTTAGATCCCTCGGGAACTAAATCCCTAAGGCAGAGTTGACTCGGGAACTAAATCCCAAGAGTCGAATCGAGAACTAAGTCTCGCGGGAACTAAATCCCTAGGAGCGGAGTTGACTCGGGAACTAAATCCCAAAAGTCGAATCGGGAACTAAATCCCGCGGGAACTAAATCCCTCAAGGCGGAGTCGGGAACTAAATCCCTACAAACGGCATTAGAGAAGGATGGTAGGAACTAAATCCTAACCACCAGGTTATCAAGAAACGACTAGCACTCGCAATGAGATACACAGTAGCGTTCCTACGAATACTCGTGCTAACTAAACAGTTCAACACAGTAATCAATCACAACAAAGCCATCGCGGCCAGAAACAGATAAAATAGCGTTGTTCTAACAATATACAACCTATAATAATATCTGTATTAATCACATATATATATATAATAGCGTTGTTCTAACAGATATACAACCTATTATAACATCATATTTTAGTTTTCCAAAACAGTTAACAAAACCGTTTCCAGATGAACACAATAATCATTCCAAATTAATTACTCAGATAAACAACTGATAATTAATGTAAATATGGAACGATGAGCAAGAGCGAACCGCCACTTGCCTTAATCCGCAGAGTTTGAACGAAGTCTAACGACGGGATTCCGGGCTCGACACAGAGACGAATCTGCCAACTCCGGTACCTTCGGATCGACCCATACAGAAACCCTAAGTTAGATTCGACAAACAACAATACCGATCTACGAAAGAATGAAAGGAATCGAAGGAAACGAAATCCGAACGAAGGCTACGGAAGCCAACACCAACAACCCGGCCAACAACAACTCGCCGGCGGGCGCCACAACAATCACGGCGGGCGCCGCCTTAAATACGGTGGGCGCCGCCTCAAGCACGGCGAGCGCCGCTCATCCACGGCGGGCGCCGCCTCATGGCCTCCATCTCCGGCGGTTGAGCAAGATCATCACGGCGGTCGCCGTTCACCACGGCGGGCGCCGTTCCTGGCGGCGGTCGCCGTCTCCCTGGCGGCGGTCGCCGTCGCTGAACAGAAACTGGAAATACGAGGGGAAATCTTACTCGCGATGCTCGATTTGGCTCGTCTTTCGCCTTGCTTTGCTTCTAGGCGTCCGAGGGTCTCCAAGGCTTCACTTGGCCACCGGAAACGACACCAAACAAGCCTCCAACGATCCACGAGCCTTCCCGGAGAGAGCGTTTTCTTTGAGAGCATTTTTTAGAGTCGAGAATTTGAGAGCGCTTCCGCGTCTTTTGCACCCTCTTCCACCCTCACCCAACACCTCTATTTATAGAAGAAATTAGGGTTCCTTGCCTCTTGGACAATATCCAAATCCTTTAGCCCATTGGACAATGGCTCTTGGACAAAAACCTTTGGATAAAGAATCTTGTACTATTGCCCATTAGATAACAACTCTTGGGCAATAAACTTGTACCAATCTTAATCCACGTTAACAAAAGTCATACACGAACGAGTATGAACTTCCAAAACATCTCGACTGTATAATTCTTCACTGAGAAAAATATTACAGATATAGAGCACATTACAGAATGTCTCAAACCTTCAGAATTAAATCCGACGTACCAAACTGGCGCTCGGGAAAAATCCATAATGATAGCTCCATAACTCCCTTGATGACGGCGCAGGACGAAGAGGACGCAATGAAGTTGCGCTCGGCTGGTCCGATGACAAGAGCCCGCGCCAGAGCCATGGAACGAGCCACACAATCCTTAGTCTCACGGGCTTACACAAGTGATACGGGTTCATCTAGTCCTAAATGGGTCCTCCTCGGAATTTATGGAGACCTTCCCCTACGTGGTCAAATACAAGAAGGGCAAAGAGAATGTGGTTGCTGACGCCCTTTCTCGCAGGTATGTATTACTTACCCACCTTGATGCTTCTATCTTAGGCTTCTCTTTGATTAAAGATGTCTATATGCATGACGTTGACTTTGCTGAAATTTTTAAAACATGCATGAACATTGGAGAGTCTAATGGGTTCTATATTGATAATGGCTACCTTTTCAAGGCAGGGAAACTTTGCATCCCTAAAACATCTATGCGTAGGTTGCTCATGCAGGAAGCTCATGAGGGTAGAGGTCATTTTGGTATCCCTAAAACCTTGGCTGCATTAAAGGAACATTTCTATTGGCCTAAAATGTTGCATCATGTTACACGTTTTTGCAAGGCTTGTGTTACTTGTGTGCATGATAAGTCTAGATCGAGTCCCCAAGGATTGTATACCCCTTTGCCTATTCCGGATATTCCATGGGAAGATATTAGTATGGATTTTATCACTGGTTTGCCCATGTCTAAGAAGGGGAGGGACTCGATATTTGTGGTAGTTGATAGGTTTTCTAAGATGGCTCACTTCATTGCATGCAAGACTACTAACAATGCTTCTGAGATCGCTTCATTATTTTTTGAGCATGTTGTAAAGCTGCATGGTATTCCTAGGAGTATAGTGTCTGATCGTGATGTTAAATTTGTGAGTTATTTCTGGAAATCTTTATGAGCCAAATTGGGGACTAAGTTGTTGTTCTCTACTAGTTATCACCCCCAGACTGATGGCCAAACAGAGGTTACTAATAGGACTTTAGGTGCTCTATTGCGTACTATGTTAAAGTCTAACCTCCGCAAGTGAGAAGAGTGCTTGCCTTTTGTTGAATTTGCTTATAACAGGTCGATGCATTCGGCGACGCAGCGGACTCCCTTCCAGGTGGTCTACGGCCTCAATCTGCTCACCCCGTTGGATCTCATACCACGGCCATTGAAGGAAAAGGAAAGCTTGAAGGGCGTGGAGCGTGCGGACCAGGTCAAGGCCCTCCATGAATGGACGAGACAGCAGCTGGAGCGGAGATCCGAGCAAGTAGCTGCCCAACGCAACAAAAATCGCCGCCCGGTTGCTTATGAGCCCGATGACTTGGTGTGGCTGCATTTGCGCAAGGAACGCTTTCCATTGAAGCGACGCCACAAACTAGACGCGCGAGGTGATGGTCCTTTCCAGGTACTACAACGCCTTGGGACCAATGCCTATCACTTGGAGTTACCCGATGACTATGGCGCGCACCCGACGTTCAACGTCGCTGACCTTGCTCCTTATACTCCTCCTGATTTTGACGACGAGGACGAAGCGAGGACGCTTCGCAGCCAAGAAGGGGAGATTGATAGCTCCATAACTCCCTTGATGACGGTGCAGGACGAAGAGGACGCAATGAAGTTGCGCTCGGCTGGTCCGATGACAAGAGCCCGCGCCAGAGCCATGGAACGAGCCACACAATCCTTAGTCTCACGGGCTTACGCAAGTGATACGGGTTCATCTAGTCCTAAATGGGTCCTCCTCGTGACCTATGAAGGCTTAGGTGGGGCCTCGTCCTAATCGACCCCACCAAGAAGATGAAGACGACGAGTTCGCGGAAGCGGAGCAACAGTGAAGAACTCGGCCCAGAACTCGACCGAGTTCTGGACCGAGTTGTCGACGAAATTGCCGTGCCCAACCGAGTTGCTGCTACAGTGAAGAACTCGGCCCAGAACTCGACCGAGTTCTGGACCGAGTTGTCGGCGAATTTCCGTTTCTGCTCGAGTTGCATTTACAGACAACAACTCGGCCCAGAACTCGGTCGAGTTCTGGACCGAGTCGCGGCCGCGTCAGCGAAGCCACTTCGTCGTCTCTTCGTTTGCTGAACAATTTTAATATTATTTTATGTTATTTTATTTGACCTATTTAAACACTTGAAACCCTAGTTTGTATTCTTTACGTTGGATTTTAGTTTACAAGTTGAGTTCGCTCCTTAGAAGTTGAGTACGCTCCTTCCTTGAATCCTAACGTCAACCCTTCGATCTCCGGATCAACCTATCCCGTAGCTCGTCGCTTCGAGCAAATCATTCACCGTCTCTTCGGTACTCAAGGTCATATCTTTGACCTCTTCGTCATCTCTTTGACGCATTAAAAAGGATTATCTCTTTAACCCTAGGAAAGCCATCACTTTGGCTACAGAGAAGAAGATTCAACCTAGCTTGAGGAGTCAAGATCCTACATCGCGACATCGCCCAGGGGTTGTTCGCATCAACTGGCATCAGAGCCTTTTCCAAGCTAAGTTTATTCTTCTCTCTTTTGTGATTCTTGAAATTCTTCCGCTAGCAAACCCTAGAATTTTTTTTTCTACCACCACCATCCGCCGCCGCCTACTTCACCTTCACGACCAAACCCTAATTTTATCTAGGTTTTGTTTACTTGTTCCCCACTCCTACAATATACCCTCTAGCAATTCTTGTTTCCTTTGATTGCATATTTGTTTCCTTGTTCTTGTTGATCTCGTCTTGCTTCATCTTTGGTTTAATTGCTAGGTTAGTTGTTGATTTCTTCCCTGCTAGTTGCTTGTCTCTTCTTTCTTTTCCTGCACTCGCTTTGTGTGGTTCTTTCTTGCTTGATTCGCAATCATATCAAGTCAAAAAAAAAAGTTTGACCGTACAAAAATCGAAAACAAACATACTATTCTCACCTTCCATCAATCAAAAAAAAGGGTTGGGAAGATGGAAGCCTTCAAAAATTAGGCAGAGAACGCACCATACGGTCATACTCCATCTTCTCATCTTCCATGTCTCTATGCAACTCGGAGTAAAAAAAGGGCAATTAGAAATTTTCAGCTCTCTTGTGATTAACCCTGAGAAACTTGATTTGATTTGCTTGCACTTGGAAACTTGTGTGTTGTTTGGGATTTGAATTGCTAGCTCTTGTTTTCTTGCCTTACGTTCAAGCCTCTCCCTCCTCACGAGCAACCCAAATTAGTACGCCCTGCGGAAAATTTCTTGGGTCACTTTTGAGACAAGGACTTGGCTTGGACTTGTTTCTTTTGCTTGGTGCAACTTACTTCTTGTGGATGCGTATAGGTTCTATGGACGTGCCGACCACACGCACCTCTCGTTCTACGGGCAACCGCAGCCCTGGACCCATCTTCGTGGACTCCACGTCTGAGCACATCGACTCCCTTCACGCTGAGATTGACAACTTGCACGCTTCAAATGCTGAGCAAGCTGCTGAGCTCGCTCACCTTCGTCTGGCCTTGAGCACCTTGACGCTGCCCACCGCTGATCCCTTGCTGAATCCAACGGCCTCCACAAGCCAGCCACGAGACCGCAAGGGGAAGGGTGTTTTGTCTACTCCGCAGGATCGCCTTCGTTCGCAAATTGCAGGATACCCCACCAAGCGTGGCGACTCCCGCGTCCGGTACAACCCCACCTTTGCTCAGGGGGAGGACGATTACACGTCGGATCGCTCACGTCGTAGTGTTCGCGTTTCTAAGGATCCCCTCCCGTATGTCAACACCAAGAACCGACGGACCCGAGGTCGGCAACACGACCGGTATGACGATTCCGAGTCCGAGCGTGATGATGATGCTGATGATCGTAGCTCAGACCACTCCCGGGACAGCCTTGATGATCACGAGGCATATGAGATGGAACGCCACGAGGAGTTGTGCCCTACGCGACGCGGCTACCGCCGCCACTCGCGAGACCGGCGTCGCCCGAGTCCCGGTCGGCAAGGCCCACGGCGCCCTGACATTAAGGTAAAACTCCCTACCTTTTCTGGTGAATTTGATCCTCTTAAATTTCTTGATTGGCAGCAGTCTATGGAGTATGTTTTGAACCACTACCAATACCCGGATGAGGAACGGGTTGCTAACGCCGCTCTACACTTCGACGGCGCCGCCAAGGCCTGGTGGCATCGCTTCTGCGCTGACTGTGTGCATTACCGCGAGCCTCCAATCACTTCTTGGCGCCAGCTTATGCGGATCATGAGGAAGAAGTATGTCCCCGAGGACTTTACTTCCGAAATGTGCCTTAAGATACAACTCGCTTCTCAAGGTAATCGCTCTCCCATTGACTTCTATGCTGAACTTGAAGAGTTATCCCATAAGGCAGGTATCCATCACACTGACGAGGACTTTCGGAGTATGTTCCTTCGTGGCCTGCATGAGCCCATTCGCAACCAACTCAGGGTGCTTAATATTCCGGATCTCCAAAAGTGCGCTCATACGGCACAAGAGATATGGACACATGCTCAAGCGGCTAAGCGAGCGTCTTGGTCCCGCACCAATTCCAGGTATGCCCCCTCTAACTCGTCTGGTTCTTTTCCTTCTAATGTGCGCCCCTCTTCGCAGTCCGCTCCCGCGATTACACCACCGGCGCCGGTCACTCGGCCGAGCAACACCTCGGCGCGCGTCAACGAGCCACCGTAGCGGCGTGCACCGCCCTCAGATGAACGGGCGCGTGACAAGGTCTGTTATAAGTGCCAAGGGCATGGCCACTTACAACGGGACTGCCCCAACAACAAGCGAGTCCTCTTCTCTGCCCTCACCGGATACGAGTCCTTTGACGATGACACCCCAGACAGCCCTCCAGTGTTTGATTCGTATGACCAGGATGAGGAAGCAGAGAGGTTGGATGGGTATATTTACAGCCCTATGGACGCTCAAGGCAACGTGCCCCTTAGCCTGGTCACTCGCCGTGTTCTTATCACCAAAGAAGGTACCTTACTTGACCAACGTGAAAATTTATTTCATACTAAATGTGCGGTCCAGGGTGCTTCTTTGAGTGTCATTATAGATGGTGGAAGTTGTTGCAATATCATCAATGAGAAGGTGATCACGCACTTCAAGTTCGACACAACTCCACACCCCCAGCCTTATAGCCTATAATGGATCTCCGAGGGTGATGACTCCAATGTTGTTAAGCGTCAGTGCACTATCAATTTCAGCATTGGCCATTACAAGGATTATGTGCTTTGTGACGTCGTTCCCATGGATGCCACCCATCTTCTCTTATGGCGTCCTTGGCAATTCGACAAGCGTGCCCTTCATGATGGTTTTCTCAACAACTACGTCTTTATGCACAATGGGAGGAAGGTGACATTGCTTCCTATGAGCCCTCAGGAGATTATGCAGGATCACGTCGAAAGGAACCGCGTCAAGGCCCTTGAACAAGCCAAGGAGAAGGCCGGCCGTGACACCCCCCAAAAATCAGCACCCAAGGCTGGCATCCAAGGCTCGTGTGAGAACCGCCTTCTTTTGGCTCGGTCCCGGGATGTCTCTCCAATCATTCAGGAAAGACTTCCTTGCTTTTTACTTGTTCCTTTCGCGTGTCTTTTAAATGTTAAAGATCTTGTTGATTTACCCCCTGCAGTGTCTTCTCTTTTGCAGGAATTTGAAGATGTGATGCCCACGGAGCTGCCCGAAGGATTGCCACCCATTCGTGGTATTGAGCATCAAATCGACTTTGTCCCTGGCGCCTCTCTTCCTAACCGCGTAGCATACCGCGCGAGTCCAGCGGAGACAAAGGAATTGCAGCGCCAAGTCCAAGAGTTGATGGATAAGGGCCACGTCCGAGAGAGTTTGAGCCCCTGCGCCGTGCCGGTCATTCTTGTGCCCAAGAAGGATGGTAGTTGGCGCATGTGTGTTGATTGCCGGGCAATCAACCAAATTACGGTGAAGTATCGACACCCTATTCCTAGACTTGACGATATGCTTGATGAATTGTCTGGTGCTACCTTATTTTCCAAAATTGATCTTAAGAGCGGGTATCATCAAATTCGGATGCATGAGGGTGATGAGTGGAAAACTGCATTTAAAACTAAGTATGGCTTGTATGAGTGGTTGGTTATGCCTTTTGGTTTGACCAATGCCCCTAGTACTTTTATGCGGTTGATGAACCATGTGTTACGTGCTTACTTAGGGAAATTTGTGGTTGTCTACTTTGATGATATCCTTGTTTACAGCAGGTCTTTGGATGAGCATGTTGAGCATCTTAGGAAGGTCTTAGAGTGTCTTAGACGGGATAAACTTTATGCTAACCTGAGTAAATGTTCTTTTTGCTCGGATTCCACTATTTTTCTTGGTTTTGTGGTGTGCAAGGATGGGCTGCAGGTTGACCAGGAAAAGGTTCGCGCCATACAAGAATGGCCACGCCCTACTACACCAACCATGGTGCGGTCCTTTTTGGGCTTGGCTGGCTTCTATCGCCGCTTTGTGCGTGATTTCTCCACCATTGTAGCCCCGCTTCATGAGCTTACAAAGAAGGCATCGTCTATTGAGTGGACGACCGCACATGAGACCGCCTTCATCACTTTGAAGGACCGATTGTGCAACGCTCCCCTTGCTGAAATTACCGGACTTCTCCAAGACCTTTGAGGTGAAGTGTGACGCTTCTCATCACGGAATTGGAGGAGTTTTGCTGTAGGATAGGCGCCCCATTGCATACTTCAGCGAGAAACTCACCGGCGCCCATCTCAACTACCCCACGTACGACAAGGAGCTCTATGCTCTTATTCGGGTGTTGAAGACTTGGCAACACTACCTATGGCCCAAGGAGTTCGTCATTCACTCAGACCATGAGGCGTTGAAGTATTTGAAGAGTCAGTACAACCTCAACCGCCGCCATGCCCGCTGGGTGGAATTTATGGAGACCTTCCCCTACGTGGTCAAATACAAGAAGGGCAAAGAGAATGTGGTTGCTGACGCCCTTTCTCGCAGGTATGTATTACTTACCCACCTTGATGCTTCTATCTTAGGCTTCTCTTTGATTAAAGATGTCTATATGCATGACGTTGACTTTGCTGAAAATTTTAAAACATGCATGAACATTGGAGAGTCTAATGGGTTCTATATTGATAATGGCTACCTTTTCAAGGCAGGGAAACTTTGCATCCCTAAAACATCTATGCGTAGGTTGCTCATGCAGGAAGCTCATGAGGGTAGAGGTCATTTTGGTATCCCTAAAACCTTGGCTGCATTAAAGGAACATTTCTATTGGCCTAAAATGTTGCATCATGTTACACGTTTTTGCAAGGCTTGTGTTACTTGTGTGCATGATAAGTCTAGATCGAGTCCCCAAGGATTGTATACCCCTTTGCCTATTCCGGATATTCCATGGGAAGATATTAGTATGGATTTTATCACTGGTTTGCCCATGTCTAAGAAGGGGAGGGACTCGATATTTGTGGTAGTTGATAGGTTTTCTAAGATGGCTCACTTCATTGCATGCAAGACTACTAACAATGCTTCTGAGATCGCTTCATTATTTTTTGAGCATGTTGTTAAGCTGCATGGTATTCCTAGGAGTATAGTGTCTGATCGTGATGTTAAATTTGTGAGTTATTTCTGGAAATCTTTATGAGCCAAATTGGGGACTAAATTGTTGTTCTCTACTAGTTATCACCCCTAGACTGATGGCCAAACAGAGGTTACTAATAGGACTTTGGGTGCTCTATTGCGTACTATGTTAAAGTCTAACCTCCGCAAGTGGGAAGAGTGCTTGCCTTTTATTGAATTTGCTTATAACAGGTCGATGCATTCGGCGACACAGCGGACTCCCTTCCAGGTGGTCTACGGCCTCAATCTTCTCACCCCGTTGGATCTCATACCACGGCCATTGAAGGAAAAGGAAAGCTTAAAGGGCGTGGAGCGTGCGGACCAGGTCAAGGCCCTCCATGAATGGACGAGACAACAGCTGGAGCGGAGATCCGAGCAAGTAGCTGCCCAACGCAACAAAAATCGCCGCCCGGTTGCTTATGAGCCCGACGACTTGGTGTGGCTGCATTTGCGCAAGGAACGCTTTCCATTGAAGCGACGCCACAAACTGGACGCGCGAGGTGATGGTCCTTTCCAGGTACTACAACGCCTTGGGACCAATGCCTATCGCTTGGAGTTACCCGATGACTATGGCGCGCACCCGACGTTCAACGTCGCTGACCTTGCTCCTTATACTCCTCCTGCTTTTGACGACGAGGACGCTTCGCAGCCAAGAAGGGGAGATTGATAGCTCCATAACTCCCTTGATGACGGCGTAGGACGAAGAGGACGCAATGAAGTTGCGCTCGGCTGGTCCGATGACAAGAGCCCGCGCCAGAGCCATGGAACGAGCCACACAATCCTTAGTCTCACGGGCTTACGCAAGTGATACGGGTTCATCTAGTCCTAAATGGGTCCTCCTCGTGACCTATGAAGGCTTAGGTGGGGCCTCGTCCTAATCGACCCCACCAAGAAGACAAAGACGACGAGTTCGCGGAAGCGGAGCAACAGTGAAGAACTCGGCCCAGAACTCGACCGAGTTCTGGACCGAGTTGTCGACGAAATTGCCGTGCCCAACCGAGTTGCTACTACAGTGAAGAACTCGGCCAAGAACTCGACCGAGTTCTGGACCGAGTTGTCGGCGAATTTCCGTTTCTGCTCGAGTTGCATTTACAGACAACAACTCGGCCCAGAACTCGGCCGAGTTCTAGACCGAGTCGCAGCCGCGTCAGCGAAGCCACTTCGTCGTCTCTTCGTTTGCTGAACATTTTTAATATTATTTTATGTTATTTTATTTGACCTATTTAAACACTTGAAACCCTAGTTTGTATTCTTTACGTTGGATTTTAGTTTACAAGTTGAGTTCGCTCCTTAGAAGTTGAGTACGCTCCTTCCTTGAATCCTAACGTCAACCCTTCGATCTCCGGATCAACCTATCCCGTAGCTCGTCGCTTCGAGCAAATCATTCACCGTCTCTTCGGTACTCAAGGTCATCTCTTTGACCTCTTCGTCATCTCTTTGACGGGTTAGAAAGGGTTATCTCTTTTACCCTAGGAAAGCCATCACTTTGGCTACGGAGGAGAAGATTCAACCTAGCTTGAGGAGTCAAGATCCTACATCGCGACATCGCCCAAGGGTTGTTCGCATCACATAATTCCCAAAATAGCCTTACAAAATTACGGGGTATCACAGCTCAGGTGTCATCGCCATTATCAGAGGAGTCGAAAGTGAAACATGGAGTGGTAAGGCTAGTTCCGCCGCTGCGATGGTGTCGTCTGCGGCCGCGAAGGCACCTGTCCCGGCGAAGAAGGAGGAGGTGAAAGAGAAGAAGGGGTTTAAGACGATTAAGCTTACAGAGAAGTTCAGTTGCAAGGCAATTAATATATATGAGATCTTGATGGATGAGAATCGCTGGAAAGGCTTTACGCAGAGCAACGCGAAGCCGTCGGAGCCGGGTCGACGGTCGGCAGGACGTGGAGTCGTCGGAGGAGATAGGAGACCAGAGGAGACGCGAGCAGAAACAATGAAGAAGATGACGATATTTTTTTTTTCCCGATATTTTTTAACGTTTTCTGTTAGTCTATTTGACAGAAGGGCATTTGGCGGAAAAAAAAACTCAGGGGTACCACGCAAAATGAATCAAACTTTAGGGTACCTCGCGGATTTCGCCATACCTCAGGGGTACCAGGCGAAAAAAACCGAAAAGAAAATCATAAGCCAAATTTGCGAAAACAAAAATTTGGTTTTAAGAATATATACTATTTAATAAAATAAATATAATTAATCATTATTCAATAAAGTTATCATATTTGGTGGTAACAAAAAAATAAGTCTTTATTCCGAAATGACTTATACTTTATACAAGGATTGGTGAACAATAAATTATTGCAATATTTAGGTAGTAAAATCAACATACTGAAAATAATGATGAAAAAAAGCATTCTCAATAAATTCCTAAATTTTATATATTGACATTGGTAACTTACCAGCGTTGTATACACTTCAGTTTTCTTATAAATATAACAGTCGTCGTTAGGTGACACAAAACTGTGTAGTTGTGTGTAACTTATCAACTTGTTCTAATTTATCTTTATAAATCAGGAAAATTGTGTAAAATTTATACATGAATGAATAAAATAACAATATAAACTTTTTTGTATTTCTCTAGCCGCTTGCGTTTTGCATTTGTGAACTAGTATGTTCATAGTTTCAATTACTCGTATAGAAATACATAGAAGGTTACAAAATGGTTATTTTCGCACCAAGAAAATACTTCTCTCGCATTACATTTGTGCGCTACTATATAATGTACAAATATTTTTTAACCTAGGTAAAAAAGTAAAAAATAAATAGACTTTTTAATCCAGATTAATAAAAATTCGGGTTAAAACGTCAATTTTTATGCGGTAGCACATAATACTTTTTAATCCGAATTTTTTAACATTCGGGTTAAAAAGTTTATTTTTATACGCATAAAAAGCAATGCATAAAAAGCAATGCAGGACATTAAAATTCAGGTGTGAAGATTTTCCTATGAGAGTTAAGGTAAGTACACTATATGACCAGGGCCGGCCCAAAGGGGTGGGCAAATGGGGCGACTGCCTAGGGCCCATCGGAGAAAGGGGCCCAAAGTTAATACTTTAATTGTTATAATATGTATTTTTTTAATATTAGTACACAAAGTAATACTTGGTTCAATGGTAGATGAGTGTGAGTCTTTTCTTTATTCTTAAGAAGGTTGTGAGTTCAATACTTATATCTTATTATTTTTTAATTTAAATTGTAGGCCCTCTTTTTCTTTTATTTAAAAAAATAAATTATTAAGCTTTTGATTTCTTATTATTTTTGAACGTGAATGGCCCCCTTTCCTTTCTTCTTCAAAACTTAACTTTCACTGTCTATATTTTAGTTTGCTAATATAATTTTTTTTAAACTTTCTATCAAAAAAAAAAATTAACTAATTTTTTGGTATATTCCCTTAACAATTACAAGAGAATTTTAACTTTTTTTATACTTGTATTGTTTGTATATCACCTATTTTAATTTTATAAAACTTTCACTTAATGTTGTAAATGTGGGGCTAGTTTTATGGTACAAATATATAAGGATTTTTAATAAAAATCTTCCTTAGATTTTTTATATCTCACACATTCTATTTTCAAATTTTTTTCACTTAGTTTTTGCATATGAATAAATTTCCAGTTTAGTTGTACATAAAAAAATTCACATCCTTTCCTCGACAAATCTTCCTATGAATATTATTGTGAGTCGGTCAACATATTTTAATCAAATTACATATTTTTACCCCATTTTTATAAAAAAATATTTCAAAAATAATTATATGATATATTTATTAGGATCTTGATTTTTATTTCACTCCAGGACCTACTAAAGTTTAGGACCGGTAGTGTATATGACTCGGAAACAGCATCCGAGTTATCAACATTGTGTGTAGCTAGGTGACACACAACTTGTTTGGGAAGACGAGGCGTGGGGCCGTGGGACTGGCTAGCTTCCCATGTACTGTATTATGTATAGTTTTCAACCACTATTATACATTTTTATTTTACGAAATATATTATTTTAAATCCAAGAATCATAATGAAACACGTGAATTGTGACTGGAGTATTTTTGTGCATTACTCAAAGGTACGTATCAATACTGTACTGACATACCGGTGTGGCCGTGTATGACATGGCAGAATGTAGTCCCTACCATACTTAACCAATGTCATAACTTGTAGCAAATTTAACTAAATGTATCAAATTATCTGTACATTATATATCACATTATCACCCACATGTTTTTTTTTTTAAAGATTTATATTTGTGTGAACGAGGATTTAAAAGCCCGCTTAGAACTAAAATATTTGAATCTATGCCTTCTTGTAATTTCAAAGTGATCAGGTTGAAGAGCTCATGGATATCAATTTTTATACGATTTATCTCTCAAAAAACGTGACTAGTTCGGACTTTGAGAATTAGTGGAGATCAAAGAAAATAGCAATGACAATACATATTGTAATTAGGGCTGAGCACGGGTCAGAAACCGACCCGAAAAGCCCGAAACCCGAAAATCCAAAAAAATGGAATCGAAGACCGAACCGAAGTCACGCGGTTCGGTTCGGGCTAAAACAACACTCGTAAATAAAAAATCAGATCGAACTGGGCTAAAAAAATCAGCCCGAACCGAACCCGAAACCCGAACCGAATAATTTGAGTTTAGGTTCGGTTCAGGTTTTTTGGGTCGGGTCGGTTCGGGTTTTCGGTTTTTATGGCCCGTCCTCAGCCCTAATTGTAATACTTGAAATGCATGGCTCAACGTGAAATAAAATTAAAGATTTTTTATTTGATATCATATACCTTATATAGTAAGCGGATCTAATGAAACTGTTCTTTCTCTTAAAATGCAAACTAGTCTTGTGCTTCCAGTTGTACGAATTTATGCACCAAGGTCTGTTGAAAAGTGCACAAAAATATATAAAGTTGTACACCCGAATTTTATTGAGTAATGAACTTGTTTTTTTAAGTACTATAGCAGTGCACAATATTCGCACACCAAGTTGTACGAGTTTGTACATAAAAGTCTGTTGAAAAGTGCACCATAATATGTTGAATTGCGCATCCGATTTGTATTGAGTAATTTGTATTTTTTTTAAATACAATGGAGTGCACAAACACATGAACCTTCTCAGTGTACAAACACATGAACTGTGGTACACAGTAACTTGTAACGTGGTGCACATTTATTTATGACATGGTGTACTTGTATTTTATTTAATTGTGCACTTGTATTTATTTAAATGGTGCACAATTATTTTCAACATGTTGCACAAGTATTCATAACATGGTGCACATCTAAAATGATGCACAAACAAGTGCACTGACCGGTCAAGGGTCGGTCAACGCCGGTCAACGCCAGAGCTCCGATGGGTCATTGGGAGAGACCAATTGTGCACCAACGTAGTGTACAATTGTACACCCAAATATGTATGCATGAAATTGCAAGTGCATTGTGCACTTTCTTCCCCTTGTTGCACAAACTTGTATACCAGTTCACATTTTAAGAGAATTATCATTTTAAGAAGTGTTATCACCGGATCCGCATCCACCTAATATATATAAAATATGCATATAAAAGTTAAGTATATGAAAAATCTGTCGAAATTAGATTGGAAAATCTGTGACGAACAAGTATGATCGAAATATATGACCCGATGGAGATGTCAAAAATAGATTTTTTTGAATTGTATTGATGTGTAGAAGGCATTAAGTAGAAAACTTATAATTTCTCATCTCTAACCCGAATCTAAAAGCAATTGAAACAAATGATCTTGTAAGATATTTCAAGATTCAACAACTTGTATATGTAAGAGGGAGGATCAAATGAGCACAAGGTTTAAAGTAAGCATTGAGCATTTACGGTAGTCGTTCACGTGTCTTCATCCAACGTCTGTGAATGTTCCATCATTTAACAACAAAACCCTACACAGAGGGAAATTTTCGTCCTTTTGCCGTTCATTTGTTCTGTTGGCTCCCTCGATTCGCTCCCGTCTCTCTTGGCGAAGAGAGTTCTTCATTGTCGCTCGTCACGAAGGAGTTCTTCGTTGTCGTTCATCACAGTTGTTTTTTTGCTCGATTTCGCCTTGTTCAATCTATTCAGGCTTTGGGATTGATTCGCATAGAGGTTTCTATGGATTCTGGTAAGTTAATCTCGCTTATTTATGTTCTACGGTTTCTAGGGGTTCAAAATTCCTTTGCAGTTTATTCAACTTAGATTCGTCTTTCATTTTGAAAATTTTGAGAATCATAATATTCAATTGATTCGTTATGGCGTTTCTATTGTGTTCTTTGACAGATTCGTCTTCACCTTTTCATAGTTAGGTTTTGCTCTCTTCAATTTACGGTTTTTCATATTTTGTGTTTTGCTTGTTTACAATCGTCTTTTCTGATGCTTTTCCATTGATTGCTCGTGTGAACTCGATTTATATTTTGTTTGCTGTGTGTTGTGCATTGTGTTACTGTGTTATATCCATTGTTGTATTTGATTGTGCACTATTGTTTTGAACCTCCACCTAATATCATTGAACCTTAATTGTTGTATGTCCTTTATGTTTGCAGTGCCTGGAAGTGTGTCTGTTGGTGCTAGTGGTAGTGTATCCCTTGGTCAGAGTTCTCCTAGTTCATATCCAAGTGATTTTGACACTGAGATGTCTTCAGACTTATCTGTTGCCCGTTTATCTCAAGGTGGTTCTGTGTACCACATTCCAATCTGTTTTGATTCTCTGAAACCAGTTGTTGGTATGTTGTTTGGGTCATTAGAGGAAGCGGTTGAATTTTACAAGGCATATGCATTGGAATGTGGCTTTGTTGTGAGGCTCGGCGGATCACGCATGGCAGGCAGTGTGGTTGCATTGAAGTACTTGTATTGCACCAGACAAGGTTTTAAAACTGGCCAGAACAACACAAAACGCATGCGACGACGTCCTTCAAACAGAGTTGGTTGTAAGGCGAAACTGACCCTTAGTTTTGCTGGTAATCAGGGCTACAAAGTAACAGCGTTTGAAGATCGCCACACACATGAAATGGTTGTTGGTAAGGATAAACAGTTTATGAAGTCTATGAGAAAGCTGGACTTTGGACATAAGAAGTTTGTCATGGATTGTGAGAAAGCGCACATCGGTCCAGTCAGGTCGCATAGAATATTCAAGGAACTTGTCGGCGGCTACTCCCAAGTCGGTGCTTCTGCTGTTGACTTCAAGAACTACCGACGAGATATGTTGGCTTATATCGGTGGTTCCGATGCTCAGATGACGATCAACCGTTTGTTCAACAAAAAAGAACTTTGCCCTGTGTTCTTCTTTGAGTACGACGTTGATTCTTGTGATCGTTTGACACGTTTATTTTGGGCTGATCCCGTGTCTCACAAGAACTTCTCGCTCTTTGGTGACGTTGTATTGTTTGATGCTACATACCGAACCAACAGGTTATTGTCTATCCTTCTTCATTGCATTTTTCCTTTTTTATTTTACACTGTAACCAGCCTTGAATTTACTATATTTTTTGTGCTTTTGATGTTAAGTTTATTGGATGAACCTATTAGTTAGATTATATGAACCTCTCAGTTGAAACTGATGAACCTAGTTTGCAGACGGGATGAACCTAGTGTGAAATCCCATGAACTAGCTATCAAGATATTCCAGTCTCTCTGTTGAGGTTCCAAATGCACCTTCTAGTTGTATTGGATACCTTAATATACCATCTATACAACCTTTCATTCTAAACTGCATAATCCTATTACAACAACTCTGACAAAACCTGTCCCTCATACTTGGTGAACCTGGTAGTTATACATGATGTACCTTTTTGTTATAGTCGATGAACCCAACTACTTAGATGAAGTTAGTTAATGTTATATGTTGCACCTAGCTATTTTCTCTTCATGTTCATAGTTATTGAGCTTCTTTTTACAACCATGACCTTGTTTTTGTATTCTGTTGAACCTACTCTAACATTTCTGCCTTGTAGTTGTATATTCATTCTAATGAACCTCCTTGTGTACTTATGAATCCTCATTTGATTGCTCTTTTTATTACAGACTATTCGAGTGTTTTATGACTTTTTACTTGTGCATCGTTGACTTTGTTTACATTTATTCCATATAGGTACAATATGTTTTTCATACCATTCACCGGCCTAGACCATCACAAGTCGAGTGTCACTTTTGCGGCTGGTTTAATTTTCAAGGAAGATGTTGGATCATATGTTTGGTTGTTGGAGAAATTCAAGGCAACTATGGTGCACGAGCCAAAGGTTATAGTGACAGACCAAGACCTGTCCATGAAGTCCGCTATTGAACAAGTTTTCCCGCGGTCGCGCCACAGGCTTTGTATGTGGCATATCATGAAAAAGTGCCCGCAAAGACCAAGTACGACACTGCCGCTGGTTCAGAATTTAGGGCTAGGTTGGACAACATTGTCTGGACCCATGACCTTTCACCTGCAGAGTTTGAGTCACAGTGGACTGCGTTGCTTGATGAATTCCCATTGGTGAAGCGGAGGTGGTTTGATGACATGTTTGCAATCCGACATTTTTGGATCCCAGCCTACTTCAGGGATGTCATGTTTGGCGGTTTGCTTAGGACTACTTCTGTTTCCGAATCTGCAAACAGTTACTTTGGTCACTTCATTGACAGATAGTATCGCCTAGTTGAGTTGGTGATGCACTTTGACATTGCCTTGGACACGCAGAGACACAAGAAGGCGAAGCTGAACTTTGATTCTTCGACTATGCATCCAAATCTTAAGACACATTTAAGATTGGAGAAGCATGCGTCTGAGGTGTACACGCTCTCAAATTTCAAACTTGTTCAGGATCAGATTATGGAATCTTGTTTATCATGCTTTATGGTGAGCATGTCTGAGGTCAATGGTAAAAAATTCTATGGTGTCAAGGATTGCTTATCCAAGAGGTTGACAGTCGAGCAGTCAGCTGAAGGTGGGGATTTTTTATCGTCTGTGCTGTGCTGTCTTAATCATGCTTCTGACTTGGGGCTCGTCGTTGAACTCAGTGGGCAAATTTTCTACCATGTCAGCCAACTTCAACATTTCGGTTGCTACTACAAATTGTTGCACTGTAAAGTTTTTCAGCCACTCATGCATACAAGAAAACAATTTTAAGTGGTAAACAAATGGAATAAAGAACAAAAATAGCATACAATACCATACACACGAAGGAAATCAAGCTAAAGCACTTATAATTGTGCTTCTTGATATAATTAGTAAGAAAAAAGGTCAATTTTGAAAGATCTTGAACCTGTTTTCCCAACTCCATGAACCAGAGATTGGTGAATCAAATTCACATTAAAGTTCTACCCTACATTATATCACCGGCATCATACATTATTATTCAGTTTAATGAACCTTATACTATTTATTCATGCACCTCTTGATCGTTTTTCATGTATTACTCATCAGAATTACATGAACAGGCAACTCAATTCCCATTGAACCTTGGTCAATACATGAATGAATCCTAACTTGTAAACTCATGAACCTTGATGTTTAAACTAATGAACCCACTATACTATTTTTTGAACTTGAAGTTTCATTATTTTTTCTTGGTTTTTACATTGAACCCTCACTATGTGTGATGCATGAACTATAATGTCTAAAGTCATGTAGCTAATTGTGTAACCGGATGACCCCTCAGTACAATTTCTGAACCTTAATGTATATATAAATGAACCTCAATCTGTAAACTAATGAACCTTGATGTTTAAACTGATGAACCCACTATACTACTTTGTGAACTTGAAGCTTGATGTTTACCTGTAGCTTGTTATTTATGAATCCCTATTCTTTCCTCCCCTTTGCTGGTCTTGGTTGTTGCAGTGTTCCTAGTCCAAAGCCCCCAAACTTCATCTCCCTACGCTCCCTTTCCTCCAAAATCTCGTCAGTCCATCGTAGGAAGACCGGTGTATTGTTTGGGTTTGTATTTCCAAAGACAGATACCCTGTCTAAATACAACAACTGTATAGAAGAACAGAAATATATTACTACACACATGACATGCAACATAATACACAGTAGAAGATGTTTTTTTGGTAATTAAATAAGAGTTGTTTACCACAAGGAAGACGATGGGCCCTCTGTAGAACCTCTCTTTCTTCCCCTTCCATTCATTTGTTGTTTGAGGCAAGACACTCATTACAAGCTCACACCAGTTGTATCCCTTTATGTCCTCAACGTCATTGATCATCATGTGTTGAGAAATAGTGCCATTTTGGTTGCTTTCGACAAGGACCGACATGAACATCACGATGAACAACCTTTTGAACCATACTCTAGATGTGCACGTTTTGAGCTTGGCTGCTACATGACTTGGCTTGATTTGCTTGATATTGTCAAAATACTCTTTCCATTCTTTTATAATGGCGTTGTCAGCGGCCTTTTTGCCTCTCCTTTCCACCTTCCTCTGCCCTCTAGGGATCTCTAACACTCTCTGGACTTCCTCCTCTGTCACTTTTATGGTGCTTCCATCCACCATCTTTATCTCACATTTGATCTCATCATAGTTTTCGAGGATCTAGAAAGCCAGGCAATGAGGCACCCCTTTAATCTTCAAATGAAGCATGCTTTCAAACCCCATTTCTCTAATCCACACCTTTGCTTGTGCCTTCATTTGTTCAGGGATACTGTCCAGTGCGTTAACAAACTCTTTTGGCACATTTCTAGTGTTCAACCACTTGTACTGGGATCCATCCTCTTCTGTTTTGATTTTGAGGTGTGCAGGAACAATTTCCAGCTTGTTCTTCTTCTTTGTTGTTCTCTCCTTCTCTTTTTTTCCCTTTGTAATTACTAGCTTCCTCTCTCCTCTTTCCTTGACTATGACCCACTTTTCTTTCTTCCTTTTCTTTGCATTGTCTTCCTCGTTAACCTCCATTATTTGCTTGCCCTTGTCTTTCTTACCTTTAATCTCTTTGGTCTTTTGTTTTTTCCTCAAGCTCTCTTCAAACTCCTCTTCACTCAAACTTTGTATTTCATCTTCTGCATCTGGCTGAACTACAGCCCTGGACCGGGTATTTGGTCTCCTTGGTTGAGTATCATCACAACTGTCTGATGATGTTGTGTCTTTCTTCTCTCCAGAAGATGGTGTTTCCTCAGAACTTTCTGATGTACTGATCTTGGTATTTTCCTTTGAACTCACGCTCTCCTCCTCTTGTACTTCCTTACCCTTCCCCTGTACTTCTGAACTCACTCTGTCGGTTGTTGTTCCTTTTCTTTCTGTGCTCTTTGACTCTGTTATTTGTAGGTTTCCGTCAGTGTCTTTGGATGTGTTACTCTTCTCTTTCTGCTCTGAACCCAATACTGTTTGAACCGTTGGTGTTGTGTTGACCAGCGTTGTCACATTTTCATCAGTGGCTTTTAATTCCTTCTCCGCAGAAGCTGATATCTCTGCAATTGTTTGTTGACAAATGTCAGGTGCGTTGTCAATTGTTTGAGAAGGCTGATCATCTTCAGTTGTTGTTTGTGTGCACTGCTTCTTTGCTGGTGGTTCTTCTTCTGAACTTTGAATCTTTGAAGCCTTGGAAACGGTATGTCTCACTCTTTTATGTCTCACCATTTTCTGTCTAGGCTTTTGTGTTTTGTTTGCAGTCTGTGTTGTTTTCTTTCGAGGCAGGCTTGGGTTTCTCCTTGAAACAATAGACTTCCTAGCAGACACTTTTCTTGTTGTTGCAATTTCCCCACTCTCAGTAGTTTCATAGTCTATCTCTATGTCTTTGTATGTCGGCCCTTTGTGTCATCGTGATGGACCGGTAGATCCTGCTAAGAGAAGCAGCACAATTATAAGATCAACCTCAGACTATGAAGTAAACTCTAAAAAAGTAAATGAACCTCATAAACAACAAATGAACCTAAGTTTCCAAATGAACCTAAGGGAAAGCTGACAGGCTTAAAGTCGTATGCCTAATCAAAGAAATCCTAAAGTACCTACTAAAGAGTATAGCAAGCGAGTCAGGGTCGAACCCAAGGAAATCAGGTTATCAATTATTGTGTCTTTCAAGTCACCAACTAAGAACTAGGGGGGGGGGGGGTTGTATGATTTTCGAACCAAGTAATTAAAGCAAAGCAAAGGATGTGAATATGATGGGAAAAAGCGCCACACCTGACAAAGATCCACACAACAAGAGATATGGTTGATCACTGAATTCTATTATTCTCAAGTTCTTATCTTTCCTTTAGTTGTCCTTATCCCGATCTTAGGTAACTATTAGTTCTACCAGCCCTAATAGTACTTATTACCAAATCAAATCCGAAAACCTTCAAGACTCAATAAAGCAATAGCATTCAACCAAGGATTCAACAAGATACATGCAATAGAAACAACCCGTTACTATAACATGCAATTAACTCTCTCTCACGATGAACACTCGCAACCCGCTTATGTAAATCGTGTTTGCTACTAGATATGCAACCCGAACCCGGAATCACAAGTCCTAGCAATTAGGAAGATATCAATAGACTTAGTTAGCAACTCTAGATAAATCAACATAAACCAATAAACATGCAAGCACAAGAGAATTAATCCAACTAGATAGGAAAACGAACAAGAGTAGAAAACTCACAACCAATCAATTGAAGGCTTCAAATGTCAAGTGCAACAACGGAGGTTTAGTTCTCCATAGGGTTTGTGAGAGAAAAACTAAGATAGGTGGCAACTAGGGTTTGGTGGCAAAACAAAAGGTAACCTCCAAAAAGTCTTAGAAAATACCTTAAATACTAGGGCAAATAATTCAGAAAATAAATAAAAGGAAATAACAAACTTGGAAACAAAGTTTTGGAAATAAATAAAAGCAAATAAAAGATCTCGGAATAAATCCCGAGAAGTCTTCAGCGTCGGCATCGCCGCGGGTGCGGTCATCCCACCGCGGGTGCGGTGGGTCTCCAGAGGCTCCAGCTTTTTTGACACTTCCGTAAAAACGTCATAACTTTTGATTCCCAACTGGGATTGCGCTCATATTTTGAGGACTTATAGTAGACTTCAAGATGTAACTCCTCGAATTGAAATCATTTCATTTGGACATCTGAGTAAAGAGAACGAACCATTTGAATTCAGCTCACTATTCTTCTACTCTTCAATGCACTTCAAACCTCTGTAAATCTCATGATTTCTTCACTTCTAGTCTTCTCTTACGGATTACAGAATAACCATAAAATCATATCCAAACATCACCTAAATCATGCTAATAACCACTAGATGCGCTATACAATATATCGCATATCAAATTCCCCCATGCTTAAACCTTGCTCGTCCTCGAGTAAGCTAAAGTCAACCTACTCCTCCAAATTCAACCCCAAGGCTTCAGGAAGCACAAGAAAATATGACACTAGTAGTTACAACACATCAACAATAAGCTCCAATACAACCAAAACAAGCAATGCAAGACTAATACAAACCGAACTCCATCTAATCACCTTACACAATCAAACTTAAAGGAAAGCAGAGTACTTCCCCCAAGCTTATCCCGAACACCATAGAGTGAATAAGTTCTAATCCTAGTCTCTCATCTATCTTATTATACCTTCCAGAGTGACCTACCCGAATCCTTCTTATAACTCCCCTTCTTATGTCGCCACGCCAGGAAAAATGAGGAATCCTAAAAATCACTCTTATTCTTTTCACTCATTTTGCCAAGGCGCCCTTTCGGGTTTTCACCAAGCCACTCATTTCATTTTTCAATAGATGGGCTCACAATATACTCACGTCACTCTTGACCAATTATTACCCCAGCCTAATGTTGGTCCAAGCCACCTGCTTATTGCCTAGGCCGCCCTTTCGGGTTTTCGACCTATCCCAAGATTTCTATTTTAGTCTTTTTTCAAATTTTTGGCTCTTTTCATTTTCTTCTTCTTCTCAACGACTTAGCAAGAATAGAACCCTCCCCCATGCTTAAACATTGCATTGTCCTCAATGTAATGAAAGACAAAAAGATGAAGCATAGGAAAGGCAAAAAATAACTCACAAACGCCGCTGAGCTGCTTGGACACTTTCGTTGTTGCTGGCGGTATACTCAGTAACGCCCAGGTCTCCAGTGTTGGGCGAGTGTCTTCATCAACTCCATAGTTTTCTCCTACCGTGCAACCAAGAGGAAACCACTTTGGTGAGTAGTGGCTTTGCAAAGATGTCGGGGCTGCACGACCTTCAACGAACACATGGTGGAGCCCAGATGTAATCGTGATGGGGGCTCTAGTGTTCCTCCTCCTCAGCTGTCAATTGTAGGGCCATCATCGTTGTCAACCAATGTGTGGGGCTAATGTCTCCTCCTTGACAACATGATGCACACCGTCTCTCCATGGGGAACTCTGGCAGCTGGCTCCGATAGAACTCTTTTTTTTTTTTTTTTTTTTTTTTTAAATCCGTTTAACGTTTTTTCGGATTTTTTTTAATCCCCGTTTAAGGTTTTTTCGGGGATTTTATTTTCAGTGTAGGGCAAAAAAAGACTTACATTGGTGTGGGAAACACCTTCTTCAATTCGCATAGGGTCTCCTCCCTGCAGGTTAGTCGGAAACAAAGAAAAACAAAAACAAAGCAAGAACACACTAAAAACAAATGCAAAAACAAAGAATGAAAAACAAAGAAAGAAAAACATACCTCGGGTTGCCTCCCGGACAACGCCTTAGTTATTGTCATGGCTTGACTTGGTATTCTCCCACTTAACTTGGGTTGTTCAAAGCAGTTGAACTCTTGGGGTCTATATCAGGGGGATGCCTCTTTGTATATTCCATGTCGAGCTTGACCCCCAATCTCATGCACTTCATGGTGGGGGGACCATTGTTCATATCAATGAATGCACTTGTCATCTTTAGGAACGGTCTACCCAACATCTCAGGGGCTGCATGCTTGTCCTGCCCCGTATCCAGCATGTAAAAATCCGCCATTTGTACCAAGGCCGCCTTCTTGTGCTTCCCCTTCGGTTTCTTTTTGATATTGCCCAGTGCCCTTAAAAATTCTGTACAGCGAGGGATGCTGTTTGCCAGTGTGACCAAGGGAACGGATTCTGTGCAGTCACTGAAGGCCTCATAGATTTCATTGTTATTCTTCAGCCTTCAAGTATCTTGTAATGCCTCAGGGAAGGGTGTGACGGGGTGCAGTGCAACAAGCGGGGAGGTGTTTAGACGCACATACTCATCATATGCAGCCTCAAGAGGATCGGGGACTGCATGGGTGTTTTCGAGGGGAACGGGCATCTCTGGAGTATTTCCGCGGTCACGGCTCTCCTCCTCATTGTCGCTGAATTCCTCCAGTCTCAAAAAGTACTCCTCTTCCGAAAGCACCTCTGGAAATGGGGCGGGTGGCTTCTCAGAACCGAGAGGGGGAAAGTATGGACGAACATAGGTGTCCACGTACGGCTCTTTAACAGCTCCAGGAGATCCACCGCGGGTGCGGTCAGAGTCCACCGCGGGGTGCGGTGCTTCACTAGAAAGTTCTCGAGAAATCGCATCGCCACTGCGGGGTGCGGTACGTCCCACCGCTGGGTGCGGTGCCTTCGACAGAGAGCTCTGGTCATCCTCTGTATTCCCACCGCGGTGTGCGGTGTCCTGCCGCGGGTGCGGTTGGTCCTCCAGAAACTCCTCGTCTTCTGTGTCGTCCTTCTCAGCAATATGAGCGACATTCAATTGCTTTCCACTTCGGAGGGTCATTGAAAAGACATCCTCTCTCTGGTGCACTACTGGGTGAAATAGCTGTTTTGCCGACATCGTGGTCTCTATTCTGCTAATTTCTTGAGTCAAGTGCTCCATTTGATTCCCCAAATTCTGGAACCTGGCATCCATCTCTTGTTCATGTTGGATCATGCTTTGCGTAAGAGATTGAATTAAATCCTCAGTCGACATGTGGGAACTTGGATCGGACACTGGTAGTCTATGCTCATAGACCGGATTGTACTGCCGTGGAGTACCCTGCTGGTAGAACGATTGTGGCTCCGAGTAGAACTCCTGGTAGTCATGACCATATGGAGGGTATTGCTGGTACCCATAACTCGAATTGGGGTGATCTCTCCACCCTGGAGTGTATGCATAGGAGTATGGGTCATATCGCGGCTCTCCCCATAACTCCATTTCTATATCAAAGAAAAAAAAAATCAGTAGCACGAGTGTGGACCGTAAGATAGGTTCACACGAAAGTTGGTAACAAACAAAAACACAAAAACAAAAATTTTGACTCCCCGGCAACGGTGCCAAATTTGACAGGCTTAAAGTCGTATGCCTAATCAAAGAAATCCTAAAGTACCTACTAAAGAGTATAGCAAGCAAGTCATGGTCGAACCCAAGGGAATCAGGTTATCAATTCTTGTGTCTTTCAAGTCACCAACTAGAACTACGGGGGGGGGTTGTATGATTTTCGAACCAAGTAATTAAAGCAAAGCAAAGCAAATGATGTGAATATGATGGGAAAAAGCGCCACACCTGACAAAGATTCACACAACAAGAGATATGGTTGATCACTGAATTCTATTATTCTCAAGTTCTTATCTTTCCTTTAGTTATCCTTATCCCGATCTTAGGTAACTATTAGTTCTACTAGCCCTAATAGTACTTATTACCAAATCAAATCCGAAAACCTTCAAGACTCAATAAAGCAATAGCATTCAACCAAGGATTCAACAAGATACATGCAATAGAAACAACCCGTTACTATAACATGCAATTAACTCTCTCTCATGATGAACACTCGCAATCCGCTTATGTAAATCGTGTTTGCTACTAGATATGCAACCCGAACCCGGAATCACAAGTTCTAGCAATTAGTAAGATATCAATAGACCTAGTTATCAACTCTAGATAAATCAACATAAACCAATAAACATGCAAGCACAAGAGAATTAATCTAACTAGATAGGAAAACGAACAAGAGTAGAAAACTCACAACCAATCAATTGAAGGCTTCAAATGTCAAGTGCAACAACGGAGGTTTAGTTCTCCATAGGGTTTGTGAGAGAAAAACTAAGATAGGTGGCAACTAGGGTTTGGTGGCAAAACAAAAGGTAACCTCCAAAAAGTCTTAGAAAATACCTTAAATACTAGGGCAAATAATTCAGAAAATAAATAAAAGAAAATAACAAACTTGGAAACAAAGTTTTGGAAATAAATAAAAGCAAATAAAAGATCTCGGAATAAATCCCGAGAAGTCTTCAGCGTCGGCATCGCCGCGGGTGCGGTCATCCCACCGCGGGTGCGGTGGGTCTCCAGAGGCTCCAGCTTTTTTGACACTTCCGTAAAAATGCCGTAACGTTTGATTCCCAACTCGGATTGTGCTCATATTTTGAGGACTTGTAGTAGACTTCAAGATCTAACACCTCGAATTGGAATCATTTCATTTGGACATCTGAGTAAAGAGAACGAACCATTTGAATTCAGCTCACTGTTCTTCTACTCTTCAATGCACTTCAAACCTCTGTAAATCCTATGATTTCTTCACTTCTAGTCTTCTCTTCCGGATTACAGAATAACCATCAAATCATATCCAAACATCACCTAAATCATGCTAATAACCACTAGATGCGCTATACAATATATCGCATATCGAAAGCATAATGAACCTAAGTTGTCTATCATGAACTCTTGAAGAAGGAAATGAACCTCCAACTCACAAATGAACCTCATGAAATTAATGCAACTCAGGTAAACACAGACATGAACTCTGGTAAAGGCAAATGAACCCCCAACTCATAACATGAACCTCAGGTAAACCTAATTTTTTACAACAAAGGCATGAACTCTTGAAGAAGGAAATGAACCTCCAACTCACAAATGAACCTCATGAAATCAATGCAACTCAGGTAAACACATGCATGAACTCTGATAAAGGCAAATGAACCCCCAACTCATAAAATGAACCTCAAGTAAACCTAATTTTTTTACAACAAAGGCATGAACTCTTGAAGAAGGAAATGAACCTCCAACTTTCAAATGAACCTCATGAATCTAATGTAACTCAGGTAAACACATGCATGAACTCTGGTAAAGGCAAATGAACCCCCAACTCATAAAATGAACCTCAGGTAAACCTAATTTTTTTACAACAAAGGCATGAACTCTTGAAGAAGGAAATGAACCTCCAACTCACAAATGAACCTCATGAAATTAATGCAACTCAGGTAAACACAGGCATGAACTCTGTTAAAGGCAAATGAACCCCCAACTCATAAAATGAACCTCAGGTAAACCTAATTTTTTACAACAAAGGCATGAACTCTTGAAGAAGGAAATGAACCTCCAACTCATAAATGAACCTCATGAAATTAATGCAACTCAGGTAAACACAGGCATGAACTCTGATAAAGGCAAATGAACCCCCAACTCATAAAATGAACCTCAGGTAAACCTATTTTTTTTACAACAAAGGCATGAACTCTTGAAGAAGGAAATGAACCTCCAACTCACAAATGAACCTCATGAAATTAATGTAACTCAGGTAAACACATGCATGAACTCTGGTAAAGGCAAATGAACCCCCAACTCATAAAATGAACCTCAGGTAAACTTAATTTTTTACAACAAAGGCATGAACTCTTGAAGAAGGAAATGAACCTCCAACTCACAAAATTAACATCAAGAAACGAACATACAATTTAGGCAAGGAAAACAAAGTCCCAATAGTACTGAAGAAACCCTAACTTCGAGGTCTGTGTTTCAAATGGTGCAACAACAGTTAACAAACTCTCGAAACCTTCAATTTTGAGTAATCTAGGTGATTTCGTGAAATCGAAACCCTAAATCTGATATGCGTACCTCAAAAGTCATCCTCGCTGTAATCTGTGTCGCTCCTCATATCGTAAGATAGTTTTTTACGTTCTTTTGGATTGTAATTTTGTTAGTTCCGAGCTTCGTCTTCGATCGATTTCCTCGTTTGCCGTTTTCGTGTTCGATCGATCGAGTTCTGAAGTTGGTCTCTTCGTCTTCTCCTCTTCGAGTTCGGTGGATAGTTCGTCTGAGAGCGTTTGATTCGTTTTTGGGGGGTTTAGAGGTGAGGGGCAAACGTGTAATAATGTGTTAATTTTAGATTTAATTACAAAAATGCCACCGCGTCCAACAGGTACTCGCTCGCTTACCTTTTTTCTCTTTTTCCTTCTCCTTCAATCTGGGCCGTCTATTGGCTCCATCCTACAGTTGTGATTGTTTTGTAGTATTTATCTTAAGAGGCAATTCCATCCGAACGGCCCTCGTATATGTAATACTATTCTTCTATCTATATTATAAATATTACATATGTTGCGCAAAGAACGAATGCGTGGAAAGGGTGCTTATATGAGAATTATAAGAACAATGTACATATTTTTAATAAAATAAACATATAATATAAAAATATGTATACATAATGCAAAATATATAAACAATATAGTATTACAATAAACTATAATATAAACAATAACTATATGAATAAATAATACGAAAAATATATATGCATATTAACACATATTTTTATTAAACAAAACTTAGTAACCAAATATAGTCATCATTTTCATATCCTCATATACGTGCTTTTTGATGATCTTTTTCCATTCAGGTTTATAATATGTATGTTAAATGTTTGTTTCCAAATTTTATATTCAAATTATACATCAATCATGATCGGATGACCCAAAATTATTTCTAATTAAAACTTAATAATTGGCCAGATTTTTGAAATCAAATACGGATTTTAATCGATCAAACATAAAATCACAGACTAGTTCCTAAGTCTCTTAATTAGCTTGAAACCTTCGTCATTCTCCATTTTTCTCTTCCTGGAAACTTGTATCGATCTCACAATCACTAGTAACCTTAATTTGTCCATCTGATCCATCGAATCAATTTTAACATACTATAAGGGATTTATCAAGGGGAAGTAGGGGCTGCGCCGTCCCCTAACCCCCCTACATACAACATTCATTGAACAACTATTTCCAAGAGTGATAAATTCTCATACTTTTCAATTAATCGTATATTAAAATTAAAGACGTAAGAAATTGATCTTAGTGATATGCATTTTTTTGGGTATAGTAGTGGTGACCCGTGTTAAGTTACTTATTGAGAAATATCTTAATTAGTAGGCAAACGTATGTTTAACTAATAAAGAGGAGAACGGATTCCTAGCTCCATAGAAGCTCAATCAAAAAAGAAAGGAGAAGTCATTAATCTTATTCACTTGTACTCAATTGATTATAGTGAACGTATTTATACAAGGATGTAAGGAAGGAGGCTCTGCTAACAGATTATATCAACTTCCTAAAACCTATGCCACTAAGCTAAAAGAACTAAGCATAATATCTCAAGAGCCCCCTCGAGGTGGGACTGGCGGCAAGGCCAAGAGGCCCGGTTTGGACACAAGAAAATTGTGTTAAGCTTCATCTAGTGGTTTGGTGAAGATGTCTACAAGCTAGAGAGAGGACTTAGCATGAAATGGTTGAACGAAGCCCTCTTGAAGCATATCACGTACATAATGGTACTATGGCAATCAAGACGAATGTGTTTAGTTCGTTCATGAAAACTGGATTTTGAGAGATGTACAAGGTTGCTTAGTTGTCATAATGTAAAGGGATGCGAAAAGGAACATGAAGCTTGAAGTCATGGAAAAGATTCTCAAGCAAAACCAACTCACTAGTTGTCTTGGACATACTTGGATACTCAACTTCAACACTAGACTTGGACATTGTATTCTGTTTCTTTGTCTTCCAAGAGACAAAGGGCAACCAAAGAGGACAAAGAAGCCAGTAAGAGACCTGCCACTAAATAAGCAATTCCCCATTTCACATCATAAAAAGCAAACAGGGAAACAAAGTTTGAAGCTATGAAATAGAGGCCCAAATCAGTGCCGTTTAGGTAGCACAGAATATGAAGTGTTTTCATATAGTGGGACAGCTCATGAACTAGCTCAGATGCGGCACAACATAAGAAATGTATGTTCTGGACATGTTGATGTACAATAGGCAACCCACTAGTCTTCTATAGGTCTTAACTTCAAGTAAAATGTCACCTTGGTCAATGGATAGATGGAGACCTTTAGGAAGAGGAAAATGGACAGGTTTACAATATCAAAGATTGGTATCAAGAACAATATCAGTAATATATTTCCTATGGTTAAGTAAGATGCCTTTAACACTCCTAGAGACCTCAAGGCCTAAAAAACAACGAGCAAGGCCCGAATTCTTGATAGTAAAGGCATTGTACAACTCAGTCTTGACATGCTTGATCAAGGAATTATTGGCACCAGTGATAAAAAGATCATCAAAATAAACAATGGTAATGATATAATCCTTAAGGATAATTTCATATGAATAAGGAATGATCTAACTTGGATTAACGAAAACTAAAATTTAATAGGTTTTGTGAGCTCTAAATTTCATTGGCGAGAAGCTTGCTTTAAACAGTAAAGAGAGCGGGTTAGTTTGCATACCTAAGTATGGGATCCTTTTCCATAGCCTTCTGGAAGCATCATATATACTTTTTCATCAATAAGGCCATGTAATAAGGCATTACTGATGTCTAATTGACGAAGGGCCCAGTTTTGCGTAGTAGCTACTATTAACAGTAATCTCATTGTGGTAAATTTAGCCATTGGCGAAAATGTGTATTTGTAGTCCTTTCCCTTAATATGGTTGTATTCTCTAGCCACAAGACATGCCTTGTATCTTTTCACAAGTCCATCATCTCTAACTTTGATTTGAAAACCCATTTGCATCCATAAGGAAGCTTAGTAAGGGTCCAGGTGTGGTTTGAATCTAAACCTGAAAGGTTCTTTGTTCATTGCCTCTATCCATAATGGATCTTGTCAAGCTTCCTTGTAAATGGAAGGCTCCTTGATGGTTAGTTTATAGACTAATGAGGCCACATAGTCAGGAGAGTAGAAGGTGGGGTCATGAAGTGGGATGGCCACGAGGAAAGTTGAATGAGAAGGTTGATTCATGGCTAAGTTGGGATAGTCATAATCAAGTAAATGAGTACGAGACTGCCTGTTTCGATTGGAATGTCTAAGGGGAGGATTGTCAATGTGTGTTATAGGTGTATATGAAGTAGGATTTGCACGAAAGGAAAAGACTCTTCGGATGGGTTAGAAGATGTAGATGAAGAGTGATCTTGTGTTGGTGAAGGTAGACTGAGATTAAAATTATTATGTGGAGGGAAAAGCAAGTAGGAGAGGTGGTGTAGAAAGGTCAAAAGTTGGGTTTGCATAAGGTAAGGGATGTAGAGCAAGATTGACAAGGATTAAAGTTGACTGAATAGTGATGGTGGAACAAGTGGTAGAGTTTCCGCCTTTGAAATGAAAAATATGATCTTGAATTACCACATCACGACTGGCAAATATTTGTCTAGTATCTCAGTCTAACAGCTTGTATGATTTCTTTCCTTGAGGGTACCCCAAGAGAACACACTTTCTGCATTTGATTCAAGTTTATCCTTATGAGAACCTCTAACAAGTGTATATATAGGCTTGGCAACCAATATATTCTTATTAGCACTATTTAATGCATTAAACATAGGCTTGACAATATGTGAATCAACACAAGAAAGCACTAGTTGTGCTTTGTATAATCCTCCATATATTCTCTTAGCAACTTATATCTCTTGTTCAGTTTCAAGGTTCTGAAACAAGCAAAGACCTTTGTCAATTTTGACAGACAACAAGGCATCATTAAGTAGCTTACCCACTAAGGCACAAGAAAAAGTCCTTGCAAAAGAAGACCAATAAACAACTCAATATCTCCTATCTTAGTAACTTTCTTAATGGAACCACCAAGTAAAGAAATAGAAACATGCTTAGATAATTTCCTTATGGATTTTAACAAGGATGCATCACATGTCATGTGATCAGATGCCCCTGTGTCTATAATCCAAGAGGTGAAACTGCTTGCTTCACATTTAGAAGAATTTAAGACAAATGTAGCACCTAAGAATTCAATCGGTGTTTTGCCTTTCATAATCTTGAACATTTCTTGACACACTGCGGTTACCAAGACTAAATCCACCCTGCTTTAGTTTTCTAGTTAAACACTGCTTCAAACTCCAGAGGATTGTCCTATAGTTTATAACTGTTGCATCTTATCTACTTGTGGTCTTGTTCTTGAGCTCATGAAATCACTCAGGGTAACTGTGAATCTTGAAGCATTGATCCACAATGTGGCCCTTCTGATTGCAATGACTACACAACCTTTCCATCTTGTCCTTCTTTGTACCCTCTTTCTTTTCAAAATGACTGCCATAAGAATTAGATACTCATTTACCTCTCCCAAATGAGTTAGAGGCTCTTTAATTTACTGCTTCAAAATCTATTTCTATAACCACCAACAAAAGATCTTCCGCCATCGTTACTTTCATATCCTCGATTCACAAACAAAGCACTAAACTCAACAACATTGGTGTTTCCAGTAGTAAGAAGTTTCTGCCTTTTAGCTAGTTGAACAAGGTGGAATGCCTTGTTTAATGTGGGTGGGCATAGTTGAAACAATATTACTACGCCCATTCTCAAGATTATCATTCAACCCCGTTAAAAATTGAGTCAACTTTCAAGAGTATATCTTGCATTTTCATGTTAATCTCACAAGTGCATCGCTTGCAAGAACAACTAGGAAGACCTTCCAAATTGAAGATTGCATCCCAAAGCCTCTTATGTTTTGCATAATATTCAACCAAAATCACCAATCCTTGGCTCAAATTCACCAACTCTTCTCAATTAATATACCAGAGGTGTGTTTGACTAGCGAAATCTTTCATTCAACTCATCCCACATTTGTTTCGTCGAAGTCACACACATAAATCCATAAGAGACTGAACTTGTCATGGAATTCAACAACCAACAACTTATCATGTAATTGCATCTTTTCCACGTATCTTCATCCTCTGAACCTGGATCTGGTTGCACAATGCTTCCATTGATGAATCTGAGTTTGAATTTGGCTTTAAAGCCATTGTCACTGATTTGCTCAGGTCAAAAAATTGCTTCCATTGAAGACATTTGTTACAAGCTATGCTCTTGGATGAACTGAACTAGATAAACCTATGGGCATGCAGCCCACACACCCAACCCTTCCCCCATTTTAAATGGATAGGTTGTTGCCGCGGAGGTTCGAACTCCCGACCTTTGGATACAAGGGCAATACCTTACCACTTGTATCACTAATTGCGCTGCAGCACAATTGGTGATACAAGTGGTAAGGTATTGCCCTTGTATCCAAAGGTCGGGAGTTCGAACCTCCGCGGCAACAACCTATCCATTTAAAATGGGGGAAGGGTTGGGTGTGTGGGCTGCATGCCCTTGGACAACCAGGCGGCACCAGTACCGGCGCCGGCACCGTTGGGTGGCTGGGCGGCTTGGTGGTTGGGGTAGCTTGGCCTGGGATGTTACAAAAAAGTACACTTTTATGTGAGTGTTCAAGCCACGGGCCTAGCCCAACATGAGACACTCCATGGGCCGCAGCCCATGTACCCCAACCCATCCTTGGGGGCTACTCCAAATTAATGGAAGCCATTAGCCAAGAGGTTGTTGGGAGCGCTCGAACTCGAGACCTCTCCCCTTTATCCACTCCCCACAAGGAGTGACCCCAGTGTCCCTTACCGAGATCACCCAAGGCTTTACCATTTAAATACAATTTATGAAATGCAATTGATACACAATGATCAAGCATTAAATTCTAAAACATAACATTGTCAAGGAAACAAGAGTCACGGGATTACAACCCAATCCCAAATAGGTCAAAATAGAGTTTAAACCAAACACAGCGAAAGACTAAGAAAATACATTACAATCAAAGTTATTGTCCAAAGGATCTCAACCTGATTAAAGAAATAATTAAAACATTGAAAAACCACCGTTGACTCCATAGTCCTTCTGGTCTTCTGAACTACTTCTTATCTGATGTGCCGAATCGAACGGATGACACCAGCCAACCATGCAAGGGAAAATATTGGTTGGTTAGTCTAAATGAATAGACTAGCAAGGGTATAAAGCAGACTGGTTCGAAGCAGTCATATTAGGTTAGACTCATCGCTTCTCGGATAATAACCGATAACGGTAGTCAACCATCATATTCCTACTGGAATAAACAAGAGGTATGCACAGGAAAAGATTCTGGAAGACTGAATCTTTACAGAAATCGACTCGAAAGAATACTCCAATGGAAATGAGTCTTTAAGGAAGTATGACAAATCTGGAATGTTATAGAATCATACAACAATGATTTAAAACTGACTGAGATGCTTCAGTCAACGACCAACCTCACCGCCTTTCAGCGAATCCATATCGGAAAGAAGACGTACTACATTCAAGTCAAAACGAGTCTTCCTAGCGGCACTATTACCTAGCTGCCCTACTCGCTGAGCGTTCATTAATTATGTGCGTCAAGGTAGCACTTATCTGATTATGTTTCAAAAACACACATCACATTATAGACTTTTACATGTGTACCCCACCAATGGGACGACACATCTTAGTATACGTTTCGTCGAGAGTGACGTACACCGAAAGGTTTGTGACACCAGCTAAGTGTCCTGTCTCTACACACTTGTGAAAGAGACCGATCATGATCTTAGAATAGTACCAGATGGGGACGAGCCACCCCGATACCAGATTATAAAGAAACGAATGGACAGAGTCCGAGTAACGTTCCTATTTAACAGTGCTAATTAAACAGTTACAGCACCACAACAGTTACAGGATAAATCCACATAAAGGCCCGAAAGGCGATCACAGATAATAGCGTTGTTCTAACAGATATACAACCTATTATATGATTTTCAAAACAGTTTATCAAAACCGTTTCCAGACAAACAGAATATTCATTCCAAATTAATTACTCAGATAAACTACTGATAATTAATGTAAATATGGAACGAATGAGCAAGAGCGAACCGCCACTTGCCTTACTCCGCATAATAGTCTAAAGACGTCAACTGGATTCCGGGCTCGACACGGTATAGTTCCGACAGCACAACAACCTTCGAGTCGACCCATAAAAGGAACCCTAAGTTAGATACGACATAAACAGTACGAATCTAAACACGGCGAAAGAACACGAAAGGAAAGACGCCACGACGACAACCAACCAAGCCAAAGCCACGAAGGCATTCTGGGAACTAGCGGCGGTCGCCGTTCTTGGCGGCGGTCGCCGCATTCATCACGGCGGTCGCCGTGATGAACTCAGACGACGCAGAACGAGAGAATTCTCACCCCAAAACACGAGCGGTTCGGCCTCCTTCGACTTGCTTTGGCTTCTAACCTCCAAGGCTAACCAAAAGCTTCACAAAGGCACTAAGGAAACACACCAAAGCAACACCGGCGAGACCTTCAAACTCCGGCGAAAACCAACTCCGACGAGAAAGAAATCCGGCAGCGATTCGGGGTTGGAAGGGCTTCAAAACCCTCTCCCAAACACCCCTATTTATAGTCAAACACCTGGGAGCCTCAACCAAACCCTAAGACGCGGCTGAAAGCAAGATCGGCGTGCCTCGATTACCGCCGGCGACCAACGGGCAATGCCCACTGGACAAAACACAGCGGGCGCCATTTTTAGCCTGCGGCGGGCACGCGGCGGTCGCCGTAAATGCGGCGGTCGCCGTCGCTAGGCCTGTCGCGGCCAGCTAGAAGCTGACACGCTGACTCCTCAGGCCCAACCACGGCGGTCGCCGTTCCTGAACGGCGGTCGCCGTTCCTGAACAGCGGTCGCCGTTTCTCCCTTTTCCCGCCCATTCAGCTTTGAACAAACCTGACGTTAAACCGGAATAAAAATTATCGTACGCAAACGACAATTAAAATCCAAGGCATGCTATCTGTATATTATTTCATTGAGAAAAATATTACAGATACAGAGCACCTTACAGAAAGTCTCAAACTCTCTGTATTAAATCCGACGTACACAACGGGTACTCGGGAAAATTCCATAATTCCGAATATAACCTTACAAAAATACGGGGTATCACATATATGATCTATATCAAGTTTATGCATGAGATCCTAAGTTAGATGTTAGAAAACTGTTTTCTAAAATTTCGCTTAAAATATCTAAATTCATAAAGTGGTATCCCTCTTGCATAAATTGATATGATCATATTAAAATTGTTAATTTTGATGCATGTTCTTGATTATTTTGGTTCAATTTGGTGGTAAAATTGATATATGAATTAACTTGTATGATTAAAATTGTGATTATTGTAACACCCCGGGCCAGAGGTGCTACAGTGCCATAGTCCCGAAGGACTATAAGGCGGTTTTTAAAAGAAAAGAAATCCAAAACTCTTCCCAATACATAAAGTGAACAACATTAAAATCCCTGTTCAAGATTGAATCAATACTTAAACCTGTCATCCAGTTTAAATACATCAATTTATATCCAAAACACGGAAGCGAATACAACATTTTCAAATCCGATGCAAAACTAAATCTTTAACTGTGAAGACCAATCTGTGATCCAGAACCCGCTTCTTGCTACTAACCTGCAAAGACCAGTTGACTGGTGGACCCGATACACCAGCCAACCACGACACGTAAATCGAAGTTGGTCAGTCTCGCGAAAGACTGGCAAGACTCCTCAAGCCAAAACAGTTTAAAAATCCAGAGATTTAACACAACAACCAATTAATACCAAACGACAACATGCCACACAATAAAATATACATATATATATATCATAACTATATCATTATTCCACCAATATCAACCGCACATCAAAACATATACACACACTATCACATAACCATTCATTACCCACTCTTATCCAACTCTTCACTATGCTAACTTCATTCAATCCAACCTCAACATCACCACAAGTATAAATGAATAGAACAATCCAATCCGACTTACTAACACAACCAACCAACCTTCGCATCAACGAACACATAAGCACCAACGAGACAATCATTACCTTATACAAATATAACGACCCAGGCCAGCCATCCTTCCGGTGCCGCTTGATCAATAACATGGGTCGTAACCCATACACCTCAACCTAACTCATATTGGCCCATACCCTCAAGATGGGAAACCAACCTTCACAAACATCCACATAACCAACCTTCTCAAACAATTCACACCAAGATCCAACAACCACTACCAATGGACAACAATAGCCCACAACCACCACTAACAACAATCAACAAACGACTACTAACTACAACCAACCGACAAACAAAGTCTAACACAAAACCAATAATCAAACACCCCACCAATATCCGCAAACAAAACCATTAACTAAGCACACAACCCAAAACCGAGCACACAACCACTTAATCAAGTACATAATTAATATCACCAACACAACAACTTAATCAAGTACACCACCAATATCATCAACACAACCACTTAATCAAGTACACAACCAATATTCATCACAAAACCACTTAATCAGGTACACAACCAATATCATCAACAAAACCACTTAATCAAGTACACAACCAATATTCATCACAAAACCACTTAATCAGGTACACAACCAATATCATCAACAAAACCACTTAATCAAGTACATAACCAACATTCAACACAACCACTTAATCAAATACACAACCATTATCATCAACACAACCACTTAATCAAGTACACAACCAATATTCATCACATAACCAACACACACAACCGCCAACACCTCCAATTCAATTCCAATCCTTGGCCCTTAACGACGTAGGTGTACACCCTACGCGGTTTGGTGAGGCTATCATCACCTAGCCCTGAATCACCACTCTTTCGGATGGGACTTTCACCATCCAACCCTTGGCCCTTAACGACGTAGGCGTGCACCCTACGCGGTTTGGTGAGGCTATCATCACCACTCTTCCGGATGGGACTTTCACCATCCAACCCTTGGCCCTTAACGACGTAGGCGTGCATCCTACACGGTTTGGTGAGGCTATCATCACCTGGCCCTTTGACTCTGAGTTAACACTGGCCCTTAACAACGTAGGCGATACCCTACGATGTTTGGTGAGGCTATCATCACCTGGCCCTTGGACTCTCAATCAACAACAATCAATCACCACACCGACACTCAATCAATTATCACATACGACAATATCACCAATCGTCTCTTCATCCATAATTACTTACAAACGACTACCACATCAACATCCAATCGAACACGATACAAATCAATTACTAACACGCACACACACACACACACACACACACACACACACACGTATTCACACACTTTCAAACAATCACAATTAATCACTATTAGTCACAATTGACTACCACATCAGCATTTAATCAAACACAACACGAGACAAATACTAACACACACACGTTCAACCAAGTAACTCCACAATCGATAATCCAAATTAACATACTCAGACAAGGATAAAATCAATTACTGAATCAAGATAGGAACAAAAATACTTTTATAAAAATATACGGAGGGTTAGCAAGATTTATCTTGCCTCAAGCTCGACAACCACGACCTCAGAGATCTCCAACCAACTCGAACGAACCTGCAAAATCAATCCGAGCAAATTCCTGACATTAATTACTCATACAAATCCACTACGAACAAACCCCCAAATTCAAACCCCCAAATTCAAACCCTAATATAATCTTACCTCTAATTTTACCAACTTCAGTAAACCACACACAAATCAACCTAATAATCACAACAGATCGAGGCTGCACAAAATAACAACAATCAGCCAGAATTTCGTGTTTGCACAGGTTCACACATTCAGCAACATATCTTACGGCTGTCCACCCCTGCAATTTAAATTCAAATCTGTCCATAAATCCAACCAAACATTCAGCAAACATATCACACATTTCATAACTCCCTACAAAATTTCCAATTAGAATTTGCCCAAAAATCAAAACATCCAAGCCTAATTTTGTCCATAACAGAAATTCAGCAGCAAAGATATCTGGTATCCCCAAAATCAGAATGATACACCCAAATTTACCTTGACGTCATTGTGTTTCCTCCGCCGGGGTGGAGCTTCGCGTCGCCGGAAAATAGCAGCAGCAGCAGGCAGCCTCGGACAACAACAACTCACTGCTCGGACAGCAGCAGCCCATAGCTCGGACATCATCAGCTCACGGAAATCTAGACCGAGGAAGAGAGGATACGATGGCCGGTATCAACTAGGTCGAGCTCACCTGCGAAATCGAACAGTTGCAGGGCGAGCGGAAGGCAACCGGAGGTGGAGCTCTCTCTCCCTCTCTCTCTCTCTCACGCGGTGCACACCGAGAAGAAGGAGGCAAGGGTTTTGACTTTTTGACCCACTTTTCTGCTTTTGCTGAATTTATAAGAATATGACCATTATAATTATATTAACATAACATGGGGTATTTCAATCTCCCCTCCTTATAGGAGTTTCGTCCTCGAAACTAAGATCAAAACTGGTTTGGTTATCCGTCTCATATGACTGACTCCAGTTCCCAAGTCTCTTCTAATGTTCCATGCTTAGACCATAACACTTTCACCAAAGGAATGACCTTCCTTGAGAATCCATTCTCTAATATCTTTACCAGCTGACACACATAATCGATTCTGAAATCACAATATTCCATCCCCATGAACAAGGAATCCGACACTCTTCCCTGAGCAATCTCACTGCATATCTTACTCAACATTCCATCGCATTCAGCTGTGTTCGCTCTTTCCCAAACAAATTTCAACTTCACCCTTCATCAACTCTTGTTGTAATCCCGGCTGAACTATCAGACAAGCAACCATATGCTCGAGAGTCGACTTCCTACCCAAAGCATCAACAACCACGGTAGCCCTTTTCTGATTGATAAACAATATCTTTTCGTAATCCTTAATCAATTCTAGCAACCATCTGTATCTCATGTTCAACTCTCTCTTATACAACTTGAGCTGACAAAAAGCATATGCAATGACTTTCCCATTCTGCATCAAAACGTAACCCAAACCTTGCTTAGACACATCACTGTAGATAACAATCCATTCTGTTCCCTGCGGTATAACCAACACTGACACACTAATCAAACACTTCCTGAGTTCTTCAAAACTCTCTTCTGATATCTCCCGTCCCATTCAAAATTCTCAGTCATACACAACCTTAGAAAATTCATCCATAATCGCCTATAGTAATCTGTCAGTCCGAGAAAACTCCCAATTTCCTTAACATTCTAAGGTTGTTCTCGTAGCCCCTCTTACTCCGAGAGTATACTAAAATATCATCAATAAAAATCACCACAATAATCCAAATACCTTCAAAATAAAAACATCAGTTCCTTAAGTCCATGAAATTCGTGGAAGCATTAGTCAACTCGAAAGGCATCACAACCAATTCGTAGTGACCCTACCTTGTTCTGAAGACAGTCTTGTGAATATCCTCATGTCAAATCCTAAGCTGAAAATACCCTGATCTCAAGTCAATCTTTTAAAATACTGTAGCTCCTTGCAATTGATCCAACAAGCACTTAACTCCCTATAATCCATGCAGAGTCGAAAGGAACCATCTTTCCTTTTTAACAACCAACACAGCCGCACTCCAAGAAGATGCACTTGGCCTACCAAAGCCTAACTCCATAAGTTCCTCTATCTGCTCCTTCAATCTCAGCATACACACATAACCGGCACAACCTTTTCTTAACAATTAACAGTAAAGTACAACAACTTCATACTGAATCATCAACTACCAGACTAGCTGCATCAACCTCTTAACGACAAGCCCGAGGGCTTCATCCTCTATCACTGCCACACTTACCTTATTAATCTCCAACACGTCCCACTTACCAGGGAACACATCACATAATTACTCAACAACACTAAGCATCACATATAAAATTTAAAACACAACTTACCTATATGTAACAATAAGGGTCTTCTGATCACACGATTGCTTCACAGTGTTAGCGAGTGGTCTCTTCCACATCAAACTTTTGAAAACCATTTTAGAACGTAAATGCTCTGATACCAATTCCTGTAACACCCCGGGCCAGAGGTGCTACAGTGTCATAGTCCCGAAGGACTATAAGGCGGTTTTTAAAAGAAAAGAAATCCAAAACTCTTCCCAATACATAAAGTGAACAACATTAAAATCCCTGTTCAAGATTGAATCAATACTTAAACCTGTCATCCAGTTTAAATACATCAATTTATATCCAAACACGGAAGCGAATACAACATTTTCAAATCCGATGCAAAACTAAATCTTTAACTGTGAAGACCAATCTATGATCTAGAACCCGCTTGTTGCTACTAACCTGCAAAGACCAGTTGACTGGTGGACCCGATACACTAGCCAACCACGGCACGTAAACCAAAGTTGGTCAGTCTCGCGAAAGACTCGCAAGACTCCTCAAGCCAAAACAGTTTAAAAATCCAGAGATTTAACACAACAACCAATTAATACCAAACGACAACATGCCACACAATAAAATATACATATATATATCATAACTATATCATTATTCCACCGATATCAACCGCACATCAAAACATATACACACACTATCACATAACCATTCATTACCCACTCTTATCCAACTCTTCACTATGCTAACTTCATTCAATCCAACCTCAACATCACCACAAGTATAAATGAATAGAACAATCCAATCCGACTTACTAACACAACCAACCAACCTTCGCATCAACGAACACATAAGCACCAACGAGACAATCATTACCTTATACAAATATAACGACCCAGGCCAGCCATCCTTCCGGTGCCGCTTGATCGATAACATGGGTCGTAACCCATACACCTCAACCTAACTCATATTGGCCCATACCCTCAAGATGGGAAACCAACCTTCACAAACATCCACATAACCAACCTTCTCAAACAATTCACACCAAGATCCAACAACCACTACCAATGGACAACAATAGCCCACAACCACCACTAACAACAATCAACAAACGACTACTAACTACAACCAACCGACAACCAAAGTCTAACACAAAACCAATAATCAAACACCCCACCAATATCCGCAAACAAAACCATTAACTAAGCACACAACCAATAATCAAGCACACAACCCAAAACCGAGCACACAACCACTTAATCAAGTACATAATTAATATCACCAACACAACGACTTAATCAAGTACACCACCAATATCATCAACACAACCACTTAATCAAGTACACAACCAATATTCATCACAAAACCACTTAATCAGGTACACAACCAATATCATCAACAAAATCACTTAATCAAGTACACAACCAATATTCATCACAAAACCACTTAATCAGGTACACAACCAATATCATCAACAAAACCACTTAATCAAGTACATAACCAACATTCAACACAACCACTTAATCAAGTACACAACCATTATCATCAACACAACCACTTAATCAAGTACACAACCAATATTCATCACATAACCAACACACACAACCGCCAACACCTCCAATTCAATTCCAATCCTTGGCCCTTAACGACGTAGGTGTACACCCTACGCGGTTTGGTGAGGCTATCATCACCTGGCCCTGAATCACCACTCTTCCGGATGGGACTTTCACCATCCAACCCTTGGCCCTTAATGACGTAGGCGTGCACCCTATGCGGTTTGGTGAGGCTATCATCACCTGGCCCTGAATCACCACTCTTCCGGATGGGACTTTCACCATCCAACCCTTGGCCCTTAACGACGTAGGCGTGCACCCTACGCGGTTTGGTGAGGCTATCATCACCTGGCCCTTTGACTCTGAGTTAACACTAGCCCTTAACAACGTAGGCGATACCCTACGATGTTTGGTGAGGCTATCATCACCTGGCCCTTGGACTCTCAATCAACAACAATCCATCACCACACCGACACTCAATCAATTATCACATATGACAATATCACCAATCGTCTCTTCATCCATAATTACTTACAAACGACTACCACATCAACATCCAATCGAACACGATACAAATCAATTACTAACACGCACACACATACACGTATTCACACACTTTCAAACAATCATAATTAATCACTATTAGTCACAATTGACTAACACGTCAACATTTAATCAAACACAACACGAGACAAATACTAACACACACACGTTCAACCAAGTAACTCCACAATCGATAATCCAAATTAACATACTCAGACAAGGATAAAATCAATTACTGAATCAAGATAGGAACAAAAGTACTTTTATAAAAATATACGGAGGGTTAGCAAGATGTATCTTGCCTCAAGCTCGACAACCACGACCTCAGAGATCTCCAACCAACTCGAACGAACCTGCGAAATCAATCCGAGCAAATCCCTGGCATTAATTACTCATACAAATCCACTACGAACAAACCCCCAAATTCAAACCCTAATATAATCTTACCTCTAATTTTACCAACTTCAGTAAACCACACACAAATCAACCTAATAATCACAATAGATCGAGGCTGCACAAAATAACAACAATCAACCAGAATTTCGTGTTTGCACAGGTTCACACATTCAGCAACAGATCTTACGGTTGTCCACCCCTATAATTTAAATTCAAATCTGTCCATAAATCCAACAAACATTCAGCAAACATATCACACATTTCATAACTCCCTACAAAATTTCCAATTAGAATTTGCCCAAAAATCAAAACATCCAAGCCTAATTTTGTCCATAACAGAAATTCAGCAGCAAAGATATCTGGTATCCCCAAAATCAGAATGATGCACCCAAATTTACCTTGACGTCGTTGTGTTTCCTCCGCCGGGGTGGAGCTTCGCGTCGCCGGAAACTAGCAGCAGCAGCAGGCGGCCTCGGACAACAACAACTCACTGCTCGGACAGCAGCAGCCCACAGCTCGGACAGCAGCAGCTCACGGAAATCTGGACCGAGGAAGAGAGGATACGATGTCCGGTATCAACTGGGTCGAGCTCACCGGCGAAATCGAACAGTTGCAGGGCGAGCGGAAGGCAACCGGAGGTGGAGCTCTCTCTCCCTCTCTCTCTCTCTCTCATGCGGTGCACACCGGGAAGAAGGAGGCAAGGGTTTTGACTTTTTGACCCACTTTTCTGCTTTTGCTGAATTTATAAGAATATGACCATTATAATTATATTAACATAACATGGGGTATTTCAATTATAATTGATTGGCTGCATAAAGTTGTGACTCTTATGTATATAATATACTAGAAAATTTCAGCCTCATGACCGAAATTATGCATGTTAAAAATTATGATTTTTTGCTTAATTTTGACCCCAAAATCGATTTGCATGTTTAATTTATGCAAGAGATATGATTTCTTGTATAAATCATAATCACACATAAAAATACTTGATTTTTCATGTTGGTGAAAATTGATTGAAACCCTGAAAATTTAGAATTTCATGCCTTGAATGCCCAAAGTTAATTAATTTTGTATGAAATTGGTTCATACATTAATTTTTCAAAAACATTAATTTTTTGAAAATTACACCATATTATCCTTAAAATCATCAAAATTTGTAACTGTTACAAAATTTGAGTAGGATAAGGGGTAAAACCGTGACTGGGTGGCCAAAAGTGGCTCACGGCGGTGAGTGGTGGCCGGCGATAGGCCGGGGGTGCTGCAACGGCGGTCCGGGGGGCGGCTGGCCGCGCGGGCTGGCTGGGTAGTGGCTGCATGGTGCGATTGGGGTGGGGGCTAAATTAGGGTTAGGGTTTTCTAAGGTATTTTGCCTAAGATACTAATTACCTAAAATAGATAAGGATATAAGATATCTTATTTATAGAGTATATTTTATCCAATTATACATGGTAATAATTAATATTATTATTAATTTCATATATGATTTTATTGAATTAAAATAATAAGAAGATTGGATTAATTACTTTATTGGATAATTTAATTAATTTAATCTTGAAAGTCTATTAATATGATTAATGGTCTATTATTGTCTCTTAATTTTTGATATTATACTATGCATGTATGATTTAATATTATGATATTGTTTTTGCATGCGGTGACTGGTATGGCCCAATTAGGATAGAAAATACGATATGCGTATCGTTATTGTTTTTCTATACACGATCTACGTATCGTTATGTATTTTTGTAATTTAATTTTCAAGAAATTAGATTAGTTTTACATTATGTAATACAAAAGAAGAATATTCTATGAAGATCCCAGGATGGAGATCCAGAGGAGAATCAAGGATGAAGATCCAAGAGACAAGAAGAATCTATGAGGATTAGATCTGATGGGTTTTTAAGGGCCATACTAGAATCACATTTTTTTATTACATTTGTTTTGCTTTAAATATCTCTAAGTTTATGCTTGTTTGTTTATTTATGCTAATTAGTTCACTAGTAAATAGACTTGCATGATAAACCTAGTTTCCGTTAAATAAAATTGAGATTTTGCCTTTTCAAATCATAACCTATGAGGCCCTTGGAATTTGATGGATAGGTTTTGCCAAAGCATGGTGTTCTTCTTTGACATTGGGATAGTACAGGTAAATCTATATAAGGGGTTTACAACTTTGATTTGGTTATACTTAACAAAAGACTAAAAGATAATGTTTTGGATTTTGAGGCATGTGATAGATTTGACATAAGATGTAATCTATCAACCAAGAGTTATAAATGTTATATCTAGTAAAAGTTACTTACCTTGATCACATAGGATTTAGGAAAGTGTCAAAGTACGCCTAAAGTCTTATCTGAAATAGGATCTTGAATCATTTTATTCAAAGGGAAAATTTTAATTGATAAAATGGCAATAGCTTATTTATGTTTAAAGCATGTTTAAAATTATTAAGATCTTGCATGACAAGCATGACTGCTATGTCTACTCCAGAGGAGATAGTAGAGGAAAAGCAGATCAAAGATAAGTCAGTGATTGTCACTTGTCTTATGTTGGCTTCCATGGAATCGAGCCTTCAAAAGAGGTTTGAGAGGTGAATGCTTACACCATCATTCACAACCTAAAAGTTATGTTTCAGGAGCAAACGAGAATGGAGAGATATGAGACTCATAATGCAATTCTTGATTACAAGCTTAAAAAAGGCAAGCCAGTTAGTGCTCATGTGTTCAATATGATTGGACATTTTGAGAACATGGAAATACTTTGCCACCCCTATAGTCAAGAGTTGGCTATAGACATCATACTACATTCTCTGCATAATGGATTTGCTCAATTCAAACTGAACTTTAATATGAATAGAGTTGGAAAAACACTTGAAGAGCTACATGGAATGCTCAAAACAACTGAGCAAAATCTCTCTGTTGACACAAAGAAAGAGATTCTGATGGTCAACAAGGGAAAATGGTTCAAGAAAGGGGCACCTGGACAGCAGAAGAAGAAAGTGCAAGGGAAGGGCAAGCAAGTTGCAAAACCCAAGCGGACTTTTGAAAAAGCTAAAGTAAATGCTGACCATGATTGTTTCTACTGCAGTGCAAAGGGGCACTGGAAGAGGAACTGCCCAAAGTACTTGGAAGATGAAAAAGTTTCAAAGGAAGTAAAAGGTTGGCTAAAGGAGTGATAGACCTACATGTTAGAAATGGAACAAAAGTTGATGCCTTAACAGTAGGAGATAATAATCTATCATTGCCCTCTGGTTTAGTTTTAGAATTGAATAATTGTTATTCTATTCCTGCTATTACCCAAAACATCATTTCAGCTTCTCTATTGGATACTGAAGGTTGTGAATTCATTATTAAGAATAATTGTTGTTCTTTTATATGGATGATGTGTTTTATGCCAATGCTCAATTGAGTAATGGACTTTATATGCCGGGTTTAGAATCCCATGTCTATTACATAATTACTAAAAAGGCAAAAATCAAATGATTGTGACACCACCTATTTATGGTATTGTTGATTAGATCACATTAGCTTAAATCGCATGAAGAAGCTCTAAAAGGATGGACTTCTAACCTCATTTGATTGTGAATCATTTGAAACATGAGAATCTTGCCTAATGGGAAAGATGACAAGGTCACCTTTTACTGGAGTGAGTGAAAGGGCAATCGAGCTTTTGATCCTAATACATACAGATGTATGTGGACCAATGAGCACATAAGCTAGAGGTGGTTACAAATACTTCATAACCTTTACTGATGATTTAAGTAGATATGTATACACATACTTAATGAAGCATAAGTTGAATCTTTTGAAAAGTTCAAAGAGTTTCAGAATGAAGTTGAAAACCAACTTGGCAAGAAAATTAAAGCACTACGATCTGATCGCGATGGTGAATATTTGAGTAAAAAATTTGATTATCACTTAAGAAGTTGTGGGATCGTCTCACAACTAACTCCACCAGGAACACCACAATTGAATGGTGTGTCTGAAAGGAGTAATATGATCTTGTTGGACATGGGTCGGTCCATGATGAGGTTTGTTGATCTTCCAATATCTTTATGTGGAGATGCTCTCACAACTGCAGTGATCACACTAAACAGGACTCCGTCCAAATCTGTAGATAAGACACCATATGAGTTATGGACTGGAAGAGTTCCAAGTTTGTCTTTTCTAAAGATCTGGGGATGTGAAGCTTATGTAAAACGTTTACTAGCTGATAAGCTTGCACCCAAATCAGATAAATGCTTCTTTGTAGGGTATCCTAAGAAAATCAAATGATACTACTTCTACAATCCCAGTGAGCACAAAGTGTTTGTTGCTAGGGATAGTAGGGGTGTTCATCCGGTCCGGACCAGACCAGATTTTTTCAAAAGGTCGGACCGGAGATCGGACCGGACCTATTCGGTCCGGTCCGGTTCCGGTCCTTATTTAAAAAATAATAATTTAAATTCTTATTTAATATCTAAAAAAAATATCTAAAACAAATTTATACTCCTAACTTATTAAATTAAGAAAAATATCTATAAAAAATATTTAAACTCTTAATTTATTTATTTTTATTTTAAAAAAAAAACCGGTCCACCGGCCCGGACCGGTTTTTTTCCGGGTTTGGACCGGACCGAACCGGACCCGGATTAAGGGGAAATCATGGACCGGAGACTGGACCGTAATTTCACCGGTCCGGTCCGGGTCATTTTTGAACACCCCTAAGGGATATTGTCTTTATGGAAAAAGAATTTGTTTCCAAAAAGTCAAGTGGGAGAAATGTTGATTCAAAGAAATTCAAGAAGAGCAACAAGATGACATTGATTACTCTATGTCAGAGACGACAATATTTGGGGACCTAATCCCACATGGAGAGGGAACTCATACACCGGAGGTAGTGGAGTCGCAAGACCCCATTCCTATCGTTTCTCTTGAATCTGATTCCAATGAGGTCCCATAAAATGTTGTGGCAGATCCTCTTGTTGTTCAGCCCACACGTAGATCAGATAGGCCCAGAGCACATCCAAAGAGATATATTGATTTCATAATGACTGCGAGTTTGGACATCATGCTTTTAGAAAGCGATGACCCTACTACATACAAGCAAGCTGTGGTGAGTCCATACTCCGAGAAATGGCGTATAGCCATGAAGTCTGAAATGGATTCCAGGTTTAAGAATCAAGTATGAGACTTGATAGATTTGCCAAATGGGATAGTACCCATACGGTGCAAATGGGTTTACAAACTCAAAACAGACAAGGATGGAAACGTAACAATTTTCAAAGCGAGACTGGTTGCAAAAGGTTTCAGACAGATTCATGGTATTGACTATGATGAAACCTTCTCAACAGTTGTTATGATCAGATCCATTCGGATAATCCTAGCAACTGCAGCTCATTATGAGTATGAGATTTGGCAAATGGATGTCAATACCGTTTTTCTAAATGGGTATTTGGAAGAGGATGTGTACATGACATAACCTGAGGGTTTTGAGGATCCACAAAATCGTAGGAAAGTATGCAGGCTTAAGAAGTCCATTTATGGATTTAAGCAGGCATCAAGGAGTTGAAATCTTTGAGTTGATGAAGTGGTCAAACAGTTTGACTTCATCAGATGTGAAGAAGAACCTTGTGTTTACAAGAAGATTAGTGGGAGCAAAGTGGTCTTCCTAGTTCTGTATGTGGATGACATACTATTCATTGGAAATGACATTCATATGCTGGAGTTCGTTAAGGACTGGCTTAAGAAGTATTCTCAATGAAAGAATTAGGAGAGGTCGAGTACATATTAGGCATCATGATCTATGGAGATAGGTCTAAGAGACTTATTGGACTAAGTCAAGGAACTTATATGGATAATGTTCTTGATAGGTTCAATATGAAGAATTCTAAGAAGGGATTCTTGCTTATGCAGTATGGCTTACATCTTAGCAAGAAGTAGTGCTCGATAGCACCTTATGAGCTAGAAGAGATAAGTAGGATTCCTTATGCATCAACAGTAGGATTCATCATGTATCTGGTCTGTACTCGCCCAGATGTTGCATTTGCTTTGAGCATGTGCAGCAAATACCATTCGAGTCTAGGTGAAGCAAACTGGAATACAGCTAAGAACATCCTAAAGTACTTAAGAAGCACTAAAGATGATCTCTTGGTGTATGGAGGAGATGACGAGTTAGTGGTTAAGGAGCTGTGAAGTTTTGCAGAATACATACGGATGACAACATTGTAGATCCGTTAACTAAACCTATACCTAAGCCCAAGCGTGACAGTCAGTCTAGGGCTAAGGGACTCAAGCACATTGGAGAATGGCTTTGAGATTGTATTGTTTTGAGATTATGGATGTTGATTTCATGATTGTTGAAACATTGCATCATGTTTGTTTTTGAAATAAACTTTCATTATTATTGAATTATGGTTTAGAATTAAATAAAATGTCCTAATAATTTATAATCATCAAATAGGATCATCATAAAAGTTATGGTGGATGAAACCCTCTTAAGTGAACTGATATTATGAATTATGAGTGGTCCGTAGTCTAATTCATTAAATTGGACATAAATGACTCAATACAGGCTATTATGTAAGTTGATTGATAGCGCTAACTTTCACGGGCTATAAGGACATGAAGATGTCTAATCAATTACATGTACATGTATGATGGATACGTGTTGGAGAGACCTACCTTAAGATTCTTCAAATGAGTTACTAGAATTTTAAGTTGAACTATGATTAGTAGATTCCTCAAACATGAGTGCGATATACCTCTTGCTTGGTGATTGGTAGTCTTTGACATTGTCAAACACCATTGCGTAAAAGGCGACTATAAAGACAGTGATCGGGATTGCTTAAAATTGAGTGGGAGCTATAGTCACACAAGATTGAAGAAGTCCTCCTATTTTTATATATATATATATATGTGGATAGGAATGGTGTCTTGGCCACTTGAAGAGTAAGAGCTGAAAATGCATGGCCGTGCTCAAATTGATTAATAGTAATCATTTGCTTTGACAATTCAAGCTCGTAGTTCGATAAACAATATGAATATTGATATGGATTACATAAGGTGTTATCATATCATCAAATTAGACACTAAGTGACAAAGAAATTGATATTGCACACTTGTTTAAGGACAAGTGGGAGATTGAAGGAATATGTGTCATTTAATCAAGATGGCAATTACTAATAATAGAATAGGATTATAATGGAGATTAATAATTCGGGTATTTTAGGTAGTCTTAGTGCTTTGCTAGAAGTCAATGACTTATGAGATAAATTAGATTTGGCCCATTGCTATTTTATCTGAGTCCTATAAGGTCACACACAATAGAGTAATTGGGGTAGATCAAATCAACCCAATGCCCATTGTAGGACTGAGAATTTCGGTCAGTGTATATTGTTGGAAAAGTAGATTATTCATTAAGTAATAATAAAGTGTTATCTATTTATTTGATGACATAAGAAAAATTATTTTTTGAAAAGATAAGATATTGTATTAACCATAAATATCTCTTTTCAATTAAAATGAGATTTATCTTATAAGATAAGATAGTATATATATATATATTATATGATTTCCATATATACAAAAGGTAAAAAGTACCATTGTGTGAGAGATTAAAAAGACAAATGAAATTGTGGTGGCTGTGGCAATTGGAACAACCGAAGCCACAATTTTGCTTGTCTCGGCCGTACATAGCTCCAAAATTAGTTGGGAATGAAAAGCTTGTTTCTTGTTCGTTCGTTCTAGTAAACGAAGACAGAACGATCTAGCACCGTGCTCGTGTGAACTAAGTGGAGGAGTCACAATTCAGGCTCTTTTCTCCAGAGAGATCCTAGTGTTAGGCAAAAATTGTTAAAAGAAAACAACAATGCACAAACACATCTTATTTAGTTTTTAAGTTCGACCATTATCTGTAAATCCTTACAATTCTAAAAATATAGATACGTTGGAGATTTTAGATTTGTTTTATGATTTGGACTGCACCCGAATTGTGGCGGGTTGCCTACGTACCTTCTTAGGAAGGATCAAGCCTTACGTAGTTCAGAGTGTTTATTTTTCGCACATCAGAGTACACGAGTCTAAACCCACCTTCTAGGAAGGGTTGCCTAGACTCGGTCCAACTATCATTTGTACATCGTGAATAAGATCAAACCTACCTCCTAGGAAGGGTTGTCTAACCTTTTCACTATATATGTTTGTTTGGAAATGTTTTAATTTTGAATTGTTTTGTTTTGGATTTGAGGTTTGCGACTGTACTCGATATGTATTTCAATTTGATATCGAGTTCCTACGTAGCCTTTGAAGGCATCAAGTTTTTACGTAGTTCTAAATATTTATTTCAAATATTGGTTGAAATTGTACTTGTGACTAAATCCGATATATATTTGAGCTTGATATCGGATTTCCTACGTATCCGTTTAGTAGGGAATCAAGTCTACGTAGTTCTTCATAAACACTTATTTCAGATATTGATTGAAATTTTAGTTGCGACTGAATCCGATATATATTTGAATTTGATATCGAATTTTCTACGTATCCGTTTAGTACGGAATCAAGTCTACGTAGTTCTTCAGTTTTATTGACATGTAATTTGAATTTCGGTGTGACTGAATCCGATATATATTTGAATTTCATATTGAATTTCCTACGTATCCGTTTAATACGGAATCAAGTCGAACGTAGTTCTTCAGAAGAACATTTAGTTTATGTTTTTGACTTTTGAAAGTCAATTTTAGTTTTGAGATTGAACTCGATAATATTTGTTTCAAGTTTTAGCTCATAAAAGAGCATCAAATTGAACGTAGTTCTAAATTTTAAGCCATAGCATATCACGACCCAAATTTATGTAACTTATAAATGGACATGAGTGTTACACTTTAGTCCTAATTTATACAAGTCAAGACTAATTTTTTTGGTCAGGATTTAAAGACTAATTTTATGCGCCGATTAGAAATTACTTCTAGCTGTGCACCCATTGAACTAAGACATATATACACATGCAAAATCATTGTTCAACCTTGATCATTTTTTTAATGACTTAAGTTAACACTATTTTGTATGATTAAGCCTCCTGTACGTTATATATAGTCCAAATCCCTTTTAGATGGTTTTCTTGTTGCCAATTTGAATGCATTGGTAAAGATACAATCGGTGACTTAACTTCCATATATATGCCCCTAATTAATTTTGTCCATGTCTTTGTTTTTATGCCAAGATCAATTTGAAGAGTTTGTATATTGCACTAATAAGGCAATATGTATTGTCTTGATTCTCATAATATCACATGCTCATTATCTTTCTTTTGAGCACATATTCAGCGGACTAGTCCTACAAATTCACTAGGAGTCAGCACCGGAAATTTTTTAGAACTCAAGTGCCAGACAAATTTCTCTCCCTTTTCATAATCACATCTCTATTAAATTTGTAGGCTTTGGCAATATGTAGTGACGGATCCAGGAATTCTTTGAAGGGGGGTTACAAAATCGTCTATGAAAAATTATATAATATTGTTTAGCATTAATCACATTACTATTTGTATAATTTTTTGTACAAATCTTATATACTATGTGGATTATTATGTTTTAAAAAAACATTTTTAACTAATTTACAAATTTGAAAATATTTTTGGACAAATAGTAAGGAGAACTACCTAAAAAATATTAGTATCAAATATATTGTGAGAATTTTAAATAAGATTAATTCAATTACCTTACAAAATTTTTAACGTATTTCATAATCATAATGGACAAAAATAGAAAATACAAATATTTGTATAAAAGAGAAAATAAAGGACACAAACTATTATTTATCTAAAAAAAAACAATACAAAAGATGGGAGATGAGGACTTGAACCCCAAACCTTTGGATTAAACTCATATTCCACAACCAATTGAGCTAATAACTCTTTTTATTTACATGTACAAGACATTAATATATATATATATATTAAATTTTTTTTTTTAATATATGACTTAATTCAGGGGAAAGGGGGTCACTGGACCCACCAGGACCCCCCTGATCCGCCTCTGGCAATATGGTTGACATCACGTCCAAAACTCAGTCCAACAAGAACAAGAAGGTGACCTCACAATTTATTTGTCCTTGTGTAGGAAACACAAGGACATAATCAACCTTCATCAATTGGTAGGTTAAGTGAAAGAGTGTTCCGTGTTCGTCCTTGTGTAGGAAACACAAGGCCTTAATTGGATCCGCCCCTGATCCTTACCCTCGGTTGACCTGGACTATCTTGAAGGAGCAACCGAACAAGAAGAAATAGCCTTCTTCTTTTATAGCTCAAATTTCTCCAACCCTTGGAGTCACCCAATAAAAGCACTCAAATGCCTTGTAGCTCCACCGTTACAATTTGTCATCATTGCATTTTCAACGTAGGGATGCTGAAAACCAAATTCTAGCCATCATTCATGCTAATTAATAGGTGCATTAAATGGGTAATTCCATAGGTTTTAGTTTTTTTTTTCTTTACCCATTTAGAAATGGGTGTTCCGTGTTCGTACCTGCTAATTAATTTATTTCAATGCTTGTTAACTTGGCCACGATATATATAGATCGGATGCTTGTATAGGTTCGTACGTACCTACTGAGTTAAAAATGTTTGTTAACTTATTTCGATGCTTCCAAATTTATATATGAATAATCTTATGCAAAGCCACATAATCAACCTTCATCAATTGGTAGGTTAAGTGAAAGAGTGTGTTTTAACATAATTTTTATACTCATTCATTAACATATATAACCTACGTATTTTTGAAGATGAGAGATTTTAGGTAATGGCTCATAAAAGTTTTAGGACCAAATTGTACAATTTTCAGGCCTTGTACTGTTGTAATATCAATTAGAGATTTCATTTAATTTTAATCTCAAATCGATAAATGTTATCCCTCATTTGCGGACCGACGGTAATGTATAAAAATTTACCCCTCAACACCTAGTAACAAGTTTTGCATCAAAAGATATGTTACTCTTTCATATATAATTCGTATCAAGTTTATACATGAGATCCTAAGTTAGATGTTAGAAAACTGTTTCTGAAATTCCGCGTAAAACATCTAAATCCCTACATGCTGATGATAAGTCTTGAGCTCCAACAATGATTGCTCACACTCATCGTCCCACTAGAATATACGATCCCCCTTTAGCAATTTGAAAAAGGCACTACATTTGTCAGACGACCTGCTGATGAAACAATTCAGAGTTGATGTCATCCCCGTAAGCTTTTGCACGTCTTTCAGACTGCGAGGACTCTGAATAGACTGAAAAATTCATATCTGATTCAGACTTGCTTCTGTGCCTCTTCTAGGAACTAGGTGCCCTAAAAACTTGCCCGAGCTGACACCAAAGGCGCACTTGGACGCGTTCAGCTTCAAATCAACTTGCTTCAATGTATGAAACGCATGCTGTAAGTCCGCCAGGTGCTCACTCTGCTGCTTGATTTTGACCACCATATCATCAATGTAAACCTCAACTGTCTAGCCAATCAAGTCTCCAAATAAAGAAACAACCATTCTCTAAAAAGTTACCCCGACGTTTTTCAAACCGAAGGGCATAACCTTGTAGCAATAGATACCCCTTGGTGTCATGAAGGTTGTCTTTCATGGTCATCTTCTAGCCACGGAATTTGATGATAACCCCTGTAAGCATCTAGGAAACTCATTCTTGCATGCCCCACAGTCGAGTCAACCAACTGATCAATCTTTGGGAGAGGGAACATATCCTTCGGACAAGCCTTGTTCAAATCGGTGAAGTCAACACACACGCCGCTTGCCATTTTCTTCTTGACTACCACGGTGTTGGCGACCCATGTTGGATATTGGACTTCTCTAATGGCCCCTGCTTCTAACAAGTTTTGCAACTCCTTCAAAATTGCATCGGTGTGCTGCATTGAGGACCTACAAGCTCTTTGAACAACGGGCTTGACGTTTCTATCAACGTTCAGGCGATGGCAAGCAATTTTTGGGCTCAAGCCTAGCCCAACTATAAAATACTCCAATTCTCGTATGGGGTCCAAGCAAAGACTTCGCGATTTCTCCTTAGGAGTTTAGACAAAGACTCCAATTCATCCTAAAATGTTAGCCCAACTATAAAATACTTGTCAGGTTCAGAGGGACTTACATCAATTTTCTGCAGGGCCTCAACCGACTTCTCTGAACGAGACGTCCTCACTTCGTCCAACACTTGAGGAGAAACAAGGACCATGTTGACACTGCTCGATTTCACTCCCAAGCAATGACGAGCTGCTCCTTGATCTCCCTTTACGCGCACCACACCCCCTTGTGTGGGAAAACAATGAGATGGTGTAAGGTAGAGTGCACGGCTCCCATCTGATGCAGCCACAGACGCCCTAAGATGGCGTTGTAAGAGGATAGGACGTTGACGACAAAAAATTCAGCCTCAGCCGCCTTGCCTCCAATCATGATCGTCTCGCATAGCATCCCTAGTGGCCATACGGGAAATGAACCAAGACTCAGCAATTGAGTAGAAATAGGGATTAGATCTTCTTGTTTTCTTCCCAATTTCTTAAACATATCAAAGAACATAAGATCCATAGAGCTGCCAGAATCAACGAGAATTCTGCATACCTTGCAAGTTCCCATGTCGACAGTGAGAACCAATGAATCATTGTGAGGGTGCTGAACCTCGATGCAAATCATCATCTGAAAAGGTGAGCAGCTGCATTGCTTCAACTCTTGGCTTCTTGGCAGGTGCTCGGTCACTCTTCACGACTTCTAGTGCATGACAATGTTGTCTATAATCATGTCTAGAGCATACAGTATGCTTAGCTGTCGATTCTATCATGTGTATCACTCTTTTCTGAGCATCTTTACTTCCTTCTGGCTGATCATCTGAATGGTTTTTCCTTGCCTGATCACCACCTGAACTCAAACCAGCATCAATGAACTCGTTCAATAGGCCCTAAGATTTCCACTTCAGAAGCACCGACTTGAACATCTTGCACTCCCCTGTGAGGTGCCCTTTTTCTTTATGAAAGGCGTAATACTTTCCCATGTCCCGATCTTTGGAGTCGCCCATTAATTTTGGCGGCCAAGTGAAGAAAGGCTTCTCCTTGATCTGGGGTAGAATGCGATAGATTGGCTCCTTAAACAATGTATGCACTGCCCGCAGATCTGAAATGGGCGGTAGCCCCCCGCCTTTAGCCTTTCCTGACTTCTTCTTCTCAACCTCATCCGGGCGTGCCTACGGAGATGGCAATCTCTTGTCCTTAGATGATTTTTGATCATCCTCTAGCTTGATGTACTGCTTGACTCTCTCTTGAAGCTCTTGAACTCCACCAGCTGGTCTCATAGTCAAGCTCTCTCTCAACCTACTGTCTCTAGGAAGTGCCAATCGAAAGGTCATAGCAGCGACTCTCTTATCATAGTTCTCGATATCAGCGAAGCAGTCCATGAACCTAGAAGCAAACTGCCTCAAGCCTTCGCCCCTGCGCATTTTGATATCAAGTAAAGCATTCATAGTAGTAGGCTCCCTACTATTAGCAATAAAGTGAGATACAAACTTCTTATCTAGTTGATTCCATGAATAAATTGAGTCCGGTTCTAAAGCATGAAACCACTTAGCAGTTATCTTCCCCAGACTAGCAGGAAAACGTTTACACATCAATGCATCATTATCAACCCAGAGTGCCATCTTATGCGAATATGATGCAACATGAACAACGGGATCTGATTTTCCATCATAAATATCAAAAGATGGAGATGAAAGCTTAGCTGGCGGTGGCTGTTCGCAAATTCTCCTCGTGAACGGGGTCGTTGTCATTCTTGCAAGCTTCAATTCGGCATGCTCTTGCGCGTTGACCAAGGACTCCCCTTGGTTGTCAAGAAGACGTAAGAGACGACGCTCTGCTCTGTCAATCTCGTGCCTTCGCCCTTGAGACCAACCAGAATCTGCACTTCTCGAGCGATCTCTGCGCACATCCTCCCTAGAATGCAACGTGCGGTCCCGCGATCGCGACCGATGAAGCCGGCTGCTGCGTTCTCTCTCAGAATGACTTGCGCGAGAGCGCTGTCACGGTGGTGACAAGGCCCGGTCCGTGCGCGACGCCGAGGAAGACGTCCTGGCGTCCCTCCACCGTCTCGGGCTGACATCCTGGCGGTTCCCACCCGAAACCCTAATTTCATGGCGGCGCACATCATGCGCGCCACTAGCGTAATCGCGAGCGCAATCTCCTTTCTCGCGACCGCGCGGAGACTCGATGACGCGATCATTAAAAAAAGTTAAACCAAACATAAGCACTAAATAATATTTTTATTTTATGATTTTTTTCATATCATTAAAAAAAGTTAAACCAAACATGAGTGGTTAAACCAACGAAGTGATTCAGTAAACTCCACTTACATATTTGTTTACTACAATATATTCATTGTTAACCAATGATTAATATGTCATGACTTAGTGCTTATATCTATATATATTTAAAAGTTAGTATTCTAGGTCATTGAATGCTAATTTTTAAAGATGAATTACTTTTTTTTTCCATTTCATGTCTTATTTATTTAGCCCAAAATTTAAAACATTTCTCAAATCCAAAAAGTACTAAAGTGACAATTACATATATTAACTATTATATTGATAATCTATAATCTTCTATATAATATAAAAAGTTTTTGATTCACAATTATGTACAATTACTACATATTAATCAATTGAAAAGTCTTTATTTTCATATCGTTGTATAAATCTTATATCTTCACATTAAATTTTCAAAATAGTTCAATTTATATTTCTATTAAGCATGAAAAACAACCATCTATATATATATTTAAAAGTTAGCATTCTAGGTCATTGAATGCTAACTTTTAAAGATGAATTGTTTTTTTTTTTTTCATTTCTTGCCTTATTTATTTAGCCCAAAATTTAAACAATTTCCCAAATCCAAAAAGTACTAATATGACAATTTCATATATTAACAATTATATCAATAATATATAATCTTCTATATAATATAAACAAAAATTGTTTCACAATTATAAACATCTACTACATATTAATTAATTAATAAGTCCTCATTTTCATATCGTTGTATAACTCTTATATTTTCACGTGAAATTTTCAACATAGTTCAATTTATATTTCTATTAAGCTTGAAAAACAACCATCTATATCTATATATATTTAAAAGTTAGCATTCTAGGTCTTTGAATGCTAACTTTTAAAGATGAATTAGTTTTTTTTTTTTCCATTTCATGCCTTATTTATTTAGCCCAAAATTTAAAACATTTCTCAAATCCAAAAAGTACTAAAGTGACAATTACATATATTAACTATTATATTGATAATCTATAATCTTCTATATAATATAAAAAGTTTTTGATTCACAATTATGTACAATTACTACATATTAATCAATTGAAAAGTCTTCATTTTCATATCGTTGTATAAATCTTATATCTTCACATTAAATTTTCAAAATAGTTCAATTTATATTTCTATTAAGCATGAAAAACAACCATCTATATATATTTAAAAGTTAGTATTCTAGGTCATTGAATGCTAACTTTTAAAGATGAATTGTTTTTTTTTTTCATTTCTTGCCTTATTTATTTAGCCCAAAATTTAAACAATTTTCCAAATCCAAAAAGTACTAATATGACAATTTCATATATTAACAATTATATCAATAATATATAATCTTCTATATAATATAAACAAAAATTGTTTCACAATTATAAACATCTACTACATATTAATTAATTAATAAGTCCTCATTTTCATATCGTTGTATAACTCTTATATCTTCACGTTAAATTTTCAACATAGTTCAATTTATATTTCTATTAAGCTTGAAAAACAACCATCTATATCTATATATATTTAAAAGTTAGCATTCTAGGTCTTTGAATGCTAACTTTTAAAGATGAATTAGTTTTTTTTTTCCATTTCATGCCTTATTTATTTAGCCCAAAATTTAAAACATTTCTCAAATCCAAAAAGTACTAAAGTGACAATTACATATATTAACTATTATATTGATAATCTATAATCTTCTATATAATATAAAACGTTTTTGATTCACAATTATGTACAATTACTACATATTAATCAATTGAAAAGTCTTTATTTTTATATCGTTGTATAAATCTTATATCTTCACATTAAATTTTCAAAATAGTTCAATTTATATTTCTATTAAGCATGAAAAACAACCATCTATATATATATATTTAAAAGTTAGTATTCTAGGTCATTGAATGCTAACTTTTAAAGATGAATTGTTTTTTTTTTCATTTCTTGCCTTATTTATTTAGCCCAAAATTTAAACAATTTCCCAAATCCAAAAAGTACTAATATGACAATTTCATATATTAACAATTATATCAATAATATATAATCTTCTATATAATATAAACAAAAATTGTTTCACAATTATAAACATCTACTACATATTAATTAATTAATAAGTCCTCATTTTCATATCGTTGTATAACTCTTATATCTTTACGTTAAATTTTCAACATAGTTCAATTTATATTTCTATTAAGCTTGAAAAACAACCATCTATATCTATATATATTTAAAAGTTAGCATTCTAGGTCTTTGAATGCTAACTTTTAAAGATGAATTAGTTTTTTTTTTCCATTTCATGCCTTATTTATTTAGCCCAAAATTTAAAACATTTCTCAAATCCAAAAAGTACTAAAGTGACAATTACATATATTAACTATTATATTGATAATCTATAATCTTCTATATAATATAAAAAGTTTTTGATTCACAATTATATACAATTACTACATATTAATCAATTGAAAAGTCTTCATTTTCATATCGTTTTATAACTCTTATATCTTCACGTTAAATTTTCAACATAGTTCAATTTATATTTCTATTAAGCATTAAAAACAACCATATATATCTATATATATTTAAAAGTTAGCATTCTAGGTCATTGAATGCTAACTTTTAAAGATGAATTAAATTTTATTTTCATTTCATGCTATATTTATTTAGCACAAAATTTAAACAATTTCCCAAATCCAAAAAGTACTAAAGTGACAATTTCATATATTAACAATTATATTTAATCTATAATCGTCTATATAATATACAAAGTTTTTGATTCACAATTATATACAATTACTACATATTAATCAATTAAAAAGTCCTCATTTTCATATCGTTGTATAACTCTTATATCTTCACGTTAAATTTTCAACATAGTTCAATTTATATTTATATTAAGCATGAAAAACAACCATCTATATATATTTAAAAGTTAGCATTCTAGGTCATTGAATGCTAACTTTTAAAGACAAAATCAAAGGCTTAAATAGGCCTAAAGGTACAGTTTGCATGTAGGGTTAGTTTATCACCCTTAGTATATAATATGTATATAATATGTTAGATTTTCCTATCGGTTTTTACTATAGGGTTTATAAAACAATATAAAATACATAAGTATAATTATAGGCTACTTTGTAATTCAAGTAATTAATTTTTTTTGTTTATTTTAATATACCATAGCATAATTATGTGTATATATAAAAATGAGCACTATTTGTAAGTGATTATTTTAATATACCACACACTCTTTTTTCAGTTAAATCTTGCCTCTACGTACAGACTACTCTTTAGGTTATGACTCATTTTTTAACCTAAATCTAAATTAGTGATAGTTACTACATACTGTATACGTTATATTTTGCTCTCATTTACTCCTATTTTAATATTATCAAATTACTACATGTAACTCCCGTATTTAGTACACAGTGAATGGTTGGAAACAAATTATAGTCAAGATGTCTAACCGGTTATATGTCAAAATGGCTTCACTTCCTAAGTAACATTTTTCATCTAAAAAAGGGCGAAAACGGTGGTATTCCGTTCATTTGCTCTGGGCATCCATCATCTCATTCTTCTACATGGAAATTACATTTAGAAAGCCATATAGTGAAGCTTGGGAGATAGTGGACAACACCTTAAAAAGACATGGTCACTGAAGTAAGCATAATTATTAATTTAAAGATGTGAATGAGGATTCCCGATTGTCGATGATGCAAGTATATATCCACCTCACGGTAAACTATCCTTGATTATATGTATTTGGATCTCTTTTGTAATCTACAATACTTACATATATCGGTTTACATTTATTAATATAATTGTCTTTTGATCGAGATAGGTTAATTTTATGTGAAGATGTCAGAGAATTGGATAATCTAATATCACTATTGAGGCATCGATTGTTTACATCATGCACCGATAGCTTTCACTAGAAGGAGGACAAAGACAATTGATTTAGGATGACTGAATGTTAGTAACGAATAAAACAAACTATTTTATGGACGATGTAAACCCTTCAACTATTGGTAGCATAAATTCAATTAGGTTTGTATTTTTAGTTCCTTTTTTGTACTAAATCGTTTTAGGTAGGTGTGTTGTTATTTTGGTTAAAGATGATTTTTACTGTTCTATTTTATACATATTCATTTTACACTCATCATGTATATATACCAAAGCTGACCTCATTTGTGTTAGTCTAGAGGAATTAATCAATGATGGAAGTCGAAATAATAGACATGTACTCACTCTCACATATGAAATGTACAAGGAAAAAGTTATGAATTATAATTTCGCTAAGAAGAGTAAGCATGTACCGATAAAATAACTAATGTACTTTTATATAAAATGTACTAAGGTTTAAGAATATGCAGAGTAACCAATTATTTATATTACTCCGTATTTAATAAGAATAGGAAGTAATGACTAATATTTATTAATTAAAATGATATATATCATAGCATTTTAATCACCAATTATTTAGATTAAACTTCTGACAAAAAAAAAATTGTACTTCGTACAATCATAGCATTTTATACCTAAAATACTTAGATATTACATTTCTTTTGTCAAGATATAGATATTATATTTAAATCCATATCAAACAATATATCGTCTAAGATAAAACATGAAACAACAATCCAAATATTAGAAACTCAAATTTAAACCGTGACACTACATATACACAAAAGGCCCATGCTTCGATTTCTAGTATATTTAAAAGTTAGCATTTTAAAGATGAATTAGTTTTTTTTTTCCATTTCATGCCTTATTTATTTAGCCCAAAATTTAAATAATTTTTCAAATCCAAAAAGTACTAAAGTGACAATTTCATATATTAACTATTATATTGATAATCTATAATCTTCTATATATTATAAAAAGTTTTTGATTCACAATTATATACAATTACTACATATTAATCAATTGAAAAGTCTTCATTTTCATATCGTTGTATAACTCTTATATCTTCACGTTAAATTTTCAACATAGTTCAATTTATATTTCTATTAAGCATGAAAAACAACCATTTATATCTATATATAATTAAAAGTTAGCATTCTAGATCATTGAATGCTAACTTTTAAAGATGAATTAGTTTTGTTTCCATTTCATGCCTTATTTATTTAGCCCAAAATTTAAAACATTTCTCAAATCCAAAAAGTACTAAAGTGACAATTATATATTTTAACTCTATATGAGTGCGGTTCCGGTGCGGAGCACTCTTCCCGTGCGGACGTGCGGACATGCACTATAGGGCCTTATTTGTGCACTTTTGCAAAAAAATTGAAAAATGCTTGGAAAAAAATTTGAAAAAGAATTTTTTTTTTTTTGAAAAAGTGCACAAATAAGACGTTAAAGTGTACAAATAAGGCCCTAAAGTGCATGCTCCACACGTCCGCACGGGAAGAGTGCTCCGCATATGATCCAAACTCTATATTGATAATCTATAATCTTCTATATAATATAAAAAGTTTTTGATTCACAATTATATACAATTACTACATATTAATCAATTGAAAAGTCTTCATTTTCATATCGTTGTATAACTCTTATATCTTCACGTTAAATTTTCAACATAATTCAATTTATATTTCTATTTAAAAGTTAGCATTCTAGGTCATTGAATGCTAACTTTTAAAGATGAATTAGTTTTTTTTTCCATTTCATGCCTTATTTATTTAGCCCAAAATTTAAATAATTTCTCAAATCCAAAAAGTACTAAAGTGACAATTTGATATATTAACTATTATATTGATAATCTATAATCTTCTATATATTATAAAAAAAAATTGATTCACAATTATATACAATTACTACATATTAATCAATTGAAAAGTCTTCATTTTCATATCATTGTATAACTCTTATATCTTCACGTTAAATTTTCAAAATAGTTCAATTTATATTTCTATTAAGCATGAAAAACAACCATCTATATATATTTAAAAGTTAGCATTCTAGGTCATTGAATGCTAACTGTTAAAGATGAATTGTTTTTTTTTTCCATTTTTTTCCTTATTTATTTAGCCCAAAATATAAATAATTTCCCAAATACGAAAAGTACTAAAGTGACAATTTCATTTATTAACAATTATATTGATAATCTATAATCTTCTATATATTATAAAAAGTTTTTGATTCACAATTATATACTATTACTACATATTAATCAATTAATAAGTCCTCATTTTCATATCATTGTATAACTCTTATTGTAACACCCCCAGGTCAGTGGTGCTACAGTGCCATAGTCCCGAAGGACTATAAGGCGGGTGAAATAAAAATTTGCGAAGCATAACCCATATATATCAAAAGCAGCACAGCGGAAAACCTGTACAACCTGTCTAGAGTTTGAAACCCCAATCAAACTTAACCTACAGAAAATACAACACTTTACAAACCGAAAACCAATACAACAAGTTCGATCCATACAAGGTCAAAAACCAAAACGACACGCACAACCAAGTCAAGGTCCAAACCAAAAGAGTAAAGCCTTCGACTCCAAACCAACGGTGATCAGGATCCTCCTTGCTGGCGCTAAATCTGCAAAGCCTGATTGACTGGGGGACCCGATACCCCAGCCAACCACGACACGTAAACCGAGGTTGGTCAGTCTTTTGAAAGACTATGGCAAGATTCCTCAAGCCAAAACAGTTCAAAACACATACATATATCACCAATCAACTCACAACAACGACAACACGCCACACAGTATATAATATCATAACTATACTTAATCATATCAACCAACCAATGCCAACCACACGTCAAAACATACACACACTATCACATACCATTCATTACACATCCTTATCCAAATCTTCACTATACTAACCTCAATCAATCCATCCTCAAACTCATCACAAGCATAAACGAATAGAACGATCCAATCCAACTTCCTCTCCAATCCTAATACCTCAATCAACAACCCTAAGCATATACACATCTTACGACTGACTTACAACCACAACTAATCAATTAGACTGAACTCACTACTGCACTACACAACAAATCCAATTAACCTTCACAACAACAAACACATAAGCATCAACGATATAATCATTACTTAATACAATCAACCAAAATAACGATCCAGGCCAGCCACCCTTCTGGTGCCGCCGATTCGTCAACCACGACTGCAACTCATACCTTCAAACTCAACTCGTATTGGCCCACACCCTCAAGATGGAAACCAATCTATATCCTCAATCAACACAACCAACCTTCATAATCCACTAGTTACCAACAACAACCATACCAACAGAAATTTACAACCTTGACCAGTTACAATCAACCCCTATAACACATATAATTTAACAACCACAACCGATGGCCAACCATGGCCCACAATCACAACTAATAACAATCAACATCCAACATAACCCAATTACCAAACATACAACCAAATTACCAACACAACCACTTAATTAAGTACATAATCAACATTTCCTCACAAACCACGTATTCAGGTACACAACCAACACTTAACACATATTAGATATCACAACAGTCAACCAATAATAAACAATAATAAACATATATACCACTTCAAACAACCACTTAATCAGGTACGCAAGCAACCCTTTCACACAATTACCACCTCACAACATCTCCGTCTCCACCCCCACATCTTAGGTGAGACAATTCACAACATCCCCGTCTCCACCCCCACGTCTCCACCCCCACATCACCAAGGTGAGACAATTCACAACATCCCCGTCTCCACCCCCACATCACCAAGGTGAGACAATTCACAACATCCCCGTCTCCACCCCCACATCACCAAGGTGAGACAATCACCACACACTTTCCGGATGGGACTTTCACCATCCAACAACATTCCACCACTACCCGACACCAATTCAAACACTTCATACGACAACCAATCAAATATCACATAATCACATACACACACACAATCCAACACACACACACAAACTCAATCCAACACACACACACACATTCAATCCAACACACGCACACACACGATCCAACACACGCACACACACACACATTCAATCCAACACACACACACACACGATCTAACACACACACGCACACATTCAACACACACACCCATTCAATCCAACATACACACACATTCAACACACACACACCCATTTAATCCAACATACACACACACGCATTCAATCCATAACAAACGATCAACAACAACCAACAACTAACCAACAATCAACGGCAACCAACAGCTATAACCAATATCCGACAAGGAAACCAATAACCAAAACACACAATCAATCCACATCAGTCAATCCCAACATACACATTCACACACAAACGCACAATCCCAGCATACAACTGCCATCACGCACACAATTTAACACTCAACCGCCAACACACACAGGTGTCGACATACACAATCCAACACACACACACAAGTGTCAACAAACACTATCAACAACAATCAATTACATTTAGTCACAATTGACTACCACGTCAACATTTATTCAACACGATACGAGACAAAATACTAACACACGCACACACACCCATTTTCAACCAAGTATCTATATAGTCAAATAA